>OV179146.1:667777-1318055 GCA_921972225.1 Euplexia lucipara | reverse complement strand
TTTCTTATGATGTAATATTTTCATACATATCCCAGCGAATTCAGTGCAATTTAAATGATAACATGCAGAGATTGCAAGGCAATTATCACATCTAATATTTTTTTTACCACATCTTTTATTTTCGAGATCGTTGATTTCGGTATTGCTAGTCTTTTCTTCTAAACAATAATTACATCTTATTCTATATTATTTATAGTACCTACATGTCCTATTTTGTTCCTAGTCTTTCAATGTAGGTAGTTTCTTCAGTTTTGGTCATCACTGAATCCGGTCCCATTTTACGGGGCAAATCTGGAACCCTTTAATGCAGTCGATCCTGTACTTAACGTCCCTCACGGAACCTTGAAAACTCGACTGACTTCCCTAATTTTCATTCCTTTTCTAATCACTGCCATAACTTCTTTCAAATTGTTCTTTTATATTGGTGAATTGGTATCTTTGACATGATGGAAATCTAAAACAACTGATTTTCAATCTAAAATAGCTGTGCATAAATTAAACTCTAATTAAAACGCTTTAAGGTGCTTTTTAGTGCAACAGGACTGACGGCTGGTTACTGAATTGGTAGACCCATTGGTCGGCCACTAACATGCAGTTACATTTGTACGCGGCCGACTACTGGTAAAATACACTTTTCGTGTTAGAAAAGTTAAGTCCAAAGGAATAAGCAAATTGAAATTATTTTGCTACGTTAATTTCAGCTAAATCTAAGTATTCCACAAAAAACTAGTAGTCGGCCACTTATGGCTGAGCACTGGATCTGCAATCAAAATTCGCAACCTAGTAGTCGGCCACCTAAATAACAACATATTTAACAAATAAAATGAACGAAATAGTTGATTTTATGGCAAAATAAACATTTTATAGTAACACTATATAATCATCCACCGCAAATAACAATTAATAACCACAAAAACTTACCAAAAACTTTCACGGGTTTCCTAGAAAAAAATAGTAAAAATGGCGTTTCTCATCATGTGTGTGACGGCGGTGCCAATGAACGACCCTAGCTCGTCAACGTGATTGGATATTGGTTCGTGTATATGAGTATTAGCCAATAAAGAGACAAGGATTCATTCAAACGATATTTTAGTGGTGTACGCCAATTTCTACACTATTTATAGAGAAATAAAGTCTGTAAAGGCTGAGTACTGGTGCACGGCTGACTATCGGGTACTTTACCCTACCTAGGTAGGTTAAGGAGTTTTAGTAAAACGTGAGACCTGGTATAAAATACCTACAGTGTGCAAGAAAAACGTAAATATATTCGCGTTTTATTTTAAGACAATCGATGCTTTGGGGCGTGCTAAACCAACCAACATCAGTCTCCTCACGTCTCCGCTTTGGTGGAGTCCCGCCGTTAACCTGGCATCAACTGTAGGTAGTTCCATTTTCAAACTGGAAAACACTTTTCACCAGCTAAGTTTAGGTCCTATTTATTGAGGGAAAGAAATACCTACCTACTTATCCATTTCTCAGAATAAAGACATAAAGGTCCTCCTTGTTTAAACTCGTCATTTTTGTTTGACAATATTTGTGATACGGACACAGAACTTACCAGGTTTATGATGTCGATGTTTCTTCCCTTTGGCGGCGACAGCCACCACCAGCAGCGCCAACCAGAGCCAACCCCACCGCATCCTAAGTTCCTAACATCACACTACACAACAAAACACAAAGATTTGTTTCTAACAACAAACTTTTTATCTAAAACTCACGATCAAGCACTCATTTCTTCCTAATTTTATTTAAAAACACACTTTTTATTCAAATCCTACATAATACACAACGCTTCACTCAGTATTTCGATTTATCTAACGTATTTTGCAGAAAAGCACAAAAGTTTTAAGTTTACGCACGAAAAAAATACGAGAAAATGCTTACAGTGCAGCACACTCGTTTTACTAAAGCCACCGAAAGCTAGTGGACGACTGACGACGAACGATGGGAAAAGACGAGCGAGACACTCGACCGAACCGAATCCGACTTGACACGAACCGGTCACAATCGGCGCTCGGCGGGCCGAGGAACCCATGAAAACATTGAACACACAACAACAATAAACTGTTTTTGATGCCAAACAAATGCAATTAGAAATTAATCATTCGTCTCGAGTTAAAATTATGCTATACTATCGAATACCCGCTAGTTTTAATTCAAACGATTGAAAAATATTGTACCGAGCTTTTTCTACAAAATATTTTGTTCTAAGTTCAAAGCTCATTTTGCGTTGAATTGCAGACAGAACTAGTTTCGTTGAGTAGTATCACTACTCGACGTAAGATGGCGCTAATACTAATTAGCAAGTGCCCATTGACACCCAGTTTTTACTGTGTTAATCGGCGTGTTCACGGGATATTTCACTTTTACAACTAATAAAATGCTATTTATGCAGTTGAAACCCGGTTAAAATTTGAGAATAAGCGCCATCTACTTAACAAAACGCCAAAGAGTTGTTTTCAAACATTTGCAACAGATGGCGCTCTATGTTTCAAATGATTGCACTACCTATGGTACTGAGAAGACTAGACCTTTTGGAAATAAAAATCAGCGAAGACCGAGTCTAAAGCGCGCCTAAAAAGCTCCGTACAACATAAAAATTTCAGTAGGTATATAGTATGAACTATCAGAATATTTACTAGACCGGTGCGACAAAAGACAGAGTGACCTGTTTTTATAACATATTTGCTCGTAAAGGGTCTCTTATTTCACCAATTTCTCATTACTCACTTGTGAGTTGTGCGTTATGGTAATGTAAAATGCAGGGTAGGCAGGGTTTGCAAGTTGCTCCGACTAAAACGAACGGTTCCTTTTTTAAAATCATGCAAAGAGATTTTATGTCAAAAAAGTGGTCAACATTTTTTTAATTAAAATTAGCTTTGGGAGATAAAACATAAAAATAAACACAAACTTAATTCGTTAATTTAATTAATTTTGACTATAAATTACAACCATTTGTAACAAAATCAAAAAAATATTAAGTAATTTAGGTACTTTAATAATAATACTGGCTGTTTTTGTGCGTTTGACATAAAATAAAAAGTGCTGATGCGCGCGCATCTCTAATTAGTGAACAAGTAAAAATTATTCCGCGCGCTTTTCTTTTCCCTGTATTGTTTTTATTTTAAATATTTATAGTGCCTTTGATAATTACAGCCTCTGCTTTCTTGTAGCCTTCGCCTGCGGCTCAGGCTAGCAATATTGCCTCCGCTCTTATATCATAATGTAGGTAGGTACTATTTAATTGTACCATGTCTTAACAAATAAATATTTAAATGATTACATTTGATTTGGCTGTTGGTTTGTGGGAGAGACCTAACATTGGCATCTCCCTGCTCGTTGCATGTCTGCGTCTGGGCACTTCTTGCGATGCTCCACATCATTGGCAATGTGGTGAAGCTAACGACTACCAGTATTAATGACATATTTCGTCGTGATCTTGCCACTAAGGTGCCATGCCAGCTCAGCATCTGTCTGGCATTACCGCTGAAACTTTTGGGCGCAACCATGAGACATGCCATTTTTGTGTTTCTTTTTTTTATTGTGTGTTATGATGTTTTTACTGTGCGTGTATATCAAGCTGTTGCCAATAAATGTTTTTTCTTTTCTTTCTTTCTGTCTTTCCTGCTGTTTTAAAACCCATCGACTTGGAGACAATGTGAAGAAATCAGACAGAGTGGTGCCCTGGAAGTTGATTAAGCTTTTAGTGTGGGAAGCAAAATATTGAGTCGATACCCTTGCAGCATTCTTCCTAGTACGGCGGACTATGGTGGTGTCGATTGCTGCAAGTTCAGGTTCAAGTGATGCTGGGTGGAGCCTTAGACTAGGAATAGTGTAGATGATGAAACCAAAATAATTAAATAATGACTACCTAGTCTTTAAAAGAGGCTCTGCCCTCAAAGTGTCGGTGTTTCATGTCAAAAACGTCTCGACTTGAACCAGTCTCAAAAAAATTAAGTAGGTAAGTAGTTGTTTGTCATGTGTGTTTACAAAAATAATTATAAATAAACTGTATAAAATAATATGCTGATATTTTAAATGAGGTGTTCCTAAAAGAGTGTGACTATTTATGTAGTAGAACCATTATGAAAGTGTTGTCTACACATCTAAAAAGGGTAGGAATAACATCAATTTTCAAAACTCATACCAAAAAACTTATTTATTTGACGATTACAATTATTCTATAATATCTATGAATAGTCGCAGAATTACAACGTGTATACAAACAAAGGATGAGGATTCGGGTCGGCGAATTCGACCCAATAACATACGAACGATAAGCCAAGAATGTTTAATGTCATATCGATAAATTTACATCGCGTAACACTGGCCGGGGGCGGGCGGGCCCCCCCCTGCGGGCCCCGGGCCGCTAGACGAACCACTCGTCCTTGTGCGGCACGGCGCTCAGGCCGCCCGCCGCAGGCGGCCCGCCCGCGCCGCCCCGCACGGGCCCGCAGGGGGCTGCGGGTTTCCCGGCAGCCGCGTCGCGCCCGCCTCGCCGCCCGCGCACCCGCCGCCGCCATTACTGCTCGCCAACTCTTGCACTGTAAGCAAATAATCGAAACCCCGCATGAAATTGATGCAATAAAAATGAATGAGAGTGTTATGGAAAAAAATATAACACAAAAAAAAAAATTGGAAGCTACCATAAAACTTTTTTAAACTGTCTGTCTGTTTCTTTGGGTCATCTTCGAAACGCCTGAATTGATTTTGGCAAAACTCACTGGTTTATACTTACACACATCAAAAGTGTCTAGGGATCAACATATATTTTTGCAATAACTTTTCTCCTGATTGATATTAATTAAAATTTTCTTTAAGGATTCATCAAATAAAGTGTTTTCGTTTGTCACAGTAACGATAAACCAAGTCACCTTTGCATTAATAAAGAAATTTGCCATTTTCCTAATAAAGGGATTTTTGACATTTGAACCACTAACATTAAAGTTCGAAAAAAAACTGAAATAACAGTTTTCTTTAAAATTTTATTGGGTAACTTAAACAATTAATAATCCGTGTTTCTACCGCGAACACTAACAACACAAGAACATCGGTTTGGCATACTCAAAATGAGTTCATCCAAATCACGCTGTGGAATGGCCGCCCATGTTCGTTGCAACAACAAAAAAAGGTCTTCTTGCGACTGGATACCCTCCATATTCGGCAGAGCTCTTCTCTGTAGCATATCCCATGCATGCTCAATCGGGTTCAAGTCTGGCGACTGAGCAAGCCAGGGCAGGACATTGATGTTAGCTGCGGCGAGAGTCTGTCTTACAACTCGTGAGGCTTCATCACTCTTCAGGGAACTTAATTAGCGACCAAACAGTCAGAAACCGCTTGCATGAAGTGAACTTCATTCCCGAAGACCGCTACGGGTACCACCTATAGCAATGCACAATCGTAGGATTCGATATCAATGGGCTCTTGAACACAGAAATTGGGCAGAAGAACAATGGCGTTTCGTGTGCTTTTCTGATGAGTCTCGTTTTGGTATGAGACCGGATACAAGACGTATACGACACTGGAGAACCTCTGGACGCCAACAGCGATTAAAATCCTGCCAGGAAGTCCATCATTATAGTGGTGGAACCATCATGGTATGTGCGGGTATTTGGATCGGCGGAAGAACTGAGTTGATTTGGATCAGAGGCAACCTCAACGCTCAAATTTATGCTGAGACGATTGTATCAGACGTCATCGTTCCTCTTACAAGTGCAAATCGGTCCCTTATTTCAGTTAATGCATGATAATGCACGACCGCACACCGCAAGAGTTGTAAGACAGACTCTCGCCGCAGCTAACATCAATGTCCTGCCCTGGCCTGCTCAGTCGCCAGACTTGAACCCGATTGAGCATGCATGGGATATGCTACAGATAAGAGCTCTGCCGAATATGGAGGGTATCCAGTCGCAAGAAGACCTTTTTTTGTTGTTGCAACGAACATGGGCGGCCATTCCACAGCGTGATTTGGATGAACTCATTTTGAGTATGCCAAACCGATGTTCTTGTGTTGTTGGTGTTCGCGGTAGAAACACGGATTATTAATTGTTTAAGTTACCCAATAAAATTTTAAAGAAAACTGTTATTTCAGTCTTTTTTTCGAACTTTAATGTTAGTGGTTCAAATGTCAAAAATCCCTTTATTAGGAAAATGGCAAATTTCTTTATTAATGCAAAGGTGACTTGGTTTATCGTTACTGTGACAAACGAAAACACTTAATTTGATGAATCCTTAAAGAAAATTTTAATTAATATCAATCAGGAGAAAAGTTATTGCAAAAATATATGTTGATCCCTAGACACTTTTGATGTGTGTATATGCTGCAACTTAAAACTCTTTGGCTGCAACTTTTGTAAGCCTGGAGTAACTGACTTACCTACTACTTTCATTTTAGAAAAATAATAAGGCTCCACACAAAGAGAGATTTGCTCCACTCAAAGAGAGATTTGCTCCACACAAAGAGATATTGAGATTACAAAGCCTCTACCTAGGCACTGCCTATATCCAAAATTGGTAAAGTAACTAAAAAAATCTTTTAGCTCGTATGTGTAGGTGGTAAGCAGTTTAAGGAACCAATTCAAGAGGATGGGCAAAATTTGCCTCTTTATGGTCGTCGTTTGTTCCTTTATCTACATTTAGGAATTCACGGTTATTAGCTACTAATTTAAAGTACTATTCACACGCCTAAGCATTATCACTTCCGAGTTTTCTTTATCAGCGTTTTGTTACATTAGGATCGACTCAATGTTTACACAGAAAGATCGCAAAAGGCTAAATTATCAGGAGAAAAAAGTCTATGAACTCACTATGTAGCCGTGTGCGCTGGTTGGCTGCGTGGCGGCGGCAGGCGCAGAATGTGATAGCTGCTGCCACTGTCGCCACAAGCGCCGCGGCGCTCACGCATCCCATCAACCAAGCGCCGCCAGCGCCTGGCCCGCCGTTCTCTAACACATTAACGTTGTTTTTCTTTATTGATAAAATACATACAAAATACATTAAAATATTTCAACATAAATAGTGTCTGTGTACTTATGAACATGCGTTAGAAGTTATACTTTTATGGCGTACATTCGCGTATTTTCGCGTTGTCTTACGTTTGTAGAAAAAACGACACTAAAAATAGGATAAAACTAATATATTGACTATAGCTTACTTTAGGGTGTCGGTTTTTCGTGACGGTGTACACCCGCATCGTCAAAAATTAACTACTATCTATTTTCGTTATGCGCCAAAAGAAGTATAACTTCGAAAAACATAAAACAAAAAACAAAATACCTAGTGGCCCACCGGTATCGGGAACGGGGTCCGAGCTACCGGCGGTCAGAGCTCCAGAGAGAGGAAAGATTCCTCTCTGTAACAGTGTCCAGGAGTTCAAGAGCCTCCTCAGGTGTTGGTCGAGGCTCTTGGCAATATTAGCTAAAACCCCCACATTGGTGTTAATAAAACACAACAAAAAAAGGAGAAAAAAAAGTCATTTAATAACGCCAAGACGTATTAAAGATAGAACACAAAAACATAGCTGTCTAATCTACAATATTTTATTTAGCCTGCCGCTTCTGGGGCACCAGCATCTACCACAAAGCATGTTGCAAAAGACATAACGTGAACAACTGAATTGAATATGGAAACAATTGCAACCCATTGTTGTGGAGTGTTTCTGATGTATCATCCATCGTGTGTCGTTCATAGTGTAATGCGGTGGTGTTTTTGGCCTGAGCCCTGCCATTGGCCTGACCTGGGCAAAGCGCGGCGGTATCTTCGTCAGAGCCGTCGGCGCAGTGATCCACGCCGTCGCACATCAGATCTGCGCTTACGCAGAACTCGCGCTGCTTGCAGCGGAACTCTTTGCACCCATGTTCTGGAACAACGGTGCGAAAATACATCAAAAATAGAGTGAACTCATTGAATGTACAGGTGATACGAAAATAAATATGGGTTGGCCATGGGATATGTTTTATGAAATTTACTAGATAAAGCAGGTTCTCTTCCTCAAAAACTAAATGAAAGAACTGACATACAAAAATCTCTAGAAAATGACGGATCTAAATTAGACGATAAAACAGTTTTTGCCTGAAACTTTACCAGGTTTTGCCACCATTCAAATAATACTATGTTTTAATAGTTCTTATGAACGTTCATAAGAATTTGAAAGGAAAATCTGATATTGCTAAAATTAAAATTATTTATTACACAAAGAACATTACAGGTGATCAATGATAATAAATAGGCTGGCCAAGTGTGTGGTAGACCTCGTACAGTGAAAGGTTCCGCAGTTGGAACATTTACACATGCATTATAATCAATATGTATAGCAAATGCCCTAGTTTTACCTAATTTCAGTACACTACTGTTGAACGATGCGTATAATACATCCAAGCTCTTCTTTTTGCTGTCCATCATGTTTTAGTAATCAAAAGGTTTGGTTAGCGGCACAAAAACCATAGTCTGACAACCAGTTTACCCAAGGGGTACCGTGTTACCCAATAACTGGGTAGTGGAGGTCCGACAGGCAGTCGCCTCATGGAAACCGAACCCAACAAAGTAGGGAAAAGGCATTCAGATTATGATAATAAAAGTGTCGGTGGTAAATCTCCACTTTTACTCATGTAACGTAGCCCTTAGTAAAATTTCATTCACAGAACAACCCACTACGATCAAACAACACCGATCCATATTTGTTCAGTCATCAAACGCAAGGAGAAGCCAGAAAACCGTTTAATATATTATAAAGAGAGAAAATAATACATCTGTATTTCTTTGTAACCGATAAAATACAAGAAGCCGGTGCTATGCCGCCAGCCAACCAAGCGAACTGACCCGAAATCTTGGTTCTGATTGAAAAAGGAAAAACATATTTATAAATGACGGTATGCCTTCAGAAAATTGCACACCGTCGCGTCGCACATTGAGTCAGTAGAATTAGATCTAGAAAGGAATTTAAACTGAAACTCGACGCTTTTAATTCAACTTAGTTAACAGGCAACACGATTTTTGTGTGGTTAAGAAAGAAAGATGAAGCTAGATACCCATTCCAAAGCGTTGTTCTTACGAAGAAGAACGGACAAAAAAAAGCAATACATTTTTTTAAATCAACATATCGTTAGGTACGATATATTCATGATATGTACAAAATATGTGAGAATGATGTCAACCTGAATGCCACATCGTCATCCTAGATGCATAACGCCATCAAAAGAGTCAGAAATCGAACGCGAAATTTAATCGTTTCAGTAAATAAATAGGTACAATTTCTCTGGTTATCGTGCCACTAAAAACGCATTTTAACTGTTATCCGTTAAAAGACATCCTTTATCAATTGAAAAACCCTGTCACTTACAACCGGACAATCAAACTGCTGACGTTTTGTTCCCGGAAAATTGGGTATTCATCGTCGAAAAAATCCGCCCGAAGGAGTCGAACAATACCCCCGGCTTAACGAGCCGCTAACCAGATACGCAACGATATGGTTAACGCTAATCGCCCATCACAACGAGCCTTTAATTGTGTCCTTCTTAACAAAGCTAAAAAAAATCTTGTAAGCGAAGGAAAACAGACTCGGAGCGGAGATGCTCACCGAAACATTGCTTTTGATCTCCAAAGGGGGATTGTTTCTCCCTGCCGCATATACACCGCGTACCGTACAGGTAGGTGATAGGGGTGGTGCTCATGTAGAGCGCGGCATGTATGAAATGCATTGTTTAAAATGTTATTCCGGCGTCTCAGGCGGTGTCGCCGAGCGCGTTTTTGTTGCATAATTCAATGGCATGAGCGCTTAACATTATCATGGTTTGTGAGACCAGTCAGTTGTGCTCACCGGAATTTTTAAACTTCCAGTATAATTTCAAACGCATTGTTAGCGAGTTAAAGATGATATTTAAGCGAAGAATTTGTGTAGGGGTAGCGTTGCGTGGCCACAAAGGAGAAAACGCCTCACAAAAGGCAAGGATTGTTGAAATTTTGAATATTTAGCATGAACTTTAAACTTTTAAAAATTGGAAAACACATCTGAGAAAGACGAGCTTAGTCCTAAATAGATGGAAGAAGATACTATGTATGCAGACACTAGATATCAATGTATAAATTTATTGAACGACTCAGCTGCTCTATAAAAGACCCGTAGATAGTAAATGAATCCATAAACAAGCCAATAATCGTAACAAAACCCATCTTGGGAGATCTTAAAACAACTACCAAATCGCACTTAAAACTTTCCCAAAGAGTCTAGTCGAGCAATCTTTGGAAGTATGCAAGTTGAGGTGCAAAGTCGCCCAGCCGTTGTCCAGCGAGATCCCCAGGGGTCACTTACCAACTATGTCTTAATGGGGCAAACTTGCGAAGTTCCCACACTTCATTATCGAGCGACCAGCGATATGAACTAAGTTGCATTCATAGTTGACAGCCATACATTTGCACGACAACTTTTCGTGTACCGATATCATTTATTAGATTTATTTTATTTATTTTAATAGATTTTGAGTTCCTGTTTCTCTAGTTTTAGGAAGCTTTAAATTCGATTTTTTATTACCAAAGATTTATCAATTTCGCAACTGTGAACTATCTCATCGATTTTACGAGAAGGCCGTTACCGTTTCACTTTACCCTTGTATTAATGGTCCATAACTTCTTTAAGCGCTAGGACTTTTTCAATGTTCGTGCAGAAGGCTTCGAGGGCCTCAGATTTAATGTCCGTGACATAAAAATGATACGAGATCTCATCCACGATGGATCAGCTTAATGGTGGCACTTTATAGCTTTGATAAATGCCACTCGATACAGTCATATTGTTTTTAGTGTTTCTTGTAATTATTACAAACCAAATTTCTTAAGAGCCATTTTGGTATGTTTTTGAGCGGCTAATGTTGGTAAGGTTTATTAAACTAGAACTAAACTATGTAAAACCATGACCAACAAATAGGTATTACAAATTGGACTTGGTTATTAATAAATAAATAATAATAATAAAGCAACTGCCATGAATAAGTATATTAATGTTTTGATAACGAAAAAAGGATTGTGGCAAAATAACTTAGGAAAACCTAGGCAGATGTTGGTGAAAAATAAAGGGAACCTAAGCTTGGTTGAAAAATCCTATTGAAATCGATACATAAGGTTTCACAGTTTCACTTATGGAAAACATGAACTACTTATACTGATATTTCTTTAGGCTTTGTAAATATAGATACTTTTGTAATAACTGTATTCTTACCGTGTCCAGATGATCGAACATAAGATATTGTTACTGAAATTCTTCGCCATAGAAGATTCACAGGACAAAGGAAAGTTATTTTTCACCTTTACGTGAGAATTCAATAAGTTGAGTCGGAACTTGTTGGTTTTTCGGCCGATGGAATGATAGTTGGTTGTAGACTGCCTCCTTGGTCTAGTGGTCGCAAGCGCTACTGCTGAGCATGAGGGCCCGGGTTCGATCCCCAGGTCGGGAAAAGTGTTATTGAATTTTTCAATCTGGAATTTGTCAGTAGCAGCCCGGAGTCTAGATTTGTGCCCGATTGATGGCATTAGGCTCGCCCCCTATTACATGGGACTTAAACTTGACTGGCGATGTGAGTGTAGAGTGTACTACCAAGTACACCCTTTGCCTAGCCTTTCGGGGATTTCAAGCGTGATGTTATGTTCTGTTGTTAGTTTAATCGAAGATAAAGAGTACAATCAACAAAATGATCAAAGTATTGTGGGAATGAATCCATGACAAAACTCTACTAACGAATAACTGTGTCTTCAAAGGCATAGCTTACATCAAACAACTAACGATTCTTTATTTATAGGACTATACAAAGCCTCTAATTCATCCAGCAAATCGTCCAAAAAATGTCAACGAGCAATAAAATTCCCATTAAAATTCTATCGGGTAGTGTCTTTGCGACTCCTGTTCTCAGTTTCTTTCTCTGATCCTTCCAAGTCCCCGTCGTATGTTCCTAAATCCTTTGGAGTATGTTTTTCCACGCGGCCAAGCGGAAAATCTAATTGGTGTTATGTACGGTTCAAAGGTGAAGACGAAACAAACGCTTCTGCTCCAGTGATGTTTTTGGACAATTTAATTGCTTCCTTTGTGAGCCTCATTGTAATTTCATATGCATACTTGAGTGAAAGAGATGTGTCTTTAGATATAATTATATCGTGAGGCTTTGCGAATTCCGCCTCTAACGTTACTATGATAACAACGTCTGTAATTGTTTTGTTAACTGAGACGAGCTCGAGAATAAGTCATGTATAATTTTTCATTGAGATAACGCATGTCATGTTATTAGGATCCAGGCATTGCTTAATTCAAATAAATAATCGTATCAAACAACAAAATGAAAGCTGAAACAAATGGACTTTAAGGTTGTTAGCTAAATTGAAAAGCAATAATGACGATTACAACCATTAGGGAGGCAAAACACAGTAATGATAATGAAAAAATCGGCTGACCCGTACGTCCAAACATGAGTTTACGCATTTGTGGGTCATTATGAGGCACGTAATGACTTGGACGATCGTTTATAAAGTAAAAAAGTCACCAAATAAAAGAAAGTTATTGGGGTTATGAGATGAGTAAGACTGCGTTAAATATGAAAAATAGATTTGTTATTAATATTTATAATCCGTAATTATTGCTAACTGTTTCGAACGGTCTGTTGCAACCAATTTTCTTTTGAAATGTAAAAGAAATGAAGCTTGAAACAGCGAAGCAACAGGTCAACATTGACTGCAGAAAAACCAAGAAACCTTAGGGAACACAGCAAAAATACCAATACACATATATGAAAAAGGAGAAATGTGTAAACGAACTGCCCTGTCGACTGTTTGTTCCAATAAATAAACATTTGGTGAAATTAAAGAGGGTGACGACGGAGGGTCGTGAGCGTGCCTCGAGTTTTTATATAAAACAGCTCAGATACCTACTCGTATTTATTGGGACAAATAGATGGTTATTGCTTCATTTCCAGTCTAGTTTTACCCTTTATGTACGAGTATTCTTAAGTTGATATAATATCGGAATAATATACTATCGGATTTTAAATATCTTAATTAGAAAGAAAGGAAGTAGTAAGAAAGATTGAGATTTATTTGGAAACACTCTCAGGAAGTTTTCCAACAAGTAGTATAGGAATCTGTTAGGTAAAACTTTAAGAAACAAAAGACTTGTGCGAGACCAAAACGGTACGATGCTACGATATTAAGAGTAATACAACTAACTAATACGAGTAACGCAGCGCTATTTTACCGATAGGGCCCGCTGTAAAGCCACGGACACACCTACTAATAGTTTTATAGCCCTATGTTACAGCTTTAATATTACTTCCAGCTTCAATCTTCCAGTGTATATTTTTAAAATAACAAAAGTTGAAGTTGTGAATAGATGAGTATACTCACTGGGGTCTTTGACGGAGGTGATGACGAGCCGGAACCCGTTGGCGTCGGTGCCCCAGTTGTCGGTGACGTACTTGAGCGTTACGAAGTTGCTGCGCGTGAACAGCGCGCCGACCTGCTGCTTGGTGTTGCGGCAGGACAGGTCCGCCTGAAAGGAGAAAACTAGATGTTTGAGATGTGTGAATGGCATAGTTTTTATTGTATACTTGAGAACTGTCAGAAAATTGGATGATCTAGCTGCTGTCCGCGCTTACTCAATAGTCAAAATTTTTATTGCTTTCCATATGTATTCTGTTGTTTATAAATAAGATAATTATGGACCCTGTAGGGGCACAGCAAAAGGGTAGGAGGGGAGAAAGCCTTGCTTCATTCTTAATTTAATTTTTAATTGAAACAATGAGCGTCCATGGTGATTTAATGGATTAAAAACTCATCTTCTTCTTCTTTAAGTTCATTCTTATCCTGTTCTGTGTGTTTAATACGAGTATCATGCGATTCGGTTATTTCCATTTCTAATAATATATAATAATTATTATTAGCAATCCGGTTAATTATGACCTATTGAAAGCTGCTGTCCGTCCTTCTATCTATCAGCGGCATGTGTCCCATGAGTCGTTATAGGTTGTAAACTAAAATTTATACGTATGTATGTCTGTAATGCCGCCATGATAACAAATTGTTAAAATTCAATTAAACAGTTAAGAAAACTAGAAAATTGTTTATTTAAAAGTTCCTTGCTCAACATATTACGGAACCCTTAGTGTATAACTCGCACTTGGTCGAGTTTTCCTTTGGACCTTAGTAATATTAAATACAAAAAAAACTTTTTTACAAAAAATAAAACCGACTTCAAAAATAACACTAAACGGTGTAAAATAACTCTAAATTAGGAAGTCTGTGGCTTTGGTACTTTTGTCTTATTCTTGATGGGCCACCGACTTCCGAATTTAGAGTTATTTTACACCGTTTAGTGTTATTTTTGAAGTCGGTTTTATTTTTTGTAAAAAAGTTTTTTATTTTTCCATTTTTAGTTGTTCCCATACAAACATTTGCCATGAATTCATTTTATATTGTTAATTGTTAACAATACATGTCATTATACTAGGGTTAATCACCTAACCCTAATAAATGAAACTTAACCTAACTGTCGAAATCTAGGTATATTGAACACATCAGCCTACCCCTCTGAGCATACAGGCTTGATGATACGTCATGATGTTGTATAAACAATAAACATCCAAGCGATTCCAGCAATCACGATAGATTTGCCGTCTATTTTTGAAGAGTTCCGTTGTATATCTCCGAAGATCAACACCAGATCTTCACCAAATTAAAATGGGACCACCTCAGGAGTCTACTCTTTCAAACAAAAAAAGAATTTTGAGAATCGGTCCACAAATGGCGGAGAAATCAGGTAACATACATAAAAAAAAAAAAAAAAAAAAAAAAAAAAAAAAAATACATACACACGAACATAGAACCTCCTCCTTTTTTGAAAGTCGGTTAATAAGTAATCATTACGTGTCCAATTAAGATCCGCTTTATAATCATTTTAACATTCCAAAGAATTTAGCAATTACAGCTACGTAGGTAACTATAATTATAGGTAAGGTAGATATTATAGGTATAAAAGAACATTCCTTGTTGAGCGGAAACAAGCCATAACCACTACCTACTGAACTAACACAAGCAGATCAAACCCCAAAACAATAGCTTCTGTTTATCTCAAGACTGAATCGTTGCTCAATTTGTCACTCGAAGTGAACTATTGTCGAGAGACTACATTCATATGTCGAGAACTAGACATTCTGTCACCACTATTGATACATTACAATGGTCCAATAGCTTAGACACATGCTGGATTAGACTAAATTAGAATTGCATTGTCAGCTGTGTTTAGTAATACCACGACTGCTTTCCCCATAGGCTTCGTCAGGGATGTAACTAATGGATCTATAATATTCCACAACTTTCACAAAACGTCTTCTAGTCCTAAGCTAAGCAGGGCTTGTGTTATGGGTACTAAACAACTGATTAACATACTTATATATCTCTAAGTACATACATATTATAGATATATTACCCCCTGACACAGAACAAATGATTTGGCTCATCACACAAATATTTGTACTGGGTGGGAATCGAACCCACGACTTTTAGACGACTACTAGACCAACAGGCCAATCATAATAATACACCCAAACTTCTACAGTTGTATTTAAGTCGAGTATATTGCCATCAATAGGCTATCAGTCCAAACTGTGGTCTGCTATTGAAAACATTCAAGTAGAAAAACCAAATAACACTTTGTCTGTGCTGGGAATCCAACCTAGGTCCTTGTACTCAACCGCAGGTAGGTAGTGCTTGGTAAAACAAGCCCAATGAAACAGTGATATTAAAATTCCCAGTACACTTTATTTAATCGTATATTTTGTTGCTTTGTAGAGTTTCTTTCAAGTCACTCCTGCACACATTGAGACAGTTTTCTCCGAAAGCCCGAAGCTTTTCTTGAAGCACTGTTGCCTAGGTGATAAAGAAGGTTTACTGTATATAAAGCACTATAAAAAAATATGTGAGTACAACAGTCCCAAATTCCTCAACCCGGCTGACCATGCGCAGTAAAATAATCAATTTAATGAATTAACTGAATAATTACACTTCCAAAACTGAAACCATTAGCGCACGAGTATTTTTTTATCTATAATAATTACGACAGAATGAAAAATGGATCAGAACTTGGAAGCAATTAATAAAACATTACCATCAATTTAACTGAAAGGTAGGTAGCGTCTATTATCGTTTTATAATTTTTATAAATATATAATCAATTAAAATTTAAACAAAATTAGTGACAATTGTAGGTATTTAAAGTTTAAGGGACGATAATTAGAACTGCACTAAATGTTTTGCCTAATACATAAGTAAGTACTGTAAATTCTACTGAATACAATATTCTAAAACTCATAAAGTTTTTTATTTGTTAAACTAAGACTATTTTAAAAACCAAAACTATCACAAAAATGTTAGTTGCATTTCCAATCGTCATTTGTTATATCTACATTCATGTTCACTTGTCCAGGTACACTAGATAGTATCCCGAAATATATTCCACTCATAAATTTTATTCACAACGATACGAATATAGCATCCAACAACAGTTCCCACGGTGTTCAATCATAGCTTACGAAGAGTCTATATAAATCGGTGGCAGTCGCTTGATCGGTCATGCGCCGGCAATATTTTCTTCATCGAGCCGGGCTTACTGACGATGTCCGGGCTATATCGCTGTCATATTTCAGGGAGAACGATAGCGAAGACGTGACGACCCCCGGATTTGAACACCCCCTCCCTCGCCCCATATATCACGTCTCGCCGGACACCCAGACACCCTCCCTCCTTGCATTTCAAAGGCACTAGTGGACTTGCATTTATTCTTATATACTGCGTTTAATAAAGCTCTCGGGTTGATATTAAAAATTCTTCCTTAGAGCCAGATTACTGCAAGGAATGAATTAAGAAGGGTTTTGTTATGCTAACTATGCCGCGGGTGGCTGTATTAAAGACTTTAATGGCTATAGCTCGCCTAAAACATGGTTTTAATTAGTCAGCCTGGGGAGAATCAGTTGGAACACTTGGAAGTTTGAGCAAAATGAGTTAACGAGTTATCTTTCAGCAAAACTACGAAGTTTGCAACGGTTCTTGTTTGTGACTGTCTTATTCGTTTTATAATTACAAAGCGCTTTTGAGGGTAGGTACTTTTAACACTGAATTTCCATGTTATTTGGAATGATGGTGTTGTTAGTGTTTAGGTACATTTTAATTTTATTGACACTTAATTTTTAGCCTTACGTTATGTTATTAGTAATAGTTCATAAATAAATAAATAAATATTCCACAACATTTTCACACAACGCCAATTAATCCCAAGTTAAGCTTGAGAGGTTGTGTTATGGGTACTAAACAGCTAATAAACATACTTATATACTTTTAAATACATACATATTATAGATAAATTACATCCAGACACAGAACAAATGATCGTGCTCATCACACAAACATTTGTCCTGGGTGGGAATCGAATCTACGACCTCCGGCATAGCAGTCAGGGCCACTAACTACTAGACCAATAGGTCAGTCAAGCAAATACATGTCAGCACTGAAAAGCAGCTTACGTTTACCGTGGTTCGATTGTTCCTTTCACGAATTCTCGTTCTGTCCAACCAAATCCTTAATGATTAATTTCAACTTTGTGTAAAGCAAAACTTTCAGTTAATAACTACTCAGGCAATGGTAGGCAATAATAAATGGAGCTAAAATCCTTTTCATAATTATAAGACAATCACAAGCAACCTCTTTATTACGCCCTCTTTCTTCAACAAAAGGGGTACAAAACTAGTATTCTTAGCGCACAATGCAGTGAAGATTGCACCTACTTGCTATTCAGAGGCCGTGTCACTGAGCCTCGTTCTGGTGGAGACGGGAACTTTAAAACGTGATGCAGCTTCTAGGACTTACAGCTCACTCACTCTGAGTTAAATAGGGAGCTTTAAACTAGTTAGCGTGAGTGATGTTGAGGAATCTGTGACTTAGAAACTTCTTTTGTTACACGGCTTTGTCTTTGAAATTGGTTTGTAGTAACTGGAATATTAGTAGTAGCATCAAAAAAACGTCTTTATTGTGTGCTTCGTGAATAATCGTGAACCACGTTCTTTCTGTATCATTAGTGAGTGTGTCTTTGCTTTGTCTTGGGTTATGTATTGATAAGACACCATTTAGACTCTTGATAGCCTTAACGATCGACTAAGTAACAGTATAAGTCTAGCTCTAAAACAAGCCTACACTAGGAGCCATTAATAACAATAATGTGCTAAAAGGCTGCAATATCGTTTAAGTATTGATAGATTGCTCGACGATCGCCCTCCAGAACATTAGTAATTTATTTCTCTAAATCGTTTCGTTCTACGTGCCTCGAAACATAAGCAGCACTGGTATATTTTCTACCATTCTGAAATCAGAGGCTGTAGGTCTAATAATTGCATTGAAAAATACAAAAATAAAATTTTGATGATGAGAAATATTGACCAGGATGATACTGATACTGATACTTCTAGCCTACATCAACCCATTGCTGGGCAAAGGCCTCTCCCCATGACTTCAATTTTTTTCGATCCAGGGCTAAAATGGGCCACTGGTCGTTTAATTTTTCCAGGTCGTCCCGCCATCTTTTTCTGAGTCTGCCGCGACGCCTTCTAGCTGTGACCAAAATGATTATACATATTCCATGAGTCAGCATCATTATTTCGGCCGAAAAACGTACATTTCTGAACATGACCTACTCCAAACGTCCTCCAAGAGCCTAAAAAGAAAACTAAATAATTATTTTAGTACCTGCTACGTTTAAGAATTTTGTTAAACTAATCTAAATTTCAATTCCTTTCATCGCAGCGGACCAACACAATAGTGGTCACAGGAGCATGTCCACACCCGCATAGCTGCGAAACTATTCCAAACATGGCTGGTGATCATCAAAGTGTTTGTTACTTATTGTCTCAAACTGTCGCAGATAGTTGGCAACTCCACACAGGTGGCCCAGCTCCTTTCCAGCCCAGATCCTTTGTGCGTAATATATCCACAAATAGTTACACCGACCGACGAACAAATTTATTCCATTTACGAGCAAGTTCAGCAATGTTTCGTTTCGTGGCTTCGCGTGAATTTTTACGAAATATTCTAAACGGAATGCTAAAGTTTGGCCAACGTTTCAAATGTTTCATGTGTTGTGGTGTTTGTTGTAATATATTGTGTTATGTTATTCTCGCGAAACCATTTTACAATTTACGTTTCGTTCGGTAGG
Source organism: Euplexia lucipara (assembly GCA_921972225.1). Classification (NCBI taxonomy): domain Eukaryota; kingdom Metazoa; phylum Arthropoda; class Insecta; order Lepidoptera; family Noctuidae; genus Euplexia; species Euplexia lucipara. The sequence goes on along the minus strand of OV179146.1, from coordinate 1,298,830 downwards.
TAGAACATACTTTTCGATTTTTTTTGTGATTAACATAGCGACATTAAAATGTTTGTATTTCAACAATGTATGTTAGCGAAGCAATCGTTTTATTATATTTCTTTTATTAACCTGTTTTTCTATTGCTAGACAAACGTCTTACCCATAGATTTCCACTTTTTCCTGAGTGGTGTATATGCCATAAAACGATTCTATTTCCTCACTCATTTCCTAGATCTCCATCGGCTATAAATTTAATTGTCAGTGAACTTATTTCAAACCCTTATTGTCAACGAACAGTGAACACATCCCGGGCGTTGCCATTTCTACTTTATATTCAAATTCCATTAACGGCTGTTTACACTTCACTTAGCATTTAATTACACACATCGCGACCTATCACGGCTTCATATCCGTAGTCGGGCACAGTTTCCTCATTAAAACTTCCATTTGAATGTTATAACCCTCAAAGTTTCTTTGACAAGCACATATTGCTAAGAATAGCAGTAGCCGCTGCAGGTTAGTGCCTGGAAGTTGGAGCCTGGTAATCCAAGTTGGGAGGTCCTAACTTGAGCTTTTGTCAAATGTCCGACAGTTGAATATGGGATAGGTAGGTATATTTTACATATATATGAAAGTTGGGATTGCATGTGCGAGGAGCTAAAGGAGAAGTTTTGGAACTAGCAGTATCCGATCACACAGCACAATTTTTACGATGTCCAGTTAAACAAACGTGTCTTTTAGACTACTGGCACTGTACAAAACGGGACTACTCAAAAGAAAATATAGAAAAATTCACAAACTATTTAAAACAATTGTCATTTTCTGATGTTTATGAGGAAACAGACCCTGAAAAAGCATTCAAATTGTTCTATGACTGGTTTAAATTGCTATATGACTTATGTTTTCCTAACATTAAAATAAAAATACCGACGAAAGTAAAACCAAACTGGGTTAGTCGCGGTATTAGATTATGTAGCAAGAAAAAAAGAGATTTGTTATGGAAATACAGGTTATCACCGACTGAACATAATAAAACAAACTTCAAAACTTTGTCTAACCGGCTTAAAAGAATTGTCAATCTCACGCAGAGAGCCCACAATAACCGTTACATTCACTCAGCTAAGAATCGATGTATGGCAACGTGGAAAGTCATAAATAAAAACAAACATAATTTACCAAATCAATCCACAATGAGAATTAAATTAAATGATAAAATACTTACCAACCCTCTTGATATAGCAGAGGCTTTTAACAATTATTTTGCGGATCAAGTCAAATCAATTAATAGTTCAAATAGTAATAATAAATTACCAATAAATACTCCAAATTCGTCCATGTTTATGAAACCTACAATACCACAAGATATTTATAAAATTATTATGTCTTTAAAGAATACTCCCAGCACTGGATATGATGGTATTAGCACAACAATTATTAAAACAGTTTCTACAATAATTGCACCCGTCCTTAGTCACCTGAACAATATGTGCATCTTGCATGGTGTTTTTCCAAAGGAATTAAAAATTAGTATCATAAAACCGCTTTTCAAAAAAGATAATAAAGACAACATGTCTTCCTATAGACCTATAGCACTGATACCTATTTTCTCAAAAATATTTGAAAGAGTTATATACAATCAAATCAATTCATATTTCGAGAAAAATAAATTATTTGTCGATAGCCAAAAGGGCTTCCGGAAAAATAAGTCGATTGACATGGCAATCTATGATTTTTTAAAACTCGTTAGCAACAGAGTAGATAAAAGAAAACCGGCTCTGGCTCTATATATGGACATGTCGAAAGCCTTTGACCGCGTAGACCATAGAATATTAATTAATAAACTTGACGCATACGGGATTAGAGGTAACATATCAAATTTAATTAAATCATACCTACAAGATAGACAGCAAGTAACAGTTATTAATAGAATATGTAACAAACATGAAACAACATTTAAATCTAGCCCGAGAACAGTGATGTATGGAGTTCCACAAGGTAGCATACTTGGACCTCTCCTATTTATTATATATATAAATGACTTCCCAAAAGCATCGACCTATCCCATGACAATGTTTGCAGATGACAGCACTCTACTTTTCAACAGTGACCAATTAGATACATTAGAATCAGACATTAACTCCAACATAAAATCAGTTATAAATTGGCTAGAGAATAATAATTTGGTAATAAACTTAGACAAGACAGTAATAATGAAATTTCAACAAACAGTAAATCAGAATTTAAATTTAGATATAAGATATAATGATAAAAGGATTAATGAGACGAATGTGACAAAATTTCTGGGATTAAATATTGAAAGCACATTAAAATGGAATACCCAGATTGACGAAGTATGTAGTAAAGTAAACCAATTTTCTCATGCGCTGCGTATGCTAAGTAAAACGGCCAATCGAAACACCGTACTAACTGCATATCATGGTCTAGTAGCCTCAACATTAAGATATGGCATTATGTTTTGGGGTAACGCCTCGGGTACAGATATGGTGTTTAAGTGTCAGAAAAGGTGTATTAGAGCGATCTGTAACCTGCAAACCACTGACAGCTGTAAACAATATTTTAAAAGTATGAAAATTTTAACAGTGCCCTCATTGTACATATATCAGACATCTATGTTCATCAAAAATAATATGTATAAATTTGACCGAGTAGGTAGTCAGCGTCGAGCCGACCGGCTACAAACTGTTGGATCTAAAACGGCTTTATACAAGAACAGTATTTTCGTAATGGCTCCAAAATTATACAATAAATTGCCAAAGTGCATCAGAAGTGAGGAAAATGTCAGCCATTTTAAAAAAAAGTTGTTCCTGTTTCTAGTTGAAAAGACGTATTACTCGATTGAAGACTTTTTAAATGACAAATCATGACTAAATTTAATTTTCTTTGACATTCTTAATAATTAATAATATAATTCAATTACTTTATTTTATGCGGCTCATGACATTTTTCAATTGCTTCATTCATTGCTTTATTAATTATGATATTATATTTGTATGCCGATTATTGGCCGAACATACAGATCAGCTAAAATGTATAAATAACACCTTTTTGTACTTATGTTCACAAATAAAGATTGATTTGATTTGATTTGATTTGAAAGTTTGAATGTCTGAAATTGCTTCGGTGAAATATGATGCGACGATCGCCGCTTAACTGTTATTGTATACGGTGGCTTTTGACAATTTGGCGGTAAAGTGAACTAACGAAAGGAGTCTACATAAATGTTAGGACAATTTTCTCAAAAGATTTTAGATAGCGTGTGACGAATTTTATACAGGATATGATACACGACATTGATACGTTATCTTAACAAAAATATAGAGATTCCAAACAGCTGACTAATCATAATTATTATTCACGAATTGTATTAATTCACAATCCCCACAAAGTAAAAACACCAGAGGAGAACAAAATAAACATCTCGGCACAAAACTTGGCAAGTCTACAATGGGAGCTAAAACTTGGTCGTCCTTTGTTCCAAGAGTCGTTGCCAGGCAAACTTGGCGAATTTAAATTTAAAATTGACAAAAGTTGCATTACAATTCGTTTGTTAATTATTTGGATTTCATTCAACACCTGCTGGCGTCTTTGGCATTTTTTAGATTATCTCACAGCGGAATCTTACTTGACGAATTAATTTTTGTTAAGTTTGTGGAATTCATTTGTTCTCAGGTAAATATTTATGACTAGATGTACTATGACACCTCTTTTGTTTATAAATTAATGTCCAGCAGTGCTATTCTGTTAAAATTACCATGAGAAAATGTAGGTGAAGTAACGGTTAATTGAGCTGACTTCGCAAGTTTCCACGAGGTGACTTTTACTAAATCAACCGCCACGCCAGTTCGTAATTAATCACACATGAAGAATTACCAAATTGTACAATTCAATTTAAATTTCCAATCACAACGTTCTTTACACTGTCTCGTTGCGTCTACTTAGCATGAGATTCTGGGTTAAATTCCTATGTGAAGCAAAGTGTTATTGGGTTTTTCCACATGGTATTTCTCTTCAACACGACTCATAATACATGGGACTTAAGAATATCTGGCGAAATGTGGGTGTAGATACCAAAGGTCTGTCTCATCCTTCGCAGTATACAGGTATGTAATGCAAATATTTTTGTGATAATTAAATTTTTCATATAATATTCAAAACCTATTAAAAAAGGTATAGAAGCGTCAAGGAATGCAGGGACTGAGCAAATTGACGTTCCATTTAAACCCACCTTGGTGGCGCGACATAGCATGAATCTATAATGACTTCGGGGGCTCGTTCAAATTATACTCATTACTTAAATGACGTTTGTTATATAATGCTACAAATGGAAAAATATACTGATATGACATGGCATGTCGAATGGTAGTACCTAATGGAATTTATTGTCTAGCTATTGCAGTTTTGTGACAACAAAACCAGAGCGAGCCGGCCTATGATTCTTTTGAAAGTCCGTACTGCGCTAGCCTAGTTTAAGGTCAATTTGATAGTAATCGAAAAGAGTATGCTTAGATGGTTTGGTCACATTGAAAGGATGAACGTTTGGCGACTAACGAAATGTATGTATAAATATAAATAAATGTAAATGGAAACGCCGGGAGACGCCCTATAAGGAAATTCATAGACCTTAGTAATGTGGTTCTTCAGAAAAGTTTTTCTACCAATAAAGTCTGTATAATATGTATGACCTTATAGAAAGAACCTCACGTACTCACAACAGGCGTGTGTATGACAACATGTATGAATGTAAACGAAGCAAAAGAAGTATGTAAGAATCATTGCATATGGCGCTCTGTAGTTTCTGCCTACCCCCATGCAAATAAACGTGAGTTTACGTATGTATGTACGTTAGTAATAAATTGCGGTCTACTGTACCACCATCGTGCACTCTAAAGAGTAATTAATTAAAGGAATATTATCAGAAAAATCACTTTATTTATGTTTTTAGCTGAGATTGTCTTAATCGTCCACTAGTAATTAAAGTACGAGGACAAACCCATTCTAGTTCACAATTTTTACCCGTAGAAACAAGCAAGATAATAGTTTCCCTGTCAGGCGAATTCCCAATAAAAGAATCTCCGCAAAAAACTTCAGCATACTAAATTAGTAACTTAAAGAGATCCAAATAAGCTCTAACTCCATCCAGATGCAGATTAGCAGTAAGCTTATAGTCGTGTCTGGCATCCATTTCCATTCCGAGGAGGCATCAATAAGCGATGAGGATGCCAGAATAGCGAAGAAGTGACATTTTACGTACATTAAAGTACTGAAAATTCATGTAGATACCCTGAATATCACCACCGGTAATAACAAGTGGATAAAATGCTGTAAGGATTTTAATGAATAGTGTTTAAGGCATAAACAATCGGCTCATAATGTTCTTATTGCTTGGACTCAAGACTGAGGAGTCTTGAGTCCAAGCAAAATGAAGCCACACACACAGACCCAGTGGAAGTAGGTGGTGAACAGGCGACTATCCCATCCCATATAAAATAAGTATATACAGGGTGTCTCATTCAAATGGGTCAGTATGGGAAAGTCTGAAACTATAAGACATACGAACATCTGTTCTGAGGAACCATGTCATCGATTTTAATAAAAAGAGAAACTGCATTCATACATTTTAAAAAACATCTGTACTCAGTTCGGGAATCGAACCCGGTTATTTTGAAAAAAAAACCTACACTATTTCTATTTAGATATCGATTGTGTACCTAGGTCTTAAGCAGTAAATGTCTGTATGACACATGATGTCTAAAATGAATAAAATGCATTGTTTCCACATACTTTAATTTACTTTAGTAGGTGCTCGAGGTGACCACCGCCTTTTTCAATACAATATTCAACACGTTTAGGTAACGATCTTACAATTGCATTTTGTATCTTCATGTGGTGAATTTGCGTTAAAATTGTCTCTATGGCTACTTTTAGGTCTACAACGGTGTCCATAGCTTGTTTTGTACACTTCATCCTTAACGTAACCCCACAAGAATTAGTCCAGAGGCGGTATTGCAAAAGGCGGTGGTCACTTCGAGCACCTACTAAAGTAAATTAAAGTATGTGGAAACAATGCATTTTATTCATTTTAGACATCATGTTTCATACAGACATTTACTGCTTAAGACCTACACAATCGATATCTAAATAGAAATAGTGTAGGTTTTTTTTTTTCAAAATAACCGGGTTCGATTCCCGAACGGAGTACAGATGTTTTTTAAAAAGTATGAATGCAGTTTCTCTTTTTATTAAAATCGATGACATGGTTCCTCAGAACAGATCTTCGTATGTCTTATAGTTTCAGACTTTCCCATACTGACCCATTTGAATGAGACACCCTGTATATATATACATCAAGTAATCAGAAATGGGTGTAAAGTACTTACCTTTGGCGGCGCAGTGGCATGTGCCCCGTCATACACATACAGATGATCGTTGCAGTCGAGCTGCAGCAGGTCAAAGTGCAGCATAAAACGCTGCAGGATGCTATGCGTCTGAAACGTCACCGTGCAGTCAAGGTTGCGTTCATTGCGCGACCAGAGCACGCCTCCGTCAACCTTACGGTACTGTCGCTGTAGGAAGTGGTCCTTGCATAGGGAATCCATATAATCTGGGGACAAGAGAAACAAAAATTAGTAATGATAAACTAAAATTATTAAGATAGATAAAATTAGCTATATTATATATATGTATATACCATGATGATCTGCATTGCCATTGAGAGATAAACAGATATAAGATAGTGGAGACACCGGCCTTGGTTCAGTACATAATATAAAACGTCCAAGGAGACAAATCCGACTTTGTACTCGTTATGCTGAATTAACTTTGAAATAAACATCCAATTTATGAGAATGAATACACTGTACATGAAGACGAATAACTCATTAAAAATAAATCTACTTAAATACAAGTGAGCTCAGAGCATCGATCGAGACCTAAAGTCTTGAGACGATCATAAATTATTACCCTGCCAAACTGAACGAGGTGGATACGACGCAAGACAAATATTCACCTTAAGTCCTCAATGACGGACATTCGATTAACTTTACCCTCCGGAGGGTGACAAGGGACCCCAGGACTTAATGTGCCATGTATTTGTAAAGTAAATTACGAAACAGAACCTGCCTATGTTATGTTTTAGACAAGATGACCAGCTGAGGGGAAATAAGATTTCGAAATAATCCGTACTTAATAATGAAATAGCAACTGATAATGAATTTTATACGACATCATTTAAATGCAAACATAATTATCGATGTATAAAAAATAATTGGGGATTTAAACTTTGATACTGATTTTTGAATTTAATATGTGACAAATATTAGATAAAGTTGAAGAATTGTAAATTTTGATTGAGACATATTAATATTTCTCCTGCCAAACTAAACCTCAATGAATCTTTATCACATTATAACAGAAAATTATCGCATTCCTTCAACCTATTTATCGCATAGGTACTGTGACAGTTGAAATACTTTCGCACGTCATTCTAAATCCATATCAAACTCTCTTCTTCATCTTTAAGGTTCAAAATTGTGTTGATCTTGTTTCAGATATTGATGAGATAAAGATTAGATATCTGAGTCAGTTTATCTGTTGGTTTTGTGCCAGTCCTTAGAAAGCCGCCAAGCGTACACAACAAGTGCTAGTTGCAGACTTTTGTCTGCATCTTTAGATATTATGTGAGTTGATTCAGTTAGTTTATGTTTAATGATCTATTAACTGAAATAGATTATCTGGTTATATATAATCAACATTTGTGTGAGCGTTTCGGCTGCATTTTAAGAATTCTTTATCAAATCTCCACAAATATCCAAATTTTGATTTCAGGACCAACTGCGGTGTAGTTCTGATGCTTGTGGTCCTGGTAGCCAGTTCATCATCAGCACCAGCGTCGCGACTCCTTAGGACTATGGTGTCAGGGGTCACCACTGGCTTGGAGGTTCCAACTGACGCCATCGCTGGTACTGGAGTTGGAACCGGCTCTGTGCAACTTGTGATAAATGTGCTTACGGACAGTAATGGAAATATAGAAGTGTATACGAATTAAAGTAGGAAAGTTAAGGTAAAGAATAGTGTTAAGTGAAAGTGCGTGTGACATAAACTGATAATGATGGCGACTAAAAAAATACTAGGAATACTTACAGGCGAGCGAGAAAATGAGTGCGAGAATATGTAAGGCAAGATATTCATACAAAATATAGTGAAACAAGGAACTAAGATAACCAAGAAAAGTAAAGTTGGAACCGGATGGATCTATGCATCTTGTACTAAATGTGCATATTTTAAAGCCGGGAAAAGAATGCCACTCGACAATAAACGTCAATTTAGAGATAAGAGAGATACGACTCCTTCAGATCAGACAACGAAAATGTGTGAAAGATAAGAGAATCTAGAACGGTATAATGTTTTATTTTATACGTAACATACTCGGACTACAGAATATACAAGCAGTTCTATTAAATAGATGGATTCATAAAGGCAATCGCGAACGTAACTTTAACTCATTGAAAAACTGACTTTGAAGCTACAGCTTTTGGAATACTAGAATTTGCTTGAAGAAATTGCTACTACAATTTGCTCTTATACATAATACCTATAGGATCGTTTATTCTTAACTCCTTAGTCTTTTCTCGTATACAGTTGATTATCAATTATCGACATGAAGCGACTATATATCTGACTCCCACAACCCAGTTTCTTGGTAACACGATACTCCTTTAAGAACTGGTTGTTAGACTTTCGGGAGTCGGAGAAGTGGTGGCAACAGTCAATGATCTACGAAAGACAGCCGGGGAGACTAAATTGTATATAAATCCAAAGACAGGTGTTAACGCACCTGGCGATGAATTGAGGTCAATCGAACCAAACAAATGTACATATAAAACTAATCCAGTAGCAAGTAATAAAGTGAGACTTCTGCAAGTATTTAATAGTGACGTTGTTTTCACTGAAGGAATTCAGCTCAAAGGAACAGCACACAAACAGATCCAGCGTCTTGAATTTGAGAACATCAAACAAGATAAACTGCACAGAACTCCGGAATCCGGCTTTCAAGCAAATATTGAAGTATTTCACTCTGAGAGATATCGTTTTATCGGAGAGATAAATAAAATAATAAGGAACTATGCGTTCAAGGTGTGACGCAGTTTTGTAAATATCTAGAAATATAAGACTAACGTTGCCTTTCTTCTGCTAGAAAGAAGAACAAGCAGCAGTGACAATGGACAAGAACATAATAATATTGTGCCTAAATCAAACTCAGCTCGCAAAATGTGAGCGAATTTTTGTATTGAAAAACGACCAAGTAACTTGTTATAAATTGTAATGAACTAATACTAAATTTTAGGAAACTACAATATTGACTAGGATAAAGGTTTCGAACGATTGATTTAAAACGAAAGTTAACATAATTCGTTCCATATGGTGAAAACCCATGTGTAAATAAATCGAATAACAGAATCAGAATATATCTAACATTACTTAGGTTAGGTAGGTACACACAATGACAAAACGTCGATGCTACGAAAATAATTTAAACTTGATTTATTATTCAATAGTATGGTCACTATGTAGATGGTCAAAGGTTGACAAAACTTATTTGACAAAATGTTAGTTAATCTAGTTTAATGTTAGAAATGAGTCATTGGTATAGTAAACGCAAGTACTACTGCAGATAAGTTTCCTTATGCTTATAATCTGACCTTTTCTGGGTTCGATACCCGGGTTGGGTTAAGCGTTATTGGGTTTATCTATCAGGAGTTCTTTAATAGCAGCCCGGAGTTTGGCTTTGTGCCCGTCTAATTGCTAAACTCCTATTAAATGGAAATTAAATGTAGTGTATGTACAGACGCCAGCACATCAAGTTACCCCAATGTGTCAAACAGAATAAGGTTCATATTCAATTGGGAAAATTTGACACATTGGGGTAACTTGATGTGCTGGCGTCTGTACACCTCTGCCTTATCTTTCGGGAAATACTTTTGTAATTACATAAATAGTGTATTTCGACAAAGATAGGGGGACGTATGTTACCCGTACGTTGAAAGTTGTCTTCACAAGTAAATCATCATTGCATTTTTGTTCATAAAAAATCTATAATTGTTTGTATATTATCGGTATACCGTCTGTTTGAATGTATTTTTGTTTAAATAACTTTTGTCTCTATAAGTAAAAGCCTGTTGTATCTTTTTACATTTTTTATTAAAAATAATATTAATTTAGACGTTTCATATTTCATTTATAATAAACTGGGTGAAAGTAATTGATTTTTGAATTGACTACTAACTTAAATTGTCCGTTAATTAATATCTCAACTGGCATTCTTTGACAATGGTATGTAATGGCTACTTCCCGGCTAATTGAAGTATTACATTGATTTGATTAACTATTAATTTTAGACCGTGACATTACATTTCTATGACAGACGTTTACAAAAAGGGACATGACATGACAAAAATAATAAAAAAGTCACGCGTGCTAGATAGCACGAGTGACAGATGTCACTTGTCATAATGAAACTAATAATTTATTTATTTGTTTACATAAGTACAGACGCCAGCACATCAAGTTCCCCCAATGTGTCAAATTTCTTTGATCGTTTTTCAACTTTATGTCAAACACAATAAGGTTCATATTCAATTGGGAAAATTTGACACATTGGGGTAACTTGACGTGCTGGCGTCTGTACATACACTAGTAAAATATAGATGTTAGGTCTGACCATAGACATAGGGAATGGACTGAGCAATCCCCACACAAAATTGACCACTCCCTAGAAAAAGACAGAGGCACTGTGCGGCCAATACCTGTCTCTTTCTTTCTCTTTTAATCACAATTCTAGTAAGAGACTATTGTCCGCACGTTCGCTTTATCCTCTCACACGTTCTTACCAGTATTTACTTCACAGCTGGCTAAGGAACACTAAGTCCATTCTCTATGTCTATGGGTCTGACCTAAGTACAGATAACTTAGACCAGCCTTATTGCTCAGGATTGAGTATAGTGTATTTAGATTGACTGCTTGAATTGCAATGACCGCTATAAAGCACACTAATGAGGCGGACTTAATGCTATAGACAACTTCTATTTTTGGTGCATGGCCCCAACATGTAACGGTTAATAATGGAAACAGTGACAGCATCCCTCGCTACCCAATAACCATTTATTAGAGACCGAAGATTGCCGAAATTAGCCGACGTCAGCCGAAGCGGTCACGTAGAATGGTAGATTGGTGAGTCTGATGAGGAACCACTGGGCTACGACTACTAGTCGATCAAATCAACTGTAATGATGGTTTAGGGGGTAAAACAAACTCTCAGTAAGGGATGGTGACCCATGTTCTGTTGTTTTTTCCCCTGTCATTAACTTTTGTATACAGGATGAGTTTTTCATGATTTGATTTATTTTTAACTCTCAGTTTGGACATGAAAAGTTTTTTTTATAACTATTAAATGGCTTGTGGCTTGAGTCGTTAGGAGGTTAGGCTACGCCTACACAACGTCAGTTTGTGGATGGGTAAATGTATTGCAGGAAAAGAGATCAGATAGCAAGTTAAGCTGATGATCTTGGCTGACAATTGTAGATTTTTCGTTTTAAGTAGTTAAAACCCTGAAAGTTTGTAGATCAGTTTAACGAGGGGGTATCGTGTTATCCGTTAATTAAGTTGTTAAGGTCAGATAAGCGCTTCAAGTAAAATACTTTTTAACTGCATCTCTTTTCACAGACAGCCGACACGACACTAACGTCGTTAGGAGCTAAGAAAAAACGTGTTTATTGGACAGGAAAAAATAAACGCCTGCTTTACTTAAATATACAAGTATTTCAGCAATAAACCGTGTCCTTCAGGTGGGTAATAAACGCCACAAGTAGTAATAATAACTACCAAGTGAACGTAACATCTAGTAATATTTACTGCCCCATCCTTTCATCCCTCGCGTTAAGTTATATTGAGGGTTCAATTATATTACACAACTTATATGCAGTTGAGTAATAGCATCGTTATGAACTCATGACCTTTAGGATATTATAGTGTTAATCGAAGCAGTTCAAATATTATCAAGTTATTGATTCAATGGCGATCAAAATCTAAAGAGAACAAAACTGTTCTATTTTTTCCAGTTTAAACTTTTCTCCATCATTAAGTTCAAAGAAGAAAAGTTATGAATGATATAATAGGGTGAATATCAAATGGGCAGATTTTACGTGTCCACGTTGAGAATCGAGGTGTAAAATGATTGGAGGTTTCTAATTTTTTTTTATAGTAAACTACGTAACTTAGGTCAATTAGGGCAACATATTTCTTTTTTGTAAGTCTATATAAAAAAATATAAAAAAAAAAATTGCGTTAAAATTCAAGTTTGGTGGCCTGTCCCAGTTCCTTTTTTTGGGATAATTGCATTCACCAACGTAAAAACTTAAGGTTTCATAATAAATAAACAAGTTCGTTAGTATGTGCATTAGACACATTATCTAAAAACAATAAAACCATATTAGAAAATACAATTTAAAAGGACAGGATCCTCTATTAAAGTTTGTCCCAGCAAAAATCAAAATTTAGGAGGCATTTTTTCAACTCACTATAACATGAACTTTCGTGCGTGTGCGATCCATCGCTTTATACTACTTCGCATCTCTCAGTCGTGCGCAGGCAGTTGCGCGAAACAGGTGTGTGATTTGTGCTGTGATTTCCCGCCAAAAACGTAAGTATCATTTTGGGTGCCAGTGGGGACAAGTTTTGTTCAATTTTGGTGGACCGATTTACTCTTGACTTTAAAGTGTTTTATTGTTGAGAAACACGTTGCAGGTAGTGATTTGGGTTACACACAAATCAGTGATGTTAATTTGATTGTAATTTGAAACACCTATTTTTAAAGATTTTTTTTATGCCTGGTCTCAATTTTGGTGACTCAATTTTGGTGGCTTTGGTGGCAATTGTACGCCACCAAAATTAAAAACCAGCCACCAAAATTTAAGTATGTACTGTAATATGTTTTGTTTATACCTATACAGCAAGTTTTTACGTTGCAAGGCAGTTCGATTAGTAAACAAATAAATGTTATGTACTTGGCAGTAAGGAAGACTTATTATTATAAGGCTTGGATACTTAAAATTACATTCAAGTTTCTAAGTTAAGTAATATATTTTTATTTTGTTGCTTTTTAGAATGCCAAAACAGACCAGCGAAGAGAGGAAGCTTAAAAAAAGAATGGCAGAAAGGAGAAGAAAAGCAAAAATAAAGAGCGATCCCGAAAAGGCTGTAGCTCTATGAAAAAAAGAAAGGGAGCGATATCATCAAAAAAAGCGAGAAGGTAAACTGGCTTAACAGCAAAAAAAGTAAGAACGCAAGCGTCGAGCTATACAAAGAAAGAAGAAAATATATCAGCAAGAATATTACGAAAGGAACAGAAAAACTTGGAGAGAGAAGTGAAGAAGAATGAGAAAAGTAAAAAAGAATGTAATAAATTAAAAAAACAAAGATAAATTTAAAACTCAAACAATAAGAAGAGAATCTGACGATGATATTGTTAATGATGTCCATGATAGTGGCAGTGTATTCCCAGAGTCGAAAAGAATCACTGTTTTAAAGGAAGTCCTGGTGAAGTCCAGTGATATATGTGCAATGTGCAAACACATTATTAAAAAAAACAAAATCGAATGCAGTAGCTGTCACCAGTCGTTCCATTTACGATGTATTCCAGAACACCATAGAACTAACATCCCTGATGATGCTGATATGTTGCTATTTTTATGTCATTTTTGTTATAAAATTAATGATTCTGACGATGATACGAATTCTGATTGCGAAGAATTATATTTAAATGTTCAAAAGGCTCGAAGAGATCTCAACTTTTAAGTATTATTATTAGAATAAGACGTTAATTAATGATAACTGCTAGGTGGACAATAACTGTTCATTATGTATGACAATTACTATGTCTGCTAGGCAATTACTGTGATTTTAGAGGTTTTGCTTTTGTTGATTTTTTATTATTTTATTTCTAAAGATATATAAACAAATGACTGATTTTCATATAAAAATATGGTAAAGTTACAGTTACTCTGACAAACAACTATTTTTTTGATTTCGTTATTAATAAACATAATAATGAGAAGAAACGACTATCAATCCCGTAACCGGGCAATAACTATATTAGTTACCCTATATATGTTACTGTGCATATTGTATTTTTTTGGTTAGATGAGAGAAGGTTTTTATTTGAATTACTCGGAATCCCTTTTCAAGATTTAAAAACTGTTTATAGGAACCATATAGATATTATCTGCTGATATGCACTAATTTTATATTGTATTTTGCTTGCTATTGTTTTTTTCAATCATGTGTAGGGTTTTATTTCTTAGTTTTGTTTGGGTAGGGTTTTAAATCTTTCATCAGTAGTTGTTTGGCAAGTAATTTTGCTTACGATAGTATGATTAATGTTTTTTATTGTTGTTGTCAGATAAATTATAATAAATATTTTATAACACTAGAGAGTTTTATTAACCAATGAAATATAGTGATAATTCGTGAGAAAAATTAATGAGCTTTTAGTGAGATTCAGGTTTGCAGAGAAATCCAATTTTGGTGCCACTGATTTTCAATTTTGGTGGACACTTTCAATTTTGGTGGGCGATTTTCAATTTTGGTGGGCACACTACACTTTGAACTAAAATATCTCAAAAAGTTGTCGACATATCCTGAGACCTCTTACAGATCCTTTTAGCTTAGACTTCCTTCTTTTATACCAGGTCCTATTTTTTCTCGAAAACTGAAGAAAAAATTTCGCCACCAAAATTGAAAAAAAATGCACCTTGCTGATATTGACCCAATAACATTTTCTCCGTAAACTTTAAATATTTTAATAATCTGAGTTTGCCAGATTCTATACTTGACACGAAAATAAGTTAAAAAACTTAATGGGGGAAAAAAATTCTAATTGACTGAATTCCGAAAAAAAACTCAACCCTTTTTAAAGTTGGTTAGTAGTTTTAGAGATAAGATAACTTTTAAACATAAACAATTTGATCAAATTAAACATAAATGATTTGATTAATTGATCAAATCATTTATGTTTTTACTTTATTAAACGTAGGTACCATACCTAAAATAAACCCTAAAATAAACGACAGCAGTAAAAAAAACACCCTGTATAAACATAGCCTCAGACAAAATGTATGGGAAGCGGCGCAACTGACACACATATCCGCGTCCCTCCCTTCCTAAGATCAAAGGGACCTTTCTACCTATGTAAAGGTACCTACCCCACATTAATCCATCTAATAAGCGCGGGCCACAATCTTGGGGGTCTCTCGTATACCGAATATCGCGGGCTACACAGTGACCCATATACAAAAACAGACAGGCGTTTGACGTACATGCAGTGTTCGCTCGCTTTGTACCTACATTAAAAGCTATACATTCCCAGTATACGCTGTTCTCGCTTTTTTATAGCATTACAATGAGAGGTCAGTTTATACCAGAAATGTGTTGTACAGACGCCAGCACATCAAGTTACCCCAATGTGTCAAATTTTCCCTATTGAATATGAACCGTATTCTGTTTGACATTTTTTTTTTTTTTCATTATGAGTAACTGTCATAAAAATTACAATCTAGACCTATAGGCTAATAAGTAATTTAAGTCTAACTTAATTTACTAAAAACTCACAATGTTAAGAATGTGTCCATTGGCACTTTTCTTATTGTCTCTGTTTGACATAAAGTTGAAAAACGGTCAAATAAATTTGACACATTGGGGTAACTTGATGTGCTGGCGACTGTACAACCTACTTGCGTACGTGATAGTTTTGTAAGGGTTTATGTGTCATTTTGTAATGTCGATAAAAAAATGAATTCTATAACATAACATTACGCCTGTTATCCCCGAAGAGTTGGGCAGAGGTGTCTGGTATGTACACCCACTAGTACACCCACATTTTGCCAGTTATGTTTAAGTCCCATAATAGGGGGCGAGTCGTGCATAAATCCAGACTCCGGGTTGCTACTGAGAGATTCCAGATGGAAAAACTTAATTACACTTTGCCCGACCCGGGGATCAAACCCGGGACCTCACGCTCAGCAGTAGCGCTTGGGACCACTAGACCAATAAGGCAGACACCTGATTAAATGATATTTGTTTCTGTTTATAGGTTCATACAAAACACTTTTACATGTCATATTTTAACTAGGTGAGGTCGGTATTTCGCGGAAAGAAACTCAGAGGTCACAGTCTCTTTTAAAGTCCAGACATCATCTTGATCAGATCATGTAAGAACCGTGCAGATTCGTGCCTCAAATGGTCTTTTGAGGAAAGAACCACACAGATATGACTGGACCAGATCAGTCAGTGCAAGCATTTGTCAGTTATCAACTCGGAACTTGAGAAGCTCTACGTCCTGACGAACAGAACATAATTAAGTATTACATTAATAACAACAAAGGGGCAACCCTGAGTCCTTCTAATTTACTCAAGCTTTTTGTCTAATCCTTCAACGTCGGGTAATAACCCAGTTTTTACGCGAGTCCACCTTCAGTCCATAGCCGACGGGCAAAAGGGCTATTTGCCGACTTTGCTTCTCTTTGAACGAAGTGAGAATACAATGAAGTCAAAAATTGGCGCTTGTATTTAAAAGGGTTCTGTATTATTATACATTCGTATAGGAGTATGTATGAGTAAAGGGTTTAAGAGCAGACATATCGCAGGTAAGGCTTGGGCATAAGTGGGACGGTAAGCAAATATATATATGGGAAATACTTGACGGGAAACGTTGCGATACAATTTTCCTCATCTCTTAAGTCGACAATGATATTTTGATGTTAAGACATTCAATACATAGACCGGACATCACAAACAAAATTTTCGTCCAAAAAAGTGTGTCCTGCCGGACACAAGTCTATAAGTTTTTTTTAGTACGCTCCGCTGCCGCTCCAATATTCATATATTATTCTAGATGGCGTTACTGAGATGGATGAGACATTTCTTTGACTAGCCCGCTCTATAGTCTTTTAAATCTCTTTGTGTTAAGCCGTGTTTAGTTTAAAAGTTTTTTACAGACTCAACTGGCCTGTTGGTCTAGTAGTTAGTGGTCCTGGCTGTTATACCAGAGGTCGTGGGTTCGATTCCCACCCGATAACTCAGCAGAAGACGAGAGGAGTATTCTAGTTATTAAATCATGTAAAATTTAAATTACTCTCTGTACGTATTCTTCTTTATCGCATAATACAAGGCCTGTCCGAATTATGATTTGGTACTCTCCTTTACGGCCCGTAAACCGGCGCCCGTCGTAAATAGCGTTTAATAGAGAATTTTTAATTTAACAAAGTAAAGCTGTCGTACTATTTGCCTTTTATTAAAATTTATTACTCCCCGTACCTGTGGCTATGTAGGTTGTTTTATATTTACTGCTCGATGCTTTTGTGTTTTTTTTATTCAATCTTGAAGAACTTTGACATCATCAGAACTTCAATTGTCTTCTGCCTTTATCTCAATTTATTTGGGAATCAAACAAACTACTCACATGGACGTGTTGCTGACGAGTTTGTTACGCCACTACTTCTTCCCAGCAAAAAGCTTTCTATTATTGAAAAAAAAAATGAAATACGGTGATCAGTTCCGAATATTACATCCTACATACAAACTTACTAATGTTACCTCTTCATAATATAAGTAAGTAGGTATAGATGAAAAAAATAAGCCATGGTTCACTTCACATCGACTCAATTAAGACTCGCTGACGTGTAAAATGTGCAGTGTCACCGCGACCCACGACTGTGAAGACACGTAACGCACACGTTCGCGTTACGATGAGACGAATTAGCGCTGGCTCCGTTTATCCCCAAAACCAACGTATGAGGAGATAAAGTAACGTTAAGGCAAAGAGATTTAAAATACTATAGAGCGGGCATGTCAAGGAAATGTCATAGAAAAACTTTGATCCCATGTCTCAGTAACGCCATCTAGAATAATATATAAATATTGGAGCGGCAGCGGAGCGTACTACAAAAAACTCATAGACTTGTATCCAGCAGGACACACTTTTTCGGACGAAAACTTTGTTCGTGATGTCCGGTCTATAGGTATTGAATGTCTTTGCGTTAAGGCGATGTCACCACTTAAACCTATAGCAATGATAGCTTAGTGTTGTGGATTTCGAGTTAGTTTAAATTCGTCATGTTACCATGACGCGTGGCGTGCCAAGCATATTTTGGTTAGTCATCTATGCATGACTGTGCTGGTTAAACGGTTAAGAGTAGATTACTTGAGTTTTTTGAAAGGTAAAACGTGACTGCGATGTGACTGAGTTTTTATAATGAAAATAATGACCTATGTTGCAATCTATCAATAGATTTGGTTTACTGGCTTTTGCCTTAACACTAACTGGACAACATTAAAACAATACATAAATTGTTTTGTGAAAGAACAGTAAACCAATTATAGGGCATCAAAAACTCATCCGCATCGCTATCAACGTGAAAAGTGCCCAGAAGACTGGCCGCATTGCCACGTTGTATGGCAATTGTTTTGCGTAACTTAAGTGACTATGAAATATGGCTTAATTTTTATGTATTTCAACAGTTATGTATTACACATCTTTTCACAACAAAAACTGTCTATCCTATTCAATTAAATCCTATGCTATACCATCCTCAACCAATTCAACTGTAGTTAGCCAGAATCTAAGGTTCAATAGAGTAAGTAAGTATATATATACATATAAGTACCAAAGTAATGGCAAAACTATCAAGTATCTTTTTCCAAATAATTTAACGTAACTGTCTCTCGTTGTTCTAGTGGTCGCAAGTGTTACTGCAAAGAGGTCCTGGGTTCGGTTTTCTGGTCAAGCAAAGTGTAGTTTTTTCATTTAAATTTCTCTGTAACAGCCGGAGTTTGAATTATTGCTGGTTACTGACTTAAACATGACTGGCGAAAGGTAGGTAAAAGGTAGGTAGGTAAGTACAGACACCAATACAACAAGTTACCCCAAACTGTCAAATTTTCCCAATTGAACATGACCCTTATTCCATTAACCATAAAGTTGAGAAACTATCGGAAAAATTTGACACATTGGCCTCTGTATTATAAATACATCTCTGCCTAACCCTTTCGGGGACTGCAGGTGTGATGTAATGTTAGATTCAACGTAACTCAAAATTAATTAGCATAGCTAGAATAATTACTAAACGTAATCTATTCAAATACGGGAGCCGGCATCCCAATTCCAAATGTAATAAAACCCCGGGTATAAAGCAACGTACACAACACATAAAAACAAACACTTCGTCGTCGGTCGCCACTAAATCGCTTGAAAAAAAAAACGATCGTGTGTACACCCCTTAACACTACAGACAACGCTTGAAACTAAAAGTCTCGTGGAGAGAAAGAGTACGCGATACCTAAGAGCCTAAGTTAGAGCAGATTAAAAGTTTCGAACTTGCAATAATGCACTAAGCTGTTGTGGACCGCCCTCAACTACTATTACACAGTTCGAGTGTGCCAACAGACCCATACACACAATCACAACAAGTGAGTTTCAATAGTTACAAATTAATAGAATACACTTTTTAATGATGACTTTCCATTTTCTTTTTTTTTCTTTTTGCTTAGATGGTTTGGTCACGTTGAAAGGCAATCAACTCATGGTATTTACAAGGCAGATGTAAGTGGAACCGCAGGGAGGGGACGCCCTAGAAAGACATACATGGACCTTATTGGTGAGGTTCTTCAGAAAGGTAAGGTGCGTAGTAGGTACTCGCAACAGGGGTGTGTGTATGACGACATGTATGAATGTAAACGAAGCAAAAGAAGTACGTTACAATCGTTACAGTTTCTGCCTACCCCCATGGTAAAAAGCCGTGATTGTATGTATGTATGTATGTACTGGTTCGAGTGTGCCAACAGACCTATAGATACAATCACAAGTGAGTTTCTATAGTTACAAATAGTTAGAATACATTTTTTTTAATGACGACTTATCATAGTTCTCTTGACGTTAAGATGCTCGAGTTACGTAAGATAATATGTTTAAGGTTTTATATGAAACCTTTTAGTCTATCGGATAATGGTCTGGAAAGCACTTCACTCATCCTAAACGAAGTCGGGAGTACACCCTCTTTAGAAGTAGGGGGGAGGGTGGGATCGCAGGGGTGTGGGGCAAGGGTATCGACCCGCGCCATCATACCGCTGGGTCGTTCACCCCGCGCCCCGCGTAGCCGTACCGTAGGCAGCTACGCCGTAGCCTCGTAGCGTCGTAGATACCAAAGGCATTTTTTTTCCTTTTTTTCCTCTGTTTTGCTCCAATATTGAGCTTGTTTGTTATTTGTTTTTAGGACAATGTAAGTATTAGAGGGAAACGTTTGTCGTTATGGGTTTGCGTTACAAATTCAACAGGGCTTAGTGAATATTTTTATTACACTTTGACGAGTGCCGCTTAGTGGGAAATTCGGATGGAAGGTAAGATTTACGTCACGTCTAATGATTATATTTTGTATCTCTGCTTGTTTCAATTTATTAGAAGAGAAGATTATCTGGAGAAGTAATGATGAGCTTTTTAAGTAAAAATACTCGGCATAAAAAGTCAGCTTATTTTGTAAAAACTTAGTACCTATTAATGTCTTAAAGCAGAATTTAAATCCTTGTTTGCGGTACCCAGTTACTCACACCTCATTAAACTAAACGTAAGACCCGTTTCGGAAAGTAATTTTAGTTTTAACGGAACAGGAATATAAAACATCTAGATTTTTTTCAATGGACACAATTTTATTGAAACTATTTTTTTTACGTTTGGTTGACGCTTCCCGGGACCCAAGGGCTGGCCTCTAATTTGGCCAGAGGCTAAGCATTGCCATTCAACGTGGCAATGCAGCCAGTTTTTTGGGCACTTTACCAGCTGGCAGCGATGCAGAGGATTTTTTGATGCTTTGTAATTATTTTTTGTTAGGTTTAGTTATTGTTTTTCTTTAGTGTTTGTACAAGGTTTTACAGAAATAAATAAATCCCATTTTATTGATTACCTAAGATAGCTTACATACACATAACATCACGCCTGTAATCCCCGAAAAGTTAGGCAGAGGTGTACCTGTATTACACCCGCATTTTGGCAGTTATTTAATAGGGAGCGAACCTGTCTATACTTCTATACTAATATTATAAAGAGGAAAAGTTTGATTGTTTGTTTGTTTGCATCGAATAGCATCCGAACCTACTGGACCGATTCGAAAAATTCTTTCACCGTTGGAAAGCTACAATGTCCCCGAGTGACATAGGCTACTCTTTAACCCTGTATTCCCACGGGAACGGAAACTACGCGGGAGAAACCGCGTGACGTCTGCTAGTAAAATATCAATTAGGCTAATGACCACATGCCTACATTTTTTTTCTTTCTTTGGCTGGTGACTTAACCTGGAGTCAGAATTTTCATGCCACCCATGGGTCTTTGACTAGACTTTACACGCCGTCCAGAAATATATCTCAAGCCTGCCGGTTTTCTCACGATGTTCCTCTTCACCATAATCATAATCATTTATTTACTTGGTAAACATAGGTATCATTATTATGGATCTTATGAGTAGTAAAGGTTTTTGCTATGTTTTGTCGTTACTAACATACAAATTAAAATACAAAAGCCAATTAGAATTCCAAATACAAAAGGACAAATTAAAATAACGAATACAAAATATCAATTCTAATTACAATTATAAAATGTCAATAAAAATAAAAGAAGCACAATGTAAATAAGACTTGTCAAGAATAGTAAAATTAAAATCGCCGTTCACCGTATCACCGTTTTTAAAGTAATTAAGTGAATAATAACACAAGACACACATAAATCCGAACGCATAAAACGTCATAATTCACAGAATATCAAAGCTTCATAGTCCCTACGCTCCACTATTCCACGTTCAGCACTGGTACGTCCACGAGGACACAAAGTGTCCGCGGGACAGCGATGGTCCCTGTCTCTGACGTCATTAAACTGGCGAGGACACGTCCGGCGCTTGTAAACACCACGTTACTGCACTATTCAACACTTTATGTCCTCAATGAATTGCGGACTGAGGACATTAAAGTGGGGAATAGAATACAAACATGTTCTCTGTACTATTTGAGTACATACTAAAATTCTTAACCTGAGGTGCTTCTAGCTAAATAATACACGCACGGGTTTATCGAAGGTTAAGCTGCTCTTGCTGAGGTAGGTTTGATGATGGATGACGGATTTCCATCACTAGACTTATCCATCGTGCCTCGGAAAGCACGTTAAGCCGTTGGTCCTTGCTGTCTTGTCTCGTTGATCTTTGAAAGTCTGAACTCAAAAAGTCTGACAACGAGTCTAACCAAAATAAATCGTGGTATCGGCAGACACTCCATGTTAAACACAGGTATTCAACTGCAACCGGTTAAACTGGAAGCCGACCTCAACATAGTTGGGAAGGTGAGGCAAGTGATGATCTGACAAAAAAAAAACCGGCCAAGAGCGTGTCGGGCCACGCTCAGTGTAGGGTTCCGTAATTTCCCGTCCGTCACAATAAGTGTTCAAATTGCTTGCTTAAACGATTATACTACAAACTTAGTCCAGAAATTATTTTGTACAACTTTTTGTCTTTTTTGTGCAAAAACTGTTTCCATCCAAGTTCAAAATAATTTTCCTAGAAAGTCCTTATTAAGTTCTATTTTTTAGATTTTTTTCATATTTTCTAAACTTATGGTTAAAAAGTTGGAGCGATTACTTCTAAAATTATTGACATTATCAAACAATGAATAGGGGTTCTATTCATTTTTAAATACCTTTCCAACAATATATCACACGTTAGGGTTGGAATTAATAAAAAATCACTTCCCACTTTACATAGGTATAGGGGGCCAACCCTAATAACATATTTTTTCCCAAGTTTTATTTTACCACTTTGTCGGCGTGATTGATATACATATTGGTACCAAATTTAGTCACAGAGATTAAGCGAGAACGGACGGACGGAACGACAGACAGACATGGCGAAACTATAAGGGTTCCTAGTTGACTACGGAACCCTAAAAACTGCGAATACTACTGATTATAGGTTTCATAGCACAGCTGCTATTGGTATAAACACTTTGATAGACAGAGAGGCGGCATACAGCAGACGGAGTGGCAGACGGTACTTGCCAGTAGGCCAGACTAACTGGCACTGACGGAATCGGTTCGTAAATAATTTAGGTTGTTGTTACGATGTTGACATATTAGTAGGTACTATTTTACAAACACCTAGATAAGGAAGAAAGACTCAAGGGCTTATAACCCCTGCAAATACTATTATCTTAACAAAATTTAATTAGGCTGTAATTCAGCACTTTTTGAACGTCAAAGTTACATAAGACAATCCTCCAAAAATCCGACCCTTTGCCACTTCCTCTTAGTGTTTTCTGTCTGGGAAGAAGAAGTAGCGTAACAAACTCCCCAGCATCAACTCATGTTGGTTGGTTAGCT
This sequence comes from Euplexia lucipara, assembly GCA_921972225.1. NCBI lineage: Eukaryota > Metazoa > Arthropoda > Insecta > Lepidoptera > Noctuidae > Euplexia > Euplexia lucipara. Next base: position 1,275,372 of record OV179146.1, on the reverse strand, counting down.
ATTAATAAATACATGCCAAACACACAAACAAGACATGCAAATTTTTAAGTTCCTTTTTTAGTTGTATTATTGATAATAATAATGAAAAATTAATTTCAGAATAGCTGCCATAATTTGTTAGTAACAAAAACCGTTTGTTTTTATTGTGACTGTATCAAGCTGTTGCTAATAAATTTTATTTATTTCTTTCTTTCATTACTTAAAAGAATATCGGTATTCTTGATTTCCAAGAAGGGAAAACAGAGATCACCAGTCAATCGGTAGAAAAATTCGTCACCTAGAATTTTCCAACATTTAGATACACATATATCGTCAAACCCTAAATTGCTTATCGAAACGACATCTTACTAACAAATTCAACCAACCCACCCGCAGTTAGAGCGCCTGGGGTGTCCAATAATACGCCAATAATGTACCAGCACCCGCGTATTGCGTATTTTGAGCACGTTCCTGTATTACTGAGCGGTATTTATAATATAAATAAATACGTGCAGCTTCGCCTGTCTATCAAGAATATTATTAGTATGTGCAAGAAATATTAACGGGTTTTGAACATTTTACTATGGTACTTGACATATTCGACCCGACGCCATTTTGTTTTTTGTAATAAATAGTGTATTAAAATCACAGTAATTACGTTTGTATTTTGTTTGTAGGTAACTTTTCTTGTTGTGTGGTTGTTAGCTAACCTGCTTTCCAGAATTTTTATGCCGCCCCTCTGACTTGTTTTCAGGTGGTGTCAAGAGGTATCTCTCAGGCATCTCGGCTGCATTTTTAAGAAGGGTGGACATTTTAGAAGATTGTCTTATGTTTTTTTGACGTTCAAAGAGTGCTGACTCTCAGCATAATTTTAATAAATGAGATTCAATTAGATTTAAAATAAATAAATAACTAAAACTAACAATAAATAACTACAAATTAGATTTGATTTCAACCCCAATTTCGGAAATACATCGAACAGTAAATTACATACAGTACCTAAGCCAAATTTAGTTTAAAAAGGAACTGATTTAATAGTTCCTATTTAGTTTATCTCGGACGAACACCGTGACGTGGGATTTTTATATCTATGTAAATATTTATATCAGGAATTACAGGGGTGATGTTATGTTATGAAAATACATGAAATGATTTTTAATTTTGAAGACTGCCTTTTTGATCTAGTGGTCACGAGCGCTACTACTGAACGTAAGGTCTCTGGTTGGAATCCCTATTCTAAAATTCAAGTTAGTATTTAAATTAGTAGTAGTACTTAAAAGTAGCAGTTGTGACACAAAGACAGACAGATAGACGAAGTCAAACAATACGGTTCGTTTTTACCACTTTAGTGCATAAAAGGCCTGTATTCAGCTAGTCGATTGAGTAAAAACCAACCCATGAAAACTGGAATGAAGTGAACTGTCAATGGCTAACTACCTGTCATTTTCACATGGTGATTTTTACAGAATATCAGGCGAAGTCGGGGTAAGTACACTAGCGCGGATTATTTTTATATTCGCTGCGGACCGCGGAGGGGCGAGAGTGGTATCGACAGCCATCTTTTTGCCCCCGACGAGATTAATTACGAACGTCCCACCGTGATTAATGTTCCACGCTAAAAATGTTCACAAACTCAAATCAATTTTGTCTTGAAAACATCGCTGGTGTGTTAGACTTGTTGTTTAGACTGTGGCGTTCAATTAAAATGTTTATAAAGTGACGACCTGCAAGGGTATCGGCTAACTTTTCATTGCCAGTTACTAACTGGCGTCCAGCCTGCGTAGCATGAACACATTAAACACCGAAAAAACGGCCTTTGTCTACAGACGAATCGGCAAAGTGACAGATTATAATATAAACATTTCTTTCGTCTCGAGCATGACAATGTCAAGAAAGATGAGAAGTTATATGTCGATTCGTCAGTAGACAAGAATCAACAATGCCGAGCATGAAGTGCGTACCTATTTTCTCCACTTTTGACAGTTCTTTTCGAAATATTTCCTGTCAACAAGTGTCAAACAGTCTACATCAAATGAGACCTAGACAAGAGCAACTTGACAGTTGCTATAGACAGCATGTAAATTTCTTTCTCTACTTACAAACGCTTGTCGACGAGTAGCCTCATGCTCGGGTAGAAGAAATGTCAAGTTGGACAGAAAGAAATTTGTCGTGTCTCGGAAGAAAAGAAATTAAGTGTTCATGTTACGCAGGTAGGTGTATTGAAAGAAATTTGACAGATTGAGGTTCCTGTCTATATAATCTGTCACTTTGCCGATTCGTCTGTGGACAAAGGCCGTTTCTTCGGTGTTCAATGTGTTCATGCTACGCAGGCAGCAGTGCGATTCTGTTCAAATCACCGCGTGTAAATGTCGGTAAAGTGCAGTCGAATTGAGCTGTCATTCCATTCCACTAATGCTAGGCATTGACAGTTAACTTCTGTGACTTTTTCTGCATCGACCAGCAGTTGCACAACGAACTTTGATGACTTTTTTTTTTTTTTTTGCTGTGTCCGACAGGGTCCACATTGTGGAATGCAATAAAGAATTGAGTATTGAGTACAAAAAAATGGTGTTGCACTTTAAGTGGACTGCAGTCGCTCTATCCTATCCTACTAATATTATAAACGCGAAAGTTTGTGAAGATGGATGGATGGTGGATGTTTGTTACTCTTTCACGTAAAAACTACTAAATGGATTTTAATAAAATTTAGAATGGAGTTAGCTGACACCCTGGATTAACACATAAGCTACTTTTTATCCCTGTATTCCCACGGGAACGGTACCTACGCGGGTGAAACCGCGGGACGTCTGCTAGTCTGAAATAAATATGTTTGTATTGGAAGCCGACCCCAACCTAGAACTATTCATAAAAGGGTACCTTTAAGTTTATTTTTATTTTAGTTTTAAATCTAAAAGTATGTAAGTGAGTGACTATTTATGGCGTATGTTTTTTTTTTATATTAGTAAAAACGAATCCAAACACGACATACCTACCTGCTACAATACAAAAGAGCTGATGAATTTGAATCATATCGCAAGAAAGCCTGTTTTTAAATAAAAAAAAACTGCATCTAAATCGGTTCATCCGGTTCACCTTTCAATCGTGTCAATTAGAGACACAAAAGAAAGACTATGACAGCGCGGACACCGTTGTCCTCTTGGGGATTAATGAATTAAGCGCTACGGTGCCACAGACAGACAGACAGACAGACACACACAGACACACACACATACACACACACACACACATAGCGGTCAAACTTATAACACCCTTCTTTTTGCGTCGGGGGTTAAAAAGAGATTAAGTATTTTGTTTGTGCGTGTGTGTCAAATAAAGACATCTCATTATGCAGGAAGGGGAAGTATTACACAACCGATTGTAAAACGATTGCTGTCTGCAAATTCACAAATAATTATGTTGTCTATTATCATGCGTGTTAAAAGGCGCATTGTGTTATAAAAATAAGTACCAATTTCCCTGGTCTGACCCTGACGCATGCGCACAATGCTATAATATCGATCATTATGTCGTTCCATTCTCGTTCATACTAAGTACTCATTCTTTGACTGAACAGCAAAGTGTACCTTAATCTGTTTATGTTCGAATAAAATTTGATTTGAACGTGGAATACCATTTTATTTTTAAAAGGTGAACTGTCAAAAGTTTGAAATGGACTGTCGTGTTAGTGGCCAGTCTGAAATTATTTTTGGACGAGTGTGTGAGACAAAGTGACGTGGTCTAAAATTCTAGACTATGTGTGGCTACGTAAGTTCTAAATGAATGTAACTGGTCAACTACCGGAATTCCTGACACAATTAATTTAACTATACATTCTATTTTTTTTTTCCTACAAAAACTCGGTCACCGGTTTTCGGACGGGCGGTCAACCTATTATATGGGACTTAACCAATGATATTATAAGTAAAAAGGAGTAGAAAGTTTAGCTAAACAACATTCGATATTCAAAAACGGCACACTTACGCACGCACGCGTCCGTTGACGGCGCGACACGACACTGAGGCTAGTTAGCCACATATTAACGTGTCGCTTGCTGAGCGCTTATAACCTATCTACACCTTTTTACTTATAATATCATTGGACTTAACCATAACCGCTGAAATGTGTACTGTTTAAATAACCCTACCTACCCCTTCCGAGATTACAGGTGTGATGTTTTAATTTATGATAGATATTAAAGTTATCTACTAATCTGAAGGTCGAGTTAGATATTCAGTGCATGGTACGGCCTTTCGTTTGTACCGCGGAGTCGCAGGTACATACTATTTTACTCATCATACTAAGGAACTGCATCTATTGCTCCCACGTACTGCTGCTAAGCATGAAGTCCCGGGTTTGGTTGCCGGGTCAAGCAAAGTGATGTTGAGTTTTTCCATCTGAATTTTTTCAGTAGCAGCCCGGAATCTGGATTTGTGCCCGATTGATAGAAAAAGGCTCGCCCTATTAAATGAGACTTCAAAATAAGTGGCAAAGTGTGGGTCTACGATAGCTAAAACTCTGCTCACACTCCAGGGAACAGAAGCGTGATGTGGTGATATTTTACAAGTCATGATAATGGCCACATAGTTAGTTATTATTAAGCCATAAATTATCTTAATCAACATATTTGGCAGACAGAAAAATATTTTTTTTAATTACAAAAACTGCGACATATCTCGATTTTAGATCTATTCGATCTGAACACCTCATGCGTAGTCGATATCAGTTCGATAAAAATCGGCTAAGTTTGAAATATGCTTGCGTAATTAGTGTTCCGTACAAAAAATATCCACATCTAACATAAACATAACATCACGCCTGTAATCCCTGAAGGGCTAGGCAGAGGTGTACCTGGTAAAACAGCCACATTTCGCCAGTTATGTTTCAGCCCCATGTAATAGGGGGTAAGCCTATTGCCATCAATCGGGCACAAATCCAGACTGCGGGCTGCTACTGAAAAATTACAGATGGAAAAACTCAATAACACTTTGCCTGACCCGGGGATCAAACCCGGGACCTCAGATCCAGCAGTACCACTAGACGAACGAGGTAGTCAATATCTACATCTGTCAATCAAAATTAAAGTTCAAACAAGTATGATCCACAACAAATAATTTTGATTTTGAACATGAATATTGAGAAAATCGCAAAACCGCGAATCAAAAAAAAAAATCGAAATCGCGATACATATTTTGACATACTGCAAGGTGACTTTACCAGTGAGTTTAAGTATCTAATGCCTGAGAGGAAATGGCGAAGAAACTAATAGAATGGCAGTTTTAAAGTCTAGATATTAGATTCAAACAAAACGCCGGGAGGGGACGCCCTATAAGGACATACACAGACGATATTGGTGAGGTTCTTCAGAAAAGTCACATACTCGCAACCGACGAGTGTGTATGATAACATGAACAGAAAATGTGTCAAATTTCTTTGATCGTTTTTCAACTTCATTATTTTTCATTTAAACAGAATAAGGTTCATACTCAATTGGGAAAATTTTACAGTTTGGGGTAACTTGAAGTGCTGGCGTCTGTACCTATGAAGTATGAATGTAAACGAAGCAAAATAAGTATGTAAAAATCATAGCAGATGGCGCTTTATAATTTCTGCCTATTCCCAAATCAAAATCTTGAAAAGCCTTCTGAAGGTAAAACTATTGCAACTTTGAATTGATTTGTAACGAGAGACTCTGACGAAGTGTTTCGTTGTGTTTTGTATCTGTGCTGGGAAGTTTGTTCCGCCACTTCTTATTTCCAGCAAAAACACTAGGAACTGATGAAAGGCAGGCGTTTTGGGGGACTGCCTTATACACCACTATTTTTTAAGTAGTACAAAAAAAAATTGGACTGTATCCGTACCTTCTGATCATATTTGCGTAATCAAAAGTAAAAAAACAAAATTAAATTTTTATACTTTTCACTATTCAGTTAAACTTAAATAACGAAAACAGCTGTTGGAGGCGAGACATGCCTGAGCGAGATCACGAGAACGTGAGCGAGAGATGACGATTAATGAATACTACTATGTCATGAATAGCCTGTACTGTATATTTCCAGCAATTGGGTGACTTTTTGGGATATAAACAAACGCTAATAACTTTGCTGTTTATGAATATTATTTATTGCTACTTTACAAATATAATGATAAGACCGTCGAGAATAAGCCCTTTAAGTATTTGTACTAATTTAAAAATAGTGGTACTTACAGCTTTAACGTTCGAAAAGTACCTACTGTTCACCTTTCAATATTTTACTTTTGATTTTCCGTTTTTCTAAATTTAGTGCAGAACCCTTAAATAAGTACACATGTTAATATGTAAATAGGTATCGGTGATGTAGATATGGTATATATTAATCCTAGATAGCGGCTAAGGTGATCAGCAGTCGCACAGTGCTGTCGTAAACATGAAGACGTTGCATATCATTCTCCTGACCGTGGGGTCTGTGGCCTTGCTGGGTGCAATTTCAGGTATTTGTTTGTTTTTTGATATTATATCATTATTTAAATTCCCAGATCGGTTAAAGTGATCAGGGGTATTTCTCAGTAGGAACTTGGGGTCTGGATTCCTGCCCTTTTGATAGCAATAGACCTACGAGTACGAAACAAGTACGAGACCTACGTGTACTAAAGGTGCATCACTGGTTAACCCTTCAGAGGCGAATTATGTTTCTTAATACCAAATCTGACGTTGTTTAAATTTCGTTTTATACAAAAATTCACACTGAAAAAGCTTTTTTTAGTTTTAATAATAATAATAATAATTCGTTTATTTCAGGCCTGTGACCCATAAAAAACAACAATAAAATGAAAAATACAAATCAAAATAAAATACAGACACATAAAATATTGCTCGGCTTGCTAATTCATAAATGTCAGAATTGTATATAGGAACTTACATAAAAAAAAAAATAGTCTCTTAAACCATATCCGGACGAGAAGTAATTAAAAAAAAAACAGTTTCACCATAGAGTGTTTCCCAGTTACTGAGTTGTGGAGGATGTATAGTCAGTTGCTCCATGTAAAATATTGGTACTCAACTTTATGCGGTTAGACTGGAAGTCGATCCCATCATAGTTAGGTAAAAGCTGAGCAGATGATGATTTTATAAAAAATATTTTTTTTAAAATTAAAACTACTTCAAAAAACAACAAAAAAAGACCAACTCAGACATTAGTCTGCACACCAAGATAATGTCTGGACTTTAAAAGAGTAATCAGATATTGAACCAACAAAATTGACATCGAAAATTAATTCGTTAGTTTGTCGTGTAAAAATGTTTTTAATTGAATTGGTCATCATCTAACACTGTTCTTACTTTCAGGTCTAATTGCTTGGGGCGTGATAGCCTCCAACAACTGCTTGGTAGACCAGGAAATCACTACCCCGACGCCCCCCGATGTGACCGTCCCATCAACAATACCCGTGACATTGCCTGAGGATGTGTCTCCAGCACCACCACTGGCCAACATGGACTGGTGGGAGCACTGCGCGTTATATCAGATCTATCCAAGATCCTTTAAAGACAGCGATGGAAATGGCATTGGTGATCTGAAGGGTACGTTTAAGCTTTAAAGCGCTTTTTGACACTTCAACTGCTGCTTAATGCGTGACCACTAATATTTAAGGAGCACTCAATATGTTTACTGGCTCTTTGGGCCAGTGGACGCAGTTCTACTACTGAGCATGAGGTCCCGGATTCGATCTCCGGGTTAGGCAAAGTGTTATTGTGTGAGAAATTCCAGATAGAAAATCTGGAATTTCTCACAAACAACCCGGAGTCTGGATTTGTGCCCGATTGATGGCAATCGGCTCGCCCCAAATTACATAGGGCTTTAACATCATTGGCGAATTGTGGGTGTACTATACATTTAATGTGCTAATTAAGGGACTCCCAAGATAAAACGTTAGAGATATCTTTAACCAATGAATGCATGGCTATCAAAAGAACTTAGACCGCGACGCACCGGTGCGTCGGCTGGGGCCCAAACGGTTAAGCTATTGCTACTGCTTCAATACACCTAGTGAACTGTCAATGCCTAGCATTAGTATTGAATGACGGCTCAATTTGCCCTCGCTTCACCTACAGTTTCACGAGGTGATTTTAACAGAATCGCACTGCACGTCGGTTCAGTAAAAGTCGAATGAAAACTTGAGTGAAGTGAACTGACAACGCCCCGCAATAGTATGGAATGACAGGTTCATTCATCGTCACTTCACCTACATTAAAACCCCAGTCATGAATCTTGGTTTTGCTAAAAGGTTAAGCAAGGCTATGAAATATATAGACTCAGGCATACGGTTTGAAGTATCCATACCGAAATAAAAATGACGCAATGTTTATCAGATAATGTTGTTGAACTTACGAAATCAGTTTCTACACAATAATTGCGACTTTTGTGCAATAATCTTCTTATAACTACGACTTAAGATACTCTAAGGATTAGTGTATAATGATCGATGATGTCGAATGTGGGTATTTGCATATGCAATCTTTAAGTAGGTATATACCTACGCGTGAGTATAATTAATTGGAAATATAGGAATCCATCGCATAGTATGACTGTAACTCATAGAATGGTCGTTGGCGTTGCAAACGGTTTCTCGATCGATGGAAGACAGCGTGGTTAAGTAACCTGGTGAGGATTGCGGGGTAGTGGAGTAGAGGCGATCCTTGTGGAAATCTTTTAATTGGCCTGGTTCAGATGTAGACGTCTTTTCAAAAACTCCTGACTCTATAATATTTGTGGTAAAGTCATTTTCAAATCCTTTTCACAAATTTCGATTAGACCGTTAAAATGCGCTTTTGGATGTCAGACTTGAAAGTTAAAAGAATAAGAAAATGATTCTAGTTGTGCAAAAGGTAGTTTCGTATGGACAATAATGGGCAAGAACCTCCAATATGTTGTATGCAATACTCAGATGAAATGTGAGAATGATGTACCTAGAACAATAAATAAATAAATATATATTCCATAACTTTTCTCACAACGCCATTTAGTCCCAATTTAAGCTTGAGAGCTTGTGTTATGGGAACTAAACAGCTGCTAAACATAATATATTGCTAAATACATACATTTAATAGATAAATTACACCCAGACACAGAACAAATGACTAATAACTAGTATACTGAAGTATATTAAGAGACTAGCAACCGTCACGCGGTTTCACCCGCGTGTTCCTGTTCCCGTGGAATTACAAGGATAAAAAGTAGCCTATGTCATCCGGGAATAGTGTAGCTTTCTACCAGTGCAATAATTTTTAAAATTGGATCATTACTTCCGAAGATTACCCACTACATACAAACTTACAAACACTATTTACCTCTATTTAATAGTATAGATGTAGATAATAAAAATTAAGCAGTGTAGGTAAAAATAACCCTTTCCGTATCGTTCTATCGCTAACATAGGTAACTTGGATTTTTTTCTTATTTGAAGGAGTTGCTGCATTTTTCTTACAATAAGTAGTTCGAACTGTATCCTGTTGTATTCTCTTGACTGACTGTCTCGTTTGTTTAATGGCATGACTACTGAGTAAAGTGTCCTGGGTGCGATCAGAAATCGCGCATCAGCACGGGCTGATGCGGGACACTACCGTTGTCCAGAATACGGATTCTGGACAACGATAGTGTGTACTCTCTCGTATCGTATCTCGCAACATATGAACTAACGATTGACGTCCTATAATAACAGAATTAAAGTTTTCCACGCGATTTAAACCTATACAAGTTCCCAACTACAGCAGCTGTCAGGCAGTAGTAACCCACTAGACATAACACCCGTCTGGTCGGAGGACCCTCTCTTTTGTATGGGGGATGAAGAACTTTACACCTTGATCCTTAAACCTTTTTACCTCTAAATAATATTCTGCTTGCCTGTATCTCTCTTTATTGTACTCATGAAGTGTAACTTCTTCACAGGTATCATGGACAACATGGAGCACTTCAAGGACGCTGGAGTGGACGCAATATGGATGTCCCCCATCTTCGAGTCCCCTATGATCGACTTTGGTTATGACATCAGCAACTTCTACGATATACACCATGAATATGGCACCATGGAAGACTTTGAAAATCTACTGAAGAGGGCACATGAGCTCGGTAAGATTATCTTCAACTTGTTTGATAACTGCTAAACATGGACCCAAGCCCCTTCCTTGTAGGAAACGCAACTACACACAATGTTTTTACCATAGACATAGAGAATGGACTGAGTGTTCCTTATCCAGCTGGGAAGAAAGTGTGAGAGAGACAAAACGAACTTGCGGCCAATAGTTGTCTCTTTCTTTCTTTAACCACAGACCTAAAGAAAAGAGACAGGTATTGGCCGCGCAGTCCCTCTGTCTTTCTCTAGGGAGTGGTCAACTTCGTGCGAGTATTGCTCAGTACATTCTCTATGTCTATGGTTTTTACCATGTTTTTGTGTGTGTTTTTGAGATATTTTGCGATGGCATGTAAAGCCAAGTCAGAGGCCCACGGGCGGGATAAGTTTTGACACCAACAGGCCGTAAGCGATAAGGCGACAATAGAAAGAAAATGGCGTGTATGGAATCAGCTGTTTGTCAACTGTCAAGTGTTAACGAATAGAATTTGTAATATGTCTAAAAATGAAATACACTTGACTGTTGACAAACAGCTGATTCCGTAAACGCCATTGTCTTTCTTTAATAGAAATAGAATAGAAATAGAATTTGTAATATGGCTAGGCCTGCAGGTTAGTCCATAACCAATCGCCAAGAAGAAGACCATGTTTTGGCTCCAGTACTAAGCCCGCGTGGACAAGAGCCCATTGCTTCTTACGAAGAGCAGACTTGAGTCCCATCAGTGGGAACCATTTGTCTGATGGGTTTTATTTAAGGCATAAACAAGATTTTTTGTGTAAGTATCTTTGATTGTGCATTTCCTCCAGTTCAACGCACGTGTGTAACGAATGAAATCCAAATAGGCCAAGCCGTTCTTCTAGGCTAGATTCAATTACCAATTTAGTAGTTATACATGCTATATTTAACCGACTTCTTAAAAAGGAGGAGGTTATCAATTCGAATTTTTGTTTTTTTTATGTTTGTTCGCGCATAACTTTGTCGCTTGCCAACCGATTTGAACAATTCTTTTTTGGAAAGGGTATACCAAATGGTCCCAAAATCACGAAGTTGTGATCTGATGATGGAATCCTGGCGAAATCGAGGGATTATGGAATTTTTTACTACATTAAAGCATTTGCGTTCAATAAGAACTATTCTACCATCAGATCTGATGATGAAGCCAAGAGACAGGTACCGGAACTCCTATTAAGTATATAGACTAAACCAGAATAAATAAAATAAATTTCACCGATTTCAGTTTTATACTCATACCTTGCACATTATTGAAGCGAAGTCTTCTAGGTTATTCAGGAAAAATTCAAAGTCACCAGAGGTCAAATTGATACATTTATATACATATATTTATATCTAATTAAATATGCACAAGTAACCTTTAAATAAACAAACACACTATTTTTAATTACTTTACGTATCTTCGTCGTGATAATAATATTATCTTGGCGGACGTAATGTAATTAAAATATTAATACTTGATTAATATGCGCGTGTACTTGGTAGGTTATTTTATCAGATTATCCGATTATAATCGAGAAATAATGCACAAGGTTTTTTTTGTCTCTGCGGCGGCGTGTCACATTGAAAATGCTAATGAGATGTGGAAATTATACATATTTTTATATTTTAGTACTTGAAGTCAATGATAATTATTATAAGTAAAAAGTTTTAGATAGGTTATAAGCACTCAGCAAGCGACACGTTAAAGTGTGGCTAACTAGCCACACTTAACCTCAGTGTCGCGTCGCGCCGTCAACAGACGAATGCGTGCGTTAGTGTGCCGTTTTTGAAGATCGAATAAATATAAATAAATATTCCACAACTTTTCACACAACGCCATTTAGTCCCAAGTTAAGCTTGAGAGCTTGTGTTATGGGTACTAAACAGCTGATATACATACTTATATATTTCTAAATACATACACATTATATATATATATAGATAAATTACACACAGACACAGAACAAATGATCATGCTCATCACACAAACATTTGTCCTGGGTGGGAATAGAACCCACGACCTCCGGCATAGCAGTCATGGTCACTAACTACTAGACCAACAGGTCAATCAAAATGTTGTTGTTGAATGTTGTTTAGGTCACCTATCTACGCCTTTTTACTTATAATATCATTGCCTTCACGTGAGGATCTTGTGATTGATCGGTGAATGGTGTTGCGGTGGCCGAATTCTGGGCTAAACAAACAATTTAGATATTTATTGTCTTTGTTTGCCATCGACACGCTAAGAAAAAGATTGCTTGAAGCGAAAACTTTGGATTCCTTTTTAAGAATATTGCGCGCGCAGAATGTCATAGTTATAGTACCTATATAATGGAGGAAGAGTGCACAAACCACTATTTGTTATAGTTACATTATAATGTTATCATCATCATTCATGGTGGAAAAAATCAATAGACCCCGATAAACCACTTTTAATTTGGAAGCTATAGAATATTATTTTACGTGATGCAAAAATTTTATGTTTGGCAATGTCGAGCTATAGTTCTCTAGATTATAATGTTAATTTTTAATTATACTCGCAGAGAATCTCCTATCACAGCCGTTTCCATTGCTATTTGGGTGACCTCAAATCTTCTTATGAGACCCATTGTGAGCAACTACGTCACAGAAACATACATTTGTCATCATTGGAAGCACACACTGTTGAAGAATTCAAACTAATACTAAGTACCTACACGCTTAATATACGCACTAGATATGAGACACTATCTTGCTGATCACAATCAGCGTACCTTAGTACCTATATCTGATGGTTATGACGGCGATTTCAATCATAAAGGGAGTCATGCGTAAGTTCTTCCTGTGCTTATTTTGTATTATTTTGTGGTTAAATTCAGGTTTCACTGTGGATGACGCTCTTCTTTCTAGTACTCAATATATTCCGAAAATCACTATTAGAACATCAACACAAGAAGACTGCATTCTAAAATATGAATGCACAATTACGGAGATATTACTACATAGAAATGGTGTCAATAGATCAATGACTTACAAATCCTAAATGAATACTGGGGACAGTCATATAATCATGTATTTTTTACAAACTTGATTAACTGATCTTTTATGTTTTGGTCTGTTTTTCTTCATAAATAAAGATGACAGAAAAAAGTGGCCCACCGAGCCTCTGTGCCAGCCATGTATTCTTGACAACGGCTATTTTCAGTGAATCTACAGCAAGTCGAGCATTTAAGTTGGTATGTAGGGCTCTGCCCATGCCTTCTAATATGATTAAGTCTACTCCACGAGCCTTCATTTCAGTGCACAAACCTACACTAATTGTCCTAAGGTCCAAACATGGACCTCTTTGTCCACTTGATCTTACTATTAAATCTCCAGTGGACAGGGCTGCTGAAATAATAGGGCACATTTGGGAAGCTGCCTGTAAAATCTCTTCTAATTCAACATTGGTAACATCATTGAGTGCTGGCCATTCATTAGCACATAATATGACTCCAGTGCCTCTCAGTAATAGTGCTCTCACAAATGGCAAAATACCAAGAACTATATCAACTCCACTATTGTCCACAAACACTGCAGCACAATGGTGAACAGTTTTCTCCAGTTTATCAAGCCATTTATCTAGCCCATCAAATAGCCATGGCCTCTTCTGAATTTTTTCTAGTGCTTCATATAGTCCACAATCTAGAATACTGGTTACTGCCTGGGCTCCCCAATCAAACATGTTGCCAGCTAATACTCCTCTGCTTAGTTCTATCCACCTCTGTCGATCATCTGGTAGCGCATCAATCTCTGCTAATCGTGAACCAAATGTTGACAATGCCCCTTCATTTTCATATTTCTTTTGTTGTTTCCATAAATCAAAGAAACCTTGGGAACGAAGGCATGTTTCGTTGATGTCAAGGAGTAATCGTATGGTCAACTGTCCGTGTGCAAGAGGATTAATTCTGAGTTCTTTCAGTGCTTCTACGTAACAAGTTTTAAATTTAAGTGCGCGTATTTCTACTGTAGGATCTTCATTATTTAAAAGTGCGAAATTCACATATTTTTCAGTCAGTTTTTCGCAAGTATTAAGCCAATACTCTCTTGCTTCTTCGTCGACTAGCAAGTCCAAAGTATCTGGATTATATTTATCTGGCTCGAGCAATATGTGTGAGAGGCCAAAATGATCCATCCTGTAACTGCTATCAGAAATCAAACCAGCGACACGTATAAAACAACAACTTACGCTTCTCATTTGCTACAGTCTTAGCCCATTGTATTGTTTTATCAATAAGCAAATACAAATTAAAATAATATCTTATCAAAAACTATCTACTCTTGCGACCAACTTTACCTACCCTACTAACTTGACCTACTTTCGTGGCAGAGTAAATTCAAAGCAGATTTGGTGTGAACTGAAAGTTTTCTACCAGACTCGTTTTTTACACTCTAGCATCTGTTCGCAACTTCGATCGCAAGAAAGAAACCTAAACATAATATTATAACATTAGGCAATACAGTAGATTTCTATTAAGTAGTAAAAGATTTTATAAAAAATCGAATGCGGAATTCCGGTGATTACCCTACATAAGCTTAAAATACATAAACCTTAAAAAGTTATCTCTAAATATAGGTGTAGAAGTAATGAAAGCCTGACTACTGATTTTTTTAGTGAAGACCTCGCCAATTAGACCCCCATTATGACAGTCATTTTCAAGTCAGGAAGTCCGAAATGCGGTCAGTGATCGACCGGTAGTAAGATAGGAAGACCAGTAGACCCGGGGACAATATTTGGCACCGGATTGCTGCTAAGATATTCCTGACACTTAACCTGTCCAAAGCCAACTCAGGTCCAAGGTCAGGACACTCAGATGTAGCGGCCAGTTACAAACAGTAGACCAATGGAGCAGTTAGGATGTGGTTCCTCAATACCAAACAGTGCAAGATATCGTTAAGTGAAACTCTACCAGCAACTTTCTTCAAGGATTTATTGGCTCCGTGATGACGACCTACATAATTACGGAGATTTCTGATTAGATAACCTTCCTCAACAGGTTAAAAACATATTATTTTGATGATACGATCTATCAATCTTGGTATTTTTTCCACTGTACCGATATTATCCGGCTACTGGCGAAAATAATCCGAGTAGCTGACATCATTATTGTTCGTTATTTTATTTTAACTAATGAACAAGAAATAGGTAGATACTTACTTAGAAATATTACTGATGGTTGTTAACAATGAAGCAAGAAGGCTACTTCCCATAATTAGGAAAGGTCCAAATCTACACTTGGGAGCAAATAAATCAACCCACTTTCTTGTTACAAAAAAAAAAAACATTTAGTGTATTTTGGGTTCTGGTACTGAAAGTAAGATCTAATTTATGTTATGAGTACCTAAATAGTATAGTATAATAACTAAATATGGTTATTATTCTTAGTATCTACTAAATTGTATGTTAAAATTAACATTTTTCTTTCACAGCCAATCATTTATCATTTAATAAGGTAATTCGATAACCCTCACTGTAAAGGTATTATTATATTCAATTAAATTTTAGGTGATATGGTCAAATTGATACGTTATATTGATACGTTGAAAGGAAGTGCGGATCAATTTATGGATGTCCTATAATTGTTTTACTTTTCTTTTTGTTTGTTTTTATTTCTAGGTATTTATTTCTATATAATAGCTGTGTAGGTTTGTTAATAATTAATTATTTACGGAAATATGTTTAATTTAATTTCCGATTTCAGGAATCAAAGTGTTGCTTGACTTCGTACCGAACCACGCCAGCACAAAGGCTCATTACTTCGAGAAGTCAGTGGAAGGCGACCCTGAATTCAAAGACTTCTTCGTGTGGGCTGATGGGTACCCCGACCCTACGGACCCCACGAAAATGTTACCCCCTTCAAACTGGGTAAGGACGATGGAACTACAATAAATCTTCATATTCCGCCTACGAAATTAGGCATGCATTTTGTGGCTATAATTTTAGCAAACTGTGAATACCTTTAAATTAATCAACAAGATTAAAATAGATACTAAAAATAAATAAATCCATAATAGTCCCTAAAAATATTAGGTACCTACAAACCATTTTGTACAATTCTATTCGTGATTAAAACGAAAACCATGAATTAAGTTCGCATCCAATTTAGTTGGTTAAGCTTAAATTAGCAAGCGCTCGATTGCACCGCGAACGTAACGGCAGTTTAAACTGCAGTTTCCATTATTTACTGTTTGCTTGTCCAAACTATTTTCGGTTCGAATATATTTTTGGACAGTAATAGCGCTTTTGTTTATCACTTCATTAAATTTTAGTTAGTAGGTAAATGTATTGTCTATTTCTATGATAGAGTAAAACCGTAAGACACTGCCAGTTAAATCTACGTATTTATATGTATGTAGATTTAATTTTTATCGATAATGTTTTTAACTATAATAATTATAAGTATTATATTATAATTTAGGTGTTTTTAAGGCTAGTGTGAATAGGCTCGTAATAAACGCTCGTATTATTATTATTATTATTATAAACTAGTTCACCATCACTGCTTAATATCAGGTGGGATTGCAGTCAAGCACTAATATAAAGCATAACAAAATAAAGAATACCTAATACACTTGAGAGCAATAAAATCGCACACCCCTTGTAATTTGGTTTATTACTGATTGTTTTCTAAAATCGAAAGATATTGAGTAAAAATCATTAGACAAAATTAAAGCATACAAGCTTAGCTTTACAAAAACATAAAATTAAAATCATTGACCTTCACGTAACTTACAAAAACCGACCGTACACCGAATTCCCCAAATTCACGCGTTTGCGTTGTCACTACTTGCACCCTTAGCCGCAGGTATAAAAAGGTCAGTTTATTGGAATTTTTATTCAGTTGCATACCGAAGGTCAACGTGATAACATCTCTACTGGAAGCATACGGATTTACTGGAAAAATATGGATACCACGCCCGCAGAAGCCGCTCAAGTTATTGCCTTGCTCGAAGCAGGCCATAACCAAAGTGAAGTTGCTCGACGGCTAAATTTGAGCCGCTACTCTGTTCGTCGTGTATACCAGAGGTTCCAAGAGACCGGTGGCTACATTCGGCGACCAGGATCTGGCCGGCGACGCACAACATCAGAGCGTGATGACCGCTTTCTTGTGACAAGGTCTTTGAGAAATCGGCAACTGAACGCGGTTCAACTGGGACAACAGCTTCGAGAAGTTCGCAATGTCAGTATAAGTCGGTGGACAGTTCGAAGAAGACTAGGTGAAGCAGGAATGACTTCACATCGCCCAGCAAATGGTCCCAAATTGACCACAGCTCACCGACAAGCCCGGCTACAATTTGCTAGGGAACATTTAAATTGGACGTATGACCAATGGCGGGCTGTTATGTTCTCTGATGAGTGCAGAATGACTTTACATGGTCATGATGGACGCTCTAGGGTCTACAGAAGGTCATCAGAGCGATTTTCGCAATGCTGCATAAGCGAACGTGTGGCTTTTGGAGGTGGATCGTGTATGTTTTGGGGTGGCATAATGTTGGACACTAAAACTGACATTGTATTCATCACTACGGCGAATACCGGCCCGAGATCGAGAAGTTTGACGGCTGCACGATACGTCGAAGAAGTGCTCGAAGAACATGTGAGGCCGCTTGCGTGGCTTATGGGAGAAGATTTTCTCTTAATGCACGACAACGCCAGACCGCATGTCGCTAGAACAGTTTGCGACTACATGGAAGATGTTGGAATCACCGCGATGGAGTGGCCAGCTCGTAGTCCTGATCTCAATCCGATTGAGCATGTCTGGGATGAGCTAAAAAGAAGAGTTCGAGCAAGAAGCCCTGCTCCTACGCGCCTCCAAGAGCTTCAACTTGCCATTGAAGAGGAGTGGAACGCCATACCACAAGATTTCATGGTGAAATTAATACGGTCCATGAAAAACCGATTAAGAGCTGTAATCAAGGCTAGGGGAGGGAATACACCTTATTAAAAAACAATTTGATCAAGCATTTTGAGTTTTATTTTTATTCTTTGTTAAGCTAAATTGGGTAATTTTATCCGTATGTTGGGTTTTGTGCCCTAAAACTCCCTATGGGTACTTTTTTTACACTGTATTTGATATCATTAGAAAGGTACTGAAGTAAACATTCAAATAGTGTAAGTTTTATTTTAATATGTATTCACATTTATGAAAAAAACTGCTTTAACAACAAAAAGTCAACGTGTGCGATTTTATTGCTCTCAAGTGTATAAAAAAGACTATAAGGCAGATGTAAGTGGAAACGCCGGGAGGGGGACGCCCCATAAGGACATACATAATTACATCACAGTATAAATATTAATACAGTAGGACGACGCCTTTGATCTCTGGAAAAATGCCGACAACGTCTACACGCGTTAACCCTGAATAATACCTCCCGAACTACGAACATCGTTCTGTTCTCAGTTCGGGAGCGGCTTTTCCGCGTCTCGCCCCACACACCCCGCACTATTGCCCAATCTAGACGGCTTCGTCGGACGACTATAGATTTTTAGACTGTGATTACATAGACCGTTTCGGTGAGGTTATTCAAAAAGGTCAGGTGTGTAGTACTCGGAACCTGTGTGTGTATGACAGCTATGAATCTAAACGAAGCCAAAGAATCGTAGAAGATGGCGCTTTGTAGTTTCTGCTTACCCACATAGGACAAAGGCGTGAGTTTATCTATAATAATACTGCCGCGTTAGTCTAGTGGTTGCAAGCGCTACTGCTGAACATGAAGACCGAAAATTCTTGAGTGTTTTTATCTGGAATTTCTTTGTAACAGTCCGTAGTCTGGATTCGTGCCCAATTGATAGTAATACGTTCGCCCCTCTATTATAACATAACTAGCGAAATTAGGGTGTGCTACAGTTACACCTCTGCCTAGCCCTTTGGCGAATATAGGAGTGATGCTATGTTATTCTTCCCTTAACGGACTTTACCTTCCCATTTTTTGAGGGTAGTAAGAATATAGCGGTAACTTCCCCCAAGTCGTTATTTAACTTAAAAATATTGCTCTAAGTATGGAAAAAGATACCGCCGTAAACATTAGCGGTTTACAACTCTTGTGGAAACTTCGATTCTTTTTAAATGCGTAATGAGGGTACTCCATTAACATAACGTTTACTTTGAGTTGTATAAGTTCTTAAAAGATAGCCCCGGCGCCGTTAGTGAGTCGAACTCGTAATTGCTTTCCCACCCGGAGGTACGACTCTTAGAATAATAACACGTAGAAGCCGCGTTTAGTACAAAACATGGGCGAAATCGTGTGTCCACTTTATTAAGGGAAGGTTCACATCTGACGGAACATGCGCCGAGCGTTTGCGACAATGTACCTCGACGCACTAACGCATCATCTGTTGAGTGTGAACGGTCAAGTGTTTTTCTATACATTTGTCTGTTCTGGCGTTACGCGACCGATAATACGCGACGCATGTTCCGTCAGATATGAAGCTTCCCTAAGTCACGTTTTCAAGGCCTAAGGGTTGGTGGTACATATCTAACGGAAAATGCGTCGCATATTATAGGTCGCGTAACACCAGAACAAACAAATATACAGGGGTTATTTGTTAAGCACCAACAACCTCGCGGTTCTAGATACCTAACATCACAAGCAACAACTTTTGTTCTAGGAGTTCTGACGTAAAACAATACATGGAACTAAAATTATATTTTAATTTTTTATTGTACTGTCGTGACTTTTGTAAGCCTATGTTACACTCATAAACGAAAGGACCACGAAGTTCCAGGAGCTTGCAACCTAAACCGCGATGCGCATACAGTAATTAACATATAAGCGGGTAATTGAATTGATGTTTATTTTTGAATGAAAATAAAATCAAAGAAATTATTAAAAGTCGTAGAACAAAAGTTGTTGCTTATGATGTTAGGTATCTAGTCCTGCGAGGACGTTGGTGTTTTACAAATAGCCCGGTATAAAAAAAAACATTGAACCATTCACATTCAACCGATGATGCGTTAGTGCTTCGAGGTACGCTCGACGCATTTTCCGCCGGGTATGTACCGACCCTTAAGCCCTATTTGCCTACATGACACTTTTACAATACATACATACATAAACTCACGCCTTATTCCCATGGGGGTAGGCAGAAACTACAGAGCGCCATATGCTACGATTCTTACATACTTTCTTCTTTTGTTTCTTTAAATACATGTTGTCATACAGACACGCCGGTTGCGGTCTGAATGACAACAACTTTGTGGTCTATCTTTATACAATACAGTTTTAGTTTATTGGCAATTATTGTCAAAGCTGGTAAAGCATTCACGTAGTCGTATATACTTAACAAATTGTTAGTTTACAAATAAAACAGACAAGTAGGAGTAGCAAGCCATGACTGTTTGATACTTGTTTTATGCATGAGTGTTTGTTGCCATTGGTTCAAAGAATGAAAGAAAGAAAGAAACAAAATACTTTATTTGGACGCACAGAACATAAAACAAAAGAACAACAACACAGACAATAAAAAAAAAACAAGAAAAGCTTAAAAAAATAAAAACAAATAAAAAAAAACTTTTTTACAAAAAAAATAACCGACTTCTTAAAAAAAAACTAACAGGTAAAAAATAACTCCAGTTTCGGAAGTCTGTGGCTTTGGTGGTTTTGTTTTGTCCATTATTGGCCACCGACTTCCGAAACTGGAGTTATTTTTTACCTGTTAGTTTTTTTTTAAGAAGTCGGTTATTTTTTTTGTAAAAAAGTTTTTATTTTGTCATTTTTAGTTTCTTTGTATGTAAAGAAAGTCTTTCAAAACTTAAAAGAATCATTGAAATTGAATAACAATTGCTAAAGAAGTTCTATCTAAACATTAATCTGTACATCTCTGCCGGGCCCCTTTTTAAAAGAGAATGGCGTAATGTTCTGTTGTGGAAATACAAAAGCTCAGCCTAGACATCTTACTATAGCAATCGCGAATAATTTGCTGTTATGCGTTGAAGAGTTCCGTTGCCTGTCTTCTTCATCAGTTGTTCTTCACCAAATGATACTTTCTAAATGAAAATGCTCGATTTGTTACTAAAAATGTGGAAATCGGTGCATATGTGCCTATGTTTTTCGAGGAGTTCCCTCAATTCCTCGAAGATCCCTCATCAGATATGAGGTTTGATACAAATGGGACCAAACTGTTAGTATACCCTATCAAATAAAAGAAGAATTTTAAAAATCGGTCCATAAATGACGGAGTTCTGAGGTAACAAACCCTAAAAAAAAAAAAAAAAAATACAACCGAATTGAGAACCTCCTCCTTTTTTTGAAGTCGGTTAAAAAATAATAATAAAAAAGACCTGTGCGAGACCAAAAAGGCCCCTATATCAGCATTAGCTGCGACATTTAAAAATCGCAGAGCTAAAGCAATCCTATGCTTTTTTTTACCTTGGTGTTAATTATCAGGGGTGTGGGGTCAATAAGACTCTTACTAATTAAAGACTACTCCAGTGTTCCGTCTCACACCTCAGTCAGAGATCACAAAAAGGTACATGACATACAATTCTTCAGCAGCAGAGAAATACAATTCTAACCCTAAATAACAGTCAGATAAATCACTATGACCAGCCTATAACCCTTGTTCCAGGTGAGTCAATTTGGTGGATCAGCATGGGAATGGAATGAGAAGAGACAGCAGTTCTACCTCCACCAGTTCGCCGTCGAGCAGGCAGATTTCAACTTCAGAAACCCTGCTGTCAAAGAAGAAATGTTCAAAATCATGAAGTTCTGGCTCGACAAGGGAGCTGATGGTTTCAGGGTCGATGCTTTACCGTACATGATCGAAGCAGATCCTGCTCATCATGAAGGAAGGTACCCTGATGATCCCCTGAGTGGCATGTCCCAGTTTGAATCTCATCAGCTAGGGTATACCATTCCTCTGTACACCAAGGACTTGATTGAGCTGTACGATATCGTTTATGAGTGGAGGGAGTTTATTGACAAATATAATGAAGAGCATGGAGGTGACACCAGGTAAGTCCGGCTAATCTATACTTTACTGTAAATGACAATTGTATGTAAAAAGTAACTATATTGTAATTTTAGTCCATAAAATATGGGGATACTGGTCTCTTAGATACAGGGACACCTAGTTTAAAGATAAAGGTTTTATCTTTTTGAGGGTTTAGTTCATAAATATGTTTTTGTATCAGATATTTTTATCTAAACATGCTTTTTCACAGTATTTAACTGTCTTAATTACGAACCAATAGCGTTCGTTAAATAATGAATATCAGTATATTACCGAGTCATGGAAATCATTTCTTCATTTTTCATTATTCCCGAAAAATATCGGGCATTTACGGCGATTTAATCGAACATTTTCCAATTGTCCTCTAAGTAACAAAACTCTTTAATAATTCCGAACCTACATAAGTATTCAATCTCCTAAGACCAAATTATTATACTTCAGTTAACAACAAATTGGAGATTGGAAACTTTGAAATTTGAATATTGAAGACTTTGGTATTTTCGTATTTCTTGAATACGGAAAGAATTAAAGAAAGAAAGAAAAAGCATTTCTTTGGCCCAAAAGGCACACGATAATAAAAAATAATAAAAAAAACTGCTATTTTAGACACATAGGAAAATACAACTTCAAAATTCAAATGGTTATTGCTCAACACAGTATATAGGGTTATTTGTAAAACACCCACAACCTCGCAGGAGTAGATTACTAACATCATAAATAACAGCATTTGTTCTACGACTTTTTTCGAAAAGAGACAAAAAAAAATGTTCTCTCCATACATATATCCGAACAGTTGATCGAGTTTTGTATGGAGAGTTGATTTTTTTTGTTTGTTTTCGAAAAAGTCGTAGAACAAAATGTTGTTGTTTATGATGTTCGTAATCTAGTCCTGCGAGGTTGTTGGTGTTTTACAAATAACCCTGTATATTCATACATTTCCAGATGTCAATTGAATATGTAGTCAACTGTGCTGCGCCAAGTTAGGCAAGCAAAAATTATACAATTTAATAATGTGAGATTGATACCATTTACAATGTCACGAATTAAAATGAAAACCTCATACAATGTCATAAATTCCAATGGATACCTTATATTATACTGTCTGAAAAGACCGTAATGAGCCTTAGCGAACTAAAATAAATCTCGCAAGCTCCATATACTAGGTAATTCTAACCACACATTCTTGTGTCAGTTGTGTAGTTTTGCTCACAAGGTAAAGTTTTCCAGGGTAATTTTCTCCGAGGGTTACGCCAACATCACCATGACGATGCTGTACTATGGAAACGAGCAGGGAGCCATCGGAGCTCACTTCCCCTTTAACTTCGATTTCATCACCGACGTGTCTGCCAAGTCTAACGCCAGAGATTTCGTGTATACCATCCTGAAGTGGCTGACTTATATGCCGCATGGTGCTGTTGCTAATTGGCAGGTAAAGTGAGCCTTTAATGTTACTTCGATAAAAAATCAGTGGTCATCAGCCCAAGTTCCGAGTTGAGCTCAGGATCTCTGACACTAACTGATCTGGTGCCCTCATGTCTGTGTGGTTCTTTCCTTAAAATACCATTTTAGACACTTATCTTTATGATTCTTACAAAGAAAAGAAAGAAGAAAGAAAGAAAATATTTTATTTGGACGCACAGAACATCAAACAAAAGAACAGCAATACAGACCGACACGATACACGATCTGTCCTAGATAATGCCTGGACTTTAAAAGAGACTATGACCCCTGAGTTTCTTTTGATGTTTCTTCTCAGAGTAGTCAGATTGTGAAACACTGACCTCACCTTCCAGCTAAAAAATTATGTGTAAAATTGTTTGTACTCGTATGAACCTATTTACAGGAATATCATTTATCATTATTAAAAATTTAGAAAATTCAATATTTTCAATAACTTCTAATCAATTTTTAGTTCGGTAACCACGACAACAACAGGATGCCGACGCGTTTCCGTCACGACATGGTGGATGGCCTCAACTCCCTCAACATTATGCTCCCCGGCACCTCAGTCACCTACCAAGGCGAGGAGATCGGCATGAGAGATGGCTACGTCAGCTGGGAAGACACCGTCGACGTCGAAGCCTGCAACCGAGGAGACGAAGATACCTACCACCTGTATTCCCGCGACCCTGCCAGGACCCCCTTCCATTGGGACGACTCGACCAGTGCTGGCTTCTCAACCAATGAGAGGACATGGCTGCCTGTCGCTAAAGACTTCAAGGAAATTAACTTGGCAAAACAAAAGGCGGTTGAAAGAAGTCATTTCAAGGTTAGTTCTTAAGTAATGGTTGGTAGATATCGAAAAGCATTCTGCCTTTGCCATGGGATGAACCTTCTTGAAATTGAGAGGGTTGGAGCTTGGATTAAATAATGGACTCTCTGTTTGTCCTGAACATACTCAAAATGAAATCCCCTCTAATAAGAACTGTCTAACTATCTCCTTTTGTACAGGTATACCAACGCCTCATGGCATTACGTAAGGAGAAGACTCTTTCTCACGGAGAGTACGATATCAGGGCGTTGTCAGATAACTCGTTCTACCTGGTCAGGAGCCTCAGGACGTTTGACACACTGGTCTTCCTGTTCAATGTTGGAGAAGTTCCCGATACCATCGTTTTGAGCAGAGTACCGCATTTGAAGACACCAGCTATTGTCTATGTTTCTAGTATTCATTCTAGCAGAGTCGCTGGGTAAGGGTTATTTGGATGTATTTACTTGACTTATATTAACATTAGTTTAGGAGTCTATGGGATAGGACAAAAGGCGTATGTATAACGAATACGATATTTCTCACAAGAACCAATATATCCGCTAAAGTACCGTAGTAAGATCATTTTCATATATCTAGCTCTTTTCTAACTATGTTGGGGCTCTGCCTTTAAGGTCACCCAGCCACAGATTGACCTCTGCTAACTGATCCTTGGATCACCACTGCTGTCACTACACCTGTTTAATATAAGTACGCGTCCTAGAAAGTATATATAAGTATAAAAATCTCACTAAATATGAAACACTATCCTCAAACCGTTAAAAAAGTATTCTGTTTTTGTTTTACAGAAATGTTATTAACACTGAACAATTGACCTTGGCCGCGGGAGAAGCATTGATACTGCGGGCACCACCGGTTTAAGCAAGACCATTATTTTTTATCAACCAGATGTACATAGACAACTCTTTATTTATAAGTTTCAATAATAAAATTATTAAAAGATAAATTATTTTTTAACGTTCTTGTTTTGATTTTATAACCTTTTCTTGTAAACGCTTTAATTATAACGCATTGTTTTACACGCTATCTTGACAAGTGCCTTATTTTATACGTTATATACGGGTGTAAAAAGACCGATCACATAGCCAATAATCAGACATTCTGTACATATAATTAAGTAACTTGAACCAAAAAATATTGCTGGGAAAATACTTTTTTATTCATCTTTAAAAAGAGATGCTTTTTATTGCGCGCAATGAAAGCGCGACAACGCAACGCAACTTTCGATCAGCTGAGCGTATGGCCGGCCGCTGCCGCTCGCGTTTGGTCGTTGACCAGACAGGCCCACTTGTGTTTAGTATCTATTGCATTTTTGTAAGTTCAAATGCGTAATTTGTTTTGAAAATCGATAATTTTGATAATGTTCATTCGGACCAAAGTGTACTAATGATACTTGGTACACGATTTTGAAAAATTACGAAACAAAATATTGCTGTGACGTTATGAGATTTATTTTGCAACGTATTATGCGATAGAATATAATAAATTGACAGCACTAGACCGCTATTAACTCGTTGATACTTATACGTTAGTGCTATACGTTTTGTGAGAAGGGTAATATAGACCCATACATCTCGTACATGCTAATGTTTTCTGAAGATAAAAAAGGTTTTTAGCTCATGAGAGTCAGTTCCAAGATACATACTGCCAGATGTTACTTTAATTTTTAACCAGTTTAACCAAGGGGTATCATGTTACCCAGTTACTGGGTTGTGGAGGTCAGACAGGCAGTCGCTCCATGTAAAACACTGGTATTCAGCTGCATCCGGTTAAACTGGAAGCCGACCCCAACATAGTTGGGAAAAGGCTAGGCAGATGTTACTTTAATTTGCAAATTGCAAATAAGTCGTAATTTTGTAAAATACTTAATCTCTTTTCACTATTTGCTGGTACCTTGTTAGTGCTTGTTTTTTAAAAATAAGTTTGATAAAATTAATAGGTCGACAAATTAATTGGATGGTTAATTGGTAACTAGAAACTCGGGGTGCGATAGGAAAGATAGTACTTATTCTAAAGCTTGATAAAACTTGTAAAATAAATATTCTTAAAGAAATTGTTAGTTCAAAAGGTTTGATTCGCAACGTTTGTATACTTATAAGCAAAGAATTCAGTCGATCCAAATTCAGGAGACACGTGGTGAAACCCATTAAATTGCGGTATTTTATATTTTTGTTTATTTCCCTTGATTGACAAAATTGTTTGTGGTTATCAAACTGGAATTTCTCAGTAGCGGCCCGAAGTCTAGATTTGTGTTCGATTGATAGCAATAGGCTTGCCCCTTATTACATGGGGCATAGGACTTCAGCACAACTAGCGAAATGTTGGTGTGATTTAGGTATACCTCTGCCATATACTATAGGGTAAATAGGCGTGGTGTTATGTATGTATTTTACGGATATAATAATTATAAAAATACACACGTAATGACTGCACCATTTTTTGTGACGTTTGTTCATTCCTTTCTTGTCTATTGCGGATATAACTTGTAATTATTTACAGTTTGATTACTAAATTCATTCACATAATGGACAAAGTAATTTAAAATCAATTGACGTCCTACTAACTCTTATATTTGTACGCCGTTAAAGCAAAACATGACTGTCATATAATTGAATGCAACATCTTGCATGCCATGTGTGTGTTTACTTATGTTTTGGATATATAAAACTATCATTTATCTTTTTCATCTTAAACTTTACAATACTTAATAATAAACACAGGCTGACTCTTAATCATTGGATTAAGAGGTCACAATATATCCGAAACTTAGTAGACTTTAAAATATTACTTAAGCTAGCTATCAAACATTTTGTCTAACCTTATGTCCTTTAAAAGTACTTTGATTGGAAGATCTCTTAATTAATAATGTTCATATATTATTTATTTGACTATTTCAAGACCGTTCCATTGCCTCGCAGATCTATATCGATTTTATGTTTCATGAAACCAATTATTATGATGTAATAATAGAATAGTATAGAACCCACATACTATTATACAAGGTGGTAACAACAATGATATAGGTATAAACTACGTCATTGAGTGATAATGAGTTTAATTTAGTTCTTAGATCGACGTTGAAATTTTTTTTCCACTTTTTTCAAATTTTTACGCTATTTTTTACTATTGATAGGCACGTGTTTTATCACTATCTCACAACACGATGATGTGGTCGACGATGAAACACGCTTGCCTAGAAGCATCCTGTTCACTCTTGACTCATTTTCTGATGTAGGTACAGACGCCAGCACATCAACCTACCCAAAAGTTGAAGTTTATCGAAATTTAAACTGTAAAAAATTGAATCGCACTCTAACCAAATGAGATTTATTATTAACTAGCTTCTGCCCGCGACTTCGTACGCGGATCCTGTTGCTTATGCCAGCGACAACGGGGTCGTCAAAATCGAAGATCTGAAACATCTGATGTCGAATTCTAAAAGCCCGGGGACGGGAAATCAATGGGATGCGCAAGACGATTCAAGATGTTCCAGATTTTTTATTTTTGTTGGTCAACAGGAAATGCCATCAGACTTAACAACTTTTGCTAAGACGCCATTTCTATTATGTATATGTTATATTGTCGCTGGGCTTTGGAGTTCCACTACAGGTGCTCCAGATCTTCAAATTTAGTCTCACAGCAGAAAACACTCTTCTCGTGGAATAGTTTTTGCAAAGGCACCATTTTTATATCTCTTTTACTTTAGGTGTTCCATTTTCCAAAATAAATTATAGCCTATATGTTGCGTACACGATCAGCGGTCAGTCGCGCATCTCCTTCACCCACTTATCTCTAGAGTCGATGCGTATATACGCTGAAAACTCAAGCGTCATGCTTTTTCCGTGAACGTCTCCAACTCGCGAGACAGTGCATGATGTTCACGATCAGCGGTCAGTCGCGCACATATTCTTCACTGGTCTCTAGAGACCTGGATATAGATGCGTAAATATGCTGAGAATGCAGGCGTGCTTCGCGATCCCAAGAAGTTTCCACGGAGCGAGTTGCAGCCTCATGTTCTCGAACAGCATCAAGTCTCTCCTAACGCTCTTCGGTAGATTGTTGGGATCTTATGGTCTTTAATCATTTAGCACCTTTGGAACATTGGGAAAAATTTGACCTCTTTTTAGGCATGGTTAGTTTTATTGTGATGATACCTGATCAATTAAAATCTAAGTGGCTGCTCCCCTGCGTTACCGGGTAAGCTACCGTGTAACGAAGATAAATGGAAAAGGAAATAAACACTCAAATAACATAAGCCCGACGGCATACGATAAAAAAATGGGAGTTTTAGCCAGTAGAGTCTAATTTTCAACGATATACCATCGTCATCGAAAATCAGTCCTGAACTGTTCCCGCCTTCACCGCGTAGTACCTCCTACTTATGTTTTTTTATAATTATGCAATAAAATTAGTGACAGTTTTAATTTCTATAATGTTTGTTAGGTCTGTGGTTGTATAAAAGGAAGGAATGAGTTGAAGTATGAGTGAGTGAAGTAAGCTAGGGCACTATGGCGTACGTTAAATTCAAGTGCACATGTTGCTCTGTAACTGGTTCTGCAATAAAAGCATAATATACATTTTGAGGGTTTAATTATCTCAATTCCTACATATTATCAAATGTTTCTGATCTTCGATTTTTATAAGTCAACAGGAAAATATGCCTATCAGACCGAACAATTTTTGCTAAGACGTCATTCCTATTTGAGTTATGGTGTAGCTGGGCTCTTGTAGTTCCACAACAGGTGTTCCAGATCTTCGATTTTTATACGTTAACAGCGAGTGCTCATAAGGCTGAACAACTCTTGCTAAGACGTCATTCCAATATATGTTATAGTGTAGCTGGGCTCTTGAAGTTCCACATCAGGTGTTCCGGATCTTCAAATTTATTCTCTCAGCAGAAAATGCTCATAACGTGGAACAATTTTTGCTATGGTACCATTTTTGTATCTCCTATAGTTTAGATGGTCTGTTTCGGTTCTGCATCAGGTGTTCCGGATCTTCAAATTTATTCTCTCAGCAGAAAATGCTCATCACGTGGAACAATTTTTGCTATGGGACCATTTTTGTATCTCCTATAGTTTAGCTGGTCTGTTGCGGTTCTGCATCAGGTGTTCCGGATCTTCAAATTTATTCTCTCAGCAGAAAATGCTCATCACGTGGAACAATTTTTGCTATGGGGCCATTTTTGTATCGCCTATAGTTTAGCTGGTCTGTTGCGGTTCTGTATCAGGTGTTCCGGATCTTCAAATTTATTCTCTAAGCAGAAAATGCTCATCACGTGGAACAATTTTTGCTATGGGACCATTTTTGTATCGCCTATAGTTTAGCTGGTCTGTTGCGGTTCTGCATCAGGTGTTCCGGATCTTCAAATTTATTCTCTCAGCAGAAAATGCTCATCACGTGGAACAATTTTTGCTATGGTACCATTTTTGTATCGCCTATAGTTTAGCTGGTCTGTTGCGGTTCTGCATCAGGTGTTCTAGTTTCCAAGATAAATTATAGCCTATGTGTTGACCAGACTTAATATCTATACAACAAAAAAAATCATTCAAATCCGTCCAGTAGTTCTGAAGATTAGCGTGTGCAAACAAACAGACAAACAGACAAACAGACAGACTTTTTTTTTTGGATTCGTGCTCTATTACTGTTTATACACCCCCCTCAATTATTATTTTTTAAATATATTCAATGTACAGACACAGTTTTTTTACAGTCTTATTATATGTATAGAAGATAAAAGTAAGGATTTTCTAAAATATTTACACAGTTAAAGTAAAAAACATATAATTTAAAACTTAAATCTCAGGTAAGTTAGCAAAAACTAAAAGAGTGAGTACTTTTTAAACGCCAAAAATACACAAGACAGTTCCCTAAAACGCCCAAATAGTGTTTTTGCTGTATATACAAAATATTCTGACGCATTTCAGAATCAATTTGTAGTCGTTATGGGACAAACAATGGTGTACAATTGTACATACTCGTACATACTACAGGTAATTGCATGGAGCTCTGATATCACAGTAGGAATGGACTATAATTTGCATATAAGCAGTTGATCTGCTCGAGCGTGTGTAATTGTTGACTTTACATCCGCTAGCTCTAGTGATGTAGTGTGTAGCTGGCTGGGTGTAGGTACCGACCGATTTTTGTTTTTTATGTCCTAAGATTTAAAAAATACGGCACACATTATAAAGAAAGGAAGAAAGAAAATTCATTTATTGGCAACAGCCGAATATACACAAAGTAAAAACATAATAACACAAAAAAAGAGACATAAAAATGGCATGTCTCACGGCTGCGCCAAAAGGTTCATTTGAGCTGTAATGCCAGACAAATGCTGAGATGCTGCCTGACGCTGACTTTTTATAATAACTATTGTTAGATTATAGAAAAACTAGCACTTCACAGTTTTGAAAATAAATTATAGCCTATGTTACTTCTAATTAGCTTTCTATTGGTGAGTAAAATGTTTAAGTTGCTCCGGAGCTCATTCGGTAAAAATAAACAAACTGAACCTATTTTGCTAATTTAGGCCTAGAAATGTTCGTGAAACTCTAAGAAAGCTGTGAAAAAAATAATCTTTCATTGCAAATAAGTGCTAACTGGACTTTAAAGTAGACCGGGGAAACTAGGTTAATTGTATGTAACCTAGAGACACGCAGCGCGGTAATTCAGTTTAAAATGATGTATTTTGTATCTTTCAAAATCAATGCATTTCAGTAAGGTAGTTAGGTTAGGTAGTTAGGTTCGCTATAGGATAGGTATGGTAAGTTAGGTTAGGTTATATGTATATATATTTGGTGTCATTCTCATCATATCTATCGCAAAATGTGTAACAAGAGCACATTTATAGGGACTCGCTAAATAAAAAGTACCAACCTACTAACCACTAACCTAACCAACGTATCCATATTGCGAGAACTCAAAAACTCCTCGCAGTTGTCCGTAAGATTCTTCAATACTTCGGTCACATAGCAAGGAAAGACGGTGGTAATGTCGAAAGGCTCATCGTGACCGGCACAATTAATGGGAAAAGGTCTCGTTGACGCAGCCTAATACGATGGTCCGACCAGATCCGCACCACTCTTGACTCTTCGGTATACGATGCATTTACACAGCCAGAGACAGAAGCAGATGGAGGAACATCGTGAAAAAATGGTGATGAAGCATGGAGGTCACGACCCTCAGCATTGAGGAATGCGACGCAAGGAGAAGAGGAAATAAAAAGTAGTAGTACTACTAAAACAAAACAATAATAGACTACTACAGTCTATTATTGTTTTGTTGTCATCTTATTAAAAGTATGTACAATTGTACATTTATCTAATAATATATAAAATTCTCCTGACTCAGTGTTGGTAACAAAACTTATCCGAAACGACTTGACCGATTCTTATGAAATTTTGTCCGTAATTTAGTAGGGCTGTAAACGAATAAAAACGTAATGGATTCCAAGGCGGAACAAAGTTTTCCGAGGAGCTAGTTATTAATGAAGAGGAACGATTTTTTGTTTCATAATTTTTGTGTAGATTGTATTTATAAATGTTTTAAAAATTCTATTTGAAAGACACAGATTACTTTTGAGTTGCGAAAGTTGGTGATAATGAGATACAGTAAAAAGAATAAGATACAGTCAACCACATGGCATCTTTGCTCTTAAAAAAATCATCCTAAAGGCGTTCCATTGGAAGCACTTAGTATTACATACAACTTGATACTTGCATCAGTAGCATCCACGTGCGCAACATTAAATACGCAGATCAAGAAAATAGGCAACTACCAAACACTAAAATAATCAGACCATAGGAAAGCATTATCTTTATTCCACGCAATAATAAACATAGAAAACACAGATAAAGTTTTACAACACCAGTCGATAAGGAATCTTTAAATTCAGCTCCAATTTTGTACAGCCCATAAAGACAAGATGGCGTGGAAACTGACAGTGGGGGTGGCAATATTAACCGCCGTGGTTGTGGGGGTCGTCGTGGGGGTGGTGACGTGGGCGGCGATGAGAGAAGACGAGGTTGCACCACCAGAGCTAAGGGAACTAGATTGGTGGGAGCACACAGTGATATACCAGATCTATCCTAGGTCCTTTAAAGATGCTGATGGAGATGGTATCGGAGATCTGAAAGGTGGGTTCTATGATGCGCTTATCTTTTTCTTACTAATGCTTAATCCAGTTTCTAGATAAAAAAATAATTCAAACGTGCAAAATTTTCTTGTTAAAATAATATATTACGACGATATAATATTTGAAGATTTTATAGGCTCATGAGGTAAATGTTTCCTCTCTATGAGGTGGTAGAACAATGGACATACTCAAAGAGAGTGTAGTACCTATTGCACATCATGGTGCTATTCTAAAATCAAGAAAAATAAATCTGCTACTCCATTTATTATGTACAAATAGCCGAACTAAATGTAGGACACAACCGCTTTTATCCACATATACACCAAAATAATTATCATCTTTCTATCTTACTCTGCAAACGAATTAAAATTAAAACCTTTTAAGTAATTAGTTTATTGCTAATCCTAAAAGGTAGTTAATTACTTTTCTTTTTAACCTAAAAGGGATGACATTTGTGAAAGAGGAGACAGACAGACCTATTTAATCCTGTCTGAATAAGATTTAAGATCCCCTTGAACGTGCTTACGACTAAGTAATTTACTAGTACTGTTACACCATATAGTTTAGTTTAGAGTTTAATACAAAGAGGACTAACCTTCGATCTAATTAGTAAATTAAATATAAGAATAAATTATAACGATGTACCTAATATTAGGATGGAACTAACGTACCTATTATTAGATTATTTAATTTCATTTTGACCCTAAATGTCAACCCCGTTGAATATAATCGTCGTTTAAAGAAGCGATTACCTTCTAAAATGTGTATATATTAAAAACTAGTTCATTGAAATAAACCCACGTGTACACTTTCTGTAGGTATTACTGACAAACTAGAACACCTAGTGGATGCCGGGGTTGGGGCTCTTTGGATGTCACCGATCTTCCAGTCTCCTATGATTGATTTTGGATATGATGTTAGCGACTTTTACGATATACATGACGAGTACGGAGACATGCAAGATTTTGATAATCTGGTGAATAAGGCACGTGAATTGGGTAAGAGAAATTTAGAAGGATATAATTATTTTGAAAACTTTGATATATTTTCATTGAATTGCAGACGTTTGCGGTAATTTGACGGTTAACTGCTACATAATTAATATATGCTTTCTATATTTCAGGTTTAAAAGTCATATTAGATTACGTACCAAACCACGCCAGTACATTTTCTGAATACTTTATCAAATCGGAAGGCAGGGAGCCAGGGTATGAAGATTGGTTTGTGTGGGCTAATCCACGTGTAGATCCAGAAAATCCCCAAACTAGGCTAAGACCCTCTAACTGGGTAAGTATTTCCGAGCCTACAAAGAACTACAAAAGTGGCAGTGGCCTTTATTTTTAAGTCTGTTTTGTTTTGTGCAGATCAGTCAGTTTGGAGGCTCAGTCTGGGAATGGAGTGACCGACGCCAGCAGTACTACCTTCACCAGTTCGCCATCTCACAAGCTGACTTCAACTTTCGAGAGCAGGCAGTAAAAGATGAAATGGTCAAAATCATGCTGTTCTGGATAGCTCGAGGAGCTGATGGCTTCAGGGTGGATGCCATTCCTCATTTATTCGAAACAGCTCCCGATGCGAATGGAAACTACCCCGATGAGCCTTTATCTGGTAACATGTTTTTGAGCCCTGAACAAGCTGGATATACCACGCAAATCCATGTGAGAGACCTTATAGAGCTGTATGATGTTGTGTATGATTGGAGAACGGCGGTGGATGAGTGGGCAGCGGCGAATAACGCGGACACTAAGTAAGCCAACAATCAATTCTATTTATCTTATTTAATGACAATAATAAAATGTTTAGATTCATAATTACTTATATGTGGTGAATAATATTTTTTATATAAGTTTTATCCTATCTTAAATGTAGTATTTCCTTGTTCCTTTAGGGTACTCCTAGCAGAGGCGTATGCCAACATCAGTATGACGATGTTATATTACGGAGACGAGAAGGGTAGGATCGGTGCTCACTTTCCTTTCAACTTTGACTTCATCACCACCTTATCTGCTAAGTCCACCGCCAGGGATTTTGCCTACGTCATCCAACATTGGCTCACACACATGCCCCAAGGGAATGTCGCTAACTGGGTGGTAAGTTAGTTCTATTGCTAAAATAAATTCATGAAATACAAACTTGGCTAATTCAGTTAGTCTGCAGATCCTACTTTATGTATTTCTAGTTCGGAAACCACGACCAGAGCCGTATGCCATCCAGATTTAGGAGTGACATGGTGGATGGTTTGAATGGCCTTAACATGCTCCTCCCAGGTGTAGCTATTACCTACCAAGGCGAGGAGATC
The DNA here is from genome assembly GCA_921972225.1 of Euplexia lucipara. Classification (NCBI taxonomy): domain Eukaryota; kingdom Metazoa; phylum Arthropoda; class Insecta; order Lepidoptera; family Noctuidae; genus Euplexia; species Euplexia lucipara. The sequence goes on along the minus strand of OV179146.1, from coordinate 1,240,621 downwards.
GGAATGAGAGATGGCTTTGTCAGCTGGGAAGACACCGTTGACGTAGCAGCACTTCAAGGCGATGAATCAAACTATCTGGAGTTCTCCAGGGATCCCTGTCGGACGCCGTACCACTGGGACAACTCGACTAGTGCGGGATTTTCGACAAATCTTACTACCTGGTTGCCTATAGCTCAAGATTACATGGAAATCAATTTACAGGCTCAGAAAGATGTGTCTGTTAGTCATTTTAAGGTAAGATACCAAGCCATTCATGATATGTGAATAGTCATAAATGGATAAAAGGCTATGAAATTATTGTTCTGAAATACCATAATTTGACGACTGCCAACTACACACATCAAAAGTGTCTAGGGATCAACATATATTTTTGCAATAACTTTTCTCCTGATTGATATTAATTAAAATTTTCTTTAAGGATTCATCAAATAAAGTGTTTTCGTTTGTCACAGTAACGATAAACCAAGTCACCTTTGCATTAATAAAGAAATTTGCCATTTTCCTAATAAAGGGATTTTTGACATTTGAACCACTAACATTAAAGTTCGAAAAAAAGACTGAAATAACAGTTTTCTTTAAAATTTGATTGGGTAACTTAAACAATTAATAATCCGTGTTTCTACCGCGAACACTAACAACACAAGAACATCGGTTTGGCATACTCAAAATGAGTTCATCCAAATCACGCTGTGGAATGGCCGCCCATGTTCGTTGCAACAACAAAAAAAGGTCTTCTTGCGACTGGATACCCTCCATATTCGGCAGAGCTCTTCTCTGTAGCATATCCCATGCGTGCTCAATCGGGTTCAAGTCTGGCGACTGAGCAGGCCAGGGCAGGACATTGATGTTAGCTGCGGCGAGAGTCTGTCTTACAACTCGTGAGGCTTCATCACTCTTCAGGGAACTTAATTAGCGACCAAACAGTCAGAAACCGCTTGCATGAAGTGAACCTTCATTCCCGAAGACCGTTACGGGTACCACCTATAGCAATGCACAATCGTAGGATTCGATATCAATGGGCTCTTGAACACAGAAATTGGGCAGAAGAACAATGGCGTTTCGTGTGCTTTTCTGATGAGTCTCGTTTTGGTATGAGACCGGATACAAGACGTATACGACACTGGAGAACCCCTGGACGCCAACAGCGATTAAAATCCTGCCAGGAAGTCCATCCTTATAGTGGTGGAACCATCATGGTATGGGCGGGTATTTGGATCGACGGAAGAACTGAGTTGATTTGGATCAGAGGCAACCTCAACGCTCAAATTTATGCTGAGACGATTGTATCAGACGTCATTGTTCCTCTACAAGTGCAAATCGGTCCCTTATTTCAGTTAATGCATGATAATGCACGACCGCACACCGCAAGAGTTGTAAGACAGACTCTCGCCGCAGCTAACATCAATGTCCTGCCCTGGCCTGCTCAGTCGCCAGACTTGAACCCGATTGAGCATGCATGGGATATGCTACAGAGAAGAGCTCTGCCGAATATGGAGGGTATCCAGTCGCAAGAAGACCTTTTTTTGTTGTTGCAACGAACATGGGCGGCCATTCCACAGCGTAATTTGGATGAACTCATTTTGAGTATGCCAAACCGATGTTCTTGTGTTGTTAGTGTTCGCGGTAGAAACACGGATTATTAATTGTTTAAGTTACCCAATAAAATTTTAAAGAAAACTGTTATTTCAGTCTTTTTTTCGAACTTTAATGTTAGTGGTTCAAATGTCAAAAATCCCTTTATTAGGAAAATGGCAAATTTCTTTATTAATGCAAAGGTGACTTGGTTTATCGTTACTGTGACAAACGAAAACACTTTTTTTGATGAATCCTTAAAGAAAATTTTAATTAATATCAATCAGGAGAAAAGTTATTGCAAAAATATATGTTGATCCCTAGACACTTTTGATGTGTGTATTTTGGCGCTGATCAAAACCCTATTTTGCTTTACCAGGTATATCAATCACTAACAAAACTCCGCAAGGAGGTAGCCCTATCACATGGAGCGCACGACGTGCAAGCATTGACGGAGAACACCCTGATCTTGATCAGATACCTCAGGACCTTCGACACCTATGCCTTGGTCTTCAACGTTGGCAGCACAGCAGATTCAGTCAATCTCAGCGGAATATCGTTGCTGTCAGAGCCTTTGACCGTCTATACTGCAAGCGTGCATAGCAACCGGGTAGCAGGGTAAGGAATTTGACTTTACTTCTTTGAACATCTGGAAGTCAGAATGGGAATTTTCAATCAGCTGAACAAATTGACATTTATTGATATGTTGAATTGAATAGGATTGAATACTCTTTATTGTATACCATAAAAACTTGCAAATTATTACATTAAAAGCCTCATTATGGTGGCCTCTTACGTAAGATGGGCTTGATAGAAATAGTGACAAGGTATAACTGTATAGGCCATTCTAACTTCTGTTAGGAGTTTGTTCGTACAACTGCAACGCTAGCTAATTGAATTTTTGATAACGAAGTAATACTGGTATTACTTCGTAATTCATTAAACCCCGAGAGGACACCGGTGTCCGCGCTGTCATTGTCTTTCTATTGTGTCTCTAAGGCTGAGGCTACATTAGGCCGCGACGCGATCTGCGACACATGAGCGATTAAAACAAATAAATAAATGCTCACGTATATGGCTACACCGTACATCAAATATAACTAGCGATCTTTGATTTCTTTATGCGATAGGAACAACATTACTGAAATCACGGCATCGGCTACATCAACATAATGAGCGAATCGCTGAAAGTGAATCGCTCTTGTTAATTCGTTGTTGAGCATGTGTACTGTAGCCATGTCATCGCCGAATATACGCCGGAATTTCGCTTGTAATGTAGCCATACCATGTTTTTCTCGTTTCGCTCTTCCAGTCGCATCGCAAATCGCTGCCTACTGTAGCCTCAGCTTTATTGACACGATTGAAAGGTTGTAAGTGAAGATGTTAAGCTGAATTTTCTAATTTTGTAGTGTGGAGAGTTTTATTTGACTTCTATTGACCTTGACTCTTTAAAGTCTAAAACGTATCTTAATTGGTTTTAATAAAACAATTATAGGTATAATTATATCAAGGTCGGATAGGTGTTATGTTGTTAAATTATAAACATTACTTATCTTAAATTTAAATAAGTAGGCATTATTTATATTTATAACTTAATTTTTATCTTTATTGCCTGGATTTATGATTGCGAATCGAACATTCTACTGCATAATTAAGTAAACAGAAATTAAAATATATGTTTACCTGTATATATACGGTAGAGAGGCTTAGTACTGGATTGAACATCTTATTATTTTGTCAATAGGGAAAATGTTTAATACAAAAAAGCGTTCAGTATTTGTACCTAGATAAGAAAATTTATATTTAAATGTATGTATTAAATAATACCTATATTGAAATTTAAACGTACGTATACATGAGTTTTTAGCACTAAATTCTGCATAACGTTAAAATATTGCGTCTACTTTATTATTACTATGTTTTCTAATGTATTTTTTTTCACTTGTCTGTTAATAATCGTGAAAAAATCAAAACAATTTACTTATTTCATCAACAATCCTCACAGCTGGAACTACATACATGTTTGGTCGTTTTTTCAGAGACTAACCAATAGTCCTACTTTTCTTTTTCAGGACTGAGGTGTCCATGGACAACTTGACACTGCAGCCTGGTGAAGCAATCGTGCTGCGTGCACCTCCAACATGATAACAACTTAAACAATATACGTTTAAGACTTGAAAGAAAATTATACAGTTATTGCTTAGGACGTTTCTACCCCATTGCAGGGCAAAAGCCTCTTCTTATACACAGAAGGCAACGTTTTTAAAATAGGTAAAGGTAGGTAGGTATCGACAAGCGAATGTTAAAACCTTCGCGGGTATTGTTTTTTAGTCGATTATAATTTTATTGTATGTTCTAAATAAATAAATTTAATTCAAGCAAATAAACTTTGCGTTAAACACCATTACTTGTTTTACTAACACAATGCCTTGTTTAGTAAATATGTTTTTTGTTATTAGGGTTTAGTGATGTGCACGATATTTCGTTCTAGGTTCGCATTGTGTGCTAACATTTTTATTTATTGAGATTTTCACTCGAATTTTCTCATTTCCCCTTCTTTAAGTATAATAAAATTCTTTCTTAGAATTCAAGTTTCGCAGACCAAAATAGAATAGGTATTCACGCAACACAGTTAAAATATATATTTTACCTTTTAAACCACCTTTTTCACAATTTAAGGGCGTTTACGACCCCGTTAACCATACTTAATTGTAAAGTATTATTATTTAGTTTTTTTTGGCGCCTGTTAAGATTTGCAAAAAAATATCTCGATGGTCGTCTGAGTATCTTTTTTAAATTTAAGGCTTATAGTCCTCTGCTATATATAATGACTACTACAAGATTCGGAATTTAATGCAATAACAGCTACTTAGAACATTGTTTCGTAATTATAATTCGATTTCAAAAGTATAAATAAATAGATTGTCAAAGAAAAAACAAAATAACCTCCGTAGCTACACCTACCCGAATCTTTCAGCTCAAAACCGAAACAAATCAATACACAACATTAATAATTCCCGTGACACCTGTGAACTTGGAGCCCATTAATCCATCAAAACCGAATTTGGACCAAACTTCTTTAAGCCCGGAACCTATGAACTTAACCCGGTCTAAAAGTGATGTCCCCTCACTATTTGACAAGGTCGATCGTTTAGATGATCATGGTGGGTTTATTTGTGTCCACGATGTGGTGGGTGATCTTCGTGTGTGTGGTCAGCAGGGTAGCTGGTGACCTGGCTCCCCAGTGGTGGGATAATGCCGTGTACTACAGAATGTTGGTGGATAGCTTTAGGGATGGAGATGGGGATGGACTGGGTGATCTTAGAGGTGAGCCTATTATTTTGTTTAGCTACGTTTCTGATAGTTCAATTTTCTCACACGTATTAGATTATAGAAACTTTTAAAAAATGTGATGAACAGAACCTAACAATATCGTATAGCTTCTAAAAATTCAATCACAACGCTGTCTGGTAACGTGCCCAAAAGACAGTGCTTAGCCTTTAGTTAAAGTAGAAGCCAGCCCTTGGTTTATTAGATTAAAGAAAAATCGTAAGAGATCAAAGACAGGTCTGGTCTGACTCTGGTATCAAGATGTTCAAAAAATTATTAAATGGTTTATTATATGTTCATCCCTGATGGCATTCATGATGGCGATCAAGGTAATACTTAATTAAGAACTGAAACTACCATCTACTATTATCTGTTTTTAAGATTTTAGAGATCTGAGATACCCAAACTTTTAGGTAGTCTTAATAATTATAGTAAGCGCCTGGTAAAAATGTATAAAACATTAATATCACTTCATGTACTATTGAAAGCATTATTCTTTCAGGCGCTCTTAAACAAATCAGCTACGTGCGTGCTTTGGGATCGGATGCTATTATACTGTCGCCATTAGTAACCAGAAGTACAGACTGCAGCAAACCTGGAACTACAGGCTTTGCCGACATAGACCCGCGATATGGTAACCTGGAAGATTTTACCAATTTAGTGGCGAAAGCTAAGAAGCTGGGTAAGATAATATTGGAACTTCTACGGAGTTCATGGTACTAACTGTGCCCTTCTTTTTTCTCCGATCCCTAGTTATTTTTTTAATTAAGTTGTTCCTTCCAAATTGTGGCCTACTCCAGCCCTGGATCGTAAAAACTGGAATTCATGGGGAGAAGCAGCAGTGAGATCATTGAGGCTAACAGCAGGCAGAATAGCTTTTCTATCACATTAGGTCAACCTGTTAGGATATATGAAAGTAAGGTTCTAAATAAATAAAACTGTATCTGTAACTGCATTAGTAAATTATTCCTTACAGCATTACTCCTTGTATAATATATTCAGTTATCTAATAGTGACAAGATTTGCCCAAACAAACAGACATACAAACAAAAGGATAAAAATTGGGATTTTTGTACATGAAACTACTAAATAAACTTCCGTAAGGCATTTAGTAACAAACTGTTCTTTTCAAATTACAAACGAACACTTCAAAATTTATTTTATTTATATGGAAGTTATACATATATGTACGAGTACAGATGACATTCTGATTATATGCTTATACGTTTATGCAGAGTCATCTTTTTGTACATAAACTATAATCAATTCATTACCGTAATTGATGCCTACGAGGTGAGGTAGTAATTTTTGTATGCAATGTTTTGTAAAATAGTTAATGGTAAGGCATAACTTGATATATAATCAATACTAGGTCGACATTTAATTCAGCGAAGCATAAATTTAAAAACAGTATTTTTTGAAAACCTATGTCTAGTAATTATTACGTGTGAATTTGAACTTTAAACTGTGCCCAACAGAGCTGAAAGTCGTGGTCACGCTCCCATTACAAAGTATCAGCACAGATTCTGAATGGTTCAAGTCGAGTGCTGATCGCATCCCGGGATATGAATACAGGATCGTGTGGAAGGAAGGAACCGTCGATGCAGAACCACCAGTAAGTTCTTAGATTATAATATTAAGAAAATAGCTGCTGGTTTGTTTGCCTTTGGCAATAGTCAAGTTTAATAACAGTGAAAGAATTTTCTGTATTCGGATGAGTTTACTAAGTAAATACAAACAATGCGTACAAATCCTCTTTATAATATTTTAGTATACTTAGCTAAGTATAGATTAAAAGATAGCCAAATAAAAAGATATCAATGCAATGAAATGTCTTCCAAATAACTATAATCCGCTAAAGAATTTCAGATGGTGTTTCAATTTTCATCCGACATCAAATTTTCCCGCGACTTTGTACGCCTATAAGATTCACTCGTCGATAGTGTAGCGGTCCAATTTTTAATATTAAAAAAAAAAATCGGATTATAAGGTTCAGATATTACCGCTTCAAAAACAAACTGACAAAGAAAATACCTCTTCAAAATATTATTTAGTAGTTAATACAGTATTATTATTTGTTATTTATTTATTTATTAAGGTAAACCAACAGCTTCTGTATACAGCATTACATAAGAATAATAGTAAAAAGTATCAGACTTATACAGTCGCCAATAACAGGTCGACCAACATTCATGTGAGTGAACAATTACAAATAATCAAATTAAAGTTAAATAGAAAACATAATGAAATTACAAGTACATACATAATGAGAGCTAATGAGATAAAAAAAGAGTCAACAAATTTAAAATTAAAATAAAATTAAAATAGAAACAAAACAAAATAAAATATTCACACCTAACAGAAAATAATGACGTAAAAATTTCAAGAATATATGAATCGTATATTCAAATTATAATATAAATATTGAGTAGGTATTGAAATAGTATAGTATGTGAAGAGTTTTAACTAATCAGTTCATCGGTAAACCTGTGATTAGCAGATGTTTGCTAATTAAGATATCGTTAAAAACCGTTGTCCACACACTGTCTTTTTTTCAGCCCGAACATGATATGACATGGTCTTGGCATGAGACCCGGCTGTCTTATTACGGCAACACCAACAACGGGGCTGCACTAAATCACTGCTGCAAAGATGTAGCAGCCGCACTGTCAGACGCACAGTGCACCTGGCTCAAGCGAGGTGTCGCAGGAGTACTCCTCAATCCAGACTTCCCAAGAGACCTGGCCTGCGGGGAGAAGCTGCTAAAGAGACTGGCCGCAGATGCTATGAGCTGCGTGCGCAGTAGTGGTCTAGACACCCCGTAAGATTTTTGCTGTTTTTTTCACCTCTTTTGTTATTTACTTAGCTGCATGCAGTTCAAATGTTATATTTTGATCATTTTTGAGAATTATGGCTTAATCATCTTAAGATGTGTGGCGTTTCATATTTTGAGTAGGGACCTACTTATTATACCCTACGTACGCAACTCTAACAAGAATTTATTAAATACTGATACTGCTTGCCTGCAACATCCCACTGCTGGGCTCCATGACTTCCAGTTTTTCCGAACCAGGACCAAAGTGGGCCACTGGTCATTTAATTTGTCCAGGTCATCCCGCTATCTTCTACTTGCTCTGCCACAACGCCTTCTAGCTTTGTCAACAGCTAGAAGGCGTCGCGGCGGACCTGCGGCCTGACGGGCTCCACTTGGTGGCTATTTTGGCCCTCAGTTCATTAGGCCTACGGCAGACGTGGCCAGCCCAGTCCCATTTACGTTTTGAGCTTTTTTGAGCAACATCAGAGATATAATGTTCTGGAGCGTTTATTCGAATTTTAAAATATTTGGGAATGATTTTAAATACACCAGAACGAGTTCTAATTTAAATCTGAACCGAAATCTTCAGTCTCAACTGCTTTATTTTTTTTTTAACATAACGTCACGCCTGTAATCCCCGAAGGGCTGGGCAGAGATGTACCGGATAGTACACCCACATTTCGCGGGGCGAGCTTATTGCCATCAATCGGGCACAAATTCAGACTCCAGGCTGCTACTGAGAAATCCCTGATGGAAAAACTCAATAACACTTTGCCCGACCCGGGGATCGAACCCGGGACCTCATGCTCAGCAGTAACGCTTGCGACCATTAGACCAACGAGGCATTTTTTTTTTAAATGAGTGTTAAAAATAATTTACACATCATCTTAATATGCTAAAGTCATCATTTCAAAATGGTTTCCAGGGTTATCCTCGCAGACTCGTCTCTAAGACCAGAGCAAGCCGCTATGTACTACGGAGACGGTGGCGTTGGAGCCAACAGCGTCCTCAGCCAGGCTCTGACTCTTCCCTCCAGGTCTACTCCTGAGATGGTGTTGGGTTTCCATGCCTCTTTACTGACTGCGCCTCTGGACGCCGCCACATGGGTTGTAAGTTCTGATTGTCACACCTATCACACACTCACACACACCACATCGTACACACCTCACACGGTTTGTTTTATTACGAAAATTGTATGGAATAGCACCTCTCGTTATCACTAGGTATCATCTGACAGTACATACATACACTCACGCCTTCTTCCAGTAGTTGGGTAGACAGAAACTTCAGAGCGCCATATGCTACGATCCTAACATACTTCTTTTGCTTCGTTTACATTGATACATGTTGTCATACACTCGCCGGTTGAGAGTACTACTACTTTTACCATCTGAAAGTAACATACATAATATGTCGTATGTTGTATATATGTCGTTAAAATTAAAAGACAATAGTTCAAGCTGTTCTAATATAACAGAGAGACGAGTTGCTGGAGAGTTTGTTCCGCCACTTCTTCCCAGCAAAACACTAAGAAATGGGCGGGCGTTATTAGGGACTATCTTATATAAATCATGATGTTCAAAAAGTACTGATTGTGAGCCTAATTTTGATAAATTACTTTTCAATTATTGATATTTCTTATTTTTATACAAACATACATATTATAAAGCAAAAGAGTTTGTTAAAAAGATCTTGTACACATCTTGTTTTTTTTAACGCGCTAATTTCAAGTACTGCCGGTCGGACTTAAATAAATCAGGCCAAACGATATCGAGTTTTTCCATCTTAAATTTCTTAGTAGCAGTCTGGAATTGATGGCAATAGCCCCTTATTAACGTGGGACTTCAAAATAATTCGCAAATTGTGGGCGCACTGCAGATACCTGCACATCTGCCCAACCCTTCGGTCATTACAGGCGTGTAAGTGGAAACTGGTATATACTTGTTAATTCATGTAGGTATAAGGCCACTAAATGCAAATTTTTTATCAGTCAGTAACATCTAGGACGATTAAAATTAACAATTTTAAGTGTTTATAATAAAAAAAAACTGTTTTTGTGCTATGGTTAAATTGAGAGCGATTTTCATGTTTATGACATTTTTACCTAGATTATAAGTGCTTTGTTTCTTTTAAACTTAAATAGGTAGGTACTATACACTTTGTTTCTTTTAAAAATATTTATGCTGTCTTAGTTTATCTCTGTATTTATTTGTCATTGCTAGCGTCACTTTCTAACACAATATATATTTATTTATTTTTTTACATTTTTTACATTTATGTATAACCGACCTATTCAATACACACTTATCTGATTTACTTACTCGTTTTCTATTTATTTCTATTTATTTCTTTCCGTCACTGGGTTCCCCCTCAAGGTTCATTGGAAGACCAGCGTCAGACAGCATCACCTGTCTGGCATGAATGCTGAAATGGACCTTTTTGGCGCAGCCGTGAGGCACACAGCACATAATGTGTATCTACCTAATAAGTACTGCATATTTTTTTTCGTTTCATAAATTATTGTGTGTATGTGTGTTAATGACTGATGTCAAATAAATATTTTTCTTTCTTTCTTTCTTATTTTGTTAATTGTTAGATTGGTAAATTGATGTATGAAATCTAAAAATAGTTTACTCGTGGCTAAATAATATCCGCACGGGTCGTTCTTCAAGCTTAATGGGTACCAACTTAGGTTGGACCGTTGGTGGCTGACTATCTATTGCGTACAGAAACACCAATGTACGTGCTTCAGAAAATACGTTTGACTGTTAAAATCAAAATCAAAAGTCTTTATTCAAACTAGGCTGAGAATCAGCACTTTTTGAACGTCAAAAAAAATACATAAAGACAGTCCCCCAAAAACGGCCCACCCTTCGCCTTCTTGTTAGTGTTAGAGTATACAGATAGGGGTACGCTTTTAATACCTGGAGGCTGTTATTCTTCAGTTTTGTAGTCGTTTTGCTTGAGTTTAGATTTCAATGTTAATATGAATATTATATTTTTTCTTCTTGGTATATTGGAGTATGCTAGCCACGGATGCTAGCTCACACGTGACAATCATTCTAAAATGTAATGATTTACAAAGTGTATTTAATCCTCAATGTTATTTTATGAGCATTTCATTGTATAGATTTAAGTTCTTCAAACGGATCAGACAGATGTGTTGTTCCGCAACTTCTTCTTCCCAGCAAAAACACTAGAACTTCTCAGCCTAGTTTGAATAAAGACTATTCAAGAAGGTTTTGGTATTGGTCAGATATGCAGTTGTCTTGTGCATCTGATGAATGCCGACCTCAACATAGTTGGAAAAAGTCTGAAGACGAAGTTACTTCAATGCAACTCATGAAATCTCCGAAGACCTCTAGACTCCATTGTGTGTCTAGGGACCCTAAGGCCGAAGTCGTTTATTGCCAGCTTTGGCCATGAGTCTTTATTAGCCATGAGACGCCGCGTATTAGCCGCCCCGAAGAATTTACTTGTGAAAATAGCAAGCAAATTGAATTTGGGAAAGTATTTTCGACAATTCCTGTGGAATTGCTAAATGAATATCATGTGCCGTAAGTATGTCCTGAATAACTATATTTGCAAATATACTGGTATGATATTCCTTTTTAAACCAAGATATGGTGATTTAAATCCGTTTTAAATTGGTTAAAAACTACGATCACGTAGGCCATGCATTATTAACATAGTAATAATATGTAAATATTTATGTTTTAACCGTTTACCGTATTTTACTGATATAATTATATAACTAGCTGTGCACCGCGGTTTTCTCTGCATATTTTTATTACTCTTACGGTTTTTCCAGGGCACGCAAAAATATCTTGTAAATGGCAGAATACACACGACTTATTTGATTTTTTTTTTCATTTTACACAATGGCTTAATGTTCTTCCGATGTATGCTTTACATTACTTAATAGGTTTTATTAAAAATAAAATCAATAAATTCAGCAGTTCTTGCGTAAAAGAGTAACAAACAACAGGAACGCTCACACATCCTAACAACTATGGTATTTATAATATTAGAGGTATAGGATTAATTTTTTATGGTCCGTGGACCTGAGACGTTTAGATTGATATCCACAATACATTATCCCTTTATTTTTTTCAGACAAGTAACACAAACGACAGTCGTACAGCGTCTCGCTACGGCAGCGATATGGTGGACACAGTAAACCTCCTCGCGCTGAACCTGCCAGGGTCTGCAGTCATCCAACAAGGAGACGAACTGGCGGCAGCAGACACCATGCTGGAATGGGTTTCTGGCAGCGCTTGTTGGCCCAATCCGGCAGTACCTTGGGCTGCCCCCTTCCCTTGGGACGATTCCGCTACTTCAGGTTTCACAACTGGAGAACCCTGGATGCCTTTAGCTCCGAACTTTAGATATGCGAACGCCAAGATGGAGTTTGCGAATGATTTTAGCCATGTTGGTGTTTTGAGAGTTGCTGCAGCGCTGAGGAAATCTCCGGCTTTCGGGCCTCATGTGGAGGTACTTGATATAATATAGACTATAATACAAATTATAATTTTGCTTATGCAAGTAGATTTCACGCCGACTGGTTGACAATTCGTGTGACCTTCGGGCTAGCTTATTCTTTGGCCAATGAATTAGCATTGCCATCCAACGTGGCAATGCTGTCAGTCTTCTGGGCACGTTTCCAAGTGAGAGCGATGGGAAGGAGTACTTTAACGCCTGAGCGTTCCAGTATTGTTTTTCCATAGGGTTTTTTATTGTTATTATTTTATTTGAAGTTAGTTGTAGTGTACGTATTTAATTTATTTGAATAGCTCTTTAATGCACACTATTAAAAGCTTCAAATAATAACTTTAAGAGCTACATAGGGCGGCTTAACCTATTGCTTTAAGCGATCTTTTACAGCCAACTTTTGAATGGACGCATATTAAGTAAATATTTTAGTTAGAATGATCGCCTAATGGTCGAAAATCAACCTTTTCAACAAGCCTTTTGCATTCTAAGACCATTTTGACCACCTATAGAGCTACTAAGAGCCCAGAAAGCTACGTTTTCTAATGAGACGAAGTATCATGAACAGTGCTCAAAACAAAACCATAAACTTTAACTATACCAAATGTCACACTCTTCTTTGCAAGAAATATTATTAAAAAGAGATTCAAAGTGTCCTAAGCGTATTTAAAAAATGATAATTGATGATGATGACTCAACAAGTCAACAAGATAGTAGTAATATTCAAACTATGCAAAAAACACTATACGAAAATCTAATAAAAACACAAACATCGAAGCATTTCAATTGGAAGTGTCAACGTGGTTATAAAAGTTACTATGGATGCGCGTCAAATGACACAAGTATCAAGTATGTTACTGATTCTGAGCCAAACGCCTGCGCAATTCACAGTAAGCCATTTCCCCGATTGCCTGGAGGGAGATAAGCAGCTATTATAGCGTATATTTTCTCCTCCATCGTTCGGAGATGATATTCCTTTTCATGGGGTGATAGAAAAATATGGCGCGAAAGAGACCGTAATTCATTAAGAATATCCGTATCGTATTTGAGATATGATTAAATTAGGTACTTAACTAGAAATTGTTGCGGATGTTGTCGTGGCTCAGTCTGCTCAAATCTGGGCTTGGACTAATATGACTTTTTCAATACATAATAATGTATTTTCGAAATGTAAGTTTAATGTCAATTTTTATCAGAGGTAATTATTTCAAACATTGTTTGCTATAGTGGTTCCACCTAGCCACGGATGCACCTAGCACTGCATCAAATTCCTAATTTTTGATGAATATTTAAACTAAGATATCAAAAAACAGAATGTATAAAGTCTGCTGACAATTAAGTAGGTAGTACCTACCTAAATTGTGCTTCAGTAAAAAGTTTGGCACTCATGAATTTTTCGTATGTGTTTTTGTATCAATAAAAACGCAAACGCTACTTCTGAGCGTGCGGTCCTGGGTTTAATTGCCGGGTTGGGCATTCGATATCCGATTTATTGCTGTAGGAAATTCTCATTAGAAACCGAGTCTGTGCTTGTTGGTAGTAAGCTCGTCCCCTTTTACATAGGACTTGAAACTAAACTGGCGAAATCTGGATGTACTTCAGGTACTGCCTAACCCTTCGAACAATCCAGCCGTGCTGTTATTTTGTTTCATGTTAAACGTCAACACAAATAACTCATCCTCAGGTTAATAAATCGCATTATCTCTCAAATAAAAAGGCCAGAATTTAAACCCTTGTCTCTTTTAAGAGTAGGTACATGAAAAGACTTTAAAAAAAATGTCAATCAATGTAATTAATTCTCGACCCTCAACGTGCCTTTTGCAGATAAAACGTCAGAATGGAGCTGTTGTCATCCTGAGATGGGGTTCAGCAGGATCGCTGCTTCTCATTGCTAATCTAGCTAAGGAGCCGACTGAAGTGGATCCGTCCAAGGTTCCTGGGATACCACACGAGATGACGGTGGCAACCAGTTCCACTGGATCGAACTTCTCCCCTGCTTCTCATTTGGTCATGGATAAGACGATTAAATTGTCGCCAGGACAGACGGTGCTGTTGGCTGGAGGGCCGAGACATTGTGGCGGACCTGGGCCCGTGGACAAGATAGCCACCAAATTGTCTGAAGGCTGGCAGAAGATCAACAAGTACTTTAGCCAATAAAAAACCAAGTACATTTAGCAATATAGGAAAAGTAATAGTTTTTTTCCTATGAAGCAATAACGGCGTGAGGTTAAGTGAGATATATATAATTTTTCTAAAGTAGCTATATATACAAATTTAAACTTATTTGTTTGTATAGTACCTGGTGTCAATATATAAAGAGTATCGCTATGGCTGCCTTGCATGGCTTACGAAATGTTTCCATTACAGGAAAAAAGTTAAATCTACTTGAATGTATGTACGTAAGTATTAATACTTACGTACATTCAAGTAGATTTAACTTTTCAAAAACTAACTTTAACTTTTCGTTCATTCAAAATGACATCGTATTTAATACGATGTCATTTTGAATGATATTTAACAGTGTTTTAAGACTAATTTCAAGTATGTCCCACGATACACTTACGACCTTTTGGTGATAATAAGGTTTTTAAAGCAAAGTTTTTTTTTAATCAAAAACTGCTTATGGTGGATTATTTTAATTTAGTTTAAAATAATGAATCTAGATGGGAACCTGTAGGTACAGTGGCATCAAGCTTCCACAATGTGTCAGATTTCTTTGATAGTTTAAAACTTTATCACAAATTGAATAAGGTTCATTTTTAATTGGGAACAGTTTGATAGTTGAATGATTGTAGGTACATGCTATGTACAATCATTCGACTATCAAAACAGAGGAGATTATTAAAGTAAGTAAATTTTGTTGCCGGTATATAAGTAAACCAAAAATCTATCTACCCGCAAATAGAAGAAAAGCGTGTAACAGGTTCTTCAGAGACCCAACATTTTCCAACAAAACGAACAGCTACACACAAATTAAAATCAATAAAACCCGCCATCAAAACACAAAACCTCAACGCGAGTAATATCAAACAGATTACACATTTATGAAGTACAATTTAGACGTAACTACACGTCGACGTAACGACCCAATATCGTTACGGATACGTAGGATATAAAGAAAGTCGTACGCCCAAACTAGAGGTAATGAATTGTCTAGTATATTATTATTAGAGACGCACACTGCCAAGGGATGGCCGACGCGCGCCGCTTTTACATTTCTGGGGCTATTGTCTCCGTGACCTATTTCCGGACAATATAAGAGAAACGTAATTTTACATAACTAACCTGAACGTTATTCGAGGAAGAAAGGCTTAACTCCAATTTATTATGTAAGAATATTAGACTTTTCGGAAGTTGCGAGTGCCTACTTCCAGGAGTTACCGACGTCGTTGAACGAGTTGCCGCGAAACTTTCAACTGAAAGATGCTTGTTAAAAATAACTGTAAAAACACGGTGCAGGTATGAAATTTTGGAGGTCTAAGTAATAGGAAAGACGCTGAAACTTAAGATCTGATAGGTACAAGAAATACAAACCGGCGCCATAGGCTCGTCCTTTAATAAAACACGAAAAACACGGTTTTTTAAATTTATAAATTTTAAAAGGAGTTATAAATTGAAAGACTCACAGAATTTGCTCTTCTCGGCATGGCTGTAGGTAGCATAAACCACGAGGAGGAAAAGTAGCGCGCGCGCCCTCATGGCGGGGCGGCGCGGACTCACTGGGGCCCGGCGCGGCGCGGACTGAGCGCGGACCCCTATCGACCCAGCGCCCGCTCCGCGCATGCGCCACCCCGCACCCCGCGCCCGGCAGCCCCACCCCGCACGCGCTCACTACCAACCCAGGGTTGCTAATCGTGAAAATTTGGAAAAAACGTGGAAAACTTCAGAAGAAAATTGGGAACCCATGGTGTCACGTTTTTGTTTTGGGACAATCTGGTTGCGTTGCAGAGGTTCATCATCTGACCGGCTAACCGGATGCAGCTGAATACCAGAATTTTACATGGAGAGACCCTCTATCTGGCCTCCACAAACCAATGACTGGGCGGCACGATACCCCTTTGTTAAACTGGTTGTATATCTTTCGGAGAGGGACGAATGATAGCTCACCCTCGGACCGATCTCGGAAATCCTTTTTTTTTATGGGTGAAAAATCCTCATGGATGTCCGCCGCCCCGGGGAGGGCGGAGAGGTCTGTCAGACACTTACTGTCTAAAAACCACCCCGTGTTCCGTCTCACAACTGCGCCAGGGGTCACGGGAACAGAAGATACTTTCGCGACCCCCGACTGCTGCCGGCCCCAAGGGCCTCAAGACCTCGGACATCCTAGCTTAACTTCCGATGGACCAGTGCAGCTGTTATTACGTAGCCACAAGCGTTTTGCGTGTTCTTTAGCACAATTTATTCTGATGAATATTATCGCAGTTAAACAGGAGATTACACTTCTCTTATCCTATTAGCTACTGGTTCTAGAGACCTTACAGGACACTAGTCTAAAACATTATTGGCAGTCTATCACCAAAATAAGCTCAAAGACAAAAAGTAATTTATTTAAATGACGTAGACTGAGGATCAGCACTTTCTGAACGTCAACAACCGACTTCTTAAAAAAAAACTAACAGGTGAAAAATAACTCCAGTTTCGGAAGTCTGTGGCTTTGGTGGTTTTGTTTTGTTCATTATTGGCCACCGACTTCCGAAACTGGAGTTATTTTTCACCTGTTAGTTTTTTTTTAAGAAGTTGGTTGTTTTTTTTTTTGTAATTTTTAGTTTCTTTGTATTTAAAGAAAGTCTTTCAAAACTTGAAAGAATCATTGAAATTGGATAGCAATTGCTAAAGAAGTTCTATCTCTAAACATTAATCTGCACATTTCTGCCGGCCCCTTTTAAAATAGAATAGCGTAACGTTATGTTGTGGAAATACAAAAGCTCAGCATAGACATCTGACTATAGCAATCGCGAATAATTTGCTGTTATGTGTTGAAGAGTTCCGTTGCCTGTCTTCTTCATCAGTTTTTCTTCACCAAATGATACTTTCTAAATGAAAATGCTTGATTTGTTAATAAAAATATTAAAATCGGTGCATGTGTGCCTATATTTTTTGAGAAGTTCCCTCAATTCCTCGAAGATCCCTCATCAGGTATGAGTTTTGATACAAATGGGACCAATCTGTTACTATACCCTATCAAACAAATAAAGAATTTTGAAAATCGGTCCATAAATGACGGAGTACTGAGGTAACAAACCCTAAAAAAAAAAAAAAAAAAATACAACCGAATTGAGAACCTCCTCCTTCACCACTTTCAAGTGTTTTTGCTGGGATGAAGAAGTGGCGGAACAAACTCCCAGCAACAAAGTGTTCAGATACCACTATCGTGACAAGTGCATACTCCTGTCCAACCGTGTCTCGTTCAACCATCAACCAGGAAGGCAGACACATAAACGAAATAGGGAAATATTCTGCTCAAGTTTAACCATCTTCAAGGACCTCCTGTCCCTTACCCCAATTTATTTGGAGTCGGTTCAGCATGTCTTCTTCCACACTTTTCTATTTCCCATCATCTCATTATGGAGTAGTCTTGCCTTTTTATCCACGAGCCAACTTAGGTGAGCTTAGCTCAACCTTTGATTGACCTGTGAGGCTAATTATGCAGGGTGGAGACACCATGAGTTTACTACATTGTTCGAACTGGTCAGCTCTCCTTAATTTACAAGTTTTACTTGACGTTCTTTATATCTTAAACTGGATAAAATCCTGATTTATGTCCAAACTAATGAGACTTCTAATTACAAAAACTTTTTTGCAAAAAATAAACCGATTTCAAAAAAAAACCCTAAACGGTGTAAAATAACTCTAAATTAGGAAGTCTGTGGCTTTGGTGGTTTTGTCTTATTCATGATGGGCCACCGACTTCCAAATTTAGAGTTATTTTTACACCATTTAGTGTTTTTTTTTAAGTCGGTTTAATTTTTTGCAAAAAAGTTTTTTGAAGTCGGTTAAAAAGTGAACTTTTTTAAGGAAAAAAAATTTCTTGCTTTCTTTCTTGCTTTTTTAATGATAGTTTTTCATTTTTCTTTACAGTTTAAAGCAAAACTAGTATTAACTGATTGACAAAATAGAAAAAGGCGATAAAAAATTAAAGCCACCTGGAGTTCCCAGGTCCAGAATCATGTAGGTACAGCCGGTCGATTCAGCAAAACTCAACGCTTGAACACTTGAGTGAAGGGAACTGTCAATGCCTTGTATTAGACATGGCATGACAGCTCAATTCGGCACCACTTCATCTAGATTCTTTTACGCAGTGTTTTTTTACAGAATAGCATTGATTATAGACTCAAGGTATCAGTATAGTCTGTGGGAATTATGATTGCTAAGAAAAACAGAAGTCCCAGTATCGCCACCTGGCAACCCTGACGTGGTCAGGCCTCGCTCGGCGTCCCGCGGGCTCGCGCGCCCTCAGTGTGACTCACAGAGTGAATGAACGAGCGGGACCGATGTCGGAGCGGACGCCACCAATCAATGCTGCATTACTACTCTATTTACTAACACTCACACGGCTTTCAGGGATTAACAGTCTTTTGCAGACCATCGAAAGATGGAAAAAAGAGTTGTGGTATTGGGTACTTGTGACCTTTTTTAAGAAGGAAACCCCCGTGTGAAGATTTGCCCAGGGAAGTGCTTCGGGTGTTATTTTTTCAACTGAAAAGCTGAGCGTAGCCTTCGTTCATTCTGGAGCTGTAGTCGTTAGTATGCCAGGTGATGTGCAGGTCCGATTATGGTGACATTGAAGCGTAGATTACAACCTTATTTTTCACCCCCGATCGAAAACAGTGTGTTTGTCTGCAACTTCATAACTCCCAAATGAATGGACCAATTTTGATGCTGTTTTTTTTTGTTTAACAGCGTACTTAATCTAAGCTATAAGTAATCTATTAAGATTTGTTCAGACTTTTGAAGCACTTTAGCTCATTTTCTGCGGGTAACAGGTTCAAAGCTGAAAAAGAGTTGTTGTAGTCATCAACTACCCCTTTTCGGGTTCAATATTTACCAAAAATAATGTTGCATAAATCACATGACACTTCGCATGACACCCCAATGTAATAATGACCTGCTTTTATGGGCTATGGCAACCCCCTGAAGATTTTGATTGCCGCAATAATGGGCACACATACACTATTTCTACTTTGTCACCAATATAAACAGCGCAACGTAATCCCTTGGGTGTTACAATAGAAGGTGGACCAGGGGTCTGAATAATATATTTCTAAGTCGGAGTTCCCTAATGTGGCGACCTCTGGGGTCCAAGATTAATAATAATAATAATAATAATAATATTCATTTAATTCGGACAACAGTGATCCATATTTGTTAGTAATACACACAGCTTATATTCTAGTGTTTATAACAGGACTGGGTAACTATATATTTCAGGGTCCGTTAGAAAATTGACACGGTCTAACTAGAACCCGCATGAAAGTTTTCATCACTGCTGAATCAAGTTTGTCAGCGACTACGTTTAGGATGCTGTTAGTGCTGCCACGCACTCTGCGCAGTAAGGAGGCGGCCCTTTTGCGTGAAAGCCATCAACGTGGGCTTCCGCAAACATGCTAGATGCACTACAGAAACGGGGCAGCCCCAGCAGCATCCTGATCCATTAATGTTAATGATTCATTAATATTGAATTTATTATTGTTAAATTGACTACGTAACTATTCAACTGTTTTAAGAATGTTACTAACCCTCAAATTTTCTATGCCCGAAAACAAAAAATATTTTACTTATTGTTAGTCATTGGAACTAATAAGGAAAGTCTAGGCAAAGGCCCAGTTCTAGTCGAGTTAGCAACTCTATGATATCCTAATCTACGTTGGCCTGCATACAATGAACGGCTAAAGGGAAGATTGCTGTAATCACTGCGATTGGCTGAATGACAATTGGATGAATTGGTAATGATTCAATTCTTATGAGGAAGTCCTTTTCCTATGCACCTGCTCACTATTCGCGTGCGGGTCCGAGAACCAAATATTAGGAAATGGTAGCTAGATCACTGCCTCGTTGGTCTACTGCATCATGCGGTCATGGGTTCGTTCCCGGGTCGGCCAAAACGTCAATGAGTATTTCCAAAAGGAATTTCTCAGTAGCAGCCCAGCGTCTGGATTTGTTCCCAATCGATGGCAATAGGCTAGCCTCCTATTACATGGGACTTAAACATAACTGGTGAAATGAAAAAATAATTCAAAAAAGAAGAACTATGATGACCTATCATGTTCTGTCTAATGTTATTTATTTATTTATTTACTACGGTAAAAAAAAACAATTACAGTAAAAAGACAGTTAAACAACAACCTACACATTGACTATAAGCAGAACATCATAAAATTAATGTAATATAAAATTAAATAAATCTTAACAACAAATTTCAGTGGCATGCATTCTCATCCCATTACTTCAGACAGTCCAACAAAATCACCTTCCATTCATCCGCAAACACATCACATTCCGGTCTATGATACAATCATATCAGTATACAACTCACTTACACACAACAATAACACAACTCACACCAACATAACTGGTCAGAAACCTTTGAAAATTAAGAAAAAGAAAAAAAAGGACTGTACTATAGATAAGGAGGTCGGAACCCCCTAAAGTTGGTATTAGTCTCGAACCAGCAAGAGTAAGGCCCTTAGACCAACGCCGACTTGTCAAGTTGACGATAGAAGGGTACCCTTACGGACTGGCCTCCCTCCTCCGCCCCCCGTCTCCTGCGCAGCCACTCCTCATGAGGGCCACTTGACTCGAGGGCCCTCCACACAAAGGTATCTTTTTGACAAGTTTTGAGTATATGGAATCATGAAACCGTGTCAAGATTAGCTTACAATACAAGTAATGTTATAAGTATCTATGTTGCTACGCATTCCTATGTAATACCAAAGAAAAACACAATAATATGGGCACCTCTGTTTAACCCTTCGGGGGATACGGGCGTAATGTTTATGTTACGTTACTTAAAAGACTAAAATCTTATAAAAAAATCCATTTTCAATGTTTGACATGGCGGGCCAGTGGTAATTAATGGTTGTGGGTAAGATGTCGACTCTCATGCACGAGAATGAGAATTAAATTCCAGCAACAAGGGAGTTTTTAATTCATAATTATACTTATTTTCTAAATTTTCTAAGTGTAACTTTGAAAACACTGGTCTCTGTAACTGAAAACATGATGAGGTAATCAGGACTTCAGATTTATGACTTTACAATCTGCCTTGAGCAAGCGTGGTGAACTGGTGATTAATACTCGTACTTCCTATGTGTGAGAAGAGGATTTGCCCTGCAGAAACGTAGACTAACCATCGATGGGCGGGCCTTTTTGGGGACTGTCTTATATAATTTTGTCCTATAAAAACTGCTAATACTCAGCTTAATTTGAAGAAATGATTTTTTTAGGATTTTTTGGTAACTTTAGAACAAAACCCAAATGATTTTAAATAAGTTGTACAATAGCGTCTCTTGAGATAATATAATGAATGATAGACATAGATTAAGTTTAATATCTGCAACATCCTTTATCTACCAAAAGAATCCACGGAGCCTACGGAACGTTATTACTAAGCCTCCACCATAAGTTCCGCAATAGGTACTTAGATTGTGGGAATTTTCAAAACTAAGTAAATATTACTCCTAATACTTCCTAACAAAGAAATCTTACGTAAGAAGTGGATTCACGTCCATAGTGCAATGAGTGGGGATGGAACTCACGACCTCACAGTCGGCAGGCCGACGCTTACCCATTCGGCTATTTCCACTTTTAACAGGCTATGACAAGGGAATGAGCTGGACTCATATGATAAGGTCTGGCCGAAGAAAACCATAGATATAGAGAAGTGGAAAGAATGTAAATTGTAAATCTAGGCTAGTCACAGTACCTAATAATAAAAAATAAAAGAAATGTCATAATTTTTGGTACGCTTTTCCGTGATGTTTTTCTTTTATCTACTTTAAACTGACAAAATTTCCATATTAAATAAATAAATAAATAATCATTAATATTCCACGACTATTCATACAACGCCATCTAGTCCCTGGCTAAGCAGAGCTTGTGTCAAGGGTACTAAACGACTGATAAACATACATACTTGTATATTTTTAAATACATCTATACATATAATAAGACTGTAAAAAAACTGTGTCTGTACATTGAATATATTTAAAAAATAATAATTGAGGGGGGCTTAGAAACAGTAATAGAGCACGAATCCAAAAAAAAAAGTCAGTCTGTTTGTCTGTTTGTCTGTTTGTCTGTTTGTCTGTTTGTCTGTTTGTTTGCACGCGCTAATCTTCGGAACTACCAGACGGATTTGAATGATTTTTTTTTTGTTGTATAGATATTAAGTCTGGTCAACACATAGGCTATAATTTATCTTGGAAACTGGAACACCTGATGCAGAACCGCAACAGACCAGCTAAACTACAGGCGATACAAAAATGGTCCCATAGCAAAAATTGTTCCACGTGATAAGCATTTTCTGCTGAGAGAATAAATTTGAAGATCCGGAACACCTGATGCAGAACCGCAACAGACCAGCTAAACTATAGGCGATACAAAAATGGCCCCATAGCAAAAATTGTTCCACGTGATGAGCATTTTCTGCTGAGAGAATAAATTTGAAGATCCGGAACACCTGATGCAGAACCGCAACAGACCAGCTAAACTATAGGAGATACAAAAATGGTCCCATAGCAAAAATTGTTCCACGTGATGAGCATTTTCTGCTGAGAGAATAAATTTGAAGATCCGGAACACCTGATGCAGAACCGCAACAGACCAGCTAAACTATAGGCGATACAAAAATGGCCCCATAGCAAAAATTGTTCCACGTGATGAGCATTTTCTGCTGAGAGAATAAATTTGAAGATCCGGAACACCTGATGCAGAACCGCAACAGACCAGCTAAACTATAGGAGATACAAAAATGGTCCCATAGCAAAAATTGTTCCACGTGATGAGCATTTTCTGCTGAGAGAATAAATTTGAAGATCCGGAACACCTGATGCAGAACCGCAACAGACCAGCTAAACTATAGGAGATACAAAAATGGTACCATAGCAAAAATTGTTCCACGTGATGAGCATTTTCTGCTGAGAGAATAAATTTGAAGATCCGGAACTCTTGATGTGGAATTTCAAGAGCCCAGCTACACTATAACATGTATTGGAATGACGTCTTAGCAAGAGTTGTTCAGCCTTATGAGCACTCGCTGTTGACGTATAAAAATCGAAGATCTGGAACACCTGTTGTGGAACTCCAAGAGCCCAGCTACACCATAACTCAAATAGGAATGACGTCTTAGCAAAAGTTGTTCGGTCTGATAGGCATTTCCTGTTGACCAACAAAAATAAAAAATCTGGAACATCTTGAATCGTCTCGCGCATCCAATTGATTTCCCGTCCCCGGGCTTATAGAATTCGACATCAGATGTTTCAGATCTTCGATTTTGACAACCCCGTTGTCGCTGGCATAAGCAACAGGATCCGCGTACGAAGTCGCGGGCAGAAGCTAGTACATAGCATAATATAAATTACACCCAGACACGGAACAAATGATCGGGGTCATCACACAAACATTTTCCCTGAGTAGGAATCGAACCCACGATCTCCGGCATAGCAGTCAGGACTAACTACTAGACCAACAGGCCAGTCAATAGGAAGGAAAATTCTATTAAAGATAACATATAAAGATAAGAATAGATAGCAAAATGAGTGTCACGTTAGTCATTTCTTTGTATTAAACGGTAAACGAACGGCATTAGTCATCACACGCTTATCGAACCTATTGATTATCAGGAAACGAATTAGTTAATCCTGAAAATGTAGGCATTCGAAAATACAGTATCATACGAAAACCTAATACTAGCAGTTTTATGTACCTAGCCTTTTCCCAATTACCATGTATCGGTCGGACGGGTCGAGCTGTTCTCAAGTGATGATCTTACATATTACTTAGGTACATGCGGTAATTTATTGTTATACAGGGTTATTTTTCAATGACCGGCCAAATTGCTCATATTCATGGGTAGAACACCCAGTGAAAATTTGGCCGGTCATTGAAAAATAACCCTGTATTATATGCTGCCTAAATAAAAATAAATGCAAAACACTTTATTTATTTATTTACATATTTATTTAAATATACATGTACAACATTACAGGTAAACTAACCTAAGTTGTTATACATTTCAAAACAAAAAAAAACTAAAACTAAACACAACTCTAAAAAATATCAACAAAAATAAACCTTAATGATAGACAAACATACAAAATAACAAAAACATGTAGGTACAACAGAGTATGTAGTACATGAATGTCATATAGGCTGAAGCTTGCATTATTAGGTACATTAATTTTCTATCTGAATGGTCCATCTAAGTATTATGGTTATTGTTTCCAAATAAATTCCAACGCAGTGTGGCCTCGCCCTAACAGGATGTGACTGTTTCTAGTTCAGAAACTCAGACTCTTAAAAATACAATCTAAAGCCGCGCTCCCACGGGCGGGCAGTCGCGATAGCCGCGTGACAGAGTGTCGGCTATAGGAAATTGCCAACGTAAACAGTGAGATGGTCATATAAAATCATATAGGTACGGTCGACGCTTGCGGCTACACTGGCCATACCACCGCACGATTTCCTGCTCGTGAACACTTGCTGTTATTGCACATCACGTCTGTTTTCCCGGTAGGGTAAGGCAAAAGCGTAGTTCACCTACAATTTACCGGCTTTGTTTTTAGCGACACGAATTGACAGTATTGACTGGGCTGTAGGTCTAGTAGTTATTGGCCCTTACTGCTATGCCAGAGGTCGCGGGTTTGATTCCCACTTAGGACAGATGTTCGTATGATGAGCACGATCATTAAAATTTGTTCTGCGTCTGGGTGTAATGTATCTATAATATGTAGGTATGTATTTAGAAATATATAAGAATGTTTATCAGTTGTGTAATACCCATAACACAAGCTCTGCTTAGCTTGGGACTAGATGGCGTTGTGGAATTTGTTAGCATTATTATTGACTGCCACGTTAGTCTTATGGTCAAGCAAGTGCAAACGCTACTGCTAGGCAACATGCCCTGGGTTCGATTCCTCGGTAAAGTGTTGGTGAGTTTAATATCTGGAATTTCTCAAGAGCAAGCCGGACATGACTGGCGAAATGTGAGTGCACCTCTGCCATACCTTTAGGTGATTAGAGGCGTGATGTTATGTATTGGATTACATACATAAACTCGCGCCTTTTTCCCATAGGGGTAGACATAAACTACGGAGCACCACGCTACGATTCTGAAAAACCTCTTTTGCTTCGTTAGGTTCATTCATTATTCATACTCTTAATTTTAATAATTGTGATCTGTATTACTATTTAATTAGGAAATCTGTAACTGATATTTATTAAGTGTAATTTTTAAGTGTTTGTATAAAATAATTTTCTCTCTCAGTCACTGAAATGGAAATGGGCCGGACATGTGGCGCGCCTAAAGGACCAGAGATGGACGAAAAGGGTAACCACATGGGCAGGTCCACTAGGCAAAAGAAGGAGAGGTAGACCAGTAAATAATTGGGAAGATGAGCTCAAAAAAATAGCCGGACCAAACTGGATTCGAGTAGCTCAATCTAGAGAGGACTGGCTATCTTTGGAGGAGGCCTTCTCCTGCAGAGGGGTTCTTGCAGACTAAATATAATTTATAGTATAGTAACGTAGGATTAATAAAAAATTATGTAACAATTTAAACTATAAACATAATTATACTATTTATATAATTTACTATTTTATACTTAACTACTAACAAAAATTTTGTATAAGTACTGACTATCAACATAGTACTTAACTTTTTCTGTTTTGTAATCTGCATGAATAAAAGGCTTTTTTATTTGTTTTTATTTATTATAAAATAATTTTACCTATATTTGCACGCCTTGAGCAATGGCAGACACGTCATGATCCACCCTTGCTTAAGATCATGCATGCATGTTTTTTTAAGCTTGTATGTATACACCTGTCTGAATATTCTTAAACATCTGACCTTTCTGAAGAACATCACCAATAAGGTCTGGTCAAAATCAGACTGAAAGAGGACGAAATATTTTACAGCAAGCGACACGAAAACTTTGTTGCTGTAGTGTTGTTATGATTTGGATTTGAGTATTGTTTTATTTTTATTGGTTTGTTAATCTAACTCCCTGAAATAGTTTTGAGCTACACGATGACTGAAGCATGCAAGCCGTCTGTCGGGACAGATCAATTCAAAGCTGAATTGATGCTTCCTTCAGAAGGGTTCTCCAGACTTTGCTATGCAACGCTAGACTCCCAAAATATGTTATAACAATTTTATGTCTGAACTTTAAAAGAAACCATGACAAGTTCCTATCGGCATTTCTACTCAGGGATCAGTCATTTTAAAAATGGTGCCATATAGTTAAAAAAAATTAAATACATGCATTTGGGTGCAAAAGTATCTGGGAAGATCTACTTACAGAAATGAATATCATTTTTAACCCCCGACGCAAAAAGAGGGGTGTTATAAGTTTCACCGCTATGTGTGTGTGTCTGTCTGTCTGTCTGTCTGTCTGTCTGTGGCACCATAGCGCCAAAACGGGTGAACCGATTTGGATGCAGTTTTTTTTATTTGAAAGCAGAGTTTCTTGCGATGGTTCTTAGACATAATTCATCAAAATCGGTTCAGCCGTTTCAAGGTTATCAGCTCTTTTGTGTTAGCTACCGTGGCTATTTTAGACGTCTATGGGTATTAACTTTACTTAAAAACATATGTGTGTCTTAAAATTTCAAACACCCATGTGTGTAATATTAATAGGCAACATTACGGTGTATTTGGTCTGATGCAGCCAGGATATCTAGCAGACTAATACACTCTTGGGAAAATAACAGCAGATATGTCGTATTTGGATTCATTTTAACCAGCATTTGATTCTGCACACAATGCACTGATGGCAACTGGGTGAGCTGATGCTGCAGCCAGGCAGTCCAGCACACCAGTAGGTAGACTCTTGACAAAATAATAGCAGATATGTCGTGTTTGGATTCATTTCAACCAGCATTTGATTCTCAACACAATGCATTGATGGCAACTGGGTAAGCTGATGCTGCAGCCAGGCTGTCCAGCACACCAGTAGGTAGACTCTTGACAAAATAATAGCAGATATGTCGTGTTTGGATTCATTTCAACCAGCATTTGATTCTAAACTCAATGCACTGATGGCAACAGGATGAGCTGATGCTGCAGCCAAGCTATCCTGCACACCAGTAAGTAGACTCTTGACAAAATAATAGCAGATATGTCGTGTTTGGATTCGTTTTAACCAGCATTTGACTCTTTATACATTGCTCTGAAAAATTCTCATAACTGTAAACTCTATAAAACAAAATTAATGCGTTTAAAAATTATAAAATAAAAATTAAATTAAAAATTTAAAAAACCCCCACCGCAATAAAGTAAAACATTTAAAAAGTTAAAAATAACACTTTAGCCATGAAATTTTACGTAACGTCGGGGTACCGTTAAAATAAGTACCTACATACCTACAAGTACTAGGAACATTCTTTACTTAAGCGGTACCCCGACGTGAAGTAAAATTTCATGGCTAAAGTGTTATTTTTAACTTTTTAAATGTTTTACTTTTTTTGCGGTGGGGGTTTTTTAAATTTTTAATTTAATTTTTTTTTATTTAATTTATGTTCTTACTTGTTTGTCGTGCAAAAAGATTTTGTGTGAGTTGTGAATTATACGTGTGCGACCAAAACTCAGGACTTTTCTATGGAAATCGGGCTATTTGTCAAGACTTATCAATATTGAAATTAAATGAAATTAGTTACTATGCAAGTAGGATATGGAAATCACTTTTACACGTATTTTGTTCTTTTAAAGCTAGTTTAAGTAGACATTTCCTTACTGAATACCTCCGAGAAGAAAAGCCGAAACAAACTCAGGGATCATCGTCTCTTTTTAAGTCCAGACACAAATAATTATCCAAATTTTCGTGTAATAAAACTTGCAGACCAGTGTCCGGTTTAGCCTTTTAAGGAAAGCGCCAGAAACAATTTGGGTAAGCAGCATGTTTGTGCCAGCTATCGTGAGCTCAATTCAATCTGCTTACCCTTTGTGGTCTGCAGTGGAACAGTCACAGGCTGGTATTAAGTAAATACAATCAACAACCGATCCGACGACCTCTGTCAATGCGTCAACCGCAATTAATAAAAATCACGATACACTATCGTCACACGTACACAAATTATCACCGATAAGCCACTATCGCCCAAACAATCGCAGATATGTGCTACACGTATGAGCAGAGCCTAAATTCGGCATGTTATTATCATCAGCGGTGGCCTGGGGTACCTAATGGCGGCCTCTCTTCCTAACCTCGGCCGGTTGGTATTCGAGACCTCTGCTGATCCTGCCAATTGTTGTTTTTTATCTTGTAACCTTTTTTTCAATGGTAATCTTGATTGATTCGCGTAATTAATCGATACATCGAGGACATTGTACTCTTTCTGTTTCCTTCAGGTTTATAAAACAATGAAATTGGATAAAAAAATTGTATTTTTTTTGGAATAAAATACATTGGAAAACTGCAGACTATTATTTTTTATGTATATTTGTATTAATTAACACGTATTTACGGTTTGCATAATTACTAGCTAATCCTTGTGTTGTCGCACAGTAAAATTTTTACCTGTCAGTATCATGGCTGCGTCTACAATCATTTTACTATCCACATACTTAATCATATCTGCCGTAGATGTCCATTGCTGAACATAAGCCTGGCCTATGTATTTCCAATAGACCTTGCGGTGGCCCAGTGGTTGCGGCCCGGACTTACGAACAGTAAGTAAGTCGAACCCAGGCAGGCGCATTACTTTGTGTAATTTATTTCATCACCACTGCTCTCGAAAACGGTGAAGGAAAATATCGTGGGGAAACCGGCACGTCCTAGAACCAAAAATTCGAAGACATGTGACATCTACCAATTCGCACTGGGCCCGCGTGGTAGATTATAGCCCATACGCAAAATACGCTCTTTGACGTGGAGTTGCGGATACCAGCCCGGTATCTTTAATCTTTTTTTTAATCTTTAGTCCGTTGGAAGCAGCTGGCATCCAACTCAATCCAGTGTTCTTTACCAAATCGTCTGACGTCACGTCACGTCTACAAACATTCAAACATCCCAGCCCAGGCCGGGAACAACTGCTTGTAGGTCATACATATCAAAAAAAAATGTTACTATCAATAAATAAATATTTGTTCTGTACAGGAATCGAGCCCGTGACACACAACGCAGCTACCAATAGCTCAGCCACAGCGCCCACCATGGCATTTAAACATGTAATGTTCATCCAGCCAAGGGTGAACCGTAGTGAATGCAGCTTAACCTCAGAGATAGTTTAATATAAGACATCAAATTATTCAAGCGTAGCTGGTTAATTAACTAAAATATACAAGAGCCTAAGTTGTTATTAGTACGATGCGCAAGCGCAACTACTGGAGCGTTCAACATGACGAACACCGGCCTCGCCTTCTGTCTACCCTGATTGCTGCACGCAACTTGAACATACTAGTACAAATATCACGCTCGTACTCATTTAAAGGGATTGTAGGCCCCCCTGTATATCTTTAATACTAAAACAATAAGGTAGATTTGCTCTTTCGATGTCACCAGGAATTGACTTTAAAAAGCAATTTTTTTTTAAAGTGGGGAATTCAATTAAATTTTATCGAATTTCTTCAATTAAATTTGGATAAAGATCAAGTAAAAGACAGGTAATAATAAGAACAAGCAAAAAAACATTTAAGAAAAATATAAAATAAAAATAAATTATTATCATCAACAAATTATCATCAAATTACAAATACGTATATGCATGCGTACATGCGAATCTGACTAATTGGTGACGTTTTTGACGTTTTTTGCTTGACACTGTACAGTGTACAGCACCCGGCCAGTTTTTCATACATGTTATTAGCAAAATAAAATGATAGGCATGTGGAATCTAATTAAATATTGCTCAATAATACCATAGAATACATAATGTGTCCTAGAATGTATAGTTAAAATAAATATGACAAATTTCTTGTATGTATAGGCATGATAGAAATAAAACCCGGTTTTGATACAGTTGAAGTCCATAACACAGAGGCCTTTTAATATTATTTAGAACATAATGGGACACACAAACCAGTTGCTTTTATTTTAGTTTTAAGTTAAGTATTTTATTGCCTTTTGTGTGGATTAATGTCATTTGATAGTTGACCTACATTTTTCAGCACAACATACTTAATCAATTTGTGTTATATCCAGGCCAGATAACTTCTAAAACACCTAGTTTATATCGATTTGTATTAGTTTATTTAGAACATAAGCCTCTATTTTTTGTCATTTCTTAATGTGAGATATTCCTATTAAGTACCTATACCACGAAGTTAATATTAACTTAACCAGTTTTTGTTACACCATATTATTTAAATCAGAATAGGTACTTAATTATGTATATGTAAAACTTCTTGTATTAGTCCGATTTGTGGTCCACCAACGGCGACATGTATTTAAAGTCAAACTCAAAAGATTTATTTAAATTAGAACATTATAAAAAGCCGAATTGAACGTCAAACTTACCGATTCTAGTTCAATCCAAATCCAATAACCAAAAGTTAGTTTCGTGTAAGTATATAGAAGAATGGACAAGAAAATCCATCCTTTTTCTTTTGAAATAGGTTTTTACAATATGCTGTATGGAGGTTCTTTGTGTGAAAACGATGTACCTATAGTAAAGAACTATTACTGATGCTAATACTGCTAGCCTGCATCATCTCACTGCTGGGCAAGGGCCTCTCCTCATGACTTCCAGTTTTTTCGATCCAGGGCGAAAGTGAAAAAAACTATTATCAATACAAAAGTAAGTAAATTATTTTGTTAATAATACATAGGTACATGGTATTCACATATATTTACACATAATTTGTCGCAACCATAGATCACACATAAAAATAAGTTATCAATATTTAACTTGAACCAATCGATATTGAATATAATATTATTATAAGTATGTGTTATATGTAAATTAATACATGTTCGTTTCACTCGCTACAGTATATACACACTGGAACTTTTTTTTTTTTTTTTTTTTTTTAAATATTATAAACTAGTACTTGACTGCAATCCCACCTGATGGTAAGCAGTGATGCAATCGTTGATGGTGAGGCGCACTAGTTTATTAGGAGCCTATTCACTCTTGCCTTGAAGACACCCAAATTATAATCGGACGGGAAGACCGCAGCAGGCAAATTGTTCCAGTCCCTTGATGTACGTGGTATAAACGACGAGGCGAACCGCTTGGTCCGGGTCGTAGAGGTTTCAACAACATAAGGGTGGATACTCGCCGTACGTCGGCTTGTCCGATGGTAGAAGTGAGATGGTGGAATCGAATCATGTAATTCCTGCGCACACTCTCCAAAATGCATCCTGTAAAACACCGAAAGAACTCCGAAACTCCGAAACTCACGTCATAATTATATTAAAATATATAAAACAATTTCACACAAATAAACATAGACATAACACATGTACCTACTTAAATATTTAAGTAAAAACGAATTCACAGTGTTTGAGATTTTAGAAGACAAAAGTAAATACTATATTCCATGTAATACAACCGAACATCATGTACTCTAAGTAAAACAGTATAATATTCCAAATTGCGTATGGTACCTACATATTTTGACATTACATCGAGTTGATCGGTAGGTACTACTGCAATCTATCAAAACTTCGGTGAATGGTGAAGGATTGTCATTGACTAGAGAACAGAAAAAGCATCACAGATAGCGTTGTAGTTCAATATTATCCTTATTATTGACATATTATTCACTAACTGTCCAACAACTCGTAACGTCTAATAACTGGAAGTTTACCTTAGTTAGTGTACCTACCCCACTTTTAAATTATTTGTAACAAAATCCAGCTCAAACAATACACATTGCATGTTTCATGAGCAAGATATGTTCAGCAAATTGTAACTTCAGTCAATAGGGAAACGCAGAATGTGCATCGCGCCCCTACAATACACAATGTAAACATTTTCCAGCATATTTATGTAAAGTCGTATCTCATGGGTTCAGTGTTCAAATCATTGAAAACTTTATGGTGTTAAAAATTTCATTAGTGGTGTATGTATAGGGTGCTGTCCCACATGTCCTTGTTAGCCGCGTGCGCCCCCGTTCGGCCGCTATCGGCGTTGTCGCCGGCGCACGGCATCGCGCTCAGTGGTCGCGCGCGCGCCGCCCGAGCGCGACATGAACGTGTTCACACAGACACCGCGCGACGAGCCGCGCGCCACGCACTACATCGAGATCGTAGAGCCGGACCCTGCGGACTGCGAGACCTCCGTACTGCCCACGGAGGGTCACGTCCAGCGCAACTACCGGCTGCTCAACGAGAACATCCGCGCCTACACCCCCACCGGTGACACCCACGGCAAAGGCACGATGTTGGCGCGCTACGACGTGTGCGCCACCATGTCACCGCCGCGCTCCCGCATCCTGGAGCTGTTGCGCCCTGAGGACCCGGGACGCGACGCGCTCGAGGCCATCATGCGTCCCGTCCCGCGCCGCGGCCTTACCAGGCCCCTTGATGAAGACACGCGAAGGTTTCTTCAACGAGCTCTTCAGTCGCCCAGTCCGCTCTACACCGCATCCGCCACACATACTCATCACAGGCCGCCTGAGTCATCGGAATCAGACAAAGATCTGGAGTTGGCGACACCCGCAGATGAAACTAGTCACAAAGAAAAGAGCTCGGCCCTGGAGCGGTCGCTGGCGGACGAGCTACGGGAAGCGGAAGAGCAAGAGAATGGCGGGGCCGCGCAGCTTGATTTGCTGCGGGAGTTCCGGCGAGGCGGAGGTGGAGTGCGGGGGGCGGTGGAGCGGGAACGGCTTGGGCGCCTGGCGCTGTCCGTGGAGGACGACGAGGAAGACGGCGCGCTGTCGGCGACGGCGCGGCGCCTGGACGCGCTGCTGGCGACGTCGCGCGACCTGCACGCCGAGCTGGCCGACATCCACGCGGACCTGCAGGTGCTGGCCCGGCGCGTGGCGAGCCGCGACATCTGACGCGTTCGTACCGTTCTGCGCCTGCGCCGCTCTCGCACGCTTCGCACAGACTCTATGTTTGCACGTAGCACCTCCTTAGAAGGAAACCAATTTCCTTTTGTTCAACAGTATTGCTCGTACGCAGCTCACTGGAGCGGAATATGAGCTGGCTCACGAGCAGTTCTCTGTGGGCGAGGGAGTATCGCAAGCGGATGCATCGATTCAATTAAATTGGTTCTGTCTGGTCGGTAAACATCGTCGGTCAGTCGGCTTGTTATCTGCGTGCACTTAAACAAACCAATCTAGTTGACTGCATCATTAAGTAATACATTATCTTGTGTTTCGTGCTACTTTCACTTTGTTTGTTGTCTCTGTCTATCGCCGCATAACTTGGGTGTTAGTGATACGTAAATATAATTGTGTACATCGCTAATTAGGATTTTACATCAAGTTCCGCTAAAGTGAGTTTATTGTGAAATTTCGCAAGCGTGTAAGTGGTTAGCTGTTATTGAATTCAATTTCGTGACAGCAGTGAGTAGAGTGGCAGTGACCTTGATTTTCTTCTTCATTTTAGAATAAACTTTTCCATTTTCATGCTAAATGTGTATCGGCACACTATGCCAGTATCCAAGTAATCTTGCAGCCACAGCTACGAACGCGATTTCATAATTTTATAATCCTCTTCACCAATGCGGAACGATTCGCTTCACTGACTGCATTAGCACCCAGTATGTGCTCGAACACTAGTATCGTACAACTATACTTGATTTTGTAGTTTCATCCACTCCGCTTGCGATATCCAGTCCCAATTTTTAGCTGAATAGCTGCATTACGCCTGTGTCCCCGGAAGGGTTACGCACACATGCTGCTCACTACACCCATATTTCACCATTAATGTTTAAGTCCTATGTAAACACTAGATCCTGGGTTCGATACCCAGGTCAAGCAATGTTATTGTTATTCTCATCTGGATCATTCAGTAATAGCTCGGAGTCTCAATTTGTGCCCGATTGATGGCAATAGGCTCGCCCACTATTTACATGGGACTTAAACATAACTGGTAAAAAGTAGTGTCGACCATTTCCCGAGCGATATATTCCTAGATAGCTAGCAGAAATCCCCATGCGTATGTTGTTGAAATGCCTAAAGCATCAAGTCCACCTCTGCACGGCTATTTTAACTTAGCATAGGTACCTACCTAAATTAAATTAGTAAAATATAGACAAACATTCGCCCCTGATGATAATGACCATGAGAAATTCTTCTCGTTAAGTTAATTATAATAATAATCTGTAAATATTTAACACTCAAACAATAACATAGATAAGAATCGTCTGACCAAACATCAGAAATACAGTTATATTTAAGTACTATTTAATCTCTCGTTTTGATAACAATATAAACTTGAAACTACATTAAAAATGTATGCTATTATACCAACGTTTGTCATAAGAATGACTTATAACGAAAAGTTTATTTTATGCGAAACTCTTTCAGTCTTCAAAATAATGGTTAAGCGGTTCTTCTTCCCAGCTAAACACTAGAAAGTTGCGATGCTTTAGAGCAGTGTTCAAACTACATATTTGAATACACATAGAAATCTAAATAATAGGAGAAGTGGCATGGGGGCGTGTCGGTGTCTCCGCGACATGCTAAAATTGATCACGTCGTAAGCCGTCTGCGCGAACTTGTGTGCTTTCGACCGCGATTGTGACATTTTATAGCAATGCCGTGTTGTTCAGTGTTTTTTTGTAAAATCCGAAGCACAAATCAAAACTATGTAAATCACGGAATTTCTTATCACATGTAAGTACACGTATTTTACTATATTTGTCTATCTAATCATGCAAAACAACAAAACGTAATATATTTCTTGCTTTTACTATGTTATTTTTGTTTTCAAATATCACAGCGACTGTACTATTATTGCAATAAATACATTGCTCCGTAACCACTACCTAAGTTTGTCGCTAAGTGGCTGGACGAGCAATGTAAAAATAACACAACGATACTTCATTGAGCGGATGCATCGCGTAGTACGGCCGCTGCTTCATGCGACGAAGTGATAGCGACCGTTGTTTTTGTGTGCGTAAGTTGTATGGTGCATGGTAAATACACGCTGTGTCTGATAGCATAAGGTTTATAATTGATTGTGTAGTACGTTCTGTTTTAAGAAATGCGGGTGTGTGCGCGACTGCGTATCTATTGCTTTTACTGAACTGCATGTGTAGTAGTTGCCGTGTGGTAGGGGCAAAGTGGAGACACATGGTTCCGATACATTTTCGTCTAACGGGCATATCTCCTTCTTTATTATATCTATGTGAATACACAACCCCTTTACAAATTAAAAAATCTTGCAACCCCCATAAACTAACCAAATGTTAGCGATTTGAAGGACTCCATTTATAATTTTCTTTCTTTTGGAATCTATATCGATAGACTCGCGACCCCCCGAGTATAGCTTCATGACCTCTATAGGGACCCACAGTTCGAAAAACGCGGTTTACAGACTTGCATTTGAAGTAATTGCCGTGCAAGAAGTGCTAATTTGAATGCTGAAGTATATGATTTTTTTTATTTCGATTCAAAGCATAGATTTCGAGTTAAAATAAGACTCAACTTGTATGCTTAATATTTGGATTTACTGACCCGATTTTAATAAAAATACTTTTACCAATAGAAACCACATTATTTGTAAGATGCTTTATTATGTTATTTTCAAAACTAAAAATTTAAAATTTAAAAAACCCCCACCGCAAAAAAGTAAAACATTTAAAAAGTTAAAAATAACACTTTAGCCATGAAATTTTACTTCACGTCGGGGTACCGCTTAAGTAAGGAATGTTCCTAGTACTTGTAGGTATGGAGGTACTTATTTTAACGGTACCCCGACGTTACGTAAAATTTCATGGCTAAAGTGTTATTTTTAACTTTTTAAATGTTTTACTTTTTTGCGGTGGGGGTTTTTTAAATTTTAAATTTAATTTTTATTTTAAAATTTTTAAACGCATTAATTTTGTTTTATAGAGTTTACAGTTATGAGAATTTTTCAGTGCATTGTATGTAGAGTCAAATGCTGGTTAAAACGAAACCAAACACGACATATCTGCTATTATTATGTCAAGAGTCTACCTACTGGAGTGCTGGATAGTCTGGCTGCAGCATCAGCTCATCCTGTTGCCATCAGTGCATTGTGTTTAGAATCAAATGCTGGTTGAAATGAATCCAAACACGACATATCTGCTATTATTTTATCAAGAGTCTACCTACTGGTGTGCTGGATAGCCTGGCTGCAGCATCAGCTCATCCAGTTGCCATCAGTGCATTGTGTGCAGAATCAAATGCAGGTTAAAATGAATCCAAACACGACATATCTGCTGTTATTTTCCCAAGAGTGTATTAGTCTGCTAGATATCCTGGCTGCATCAGACCAAATACACCATAATGTTGCTTATTAATATTACACACATGGGTCTTTGAAATTTTAAGACACACATATGTAAGTAAGTAAAGTTAATACCCATAGACGTCTAAAATAGCAATAGTAGCTAACACAAAAGAGCTGATAACCTTGAAACGGCTGAGCCGATTTTGATGAATTATGTCTAAGAACCATCGCAAGAAACTCTGCTTTCAAATATGGCTATGACTGGCCTGTTGGTCTAGTAGTTAGTGACCCTGACTGCTATGCCGGAGGTCGTGGGTTCGATTCCCACCCAGGGCAAATGTTTGTGTGATGAGCATGATCATTTGTTCTGTGTCTGGGTGTAATTTATCTTTAATATGTATGTATTTAGAAATATATAAGTATGTTTATCAGCTGTTTAGTACCCATAACACAAGCTCTCAGCTTAGCTTGGGACTAGATGGCGTTGTGTGAAAAAGTTGTGGAATATTTAAATAAAAAAAACCGCATCTAAATCGGTTCACTCGTTTGGGCGCTACGGTGCCACAGACAGACAGACAGACAGACAGACAGACACACACACATAGCGGTGAAACTTATAACACCCCTCTTTTTGCGTCGGGGGTTAAAAAGGGTAGAGGGGATGTTGAAGTACTTACGAAATACACGCAGAAGAAGCCGTGAGTAAAGTGCTAGTGCTATATTAGGTTAATTTGTTTCCGGTTAATGTCATTAGGCTTTCCCCCTATTACATCACTATCAGCCTCTCAGGTCCCACGGTCTTCCTATCATATATATGCTAGCCTGATACTGTCCTACTACTGCAGGGTATTGATCACCACGCTTGCTCAAGGCGTTTTCCAACTTATAGTTAGTCCAGGTTTCCTCATGATGTTTTCCTTCCGCGATGTCAATGAAAATAATAATAGTATATTTATTTGCGTATAAAATGATATAGGTACAATGGTGTAGCACAAATATGTTTAGCTACGATACAACATATAGCGTACAAAATTATAAAGTTAGATAAATAAGGCTTATACAATCAATATGTTTACATCAACCTTCAAAATAAACTTAAAAAGTGCATTTGAAGTGAAAATTTCACATTGATATTGACCCGGGTTTGAACTACAACCTCGTGAATAAGAAGCTGTAGCCGCCTTTACCTCTGGGCCATTAGGACATCCTATATAGATTATCTTTAGCAAAATTCATACTTATTGCTTCTTCGGTATTCTATTGTTATTGCCATCCTCAGACGTACTTAAAACATAAATAACTTTTATTAATAAGAAATTAGTACCTACCTACTTAATTACACCAACTAATTTACCTGTTATTCAAGTTATTTCT
The DNA here is from genome assembly GCA_921972225.1 of Euplexia lucipara. Lineage (NCBI taxonomy): Eukaryota > Metazoa > Arthropoda > Insecta > Lepidoptera > Noctuidae > Euplexia > Euplexia lucipara. Next base: position 1,202,509 of record OV179146.1, on the reverse strand, counting down.
GGTTCGTAAACGAGGAAATAATTGACTAAATAATAATTAGCATCACATAAAACATTTGCCATGTTTTGTTATTAATAGAATAGATAATATTATAAACATTAAACATAAAATCACGCCTGTAGTCTCCGAAGGGCTAGGCAGAGCTGTACCTGGTAGTACACCCACATTTCGCCAGTTATGTTTTAATTCCCATGTAATAGGGGGCGAGCCTATTGCCATCAATCGGGCACAAATCCAGACTCCGGGCTGCTACTGATAAATTCTAGATGGAAAATCTTCAGAACTTTGCCCAACCCGGGTATCAAACCCAGTACCTAATGCACAGCAGTAGCGCTTGCGACTACTAGACCAACGAGGCAGTAAAATTAATAAACATATCTGCCTGCTTTTGCTATATTCATTAAGCCCCGAGAGGACACCGGTGTCTGCGCTGTCATTGTCTTTCTATTGTGTCTCTAATAGCCACGATTGCAAGATAATATAATATTATAATGTACTCAATTTTTTTAGGGTTCCGTAGTCAACTAGGAACCCTTATAGTTTCGCCATGTCTGTCTGTTCGTCCGTCCGTCCGTCCTCGCTATGTGACCGTTAGCACTAGAAAGCTGAAATTTGGTACCAATATGTGTATCAATCACGCCGACAAAGTGGTAAAATAAAAATTGGAAAAAAATGTTTCATTAGGGTAGCCCCCCTATATGTAAAGTGGGAAGTGGTTTTTTTTTTTATTTCAACCCTAACATGTGATATATTGTTGGAAAGGTATTTAAAAATGAGTAGGGGTTTACTAAAATCATTTTTTGATAATGTCAATAATTTCGGATATAATCGCTTCAAAAGTAAAAAACAATGTGTGTCCCCCCCCCCCTCTAACTTTTGAACCATAAGTTTAGAAAATATGAAAAAAATCTGAAATGTAGAACTTTATAAGGACTTTCTAGGAAAATTATTTTGAACTTGGATGGGAACAACAGTTTTTGTACAAACAAGACAAAAAGTTGTACAAATTAATTTCTGGCCTAAGTTTGTAGTATAATTGTATATGCGAGCATTTTGAACACTTATTGTGACGGACGGGAAACTACGGAACCCGACACTGAGCGTGGCCCGACACGCTCTTGGCCGGTTTTTTTTGTTAATGTATACGATTATTGGGACAGGTAGAAGCAAATAATAATACTTAAGTAGATAATGATTCATAAGTATTAGATTTATTATCGTACCATATTTTTTGAGTTCACGATATTTGCCGTTTATTTTTAGCAGACAATCATTATGTCCTAGTTCTTATACCTAGTAAATTGAGCCTTAAACCCATTATTAATGTATAAACTTTTCGAAGGTCCGTCGACTGTGTTTTTTTGTCATTTGTCTATGGATTTCTTTTGAGTACCGGGATTGAGCCCAGGTTGTAGATTCTTTAAGAATTCTAGAAGATTTCTTCAGTTTTTCAGTAAGTACAAGATTATATGTATTTCTCATGTTTCGGTCAAGTCGGTTAATTATTTGCAAAAAGTAATTATATATTGTATTAAGTATGTAGTACAGTAATTATCCTCACACTTAAAGCGCATACTACTGAAAGTCAAGTAGGTAGGTTATATTTATGCTGAAAGCGAATACATCGCGAAATGATTCTATTGCACTTTTCTTAGATACGGAACACATAGAGCTCAAAGTACCTTAAACTAAAAGTCTCCTCAACATTTCAGGCGTCATCAGTGCGCGCGCGGCGGTGTACGGCGGCTGCGCGTGCGCTGGGCGCGGAGGCGCGGGCGCTGCGCTACCTGGACGACGTGGTGGCGCTGCTGCGCGGAGACGTCGCCGCCGCCGCCCGCGCGAGGGCCTGGCCCTTCGCCCTCGGCAGACGGCAACCTGGCAGGAATTATGTTATATGATCTCAGGTAGGTAACGACGTCAACTTTGCTAGCTTTTTCTTGCGACTTTCGTGGTCTACAGGAACCTCGCGATGTTTGCGTTAATGAAGAATAATTCAGCTTGTAATCATAATTTAAGGAGCAATAGCGTCATATAACGATCTACTGCTGAAAGATCACCTTCTTGTTTAGAAACTCAAATGACCACCACAGTTGGTAAAGGGATTGGGGAAGGGGTGATCAAGTATCTGGCTGGCGTAGATAACGATGATGACCGAGTGACATTTTCAGGAAGGCTTGATTTTCCAAAGGCCTTAAATATAACATTACGCCTGTACTTTCCGAAGGGGTTAAGGGTTGGATAGATGTGTAAGTACCTTCTTATAAAAGGTACCTACCTACATCCACATTTCGCTAGTCATGTTTAAGTTCCATCTAATAGGAGTAGAGCCTATTACTGTCAATGGGACACATCTCCAGACGGCCGGGCCACTACTGGGAAAATCCAGATGGAAAAACTCAACCCGGGAATCGATAACAGGATAAGTAGCGCTTGCGACTATAGAACATTGTTTTTCCGAGTTCATGTTGTAGTTACAGAATTATAAATAAAACTAGCAGACGTCTCGCGGTTTCACCCGCGTAGTTCCCATTAAATAAAAATAAATAAATAAATTTTCCACAACTTTTCACACAACGCCATTTAGTACCAAGTTAAGCTTGAGAGCTTGTGTTATGGGTACTAAATAGCTGATAAACATACTTATATATTTCTAAATACATACATATTATAGATAAATAACACCCAGACACAGAACAAATGATCGTGCTCATCACACAAACATTTGTCCTGGCTGGGAATCGAACCCACGACCTCCGGTATAGCAGTCAGGGTCACTAACTACTAGACCAACAGGCCAGTCCAGGCCATTCCCGTGGGAATACAGATAGTGTAACTTCCTAACAGTGAAATTATTTTACAAATTGGTCGAGAAGGTACTTTCAGAGCCTATTCAATGAAAACAAACAAACTTTGCTATTTATAATATTAGTATAGATTAAAATCATTCAATAGCCAACGTTACCGGTAAGGCAAACAAAATATTAGAAACTTCTATCAGTTAACACTTTACAATGTGTTCCTCGTAATTATAATGTTTCCCGAATCATATCGAAGTGTTTATAGATATGCAACTGGCCGTTATCTAGTAAATCTTGTTCCTACTTCAGACTCAAGTAGCTACTGATAATAACCCAGTAAGTATATTATATAAACATTATTATTATCTACACGTGAATTTACCAATAATATGCATGAGTATTCTACAAACCTGGTTTTATTTAAATTATAATCATTTATTTTGTGTAGGTAGTTTTTTTGTTGATGCCAAAACTAAAATAGTTTGACTGTATAAAAACTAAATTGTAAAATGTGGTGCAACATTGTCGAAATAAATATGTACATACCAACCTACCACTTTTTTGTCTATATGCTCTATTCGTTTATGCAAATATAAAGAAATAGAAATGTCTATTTGTTAATATGTGAAAATCCCTACTTATTATACCTATATGTCTATTCAAATAGTCTTGTATGGTATATATGTATAATATTTATGTACCTAAATAGTACACCACACACTGCATACTCATCTTCTCTTCTCCACTATCAAGTCCAACCAAAGGTTGTCTGTAAGAGATCGCTTTTAGCAATAAGGCCGCCCATTGTATCACCCTTTGTAGCCCTTAAAATTATCGTTTGTAAGTTTTTATGGTATACAATAAAGAGTATTCTATTCTATTCTATTCTATCCCAAATTTTAAAGAAACAACAAGACCTTCTATTTTCTTTTCGTGAATAACGTGATGTCGCCCTCTGTCTTGGCATCACATGCCGTCGAGAAATATCTGTCAAGCATGTGTTTTCCTTTACCGTTGTTGAAGTATCTGATACACTGACTGCCTCGTTGGTCTAGTGGTCGCAAGCGCTACTGCTGAGCATGAGGTCCCGGGTTCGATCCCCGGGTCGGGCAAAGTGTTTTTTGAGTTTTTCCATCTAGATTTTTTTAGTTGCAGCCCGGAGTATGGATTCGTGCCCGATTGATGGCGATAGGCTCGCCCCCTATTACATGGGGTTTTGACATAACTGGCGAAATGTGGGTTTCCTACAGGTATAATTCTTCAATACGCACTAAACTTGATCTGATCTCGGTCTGTATTACAATGACATGAATTAATGAATAGTATTATTTAAAAACTGACATTCCTAATGTATCTAATATTTAAATTTGTATTGTTTTAGTACCTAATGGAGACTAATAGAATCCATTATTGTTGACATTTGCATGCCAATCTTTGGCGGAACATGTACGTTCATAATAAACTGACCATCTGTATTCCCGTGTTTCATGTGAATAAAGAATTATTATTATTATTGAATCCGAAAAGTCAGAGGTGCGTGCCTTGGGTTCGAACTTGAGACAGGCCACAACGTATCGAGGCGGTCCGGCCGGTGCTCGAGCGCTGGCTCGGGAGGAGGCACGGCTCCCTGTCGTTTCGGGTTTTTATTTTATTATGTATCCTGCTCATCACAGCAATCTGTCATGGACATTTAGCTGCTCCTTTGTTTGAATTTCTTCTGCATTTGGTCTTTGTAGCAGTGAGTAATTGTCCATTGTCAATTCACACTCATTCCGCTGAGAATCTTTTTATTAAACTTGGAACACTGTTCCTCTTAAGTCTTGTGTATACTATACTTCCGGACCCCGACAAATCAGCAGCCAGTGAGTTGACGTGTTTCGTGAGCTTTTTCTGGTAGTTTGTACTACGGGCAGCAATCTCTTGCTTTACAGTTTGAAGCTTCAGATCTTTCAGGATGTATTTATTGTGTATGCATTTAGGGATGTTGAACATGAATCTCAAAGCTTTTGTCTGAAACCTCTCCAGGATGTCGATATTGCTGTTGCTTGCTGTTCCCCAGAGCTCCATTCCATATGTCCAAACCGGCTTCAATATGGTTTTGTATATCAGCATTTTGCTTTCGTTGGTTAGCTGAGACTTTTTACCAATCAGCCAGTACATGCTTCTAAGCTTTGTGTCTAGGGTTTTCCTTTTACTCCAGATGTGTTTTTGCCAAGTTAACCTTCTGTCCAGGTGCATGCCAAGGTATTTTGCACTATCTTCGTGTGGGATTTGTTCACCGTTTAGTGTAATTGAGGGACAGTTTCCTTTCCTTAGAGTAAAGGTTACCTGAACAGATTTGCTTTCATTCGCTCTTATACGCCATATCTTTAGCCATTCCTCAATTTCACATATGTGTTTCTGAAGGTTTGCTGAGGCAACATCTGGGTTGGTGTGAACTGACAGTATTGCAGTGTCGTCAGCATACGTTGCTATGAAGGTTTCATCTGTTGGTATGTCGGCTGTAATGTCGTTTCGGGTGACGCAGATACTTTCCGGGCACGGTTGCTTCGGAAAGTACCCGTGTCGCATTAACAGAAAGCCGGACGCCCGGTGTCACCACTGCGTCGACTGTCGGGAGGACACGGCGCGGCATACTCTGGCAGAGTGTGCCGCTTGGGAGGAGCCGCGCCGTGCCCTCGTCTCTGGAGTAGGCAGTGACTTGTCGCTGCCGGCCGTGGTCAAGAGGATGGTCGGCAGCGTCGAGTCCTGGGACGCGGTGGTGGCTTTCTGCGAAACAGTCATCTCGCAGAAGGAGGCTGCGGAAAGGGAGAGGGAGATCAATTCCACTCACCCGGCCCGCAGCAGACGCACCGGGCGCAGGCGGAGGGCGGACAACGCCCTCTTCCAGCCCCCTGAATGGGTCCAGGGTGACGGACGCGGGGATGTCCGCCGCCCCCACGTACATGGACCCGAGGTGGCGGCGCGTCGTGTTCACGCGCGCCCCTCTTAGACGTCGCGAGGGGAGTCTAACACCTCACTCCCCTCGCTGACTTGGCGAGGCCCGCGGGGCCGGCACCAGTCGGGGGTCGCGGAAGTATCTTCTGTTCCCGTGACCCCCGGCGCAGGTGTGAGAAGGAACACGGGGTGGTTTTTAGTCAGTAAGAGTCTGACAGACCCCTCCGCCTCCCCGGGAGGGGGGTTTTCCACCCCTCAAAAAAAAAAAAAAAAAGGCCACTACGTTACCACTGGTTAGCTTTTTTATTAGTAGTTAGTAGAATAGGGTGGTCAAAGTTCGCGAGCATATTCGAAAGAAGTTAGCAGTAGATCTTCACAGCGCTAATGTTTTCTTCTTGTGTATTATACATATATTATATTTTGTCTATTTATACATATTTATGTATTTATACTGAACATATAATAGTATTGCTTGCGTTATTTCCTTTTTTTTTTATTTTAAATTGCACCTAGGTACCACTACTTTTCTCTGCATCACCTGAAGGTTGACTGGTAGAAAATGCCTATGGCATTAAGTCCGCATTTGTACCTACATTGGTGTACTTGAAGTATTAAATAAATAAAAAATAGGGTTTCGCAAAATAAATACTCATAAAGTTGTAAACAAAGTATAAATTCAAATAGGGAAGTCTTCTAATCCAATAACAATGTTGTTTTTCGATACCAAATCAAACAACATCGCGGGTACAGCTAGTGAAAAATAAAACTATTTGCGGTATACCAATATGAATGTAAATTAGACCGAGCGGGTTAGAGTTGTCCACCTTGGAAGGTGTAAAACTACTGTTTTGGCAAATACCTAGCCTAAAGAATCTTAATGTAAACTAATATATTATTTAAATTTTATTTTTAATATACAGAGTGGAAAACACTAATGGGCTCTTAAGGTAATCTACTTTAAATTCTTAAGATAGATCGGCTATTTTACGTAAAGAAAATATTATTTAGAAGAAATTAGACAGCGAAGAATTTTAATAAAAATCGACTGAGCAAACAATTAAAAAACAAAACTCATTACTCTCATTTATTCTACTCATCCATAGAGCTATTGTTAATAATAAAATCTCATAATAATATAACATAAAGATCAGGGAATGTGAGGCGGAACACTGGGGTGGTTTTTAGTCAGTAAGAGTCTGACAGAGCCCTCCGCCCTCCCCGGGGCAGAGGGGTCATTCATGAGGTTTTTCTATCCCGAAAAAAAATTTGTTTCGCTCAAGTTCGGTTCGCGAAGTGGGAAATAAATACTCATGGACGCTCAAATTTTGTCTCTTTACTATTGACTATTTATACAATTTAACTCCAGTATAAAAGGGGTAACCTTATTTCCATCAACCGGGCACAAATCCAGCCTCCACGTTGTCACTAAGAAATTCCAGCTAAAATTACTAAAACAAACAAGTTTGATATCAACGATGACCTAATGGCATATATTTCAACCGATCTTGAAAATAAATTATGTGTAGCTATCATTCAATCAAAGCTAATTAACACCAAAGTCAACATTGTCGTGACCCGTTATCGGGGGGTCGAGTCTGCTATTGCAATCGTGTCTCAATGACCGATCGATGATCGATTTTTGACGTATAACGTCAAACTTATGACACATTTCCCATACAAAAACTTTCAAAGTTGTCAAATATTCGATCAATGACCATGACAGGTCACTGAGACACGATTGCAATAGCAGACTCGAGCCCCAGGAGCGTAGTTACCAATGTATTTGTCCTTAGATCAATTAAACGGACCCCACAGGTAAAAGGCCCGAAATGTGAGAGCAACAATACGTACAAATGGGCTATGTAAAATTTAGTTTTCAGTCCCTCATCTCGATTACAAGAAAATATTCGACACATATTTTTCCTTTTCTCACGTACCTAATCAAAAAATAACGGCCATACATCGAGTCAAAATGTCGCATGACGTCACTAGCCAGTACAGTTTATACTAGATAATGACGTTCCAAGCCCAACTTTAATGCGCATCTAAGCAGATTTCCATCAATTTGAAAAAGAAAAAAATATGTGTCGAATATTTTTTAATTGAATTTATTGTTTTTGTAAAATTATGTACCTATGTGTGGGCGGACTATTCTATTCTATTCTGTTTTGTAACTATTGATTTATGGATTGTATGATCTAAAATAAACTTTTATTATTATATTATTATTGTATTCACAAATTCAAAGTTTTATTTGGAAAAGGCCCCTAGCAGCTTTGACTAACAATTTTTATAGTTTACATTGCTCTCTCCTAGAGAAGAGTTGGTTTACAGTTTCTTGCCCATTGTTCTCCATACGAATCCAACCTTTTGTACCATTTGTATTTAACACCCTTGAATACCATGTTTTACGCAAATAAACTATTCTATTCTTTTAAATGTCGACCTTAAATAATTTTCTTATATATTTATTTTGTAAAAGTCTGACTTTCAAAAGTGCATTTGTTATCGTCTAAAAAATAAGTGATTTGACTCTGACTTTACCTCATTTCAATAAAGTCGACAATGGGCCTTTGCGAGTTGGCTTCGGCCCCTCGTACGCCTTCCCAAGGGTTCCGAGAAATATAAGCATAATAAAAAATAAAAATAATAATAATTCATAGTGATAATCACTTGTCAGAGTTTTCAACGATTAACTATCAAACAGTTTGTTTCGTGTTGGCTATCATGAGTACCTAGGATGAAATCATGCACACCCGCAGTCGCAGATATGTGGCAAAGCGCGCAGTACCCCGTCTGATAGTCACCGTAACTTGAAGTCCACAAGTGCAATACAATTTTATTTATAAAAAATCTCAGTTGTCACGAAAGTTAGGTTTGCAACAGACCGCCAGTTAGCCACCGCCAATAGCCTACTACATAAAGCCATACCTCGCCAACCACATTATAGAACCTTATCCGTAATAGACTTGGAGCAAATGGTCCCCAACAAATTTTTGATATGGGCCCCTTCAAGCTAGGGACGCCGCTACCCGTTATTAACGATAAACAGTTAATTAAACTGTGCAATGCATCATTAGCAACTCGTAAACGTCTACTGGGACGTTGGAGTACCTACCGACTAAAGGTCATGGCACATTATAACGGCACCGCAACTGCACAGCTGCCGCACGGCGTCGCCTCGAATTTAGGCTACGGCTAGCTGCCAGTGCGCTAACTACGCATCGTCGACAAGGTGCCAGCTTGCAGTCCACACGCTGCCCGCGCACTGGCCGCGAGGTGTAAGCTAGCTGTCACCGCGATCACAATTGTTACCTATATGGCATTTATAATTGAACACGCCGAGGACTTGCACATTTTTATAATGTCTCGGTTTACGACGGCGCAATGACGTTGTTTTGCTGGCGACTCGGAAGTCAAAATCAAAAACCAAAATCAAAAGTCATTTATTCAAATTAGGCTGAGGATCAGCACTTTTTGAACGTCAAAAATTACACAAAACGCCCGCCCTTCGCCACTTCCTAGTGTTTTTGCTGGGAAGAAGAAGTGGTGGAACAAACTCCCCAGCAACACGTCTGTCTGATATGTTAGAAAAACAGTTTAAACAGCATTGGTAATTAATAAACTTAATCATTTAAATTAAATAATTTGCTACATGCTAGCTAGCATGCAGTCGGGGAGTAGTAAGCATGCGATCGGCGTGCTGTAAGCGTGCGGTCGACGCGCTGTAAGCACATGGTCCTATCGGCACGCGGGCTGCGAGTCGAGTTGTGTGGTAGTGGCAAGCGCGCTGACTGCTCGCCGTTGGCTTTATCGTATTGACATTGTGAAATATAACACACGATTTAATACTCTAAATTGAATGACAAGTCAATTGTTGGTTACCTTAATAACCATCATCTGCCTGTCTTTTCCCCACTATGTTGGGGTCTGCTTCCAGTCTAAACGGACGAAGCCAAATAGTATTTTACGTGGAGCGACTGCCTGTCTGATCTCCACAACCCAATGTCTAAGTAACACGATACCCCTTGGTTAGACTGGTCGTCGAACGTTTGAGATTCTAACTACGGGACGGGCCCTATCACAATAACAGCGCTGCGGCATTTATATTTTTAAATGTTGCAGTTAATGCTGAGATAGGGGCCTTTTTGATCTCGCACAGTTCTTTTTTTCTGTCTTTAGTTTTTAATCTCTTCTTGTTTTTTTTATCTATATTGTTGGTTCTTTTGTTTTAAAGTTTTTTCCTTTTTTTTTAACTAACAAAGATTTACAATTGACAGTCTAATAGAACGATCGAACGAGCACGGAAGGGTATTGATATGTAATACATGGTTACCCATCCGCGGATGACCTCAGCAAGCGTAGTTTAATCTCCGACTTTGATCGCCACGTGTGGGCCACAAACCCCACAAATAGTCGCCGTTTTTTACTTAAAATAGTGTTAATTCCACACGGCTGCGCCGAATAGGCCCAGTTCAGTATAAATGCCAGTCAATTAACAACAACTTTGTGTTTGTCGCTGGTTTTCACCACTCAGTCTCTTATGATTAATCATTTCATCAACTTATAAATACCTACGCTTTCAGTGTACCTTTTAAGCAAAGATTTGCTGCATGACAGAAGGCTATTTATTATTATTTGTTTTTATATAATATGTTATCGGCCTCGTTTCTAAATCGGAAACAATCGTTAAATTAATGTGACTAATGAAATTACCTAACGCACGTCTATTGCCTTGATTGCTTGAATTCATTCTAAACAGCCAATCACATCACATACGTTGCGTTTAATTTGTTTCACTTCAATATTTCCAAAAGCCGGGTGTTGGTCGAAAGATGGAAGTTACGTTTTATTACAGAAAATATATTTAAAATTGTAATGATCCTAAATTAACTGCCAAAGTACGAATCGTGCACAAAGTCAGTTAGAAAAACAAACGAAATTGAAACTTTTTGTACCTTGAAACGAGAATAGAAGACACGCGAAACTAAATTCGACAGGATCGCGGTATTAGCTATGTAGCGATTGTGTTGCCAGGAACAAGGAAGGGACATTCCTTGTTCCTGGCAACACAATCGCTACATAGCTTGTTAATCGGGTATTGGTAACTGGAGTACCTACCTACGTGAAGACTATCTACGGACTCATCATCTGCCTAGCCTTTTGGGGTTGTCTGCAGTTTAACTGGATGCAGCTGAATATCAATGTTTCAAATGGAGCGACTGTCGGCCTAACTTCGACCACCCAGTAACTGGGTAACAAGATATCCCTTGGTTAAAACGTCACGTCGCTACTAAATCTCTGACCGAATTTTAGCTTAACCCTAATAATGAATTATTATTCCTAGGAGTTAAGAAGTTAAATATTGTAATCCAAATTAACTTTTTCTAGATTTCTCAACTCAACTGAGCAAGTACCTATGACTAGTGTGTTTTTGTAATATATAGGTACGTAGTTATCAATTCTCTTGCTATCAAATCCAGACTCCGGGCTCCACTACTGACTAATAAAAGATGCTTAACGTATTCATCCTTGGTTACCTGTCCAGGTCAAGTGTAAAAGGGATTTGTTCATCCCGGGAGTGGTGCCCCTCCTTTCCTTATTTGTAGCGATGGGTAAGTTTCTGGTTGTTGCTGGCAACCCAGTATAGAAGCTAATTACCGGCGGCGCGCGGTGCTGGTACCGATCGCGCCGCTAACCGAAGCCTTACAGACACGGCGGGCGCACAGACACGTACTTGTGTGTCGCAGGCATTGTGAGAAAACTGTTGTTTCAACAAATTTTCTATAGCGACTACCTACACAAATACCCGTAATACGTACACATACATTTTCAACTAGTTTGCACCTCGAAATATCAGGTCCAGTTGAAAACCAGCGTCAGACACCAGTTAATTGTTCTGTTTTATGATTCTGCCTCTTTGTTGCATCCTCGCGAGCGATTTTTCATTGTTATTTTAGTTGTTTTTTTCTTGTTTATAAGCATTAGTGTGCTTTTGTGCCAAATAAATGCTCTTTCATTCTTCCTCTACAATAGTTCCGCAGATATGCTTTGCATTACACGAACGTATTTTTGACACAGTATTGTTTAAATCATTCGCAATAGAAATACACATTCTGGTAATGTCGCAGTCGAAATCAGCTCCAACTGTCTAATAATTAATCACAGTTCATAAGATACAACCCGCTCATGGACGGATATTCTGACAGCAAAGGCTAGGTTTCCTCTGCCACTAGTTGTGTACAGAACCGTGTGTTGTAACCGACTACAAGATTTCATCCGTATAGCTGTGTAATATATTATTTATAACTATAACTAGTGCCTCTTGAACTCTACATAGTGTAATGCCGCTTTTCGCAATTTTGTGAATATTAGAAGTTGTGAATATTAAATAAAAGCGCTGCGGTATTAATATCTTGAAATGTCGCAGCTAATGCTGAGATAGGGGCCTTTTTTTGGTCTCGCATTGGTCTTTTTTTAGTCTTTAGTTTTATGCAGGAAGCAGCGGAGAGCGAAGGCGCGCGTACTTTAATGGTTGCGTTCTAATTCTAACATATGACCGATGCAACTAATTAGAATTTTCGTCGAAATACTATTTTAACAAGCGACCTGCAACACGTGCACGGTATTATACACGATCATGAGGTTTTAGTAGGCCACGAACGATGTAATAATTACTCTGCGATAAATTCTCGATTCTGTTAACTGATTTCAAATGCAATTAGGCAAAATAATACACCAATTAGGTAAAAATGTTGGGCACATGCCATGAAAATGCAATGTGATGTTGTGTTCTTGGCATAAGGGTGTGTTTTGAATGACCAATACCTTATTCTCAAGTTTGCTAAGATCTGGACTACCTAAGTCTTCATGGTGTACTGAGTTGAGATTGGCTAGTAGATCTTGCATGGAAATAACGTTTAATAAAATATTAACATCAATAAGCAAGTTGGGAACTTAGAATTGGTAGACTTAGCAGTCAGCACCGCGTTGGGCCATTGTTAGTAGAATCCTTTTTGTACTATCATTAATAGGCTCACGTTTATTTATATAAAATGATAAGTTTTTCTTAAAACACAACACAACGTGATTCATCTAACACTGAGTTTTATTTATTGAATACAAAAAAGTTTTACTTACATCTAATTTTACAAAAGGAAAAGCAATGAAAAAGTTACTTAGTAACCTAAAACAGAGAATCGACAATTAAATGTTCATGCCTTACTCTTCTTATTACACAACTTTAATCGTCTTTTGCACAATAAATCAAAGCAAATTCACAACATAACTTCAACATAACTAAACATAAAAGAAAAATCAACAACGTTTATTTTTGTAATTTAAATTCTCGTTAGTCAATGTCATTGTCATTGTTATTGTCAACGTCATTGTCAACGCCACTAAGCTTACATTTATAAACATACTTTGAAGCATACTTTAGTTATAAATTAAAAGAAAAAAAATGACGTGTGGCACTCGGAGACTGCCACGGTAAAGCTATTGCATAGCATTTTTTATCAACTCCTCTCCTCTCCCCCTCCCCATTCCTCCCACACCCCTCCCCTCACCGCTCCCTCCCCTTCCCTCACCCCTCCCTCACTTTCCCCTCCCTTCCCCTCCTGTTCCCTGCCTCTTCCCCTCCCCCTCTCCGCTCCTCTCTCACCTCATCCTTCCCATTCGCCTTCCCCTCCCCTCCCCCCCGCCCATTCACACAACGCCATTTAGTCCCAAGTTAAGCTTGAGAGCTTGTGTTATGGGTACTAAACAGCTGATAAACATACTTATATATTTCTAAATACATACATATTATAGATAAATTACTCCCAGACACAGAACAAATGATCATGCTCATCACACAAACATTTGTTCTGGGTGGGATTCGAACCCAAAATCTCCGGCATAGCAGTCAGGGTCACTAACTACTAGACCAACAGGTCAGTCAAATATAAATATGCGGTATACGCAATTGCTCTGCAGGCCTAATCCTAAATCACTTAAATATCTTTCTTTGCAAGAACCGTAACAATGTTGGTATTATCACGATTTGATCCCCCGAGCCGGCCGCATCGAGTCGAGACCTATTGCATAAGGTCTGCTTACCTTGGGCTAGTAGCTGGCGTGCATATAAATGACTCAGAGCAAAGGTCATGCACTATTTATGTTGATAAGTCAAGTGACTCCTCGTGCAAGATAACATTAACTTTACGCGTGTATTTAAGTTTAAAATGTCTGTTAGGAATATTGTTTTAATTAACAATCAAAATCAAAAGTCATTTATTCAAATTAGACTGAGGATCAGCACTTTTTGAACTTCAAATTAACATAAGGCAGTCCCCCAAGAAGCCCGCCCTTCGCCACTTCCTAGTGTTTTTACTAGAAAGAAGAAGTGGTGGAACAAACACATCAGCAACACGTGTGTGTATTTATTATGTAATTATTGGTCAAAAAAAATTAAGACCATATTCAGAACCACTTTCTTTTTTTGTAACTCGGTTAAAAACAAAAAGAAACACGTGGCTTCTACGTAAATTAAAATCTTTAAAAGGGCTTGTTCAATTTTTATTTGTTAAGCTAAAAACTAAAATCATTGTTGTATTAAGAGTTTTAAATTAATTTTATGTTCTAATAAATAATTTGACAAAACTTCACACCTTTATTCCCTAAGGCTTAGATAGAGAAGTACCTAACCTACAATGGAACACTCACATATCGCCAGTTACGTTTGAGCTTCATGTATTAGGGGGCGAGTCTAAACATGAACTGGGCAGAAATTTAGACTACTGGCTGCCACTAATAACATTTTCTTTGACCCAGGAATTGAACCCAAGCCCCCAAGTACTGCAGTAGTACTTGCGACCACTAGACCAACGAGGCAGTAAATCAACAAATAATTTGACTTTGACAATAAATTCCTGTGACACACAGAAAGTGACACACATCACTCAATGTCAATTGTCAATCCATTTCAAGCCTAACAACCACAATCCGATTGGTCCAAACAACCACATTGGTATTCGGCATAATTACATCATATTAACAAAACACAAATATACTAAATTATCACATATTTAGCCATCGCTGGCTGCCGCGACGCGCGCTCCGCAAACATGGAGTTGCGAAACGAGGACGCTGCCAGCGACCCCAGTAGTTGTTGCTTCAATATGCCAAAATAGACAAATATAAAAAAAAACCTCAACTGACCAACCTTGAATGCCTCGTTAGCCCAGTGGACACAAGCGCTACTACTGGGCACGAGGTCCCGGATTCGATCGCGGGTCGGGCAAACTATTATTGAGTTTTTCCGTCAGGAATTCGATTACTCAGTAACAGCGATTTGTGGCCGATTGATGGCATTGGCCTCGCCCTTTATTAGATAGAACTTAAAAATAACTGGCGAAACGGGGAGATACTGCATAACCTTTCGGGGATTACAGGTGTAATGTTTTGTTATGTTAATTAAAGATAAAAAAAAGAAATGTTAAAGGTTATTTATTGATTTTAAAGTTTTTGTTACCTTTTTATGCCTACCATGTTCTGTCTCTGCATCACCATAAGGTAGACTGGTAGAGAACCCCTATAGCATTAAGAATAGAATAGAATAGAATTCCGCCTTTGTACAGTGTTTTTTTAACTATTGCGTAAAGTTTTACTAAATAAATAACATTACGTAGGTAGATGATATTTTTGTTTTTTATTTCTAACTTATTTTACTTTTATTTTCTATTATTTTCTGTGTCATTTAAACTGCTGCACCGACCCTGCCACTGTCTTCTCTCACCAATGTTTAATTTTTGTGTGATCACTATTGTTGGAACACTGGTACTACTCATAACACAAGTTAGATCTTACTTTGACTACCAGAGTTTAAAATACACAAAATCTATACGAACATAACATTATGTTCATAAGTGTTATTGTTCACATTATGCAAAATAAAGTATTGTTTTGGAACGAAGTTCCTTATCGCGCGTTGTGAAAGGGGGCTAGACGGAAAAAATTCTTACGAAAAGTTGTCACGACACTTTTTGCTATAGTAAGCTATTGTAAGCTGTGCGGCGTCGCATGTTCGCAGGGAGAGGGAGAGGGAGAGGGAGATAGCGGGAGAGAGGGAGAGGGGGAGGGGGATATGGGGAGGGTTGGGGGAGGGAGGGAGGGAGAGGGGGAGGGAGGGGAACGGGAGGAGGAAGATGGAGGGGGAGGGGGAGAGAGAGAAGATTGAATAGTTCACTAATCTATCGAAGGGAACTTCGTTCTATCCGGGTGTCCCTTGACACCTCTCACGTTTTTTTGTTTATGTAATACCCGAAGGGGTAGGCAGAGGTGTACCTACCACTGTGCACTGTGCAGGTGTGTAATGCCTCCACATTTCGCCAGTTATGGAACGGTTTAAAAATAAACTTAGCTGAAAAATTTGCTAAGTAAGAGCGAGATAGATGACACATATTATATAGGGTTCCGTGAGTGTAGAGCAAAAACACTGGACAAATTTGACAACCTATACCTTCTATAGATAGATTAGTTAAAGCTCACACCAATATTTATTGGTCTGAGCGTTAAAGAAGCATTCGTATAACTTTATTATATGATAATCTTACTGTATTATACCAAAACTTAAAATAAATAAATAACTAAAACTAACAATAAATAACTACAAAGCGTCAAAAAATTCTTCTGCATCGCTGCCAGCTGGTAAAGTGCCCAAAAGACTGGCGGTATTGCCACGTTGAATGGCAATGCTTAGCCTCTGGCCAAAGTAGAGGCCAGCCCTTGGGTCACGGGAAGCGTCAACTAAACGTTTGCAGATGTCTTTGTAAAGAAGACGAGCACTCGGACCCCACGGCCCAAGAGTTTCAACCCCAAACGGCTCGAAAGTATAACTACCAACAAGGTTGCTATATTTATGTATTCGTTAATTTTTAAAAAGAAATAAAACTAGTTCATTGATTTCTACACAAGCGCAGGTAATTAACTAAATCGAGAATTAACTATTTTATTCTGGTTAGATTCGCTCAAGTTAGGTTCGCTCTTGGGGAAATATGGTGTATCATATCCTAGTCTATTGTTTAATTTAAATTAAATAACGAATTCAAAATTAAAACAAAAGCAATGTATTGTGTCGGACTCTTCTATGCTCATAGTAAAACAATATTTAACGATATAAACACAAACGGTCCGATTGTGCTGCCCTCTGTAGGAACGATCGGGAACCACAATGAGCTCTCTACACGTTCTGTTATGAACGCCAAATTACGCTATTGTCGATAATTAATACGCTGTGGCTTTCGTTAGCAATTGTTTTAATTTACAATTGTTTGTTGGTCTACGTTTGTCAGTGGAAAAAATATTATTACGTACTAAAATCAAAACCAATAGTCATTTATTAAAATTAGGTTGATTTTTAAATTGATTTTAGTTAATGACAAGGAAATGTTCTCTCTCTCTATTAGGTATATCGGCAATACATACAGTGTGAGGCTTTATAATGTGCACAAAATTATCAAAACAAGGAAAGAATATCTGCTTAATTAGATTAAACTTTAATCGAATTAAGCAGAAATTGTAATCAATTAAAAAATACCTAATAATAATAACCTAATAAAAATATTTTTAATAAGTGAATTAAAAAATATTTTTAATAGGTAGGTTCACTTTTTATGGAGTTTCAACCAGTGATGATGCCGCCGAATGATTGGATTTTATTTCATCGCGATAGATCATTAAATTTAAAAGTTACCAAAATTAGGATCACGGTCGAGAACATGTTTTTGTTAAATTTCATAAAAAAATTGTTTTCTAATTTTTTTATAATTGTCAGTAAAATTAATCATTGATTCACACATTTCAATCAAGACTAGGTACACTATATAAAATCAAGGTAAACCTCTGTTGGTCTTATAGTGGTCGCAAGCGGTACAGCTGAGCATGATGAGGTCCTAGGTTCGATCCCCGGGTCGGGCAAAGCGTTATTGAGTTTCCATCTGGAATTTCTCAGTATCAGCCCGGAGTCTGGATATGTGCCCGATTGATGGCAATAGGCTCGCCCCCTATTACATGGGACTTAAACATAACTGGCGAAATGTGTGTATACTAGTGCACCTCTGCCCAACCTGCCCTTCGGGGATTACAGGCGTCATGTTATTTTAACCTCTGCCTAACCCTTTGGCGAATACAGGCGTGATGTTACCCATTACAGCTTATCATATCACATGCCTGATCCCGTTGTACTGCAGACAATAAATCAATCCAAATCGTTTTATTGAACCTTCGCTCGTGATTACTGGTCATTAACTTTTTGAGGATTGCTGCATGGCTCCTGATAATGTTAGTAATGAATGTTTCAGAACTGGAGATATCGCTGACTTTCCACCGGGCTGCACTCTCGAATATTCGACACACCAAAGGCATAACCGACACAGAAGATAATAACGTAAAGTGTTATTTACAATTTTTTTGCCACATTAACGAACAAGTTGCGAAATTGCAATTTATCGCACCACTCACAGACGTCCATTAAAGTTAGTTGATCATTATCTAGACATATCTGAACTGTAAAGGGATATTGGTATTGGTGCACTGGTAAAATGCGACCAATAGACAATACGTACGGATGTATGCATTCTTCATTTCACTTCACTTATTTTTGCACATTTAGTACACTGAATTAAATACTAATACATATAGTATTGTGTATGTATATGTCGTGGCGAACGATATTCAGAAATAAGAAGTTGTGAAGTTGATTACATTAGTACAGAGTATGTGGTAAACGCCGTGACGTCAGCTGTCATTTGCAAATGGCGCGAGCGATGTCACGTGGATGGAGTCGTATTGGGAAGTGGAAGCTAGACAGAGCTCTCAGCTCAGTTGGATTTGAGACACCAACGAAGACACTAGTCCAGTGCGAAACTGTCTGTTTACCTATCTGAGTTGTGTTATGTGATTGCTTTTAACAAAGTGAGGTTATTACTGCAATGAAGATTATTATTCAACGTTATGTACCTGGTACCACGAAACCCCTGATGTCGGCCCATACCACTCAGCCATCGCTGACGCCGACATATATTTAATTGTGTCACTTATGAAGTTATTGTTAACCCTGTTGCAGTCTGTTTTTGAAGTTTGTTTTTTACTTTCGCATAAAGAATAAATGAAACATAACACTTTTGGAAATATTGTTCTCAAACGATAGCGATTGTATCCCTTTCTCAAAATAATGAAGTTGGTTAATGATGAATTATCTGTAATGAACCTGTCTGTGGGACGGCAAATAATTATTTTATAAATTGTTTTAAACAATAGAAACGAAACGTCATACGAATTATTTCTCAGCTCATAGAGATGTAGAGTTTACAATTCTGGGTTTCCGTCAAAAAATCACGCCGTTTAGAAATAACTTAAAATAGGTGTTGTAATCTATTTTAAAATTTTATTTCGTCTAGAACGGTGTTAGTTTTTACAATGTTACCTATATTTATTTACCCATTACATAAAATCTGTTTTGAGACCTAAATACGTCACCAAAACGATATATTTCTGGTCTAAACCTATATTTATACACTTAAGTTTTGTTGTAAAAGTAGTTCATTCATACTGAATGGGATACTTGCCTACATTGGTTATAAACAGTCACAGAGGTCGTTGATATTTCATAATATTGTACTTAAAGAGCTCATTAAGAGGTAAATAATATTAATAGCTGTACCTATCTAGTAATTATGGAATCGTCTTATTTTATTTATTGTTTACGTCAAATGGTAAGGTACTATTTTTACACTATGTTAGGAAAACCTTTTCCATGATGAATATTCATAAACAACATTGTCAAAGTTTGTAAACACAGGATTTTCAACACACTTGCTCGAAAAGTGACTCTTATAGGACGTATTTAAGACGTGTGGTTTTTTCCGTGCCTTAACTAGTCTGGGAAAGTGCGCAATGAATAACTTAACAGAAAATCTGCTTTTTTTTTCTATTTTTACCGTTACTTTAATGCCTTCTTTTGCTTACATTTTATCCGTTCATTTGTGGTCAATGGCCGACACAACAGAAAGACAAGACAATTGACAGAAATCTCCTGGAGATTTATCGGCAGATGGGGGGTTATGAATAGATTAACGACGTAGTTATGTGTTAAGTTACAAATAATATATTTGTTCCTAATATGAAATGTTACCTATTTATCGTTTCCTCGCAAGTGTGTTGAAAAACTACGTTTGAAATGTGTGCGCATTCGTATCACAATGTGCGACTAACCTTCACTTACAGGTGTATCTAATTTATTGTGTATGTTTATCATAATTATTATGAAAAATATAACTATTATTGTGCTTAAATGCAAATTTCACAGCAACTGCTTAAGAATAAGAAGCAAATTGATAGAATCATGTTAATTAAGTGAATAAATTAAATGAATGAATACTCGTTTTCGGATCTCTTAGACTTGTGTGGTTAGTGATTGATATAAGTTATGGTGTAAGCTTAGAAGGTATAAATTAAGCTATTCTTGTAAGTCAACCGGAAAATAATCTTAGCAGCAATAGCATACTGAAATAGTCAGTGACATCTAGTCCTGACTTTCCACCAGGTCCTCCAAACAGTAAAATTTTCCCAATTGAACATGAACCTTATGTTGTTTGTTATAAAGTTGAAAAAGTATCAAGAACTTTGACACAGTGGGGTAGCTTTGTGTTTTGGCCTCTTTAGGAATAGGAGTAATCTAGTACGAGCTACGCTATAAGGCTGTCAGTCTCAATCTGCCAAAAATACGTCAAATAAACCTACATTTTAACAACTTTTTAACACTAATAATAATTGTCGTTAAAATGAGATCGCGACTAGTAACTTCAGTTTTTTTTACTGAGTTCTACTTAAGTATCTTTTTTCCAATTGACTTTAAATATTGACAGCATAGTATAGACATCGGCTTAGATTGGGATTTTGAGCACTTAACGCACTACCCACATAGCTGTTAACTGAAGTTTCGGTGTGCGGCTGTAAGTTAATATTTTTTTATAATATTTTTATTCTTATTCTTTTTAACCCTTCTTAGTAAGCAAAATAAATATGCTTGTGTCTGGAATGGGTTAACGTCAATAGTGCAATCGAACTCACGACCTCACGATCGCCAGGCCGACGCCTTAACTTCTGGGCTATTGCCGCTGGCTGCTTCCTAATAATTCTTTATGTTTAAATAAAAAAAAAATAGTGTTTTGTTCAAAGCATTTTGTCATCAATTAGTTTATCAATCAGACTTCTTTTAATCTATTTTTACTTTAACAAAGTTTTTAGAGAAAACGGACAATGGGTTATCTTATTTTAATAGCCTTGCGGGTACAACAAATGCTTCCACGGGCAAATACAATTTATGAAATATTTTATTTTTTATAAAAACCTTGTTCTGATAATTACAAATAATGCTAAATAATTTTAACATAACTTCACGCCTGTAATCCTCAAAGGGCTAGGCAGAGGTGTACATGGTAGTAGGTATACTTACAATTATAGTAGTGATGTAGTGTGTTTTAGTAATTGATTTGTATTTACCTAAATATTATATGCAATTTTATTTATCTCAATGTATATCGCTTTAATTTTAGATAGATTAAAGCTTTATATGTTGATACTTTTACTAGTCGCGTACACGGTTGAGTCACAGTGTAACACATCTACCAAATGAAGTAATAATGTAACATGACACCTACATTATAATAGTTAAGGCTTCTGTATTGTCCCGTCACAACTCAAAATAAACTGTGGAACATATGTTTTTTCTTTTATTTCTATCTACGAGTATTCACACTCCACTGCGGTTCGAAACGGATGTACTAGAATTAGGAAAAAAAAAGCTGCTAGGCCAGTCGGTGCTAGCAAGAGTCGATTGTCGGCTAAAATACGAGTTACTTTACCAAGCCAGGAAGGTCATTGCCTTTGTAAACATATCCCTGCACTGGAAATTTGTAAACGCACCATGATATGGTGCGTTTACAAAAACACATAATTATACAAAAGGACAAATCACATATATGGCATTTAGTGAGGCCATAGGATTGCGCGCTGGATGCAAGCCACCCGCTTCCAACCGGTCAAAATCCATAGGAGAGGCCTATGTTCAGCAGTGGACTTCCTACGGCTGGTATAGATGATGATGATGGCCCTTACGGGAACAACTACCTACCTGTAGACCATACAAATATTAGTTGAATCGAGCCCGAGACACGCAACACAGTAGCCTGTTACCGCGCCAACCGCGCCTGAGGAGGTTCCTATCTCGAATCTATTGTAAACCATTCTACTTTTCATAGTCAACAAATGAATACTTACATTATTTCCTGGGAAAAGGTTTTTTTTAAGTTTTAGAAACTTAATACGTATACCTAGCACTTGACTGTTGTAGACAAAACTCAGTGGCTTGGAAATTCAACCAAGTGTGTTTGTCTGTTACCGCGAAACACGTCAATCATATTTTTGGTTGACAACACAAATATATTGCTCTTAATTCAAATTTAACAAGCACAAACCGTAATGGACGATGTTTTAATATGTGTTTACAACTAACTTACAATTAGTTTTGTGTACAGTCTCTATTATAATCTAGACGTCAAAACCTGTGCAAAAGTAAAAGTTAAATGATTTATCTATTTCTGTAAGACTTGTGCGGTACGGAGGCAGTGGCAAGCCTATTTTCATCCGGGCACAACTCTAAACTCCGGCTTCAGAAAAAAATCAGATGGGAAGCCGAAAACATTATGCCCAACGCGGGAATCGAACGCAGGGCCTCTTACTTGGCAGCAGCACCAGCGGTAAGGTAGGATTTATTATGCTAAGGTGTAGTATGTTTTATTCTTCAAATCAATTTCAACCATTCCATTTTGCACTGTCTATAAAATTAACACTAAAATGTGGTTGCACAAATCGTTGGGTTCCCAAAATCCTAATCCCGGCACTCAGCATGCAGGGGTTATTGATTGTAACAATAGTTCATTACGCGGACACCGCCTAAACAGAGTGATTAATGTTCCGGTGTTGCCAGCCTCCGTCTAAAATATAGCCCTTTCACGGAATTTGACACAGCGACAGGCGACTGAGTGACGTTTTTGAACGATGATTCTGTGAGACCCCATGGAATATTAAGCAGCAAATTTGAACATCCTTGAGGATCTATACAAAGTTTTATTTTAAGTCTTTCTGCACGGCTATTGGCTATTTTTAACCGACTTCAGGAGGAGGTTCTCAATCCGATCGGTTTTTTTTTTTTTTTTTTATAAGTTTGTACACCGATTACTCCGAGATTAATGATCCGATTTACGTGATTCTTTTTGATTTCGATGCGGAATAGCTGCCATTTGGTCCCATAAAAATATAACATAGTTTGACCCGGTAGTTTTCATTTTATGAACAAATTTATGAAAATTTAATTTATTTTTGAACACTTTTTTGTATGTATGTTCACCGATTACGCAGAGATTTATGTACCGATTTACGTGATTCTTTTTTAGTTTGATGCGGACTAGTTCTTTTTTGGTCTCATAAAAAAATTACATAGTTTGGTCTGGTAGTTTTCATTTTATGAAAATTTTTGTTCATGAATTTTACTTTTTGATTTCGTCGCGAACAGTTGTTGTTTATTTGTTTGATTGTAGGTAATATGTAAATATGTGTTGTAGAAATGGATAAAAATTATCATCTAGGTATATATAAATAAAAAACTAAAAATTGTTAAATAAAAACTTTTTTATAAACACTAACCGGTGTAAAATAACTCTAAATTAGGAAGTCTGTGGCTTTGGTGGTTTTGTCTCATTCATGATTGGCCACCGACTTCCTAATTTAGAGTTATTTTACACCGGTTAGTGTTTTTTGAAGTCGGTTGTATTTTTTGTAAAAAAGTTTTTTACAATAACAGTGATTACCTATCGTTCTGTTGCACACATTTACAAGGTAAAAACCAGCCTTTGGGTCACACGAAGTGTCAATTAAGCGTCTTGAAAGATTTTGTAAAAGCTATTATCACTCGGACCCCACGACCCGAGAGTTCCAATCCCAAACGGCTCGAAAATATAATTCCCAACGAGGTTATTTAAATATTTCCGCCGTTTCAGGTTCTCCGCAGCCGCAGCAGCAGCGCCGGCACAGCACGAAGAACGCGCAAGAGTATCGATCGATACAAGCATTGCCATACAACGTGGTAATGCTGCCAGTCTGTTGGGTACACTTCCAGTGGACAGCGATGCGGATGAGTTTTTTGACGCCATATTTTAGATTTATTTTTTAGATTTTAGATTGAATTCACAAAAAAAAATGTATTGCACTTTAAGTAGGCTTCAAGTTACGGTGACTTTTAGACGGGGTACTGTCAGTACGCTTCGTCACACCTCTGCGAGAGCGCATGACGTCATTCTAGATACACACTGATGATAACCAATACTAGCTGTTTGACAGTTTATCGTTGAACCCTTTGCCTCGTGATCATCTCTACGAACTGTAAATCATAAATCATAAATCATTTATTCACTGAGATGTCACGGAGATACACAATAGTCCTGAAGTTTTCAAGTATTTTTTTTAGTTTTTTTTTTGTACCAGTTTTAATTATTATCGTGTGCCTGTCTCGGGCCAAATAACATTTTATTCTTTCTTTCTTTTACCGTTTTTCAAGGCCCGAGATTCAGCATTTCCATTCAAAGTGGCAATGCCGCCAGTCTGTGACCCTACTTTTCTCGTTGACAACGATGCGGAATTTTTTTTGGTTCCCTATTATGCTTCCCTTACTCGTCTAAATTACATGTCCATAATACTACAGAAATCACACTACATTCATTACTTATATTGTTTAGAATTTATATAATATTTATTTTCAGTTTATTCTATAAACATAATAAAAGTGCAGATGATGGAGCAGCATTAATTTGTACATGTATGTAATTGTACGTATTAATACACCGTTGTGCTTAATAAATAGAAATCAAACTGTACGTATAACTCGTATAATTAATAAACGAGTTATACATTTTTTATCTGAACTCTTCAATCAACATCATGTGCGCAAAAAATAGCCTTTAGATGACAATCAAGTGCACAATTATATCAGCATAAGTAATAAAACGAAGTGACACAAAAACTTAACATACAAATAATTAATAACATCAAGGCTTTTATTCATGAAATGTTAGGAAAGAAAGAAAGAAAGAAATAAAATCCAGTTATTTGGGACACGCACAGGAGTTTTAACAACACTATATCGAACATATTAAAGTAGAAGTGTATGTACGTATTTAATTGTGAACCCAAGCTTCACCTATTGAATTTAAGTCCCATAATATATAGTGAAAGGCAAGCCCATCAGCTCATTTGGAGACTCATCAACCCACAGTCAAACTTTTGCAACGGTTTTGCTGGGCTTAGTTTCTAAGTTACTTACCTTTTTGGATTAAAGATAAATAAAATAATAATAATTGCCATTAAACGGCCAGAAATGGGCTTTTCGACAAAACTTTAGTTTTTAGTCCCTCATCTAGATTAAAAGAAACACATATTTTTTTCTTTTTTCACGTAGTCAAAAAATAACGGCGATACATCGAGTCAAAATGTCGCATGACGTCACTAGCCAATACAGTTTATACTAGACAATGACGTTATAAGCCCCCCCTCTCCTCAACTCTAAGCGCTTTTCCAACGATTACAAAAATAAAAAAATACATGTCGTATATTTTCTTGTAATCTAGATGACATCTAGATAAAATTTTGTCAAATAGCTCATTAAGACACTCTAGGTTGCTATTAAAAAATATACTACTTTACCTGATCCCTCCAGGGGGATTGAACCCAGCACCTCATGGTCAGCAGTAGCACTTACAACCACTTCACAAAAAACAATAAAAACGAAAACCTAATTATAAAAAAATAAATATTATGAAAATTAACTAACAACACAACTGTTAAAGATATTATTATTTGTCATAGTTATTTAGCACCGAACCGGTGCGCGGTGCCAAATTGCCATGTGTTGGCAACACCGCAGCAGCTAGGGGGTGGGGGGACGGTCCGTAATCTCTGCCCCTGACAGTGTGATGCGGGGGTCGTCGCCCCAGCCCTACCGCCGCTTACCAGCAAGCTTGAAGTTAATTGCTCGTGAACAGATTATTCAGCAATTTTTCAGAATGTTTTTGGTTTAAGTGAGGTGATACTGTAGGTATTCTACGCAATTCTAGAGAATCACAATCGTATAATGCTTACAACGGGGTTCAGAATACGTTAATTAGTAAGCTCTCATTGCAAAGGGTGACTGCGAGGCGTAAAAAATGGACCTGTTGCTAACCTAGAGACTAACAACACATCACAAGGTGTTTCAAACTGCTTCATTTAATGGACTAATCGGATACATACAACTTATATTGCCTAGATTTTCTAGAGAGACAAAATTTGAACTTGATGGAATTTAATCAGACGAGAAGTTTACCTTTCAAGCTAGCTTGACTGGGTTGTTAATTAATTAACTTGCCTATTTTCAAAATGGTACCTAATGCTTTGCAGTTTGAGTACTAAGCACCTTACTACTCCTAATAGTGAAGTCACACTGCTCCGTTGCATTGCGTTGCACCATCGCAGCGCATGATTCGGGAGCATTGCACCACACTTCTCCGTTGCGTTGTATTGCGCTGCGACATCGCAACGCAACGCAACAGAGCAGTGTAGCTTCACTCTAATGCTGCGTAAAGCTGCGTTTCCACCTATACCTCTGACTTATACATACCTTTTATTAGCCGCCTTTAATTCATCCTCTCAACGTGACCAAACCAACTAAGTAATTATCATATGCATAATAACTAATTCCCGTAAAAAGGTAGGTATATGAAAATAAATTATTCAATTCTGCCAATTGCTATTTTTAACGATGGTATTGTCAACGATGAAATTTTTAACACACATAATTTACTAGGCAGTAAATGTTAAAGGCATAATCATTTATTTTTTGGTCTTTAAAATTGAATAGTGTGAGTGCAGGAATTGAAGAGGAAACCTGGGATATGAAGGTTCTTACGAACACTCTAGAAGCTGAATCCAAGAACTGTGTCACCCACGTGAATCGGGCACAAGTAGACCGACAAACAACTGATACCAGTCATAACTTCCATAACGAACCATAAGAAACCAACATACATTAATAATTCCCCCATAAAAGTTTATACAACCAAATTATTTTCAAATTACATCCAAAGCGAGTTTAAATTACTTATGTAAATGTGGCAGATACCTGGCGAGGTTGGATCGCGTGTTGGCCCAACTTATAATTGAGGAGGCCTGCTGGTGGGGCGCAGTGGAGCCCGGGACACCACCCGGCGAGGTTCACCACAGTACCATCCGTGGTCCCACCACTCAAACCGCGGTAACGTGACCCGAAGACAGCTTCATAAATAGTGCGACAGACTAGTGCCTAGACTTTTATTAAACTTTAACATTGTCAGTGATGAATTAATAAAAAATATTTTAAACACACAAGATTTAAAGTTAAATTTCAATCCATGTGCAGTTTATTTATACAGAACTAATATGATTTCGTTCGTGTGAGAAGTGCAAGACCGTTCCCGCCATGAGGCTAGCCCGTCAGTACCTTACCCTTGGCCTTACTACAGCCAAAATTGGTCACACTTTCATATCCATCGCCCGCTAATTACCTTGATACATCTTGGCTACCTATACAAATGGCGTTGGGTATAGAAGTGTGTCCAACGTTTGAACCACTCTGTACTGGAGATGTTGGGAGTTTTGCACCAAATTGCACTAAGCTTGAGACACGTTAATTGTGAAGTTGCACTTTATGAACACCACATGGAAACTGCATCTGCAACACACAACAGATTAATCTTCATGATATGAAGGCATCTCTGCAAGATGCGAAAATAGTTCTTAATTTCTTGGATCGAACTTTCTAGACGCTTAGTTGACACTTCGCGTGACCCAAGGGCTGGCTTTTATCTTAGTCAAAAGAATAGCATTGCCTTACAACGTGGCAAAGCTGCCAGTCTTTTGGATACACTTCCAGTGGAGAGTGCGCAGCGATGCGGATGAGTTTTTGACGCCATATTTTAGAGTTAGTAGATATAATAGAATATAATACTTGAACAGTAGTAAAAAACGTAAATGCTGAATGATTATAAGAAAAACAGCAATATAATAATTATGAGGTAAAAGGTAGGTACAAATTGTTATTGGCAAGTATGGCACAAAAATAAGTAGTTATTATAAGCAGTGCGTAGCATAAGAATATATTTGTATTAAGCTGTCAGTGGTGATGGTGATAATCACGGTGGTGATGATTAAGATTTAGATGCGATTTGGACTCGCATGTAAAAATTACGTACCATGTTGTTTCTTGTAAGTATGTAGGTATCCCCATTTTCTTTTTGCGTTTGTTGTTATAACGACAATAGAATAGCTACGCACACTATGCTTAGATTTCATATTCTTCACCTGAGATACAGCCGCTGACAGACAAACGTGACTGACGTGACGTTTTAACAGAGGCTTAGTTATTGGGTTGGAAAACCCTGAAAATTACAGATTAAAGAGTCCAAACAGTAGTAAATTTATAACCTTAAAACAGGTTATACAGTTTTCTTTTTAAAGTTAGAAGTTAGTAATAACTTAGTACTTAACCGAGGCTAGTTACTCACAGAACGCTAGACTTACCTAGTATTTCACAGATATGTGCTGTAACTGCGCTGCTCCGTAATTGCATTCCCAGCTGACCTGTGCCTCCATTCATCAAGACACCACTCAAGCTTGTATGCACATTAATTACTGGACGTAAACGGTTTTAGTCACTTTGGCAATATTTTGAAATGATTTCTAGATTTCATTATAACACCAATTTAATGTAGTGGTTAGAAGCGCTACTGCCGAACATGAGGTCCTGAGTTTGATTCCTAGGTCGGGTGAAGTGTCATTGGTTTTTTTTTATTTGATTTTTTTAGTACTTATCAGCCTGGAATCTGGTTTTGTGCCCGTTTAATGGGAAAAAGCTCTCCCCCTATAAGATGGGACTAAAAGATAAATGGCCTTTTCTTAACCTAACTGTCATATAATCCTACGTAAGCAACCTGGTTAGGATTAGTGACTACATAATCAAAATTACTGCTTCGTTGGTCTAGTGTTCGCAAGCGCTACTACTGAACATGAGGTCCCGGGTTCGATCCCCGGGTCGGGCAAAGTGTTAATGAGTTTTTCCATCTGGGATTTCTCAGTAGCAGCCCGGAGTCTGGATTTGTGCCTGATGATGGCAATAGGCTCGACCTCTATTACATGGGACTTAAACATAACTGGCGAAATGTGCGTGTACTACCAGGTACACCTCTGCCTAGCCCTTCGGGGATTACAGGCGTGACGTTATGTTATAACCAAAATTAAAATCAAAACTCATGTATTTAAGTATTTAAATTAGACTGAGAAGTAGTACGTTTTGAACGTCAAAATGCCTAAGACAGTCTCCCAAAACTTCCACCCTACAATGTCATGACTTATACCTGTAATCCTCGAATGGTTAGGCAGAGGGGTACCTACCTGTAGTACACTTCACCAGTTATATTTTAGTTCCATGTACCTAATAGGGAGCGAGTCTTCTGCTATCAATCGGGTACGAATCCAGACCCAAGGCTGCTATGAAGAAATAACAGACGGGAAAACTCAATTCTGCTTAGCCCGACCCGGGGCTCAAACCCGAGACCTCATGCATAGCAGACCTATTTGGCACCAAGGTGGACTCAGCTGGAAAGCTTTACTAAGTATATTTTTTATTTAAGAGACATCTATTAACTATTCGTCCATAGATTACCTACCCGAGATCCCATGCGTAGCAGTAGTGCTTGAGACCACTAGACCTCTGTCATTCGTCCATAGATTAAACTTTTCCACTCACCTAGCAACAAAAACGTACCTACCTACCCGAAAAAATTCAAAACACAATTTTACCGTAAAATATACAACTCAACAACAGCGTCCCAAATTTTCGGAAAACCACGAAGGAAGTACTGTAATATTAATAAATACTCCGCTCCGGAAAGATTAGCGCCGACATCATACAATTATGCTTTTTGAACAGCTTTGATAATATTAAATGAATGCCGTTGCGTGAGTACACACGCGTTGTACTATCTGCAGAGTACACACGATTCTGACAGACGACATATCTTTCTTAGATGATACTAGCTGTATGGTATGGTTTCACCCGCATATTCGTGTATGTAATTCTTACGGTTTTCGCTGCGCACGCCTTACCACCCCGTAAATGGCCGAATTTTATCAGACTTACGACTTTTTTTTGTTATTTTTGGCTCAATCCACACAATATCTTTATAAATTATAGTCGATACGCTATTAAGGTGTTTCATCGAAATTGCACATTTACATAATTATTTTATACGTCCTCATAAACTTTAACATTTATGATATTAGTAGGATAAACTAAGATAGCTTTTGACTGGCCTAGTGGCCATGACTGCTATGCCGGAGGTCGTGGGTTCGATTCCCACCCAGGACAAATGTTTGTGTGATGAGTACGATTATTTGTTCTGTGTCTGGGTGTAATTGATCTATAATATGTTTGTATTTAGAAATATATAAAAGTATGTTTAACAGTTGTTTAGTACCCATAACACAAGCTCTGCTTAGCTTGGGACTAGATGGCGTTGTGGGCAAGTTGTGGAATATTTATTTATTTATTTATAACTGTAGGTCTTTAACGATAGCTGCCTCGTTGATTAACGCTGGATATTAATAATCTATCTCGGTTGCTATCTTGATCCCGATATTTGTCTGTAACCAATCAACGACCGAATTCGCCTATCCGAGTCTTAAAGATGTCCAATCAGAAGCAGCCGTCAAAAACAAAGGATCGGGATTTGGATTGAGATAGAATATTAATATCGGGCGTTAGTGGTGCTTAGTATGAAGTCCCATCTGAAATTTCTCAGCTATAGTAGGAAGTCTGGATTTGTGCCCGGTTGATGGTAATAGGCTCGTCAGTCGTCAACACATAGGACTTAAACGTGGCGAAATGTGAGGTGTAAGTACTATACGTACACAGAGGTGAAGGGTTAGGTAGAGTACCTAACCCTTCTGAAAATAGAGGCGTCATTTTGAGCTCTGTTTCCCTTAGTATTAGTAGTATTCCAACATTTCACCAGTTCCTTTTAGATATTTGGATGTCCTTTCACGTGCTAGATGGTGTTTAATAATCAAACGATGTTAAAAGTTTGTGTCTTTACCACCAAATCACAGACACCATCAAGTTTTACAGCAGATTAAAAAGACGGACCTCTCAATAATACGGAACCCAACCACTACCGCGTATGAAAATAGAATATTAGCATATTAATGTAGCCGTGGACCCCTACATCCGGCCTCCTCCGTACATAATTAAGGCTCGCATTAGCTTTATGATGAGCCCCGGACGCTTACGCAAAGCTTCGCAAATGAGCCCCTGGGAATAGGGGGCTACTCCCGACCCAAACATGTGGCTAGAACTTTGGACATTGCTTCATTCTTTATTAACACTGTTTTTGATGATGTCATTAGGCTATGTTAAGTTTGGAATAAAAGAAACTGAGATAAGCTTAACAATCAAAGGTGTCAGTTCTCTCAGTACTTTTATTTTCTTAGCAATGAGACTAGGTATATTGATCGTAGAAATTTTAATATAAGTCTAAATTGATCACAGTAGCACCTATCTTTAGCAAAGCTGTCACATAATATAACATCACGCCACTAATCGTCAAAGGGTAAGGTAGTGGGTTACCCATAGTACCAAAACCCAAATTACACAAGTCATGTTTTTTTCAAGCACCATAGGGCTCTGCGAGCTACTAGTAACTAGCAAAAACACTGGGAAGTTTATGTTATTTATTTCATAACAAATATACTTTTGTGTCGAAATATTTGCACAGTAGTTTTACACAAAAAACAAACATGAACAATTATACTTAATAGAAGACAAACCACAACCCTCATCCATCATATTCAAATCGAAAAATACAATAATTATAAACATTAATATTACTTATTGATACATAACAAAGTCACTAGAAGTGGTGAAAAGTGGGCTTTTTGGGAGAGTGTCTTATGTATTTTGACGTTCACATAGTGCTGATTTACAGCATTTAAACTTGAATAAATTTAATATAATAGCAATCTAAATTTTTAGTAATCTAAGCTTTATTGATATAATAGTAATCTAAAATACAGAAAACACAATAAAACTAATAAAAGTAATTAAATATTTATTTAATTTTTTAATATTTTTTTTAATTGGAATAAATGAGTTTGAATGATTTGATATGATTCTACTATTCATAGCAGATGAAAAAACCAAATAACACTGAAATCAAACCTAACCTAACAGGAGATTTCGCCTACCCTTGCCTAAGTCTGTAAACCAGGTCTGCTTTCCAGGACTTATATCTTTTATACCTTAAGCAACCATCAGTAGGCCTCCTATAACCTACTTTATTAACCGACTTCAAAAAAAGGAGGAGGTTCTCAATTCGGTTGTATTTTATTTATTTATTTTTTTTTTTTAGGGTTTGTTACCTCAGTACTCCGTCATTTATGGACCGATTTTCAAAATTCTTTTTTTGTTTGATAGGGTATAGTAGCAGATTGGTCCCATTTGTATCAAAACTCATATCTGATGAGGGATCTTCGAGGAATTGAGGGAACTCCTCAAAAAATATAGGCACACACGCACCAATTTTAACATTTTTAGTAACAAATCAAGCATTTTCATTTAGAAAGTATCATTTGGTGAAGAAAAACTGATGCAGAAGACAGGCAACGGAACTCTTCAACGAATAACAGCAAATTAGTCACGATTGCTATAGTCAGATGTCTATGCTGAGCTTTTGTATTTCCACAACATAACATTACGCCATTCTATTTTAAAAGGGGCCGGCAGAGATGTACAGATTAATGTTTAGATAGAACTTCTTCAGCAATTGTTATCCAATTTCAATGATTCTTTCAAGTTTTGAAAGACTTTCTTTACCCACAAACAAACTAAAAATTACAAAATAAAAACTTTTTTACAAAAAAAACAACCGACTTCTTAAAAAAAAACTAACAGGTGAAAAATAACTCCAGTTTCGGAAGTCGGTGGCCTATAATGAACAAAACAAAACCACCAAAGCCACAGACTTCCGAAACTGGAGTTATTTTTCACCTGTTAGTTTTTTTGGGACACATTTTTCTGTTGGTTAAGCCGTTAATCTTGTTGGTATACATCTTAGTTCATTCCGTTCGTAATTAACATTACGTTAAAATATAAAATGTTAGAAAATTTGGCCAGGCTTTAATTTTACTGAATTGTTCTGTCAGTTCTGGAAGTAAGTTTATTTTCATTCTTTTATGATAATAATAATATTCCACAACTTCCACACAACGCCATCTGGTCCCAAGCTAAGCCCAGCTTGTGTTATGGGTACAAACAAAACAACTGATAAACATACTTTATAATAACATTTCTAAATACATACAAATTATAGATAAAACAATTACACCCAGACACGAAACAAATGATCGTGCTCATCACACAAAAAATTGTCCTGGGTGGGATTCTAACCCACGACCTCCGGCATAGCAGTCAGGACAACTAACTACTAGACCAACAGGCCAGTCAATTTCTTATTCATTGTCTCGGTCTTAAATCTACGACCCAATTCAAAGAATTTCTTTCTACGCGACCTCAGGTCAGGTAACAATGTTTAAATTAATCTATTTCTGTCGATAAACGATATCTAACGTAGTTACGTTTATTTCTCAGCCATTACGCTGATGAAAGTTTGTTCCGTAGAAGAATGAGGACAAACTGTGAAACCAGATACCACGTGGATTCTCTAATGTGTTTATGTAATCATTTATTGCGTTTCTTTTAATCAGTTGTAGTTGATTAAACTGGCGTTCTAATTCAGTTATCTTAAATGAACCAGGGGCGTATGGAATGGCACAATTACATCATAAAATATACGTTCATGGTCCTGGGTAAATTTCTGAGTTAAGAAAATTCTTAATGGTAGCCCGGAGTCTGTGCCTGTTTGAGGGCAATAAACTCGCAAAACTTAGTTTGTGATATGAGGGTAAAACCTCTGCCTAACACTTTAGGAATGTTTTGAGTGATGTTATGCTTTTACAAATATGGCTCTCAACCTTCTTCCAAAACTAAAATTGTTAGATAGGTACCACTGTTGCCCATCATTAGTTCTATGAGCAATATCCGCACAAATTGACGACTCCCTAGAAAAAGACAGAGGGACTGTGCGGCCAGTACCTGTATCTTTTCTAAGCCAAAGGTCTGTCGAAGAAAGAAAGAGAACTATTGGCCGCACGTTTGCTTTATCTCTCTCACACTTTCTTACCAGTTTCCTTCACAGCTGTTTAAGGAACACTCAGTCCATTATCTGTCTATGGGTAAAGTTTACATTGTACTGCAAATACAGATTTTCGAAAAGTGTTTTTTTTTTTATATTAACTAAAGAACTAAGACTTCACTAAAATTAAGATCTAGTCTAGATAGACTATTAAGTAATTTTACTTTAATCTAAATTACTACAAAAGTACAACGAAAAAATTGTCCATTGGCATTGTCTTAGAGCCTTTCCATGTCGATTAATTCGTGTGCCTAATGTTTGTAACACCTTGCACTGTTACAATCTCGCCTGAAATAAATCTTTACAGACCACGACCACCAGCAAACCCGGTCACCCCACATACTCATATATCAGTCCTCCCCATAAACGTAAAATTTCATTAGAACCACCAGCATATCAAAGTAAAATAACACTCGAACATAACCGCCATTGGGACCACAACAAACACGGAGTCACGTGCTCCTCGCGTGACGGTGCCACCATGAATCATGGAGCTCCATAAAATTAACCAACTTCATAACCAACCATTGGCTGACGAAGTAACCCAGCCGGAGCTGGCTTTGATTTACGACAGAAGGTTAACGCAAATAGTTGGCATAAGCTACGATTCTTTCTGCATTCATTTTTAATGGTTACGGAATATGTCATGTTCGAATTCTTTGTTGAATGGAGGGTAGTTTAGGAGTCAGTGGGTGACAGAACTAGGAGAGTGGGTTTCGTATTATTAACAGTAGGTACCATACTTGCATCCAATGAAATTATACTTAAGTACCTAATTTTTACTTCTAATATCATTGCTTGCACCAATGTAAACTTGTGAGCCAATGATTGGGTTGTGCGCATCTTTCTAACCCTTTGAACACCACAGTCATGATCTCCTGGCTGTTGGTCTAGTGGCCCTGAATACTATGCCGGAGGTCGTAGGTTCGATTCCCACCCAGGACAAATATGTGTGTGATGAGCACGATCATTTGTTCTGTGTCTGGGTATAATTATCTATATTATGTGTGCATTTAGAAATATAAAAGTATGTTTATCAGCTGTTAAGTACCCGTAACACAAGCTCTACTTAGCTTGGGACTAGGTGGAGTTGTGAGAAAATTGTGGAATAATTATTGAATAACAGATGAGAAACCAAAATGTGCCTAAAACGACAAGCATCACGACTACGTGACTGAGAGTAGCTTGTTAGCTAATTGGCAGTTAAGTGGTTAAATCTATCCTGATATTCAGTAATGAATCGGTACATTTTGACTTTACCTGGTAAGCCTCGAGGTTCTTCATGATCACCACAGAAGTGGTAAGTATTAGTGATTGCTGGTAGAATGCAGTTTGTTCAAGAATACTGCTTATTACCTTTTCGTGTTGAAGTAGATAATTCGTAACCTAACCCATACGTTTATCTAATAAGGGTGAATTTGCAATACACCAGATATTTAATTAATTCACCAAGTTGTGACATTGCGCCGTTATTTACGAGGCAGCAGGCAGCGGTCCACGTCAAGCGATGCATTGTTTTCCGACTTTAAAGACCTTTGCCATTTCGATGTCTGATTAAATTAGCTTTACGACGATTTTAGTTTACAGATATAGATTGTATCGGTAACCTTCGAACTGCTTCGGGTTTACTACTCAAATGCCTAACTTTATATCCCATACATCAAAAAGGGTTTAAACCATATGTTGAATCCTAAATTGCTGTATGACACGATAAGTAAAAGCTCTAAATAGTTAGGCATAAGGGTTTATTGGGTTCCGGTATTCAGTGAATGAGAATCTACAATACTTACCGTAGTTAATTTTACAATACCATGTTGTATTTATTTTATGCCAAATTAAATAGATGTGTCAAATGTCTTACTTTCATGCCTATATCAAAAATGAATACCCCGGTAAATTACCAGCCTTTAGCCTGATAATAATTAATGATTCGGGTAGTCGAGCTCTCTAAGAAGATGTTGAGCTACACGATGACCGATGCATGCATGGGCGGCGTTAGTTGGCACGGTTCAAATTAAAGCTGCAATGGGTGAGCTTTCTTTAAAAGGTATTTCCAGACCTAGCAGACTCCCGTAATTTCCTTTATTGTACGAGTAATAATGTTTATTAAATACTTAGGTAGGTACTTTAACGACACATTTGACTTTGTTTAGGCATTATATCTCAGGGATCAGGGAATTTATTTATTTATTTAAGTATTTAATACTTCAAGCACACAAATGTACACAGGCGGACTTAATGCCTTAGGCATTTTCTACCAGTCAACCTTTAGGTTGTGCAGAGACAAATAGTGGTAGGTGCAATTCCGTAAGAAATTTCGAAATTATTTTTCGTGGGAATCGCTGTCTGGTTTTGAAATTTTGAACATAACTTAAAGTAAAAAAGTGTCTGAAACTTGGACTTCGCTCGCGACTTCGTCCGCATGCTTTCCACTCCAATATCCTCTCCACTCTCTCTTTGTTTTGAAAATAATATGTGACACTCACAAATAATGTAGCTTTCTATTGGTAAAAGAATTTTCAAAATCGGTTCAGCAGATACAGAGATTACACCCTCGTCGTCGCAAACTCACAAACTTGACCTGTTTATAGGCCAAAAACTTTAATTTTGGGACCAACTCGGAAATCGCGAAAGATCATAATTTTGGTAGAGTAGTATTAAAATTTTGTATGCAGCAGCTGATTTTACAGTCGCGATTTCCTTGTTCCG
Source organism: Euplexia lucipara (assembly GCA_921972225.1). Taxonomy (NCBI): domain Eukaryota; kingdom Metazoa; phylum Arthropoda; class Insecta; order Lepidoptera; family Noctuidae; genus Euplexia; species Euplexia lucipara. The sequence continues at coordinate 1,165,653 of OV179146.1, read as the reverse complement.
AAAAATATCAAGTCAGAAAAGTGAATCTGAGACCTTACACCCAACAACCCCCATTCGCAATCACTACACAGTAACTAAAACCTGTCCAAAAACTTTGTTTGTTCGTGAGTATTTCACCATTACCATTTCAAAGACACAATACCTAAGTCTTAACATGAAACCGATTTATCTCTGACGCTTTTTAGTAAATATTCATGGAAAACTTACCTCAAAACAGAACAATTCTTTTATGCCAAAGACATTAATGTATTTTCGTAAAGAGAACTGCTCTATTATACAAAACGTATCTACTAATAGTTTGTCGTATATCTCGTTGTTGTCAACAGTCGACACGGTCGGCCTTCAAGACTAGATTTTGTTAAGGGGATGCGTAAAAGTAGCCCACGAACTGCAATTTTTCTTGTGTATTTTGTAATTTGCTGTACAATTTCAGGCTGTACTTATGTTGAACAAAATACGATTTGCGACCGTCACACGTAGGTGTTTAAAGGATTATTTATAATCATTGAAATCGAGGTTGCGGTTCAAATCCGGGCAAGTACCAATGTGACTTTTTCAATTCATATGTACTTTCTAAGATCATCTTAGACATCATTAACATCGGTGAAGGAAAAACATCGTGAGGAAACCTGGACTTATAGTTAATATAAGTTTGAAATCGCCAATCCGCCTTGAGCAAGCGTGGTGATCAATGCTCGAGCCTTCTCTGTATGAGAAGAGGCCTTTACCCTGCAGTGGGACAGTAACAGGCTGGTATTTATTCAAATCATTAAGACAGCCCTCTAAGTTCACATAATCCCATTGATGATTATTTCATGGAAAAGTCATTTAACTTTTTAACCGTCTGATATATCGATTGTCGTGCCCCCAGCGCCCAACTTATAAATCGTCAATACATTTATCATGTTGCCTGAATTAGCCTATTTTTGGGAAGAATGTAAAGTAGAACAAAGAAATTAAATTGGAGAAACATTTTTTTTGTCGGATAAATACGACTCAGGCGGAATGGACTCGAAAATATGTGTCGGATAAATCCGACTCAGGCGGTTAAAGGGTTAATGGGATTAAAATAACTTAGAAGGTTAGGTATTAGTTATTATAATTATTATAACTTATAGAAACTATATTTATTACAGTCGCGACTCATATTTTAATCAACAAACAACCACACTTAACAGCAAAAAGCAAAAAAAAAACAAAAGAAAATTTGAATTTTGCGGGATAACCTGGCGCATCCACCTTAATAATGCTAGCTTAACTACGTATTTTGTAAAAAATGTTGTTGCTTTTTAGATTGTTCTAGGGTCATTATAGTTATTATTCAAGAAAATACAAATCTATATCAGTTAGGTTAGGTAGTTAGGTTAGCTATAGGATAGGTATGGAAGTTAGGTTAGGTTATACATATTATGTATGTAGGTATATCTATACTAATATTATAAAGAGGTAAAACTTGTTTGTAAATTTGTATGCAGGGGGATGTATTTGTGAGTAATCTTCGGATCTTATGATCCAATTTTAAAAAATATTGTACTGGTGAAAAGCTACACTAAACCCGGATGACATGGGCTACTTTTTATCCCTGTAATCCCACGGGATCAGGTACTACGCGGGTGAAACCGCGTGACGTCTGCTAGTGAGTAATAATTATGTTGTTATTCTAATTCTAAACACAAAAGGTTTAAAGAGCACATGTCATTAGAGACTCGCTAATAAAAAGTAGTAGGTACCTCGTTAGAACGAAGTTATGTGTTAGTGTTTACCTACGCTTAAAAAATTCTAGCTCGTATTGGTAACGTCGTGATGGCCCAGAGTTTACGGCGCCGCGGCGCCTACCTTTCATGCACGATGTTGTGGGTCAAATCAAGGCAAGTAGCAATGTGCCTTTTTCATGACTTTTTCAATTCATTTGTACTTGCTGATTTTATGTTAGACATCATTGGCATCGGTCAAGGAAAACATCGTAAGGAAACCTGCACTTGTAGTTAAAATAAGTCTGAAATTACCAATCAGCCTTGAGCAAGTGTGGTGATCAATGCTCGTGCCTTCTCTGTACGAGGCCTTTGCCCTGCAGTGGGACAGTAACAGGCTGGTATTATATTAATAAAAATTATATTGGTAGGTACCTACTTGTCCGAGTTTGAACTTCAACCTCGTGGTAGAGGTAGGCGACTGAACCTCTCGGACATCGAAAATAAGTCTCATTCGCTTTGAGGTATATTTTAGATAGGTACTAAACTTAATTAATCTCTAGAAAACTCTTACAGCTGATCGTGAATTAGGTAGGTACTTTTGGATCGGAATATTATACTCCTCCAATCTTTTCAAAGCCCACAAGCAAGTGCTTCGTAGAAAACGTATTTTCTCCTTAAAAAGATGGGTTGTTTTTTTGCAACATTCATTTCCACGCCGACCTAGGCCGTGAGCCACCAATTCATTTGTGATTACAACAATAAAAGTGCCTTGTTTTGATGGCGTAGGTACTAAATGCTCCCTCGCATATTAATTTCTTTATTTCCTGCAAAGTAGGTAGGTACGCGTCGGTAAAAGCTGGGGGAGGTTCAGTTAAAAGATTGCATGAATGCATTAAACTAGATGGTGCCAGATTGCGAACCCGACGGTCGGTAACGACCACCGGGTAATCCATTACCAACTGACGGTTAAACTTGCCAAGTAATTGATTACGTTGCGTTATCCGATTAACTGACGTTTCCGTAATTTGAATCAGGCTGTATGTTGTTAATAATTAGTTTCTGACACAAGTTTTCACCTCAATTATTAACATTAAAAGATGCTGTGTTATTATGTGACGTAAAAGTGGCAATGGCAATTTATTAAAAACCAAAATAAATCAGTTTCAATGTTTTGTCGGAATCACTAGTTACATTATTATATAGTTTTCGAAAACTGATTTTGTTAAAAGCGCCATCTATCATCGTATTTCTACACTGCCAAGGGTTCACTTTTCCTAGCGGTATTGCCACCTAGCGGCGAGTAGAGCTTCACTAATGTATACAGTTAGTACTATTCCTCACTAGATGTCGCTGTTGAGTTTCAGCAATAAACAGATATTTTCATTATTATTAAAGTTGCCCCTTTTACTATTGCTGCTATTTCCTTGTGTCGTGGATGCTTTAACAATTTAAACTCACATAAACGAACAGTCAGACCCGTCGACCTGGCATACATAATAAAGTAGGTAGGTAGGTACTATTGTACAGAGGTAGTTTGAAAGTTTGTATAGGGCCTAGACTTTTCGCAACTTTGTTGAGGTCTTTTTCTAATGTAAGCGAATTCAGCAGTTTAACTTGGAGTGACTGTGACAACCTATCTGACCTCCACAACCCAGAGACTGGCTAACACGATCGCCAGGGCCGTCTTAAACTAGGCTGGGGCCCTTGGGCACACAAGAATTTATCTCGTGCCTTGGAATCCCTCGCTTGCTCAGGATTCAAAATCAGCACTCGCAGCAAAAAATGACTTTGCTCTCTTGTTGCACAAATAACTATTCTTCAACCGTAATAAACGAAGTGAGCTTTGGAAGTTTTTTCGTTATTTCTTTTTAAGCTACCTATCATATTTGTTGCCCGACAAAAATGTTTTTTGAATAAATGTGTCAGAGAAATTGTCGGTCCTTCGGGGCCCCCTGAGAATGGGAGCTCTGGGCACGGGCCCCGTATGCCCTTATGGTGAAGACGGTATTGACGATCGCCCATGGTTAAACTGAAACGATTAAACTCATTTCATTTCAAAAATTCTTTCACTAATGGAAAGCCAGGAATGCTGTTAGTAACTTAGACCTTCCTTCCTTCCTTAGACGAAGTCGCGAGTAGAAGCCAGTCTAGAATAAATCGATGCGACATGTTCGTAAACGTTAGTGTTTACGACCGCAAGAACTGATAACTGCCTACCTATAAACTGTACTTTTTGCTACTTTTCGTCTGACATGCGAGGGACACAGAGCTAGGAGGAATAGTGTCCGCTCTTGTTAGAAAATTGCTTAGGACAAGGTATTTTCAGAATTCTTCCAAGAATTTTGAATTATTAAAAAAAAAATTGTTTAAGCGGCAATAGCCTAAAGCGTTGTAAAGGCGTCGGCCTGGTGATCGCGAGGTGGTGAGTTCGATCCCCAACCATTTCACTGTTGACGTGAACCCAATTCAAATACAAGCATATTTAGCTTAGTGGAAGGGTTTAACAAGACTACTAATAATACGCTTTAAAAAAAAGATTTAGTCCCAAAATGGGATTAACATAACATTTTAACGTTAAGCAGAGAAGTAAAGTACACCCACGTTTCGCCAGTTATGTTTACGTCCCTGTAATAGGGGGCGAGTCTATTCAAAATAAACTAAAAGTCATTTTGAATTTTGAACGTCCAAATTACATAAGACAGTCCCCCAAAAAGCCGAACTACCGAACCGAACCTACTAGTAATTTTGCTGGGAAGAAGAAGTGTCGAAACAAACTCCCAGCAACACGTCAATTCAGCTGATAAGTTGGATTGGAAAAATTTTAACCTAAACAGAATCAGGGCACGAATTCTCAAATAGAAAAACCTAGTCACAGTTTACCCTACCCAGGAATTAAATCCTGGACACCATGCTCGCCAGTACCGCTTCCGACCACTAAAAGAGCGAAAGCACCAGCAAAAAGCCCAGTAGAGCATTATATCTTGATAGTAGCAGGTAGTGTAATAGAAATATTGAAAAGGAAGAATGGGAACCAAGAACTAAGATTCGTGCACACGCTGCTTGCTTTACCTCTGTTTACACTAGGTAATACATAGAGCGAGAATAGAATGAGCATTTGCTTGTCTGGTATTGAAATGAATATTAACCCAAAATCAATCAATTCGAACCAAAATAGTATCCATATTACCGCGGTCAAACACAATAAGCCTGTGTGCTTGAAGTATTAAATAAATAAATAAATAAAGTTAAACACAAAATGTTAATTTTTATGTTTTTATCTTTATTTATTTACCTATTTCTTACCTTAGTATGGACTCACCCAACACAACCATTACGTACTTACTTACTTACAGGAAGGCTCTAATCAAAACTCGGTAACTAAAATGTAATTGGTGCAAGAAATAAAATATTATGATTTAATTTTGATTTGATTGATGTTCTTATAAAATGCCACATCCACACATATATTCACACATCACTTGCTTCGCTTCGCACCTACCTCCCTCTGTCTCCGGCACTCGAGTGCATGGCGCTAACGAGTGCGGTCGCCAACGCTGCCGCTGCGGCTGCCGCGGCCGGCGCAGGCAAGAAGAACGCACAGGTCCAGTTGCAGGCCGAGCTGAACACGGATGATGAGTGGAACAAGTTTCTGACCAGGGATGGACTGTTAGGTAAGTTTGAAATTTAGTTGACGGCTTTCAAGCAGGTAATAAGACCTAAGTTTATAAGTAGAATATTTGCCCTGGGTCGAGAGATGGGCTCCGACAGACTCTTACAAATTAAAAATCAACCCAGTTTTCCCGTCCTACACTTCACGATCTTTAGTATGGCTCAAGCCTGAAGCCGCTCTTTAATGAAGCAGTTAGGTACCTCCCATGGTTTATATGAAAAACATTTAGGTACCTGCATCCATTTTTACAAATATGGTGTAAATTTAAAACCAGACGATAAGATATGGTAGGTATAGCATTTCTTCGAGTTAGTTAATAAGATAATCATGGATCATGATATTTATTAGAGGTTTAAGTTCTTTATTAATGTCCAAGTTTAAGTGTAAATGCAAAGCCGTCAAAATTGATGTGGCTGTTTACGATTTAATTCTTTCAGCGAAGCTTTATAACAGAATGTGTGTCTTGTAACCATATTCTTTGTGATGACCAGTAGTGGACGTGTATTCGGAGTGGTGTGGGCCCTGCATCGGCATGGTGGGCAACCTGAAGAAGATCAAGGTGGAACTGGGAGGAGACAACCTTCATTTGGCCGTGGTAAGACTTGCTGGAAGACCATAAAATAACAACTAATGTGCTAATTCATCCTGTGCTTTAAAATATTTTTATCCTTCATGTCCCCAGGCTAAATCAGACACAATAGAGAGCCTGAAGAGATTCAGAAAACGCAGCGAGCCTACCTGGATGTTTATCGCGGTAAGTGTTAAAGTGTTTAAGATAACTCGATACTCTAGGAAGGCACAAAACTGCCAGTGTCCAACAAAAATTGCGCTAAAAGTCAAAGTCAAATCATTTATTCCAATAAGGCCAATTTAAAAGGCTCTTTTGAACCTACAACAAAACATTGTAAGCAACGTCATCTAACATCGTAAGTAGGTATTATCACTCGGCAAAAAAATGTAAATGCTGAAGTAATTTCGTAAATATTCTTTTGTTGATAACAATATTATTTAGCATTTTTTAGTATTCCCAAGTTCCCTACTCCAATAGTACCTACCTAGTGAGCTCATGACAAATCACAAGCACACTACTTTTATGAAGCGATAGATTAGCTCAATGTGTGAGTCGGACATAAGACATGTGCCTTGTACGAACCCGTACGAAGTTATACACATGTTTTGACACACATAGGCATACGTGTCTTTAGCTGCTTATACCCTTATATGTACGGAACAGTGTTTCGTAGCAAACTGGCACGAATGTGAGTTATCGACCAAACGCCAGAAAAAACTACAGTCATGTACATTTACATATATCTACCGATGTTAAAGTTTTCCTTGAAAACTTTGTTTTGACTTTTAGGTTTTAGACGGCGTCGTGGCGTGGGTTAAATGGTGTTTTAGTAACGTAGGTATTTGAGAGATAACGAGTGAGCACCTACGAAGGTATGGAGCCAAAGCTAAATTAACTCGACCAAGTTAGGGTCGGGCTGGCACACAAGAGGTCCTGTACAACGTCGAAAAAAACATTCATAATCTCACGCCTTTTTCTCATGGGGGTAGGCAGAAACTACAGAAAACGCAAAAACGAAGTAAAAAAAGTTCCTTGTATGGTTTAATTCATGAAAACCTAATTTTTGTTGTTTGTTGTTATAGCGGCAATACACACTTTATAAACAGTCTACAGTCACTTATGATATAAGAACCCACAGCCCGCTGAAAAACAAACAGACGGGCAGAGGTAGGGACAGCGTAGGTTTAGTAATAAGCAAAGAGTATGTATCTATTTTTTTGGTAATAAGGGCATGAAGGAAAAACCCTTTGGTAACGGTGCCCCAAAAAACAAGATAGAGCCGAAATCTACTAAAGGTGAATGAAAAACACTGATCATAATCTAATAGGCTTAATATTTCCCTTTTTTACACGATTATCCATTTTCTCTCCAATTTAACCAGCTGTCTTTCTGATCTCATCCCATTTAAATTTCAGTCTGGTCAACTCTTAAACGTGGTATTTGGAGCAGACGCACCTCGCATCGCGCGCACCATAGAACAAGAGCTCCGGAATGAGGAGCTGGCCAAGAAAGGGGAGCTGGAGCGACCCAAGAGAGCTCCACATGAGCTCACCACTCCTGAACAGGTAACTTCACACGGAGTGAAAGGGATGTCGATGTATCTACATCCGGAAACCATGAGCGAAAACACTAGTGAACTCATGTTGTCCGGCAGTGCGTTATTGACGCCACCTTGTATCGAAGAAATCATCAAGAAAGAGCACAAAAAAATTAAGTTCAAAAACTAAATAGACGAGTTTTTAAACGATAAATAATGACAATACAATATATTTTAATTGAACAATATTTTAACTTAATAAAAGCGACATTTAAATTTTTCACAGTAAGTAATGATACATTTAGAATATTAAAGCTTCTTAGTGCTCTTACCCTAGAAAGTTAGATAATATTTTTATGTCATACTGGCAAAACATAGAGATCTAATTAACCCTGCATATGTGACCATCAGCTTGTATACCTATGTTTTACAAATAAACTATTCGATTTGATTGATTCATAAAACCTCAGTACAAAATCACGTTCTAAAAAGTAGGAAACATGGAAATATCCTTCTATGAAGATATTCTCGTAGCCGTGGTCGTTTGCCCCTTGGTCGTAAAGCTTATGATTGTACTTCTGTTAAAATGTATTGTTTTAATAGGGCAGGTAACATTAGGCCTCGGTTATTCTCTCTCTCAAAATTATGATAAGACTTAGAAGTTGTGAGGGAACAGATGAACATCCATAAATACCTACATGTGTATAAAATGCGGTCAGAATATGATTTTGACCGCATACTCTTTTTTGCTTCGCCGAAGTCGGAAAAAAGAGGAAGGAATAGAGTTATATAAAACAACAGTAGATGCTAGGTCAATTTAATTTAACTGACTTATTTGCCGGAGGACATAAAAGTCAAATATAAAAACGCCCATTCAAATTAACTCAGTCCAAAACTTTCATGATGCGATACTGTCTGCGAATTGTGTTGTGTAACTCCATTTCTCACACTTTTGTTTTCAGGAAGTCGCAACAGCCCAAGAGAAGATTGAGGAAGAAAAGAAAATTAAGGAAGCAGCTGCGGTGGAGGCAGCGAGGTTCGCGCGGCGGGAGGCACGGGCCAAGCGCCTCGAGATGCACTTTAACGACCTGTGTCCTGCGCTGATGCTGCCGCACGCGCAGAAGCATCTTAGGAAGATCACTGATACTATTGAACCTTTTGGTATGTTAATTTGTGATCGAAATTGAAATTACGAGGTTTCCCATTAAATATTTTTCGTCACTAATTTCTATAAACCTAAGTTGTGGCAATCTAAGAAGTACCTAGGTACTATTTGGCAGCTGACGAAATATTTTTTTATTGCGAGTCTAAATTAACTTTACATCAGCGTAGGTACAGTTTGGTAAGGACCAAAAATCTTATAATAGGTATTTTATATCCGATCCTTCTTTCAATTTTAGGTATTATTTTGGCGGACAAGTGCCCTATTGTGGTGGGCAAGGAGGGCGCCAAGATCTTGGCAGTGGAAGAACCGGAGCTTGGAGAACCCAATGCAGCGGCGGCGCTCATCGAACGACCCTCGCTGGCGTTAATCTTTAAGAAGGTGGCTGATAAAGAGGGAGATATCATTGGTAATAATGATTCAATATTCTTAGTTCAATAACACGTATGTGGTACAGAAGTACCTCATCTACCAGTTGTTTTTGTCCTTTTCAATAGAGAGGCCTGTTCTGTGATGTTCTTAGCAAAATAAAGAACTTTAAGAGCTGAATGTGTTCTATTAAGGTCAAACTTAAAAGCTTCAATGTTCAATTACTTTAAAGATGAGTTTTCAACGTTTTCTTTCACGTTTTACCAGAACAATCCGTGTGAGTCATTAACCTCTTATTTTCCTATAGAAATGACTCGCCGCGCTCTCTGCGGAGACGACCTAGCTGAGGATGACGACGCGAGGAAGAAACTGCCAACGACGGAACTTCGTGACGGCAATACGATAGGGCTATTCGTGCCCAAAGACCGGCACGAAAGGGCTGCGGTCCTGGATGTACTGTTCCCTAAGGTTCGACAAGTTGCTTAAGCTGTCTTGTCATTGTCTGATTAGACATCTAGTTGTTGGTCAATAAGTCTAGTTTTCGGTTAAGGAAGTTAATGTCCATAGCCAGGCAAGCATGTTAAGGTATGCAGAGTTAATGTACGGTTAAAATAAGACTCCAGTTCATATCACGTTTTCCGTATATCATAAATCTTCAGTTTCTTGACCAAGAGCCACGAAGACTCTTAATGGGGCTATTCAAGAATTTCTCAGTACCAGCCCAAGGTCTGGACATGAACGGTTGGCGGAAATATAGGCCCGCCTCACAAGAAACTGACATATGCCAATCTTCTACACCTTTTGGGGTATTCAAACGAGTAGCTGTCATTAAAAAACTTGCCTTCCTCGTTCCCCAGATGGTGGGCTCGGTAGTGGAGCCGGCGGCAGCAGCGGAGCCCCCGCACATCCTCGTGATGTTCGGCGCGTGGCAGCGCCGCGCCGTGCTGAGCATGGCGGGGCTGCCCAAGGTGGCGGCACGCCTGCTGCGCTACGGGTTCTTCATGGACGCCAACATCGACGAGCCCAAACTCTTGTGCAAGAATATTGATCAGTATGATCAGAGGCCCGAGAAAGAATAGTAGGTACCTATATCTCAATTAAAATCGAGACCTAGTGCTATGGTAATATATAGAATTTTACCGCTATTATTACAAAGAATTATTGCAGTCTTCATTTATAACTTAGTTGCGATTGACCGTAACTATAGATAGTACTTGGTCTACTAACAAATACAAAAATAAGATCCTCTAGATTTTTGAGTATTACACACAAACACGCTTACACAGACACACTGTATAACTGTTTACCATTATTACCGAAGATTGTGGCTTAATATTGTTTCCTAATCAACTCCACAGTTGCGAGACCATAGTCCTGATGATCGCAGTGGGTTTAGCCGAGCCCGAGCTAGCTGAACCTGAAGACCTGTTTCCTGAGGGTCCTCCCGAGGACCTCCTGACCCTGGGCCCGCTACACGTCAGCGCCGACCACGTGGTGGGGCAAGAGGAATGTGCACGTTTCTTCCCACCAGGGTACAGCGAGCCCGAAAAGAAACCCAAGTCTAAGAGTAAGAAGAAGAAGAAGGTAAGCAAAGAACTATTTGACCGTGTTCTCATCATCTGCCTTTCGGTCGACCAGTAAATACCGGTATTTTACAAGGAGCAACTTGCAAGGTAATCCGACAGCAGTTGGTAAATCTAGTTACAACTGAATATGCAATTAATAGACCTGGCGTATTTAGTTATTTTTTATGTCTTAGCTGTGCATTTCAGCACTGCTAAGGGGCCCACTTGTGTCCCTAATAAATGTTCTTCTTTCTTTCTTCTGTATTTTGAATCAAATGAATAAACTGGTTAACTGGTTACATCTACTTTCATCAAACAGACATATTGAGGTTGTCTACGATACATTAACTGATCAGTTACTTGAGTTGAGTTCCAAAAAGCCTTTCTGAAAATCAATTGTTCTATAGATTCCTTACCGCCTTCTTTCCTTTCTAAAAAAAATGTTTTCTATCTCCAGAGACGCCACGCAAGCAAAGAAGAGAACGCAGAAGAAGCACAGGACCACACACAAAGCACGGAGAACCCAGACGCCGACGCGAACGGAGACACAGAAAACGGAGACGACGGCGAGGAGAACGGAGACGGAGAGGAGAATGGGGACGAAGGGGATGATGAAGAGGAAAATGGGGAGCAGCATGCTGATAAGGCCACGTCCCCGCCCCCACCTGCACCACACTAGGCGACGTGGACAACGGAGATAGAGAGTGGCCGCGGAAGTGACGTGATCAGAAATAATGGAGACTTAGATGGAATTTAAAGAGCTTTCTAATGACGAACGGTAACAATATTAGATTCAACATGCAATCAGATATTGATATCCATTCAAAATCTAAAATTTACAACTTGTTTAACTTTGCTAAATTAAGCAAAAACAGCATAAGCATTTGTATTACAGATAATCTCTGAATTATATGAAACAGACCAGAAATTTGCAAGACACTTTGGATTTCACAGGTTTTCTTGAGAATAATCTGTAAAATAATTTATCGAAATTCCCCTAAGAAGTTTTAAAATAACGAAGTAGTGAATGAATTTGAATAAATTATACATATTTCTTATATCTTGGATACGTTAAGGAACAAATGAATGTGTATGGATTACAAAGAGCAAGTCAGGCTTAAATGTGAGGCAAGTTTTTTTAGCCAGTTCAGCTGTATTATACTGAAATTTCTGTAAATTTCGTTTAATCAAACTATGCAGTATATTGGCAAACTTGTGCTTTAAGAAGAACATTATTATCAATCTGTAAAACAGTCAAATAAAACAATGTTATAATATTATTCTAAAATTTGTATTTTCATTTATTTATAAATAGTCAATTATAATATATTTGTATTAACAATAAAGTAAAATGAGTAACGACTTAACTGATAAGGTGGAGGAGGAATTTCTAACAGTGCGGGCGCACCTCACACTACTGAGTCTTTTCGGTTCCTGGAACAAACACAATTTAGAATATAGTACTCGTATTGCACGAGAGGGGGAAAAAGGGGTACAACCAAACAATCTTTAACTTCATAAATATAAAGTTTAAATTGCATCGTTAATAGACGAGAGCTCGTAAAATACACAAAATATACTGATAAGTGTCTTCTTTAGACGTAAGCTGTCTGTCACAAATTTAATCGCGTGCGTACGTGCTTGAACACGCGTATATTTTTAAAATAAGCGCGTACTGTAATAGCATAAATAGCGCCTAAATAATGTCTATGCAAATTCAGCGTGGATCTACTCCACATAGCACACAGAGCAGACATAGTCTTAATTCCGCAGTATATACGGATACATTAACACCGTTCTGGGGCCTAAATCCATAAATTCGTTTATCGAACTCGAGACGTTTGAGACTGATTGAGGAGATTATTGATATAGTTTAAACTCATTTATTATATTATACTAATAAAAAATTAGTTTATTTATTTCATGTTTACAATTTTTTATCTTATTTGGTAAGTTGTAGAACACAGAAATGTTTTCGTTAAAGTTGTAATAAGAACTATGTTTAGACCACTACCACCCTAGCTAAGCTGCCAGGGCTCTTTCCTAAGTTATGATCACAGGTACAAACATTTAGACTCGGAGCGACGATGTATGAGTAAATGTGACAATAAGGAATGGAGAGGTTACATAACTCAGTCTGCATGCGCGCACGATATCGATCGGACGCGTTACTGTTTTAACCGGTCGGTGACTCACGCGGATGACAATGACTTCTAGTACAGTGAAATGTGTTAATTGTAATATTGTCATTAACGAACTTTTAGCGTTTTTACGAAATGTGTTGGGCTTTATGGATGAGCAAAGCATACATCAACTTTGTACAACGTCTTTTACGGCTGACGATATAGTGAAAGCCAAATCATTGATTTTCGAATCGGTTCCCAATGCGAAGAAGATGCCACTCAGAAGAAAAGACGGGAAGAAAAAGATTTCACGTGATCTCGATGACATCATTAGACTAATGACTACCACGGACGAAGAGTTGATTCCAATATTCGTGGCAAAGGAACTGCATAAACTACCCCCAGTAACCTTTGATCATGTGGATGTGACCAGGCTCCTGAAAGATATATTGAGCCTACAAAATCAACTCAGTGTGCTTGAGAAGAAATTTGTGACTGCAGAAAGGTTTGAAGTGCTTAATCAAGAAATTGAGAACATGAAGCACGCGTCAATGCGTGATAATTGGCCATCAAGCAATTATGTGAATAAGAGACGTGGGGCATGTTTACAAAATAGCCCAGCTGGCAGTGGACCTTTAGGTCTTAATTATGTGCCTACACAAACAGCTGATGAGGTTAACGACAGCACGAAATCGGCAAGTCATTCCCCGATGACAAGAGCTTGCGAGGAACGTGCTATCTCTTTCTCGCAGAAACTAAAAGATGCGACAGATAGACGAGGATACGTCAAGGCGCAGGCGGCGGCGGCGTTGCGAGCTTCAAATAGTGCGAGCGAGAACGGTTTTGCGCCGACTCAGGGACAACGCAAATGTACGGCAATGAGCGAGAGGCAACATGAAGGGCGCGCAGAGGACGAGGCTGTCATCGTGGTCTCTGAGCAGCGCGGCGACAACGGCGACGTGCGGGCCGCGGTAGAACGATCCCCACCCTTCATCGACAGTGCGCCTGGAACCACAGCAGCGAATCATCGTGATACGTTTAACTCGAACGTGCCAACATGTCCGCAATTGATTGCGAAGGGTATGACTACGCCGGAGCCCGAGTTAAGTAGTGAGCAAACGAGAAATTCAGAGTGGACGTTAGTGCAACGAAAAGCGTCAAAACAATATAAACTATTCGGCCAAAGAGGTCGCGCAGTTACGTCCCCTGGTGGCAAGTTTAAGGCGGCAGACGTAAAAATACCGCTATTTATATCAAATGTTAGTGTTGAAACTAGTGAGCAGGATATTATTAGTTACATTAAGGAAAAAACTAACGAAGTTGTGTCATTAAAAATGATTAATATGAAAACGTCTAGAAAATATAATGCCTTTAAGTTATTTGTTTCTAAGAATAAGTTGGAATTATTTTTAAATGACGAGTTGTGGCCAGACGGCATAACATTTAGGCGTTTTGTTCGGTTTATGTACCGTAAACAACAGGAAGAAGTTATAGCTTGATAAAACCTTTCTTTATGAACCAAAATAATAATAATATCAACCATTGTAAGATCATTACTTTTAACTGTAAGTCTGTTAAGCGATCGATCGAAAGTGTTAGAAAGTTATGTAATGTGTGTGATATTATATGCCTCCAAGAAACATGGCTTCTACCCCATGATATTCCTATCTTAAGTACCATATCAGATGAATTTGAATACACGGGTAAGTCAGCCGTTGATACAACTGCCGGGTTACTGATTGGAAGGCCGTATGGGGGAGTAGCCATTCTGTGGAGAAAAGGTGTATTTGATACAGTCACTGTGTTAGAATGTAACAGCAGCCGCTTGGCGGCCGTTAAAGTTAGTATTGGCGGGCGCTCGATTATTGTAGTTTGTGTGTACATGCCGACTAATTCGTCCGATAACTTGCTTATGTTTACGGAAGTGTTAGGTGAGATTAGCGCAGTGGGTGCGGGCGGTGAGGTCGAGAGTTTGTTTATACTGGGCGATTTTAATGCACATCCTAACGAATTGTTCTTTAGGGAACTGATAAGTTTTTGCACAGATCATTCGTTTGTTTGTGCTGATATTGAAAAGTTGGGAATTGATTCTAGTAGCTATACTTTTATTAGTGAGGCCCATGGATGTACCAGGTGGCTTGATCACTGTATAGTGTCTCTGTCAGCTTGGGCTGCAGTGAACAAGGTTACCATAAAAGAGGACGTATATACGTCAGATCATTTACCACTTTGCATTGAGTGCGACTTAAATGTAGTAAGACCTAAGGTGGTAACAACTCGTACTCCTTGCAATAAAGTTATTTGGGGGGAACGAACTGAATCCCAAATTGCCAAGTATCGTGAGCTATGCAACAGTGAACTGCGAGAAATTGATTTCCCTCTAGAATTTCAAGAGTGTAGCCATAGTTTTTGTGATTTAAGCGAGCACAGAACTATTTTAGATGAATTATATAATAGGATAACACATGCATTATGTGATGCTGCCGAACAAACTCACGAAAAGGCAGGGACTGTTGGTAGGGGTAGGAACCACAAAACATTGTGCGGGTGGAACTACCATGTAAGGGATGCACACCGAGAGGCCAGGTTTAAATTTCAAATGTGGGTTTTACACAATCGGCCAACCTCTGGAGTTATTTTTGACCAAATGCGGGTAGCCCGTAACACATTCAAGGCTCGGGTAAAATGGTGTCAAAATAACCAGGAGCAGATCAAAATGGACATGATAGCGAAAGCGAGAGCAACAAATAATTTCGCTAAGTTTTGGAAGTCTACGGGTAAGCTTGATATTAAGCCTGGCCTGTCGGTGAGTGTCGGTGGGAGGAGTGATCCGGGGGGGATTGCAAATATGTTCAAGGAACATTTTACAGTACAATCTCCTCTTGGTCCGTCGGTAAATGTGATTAGTGCTGGGCCTGAAGGTCGGGGAGATAAGTCTTTAATGTTCTTTTCGGCCAGGCAAGTTGCCACAGTAATTAAAAATATCAGCAGAGGCAAGTCTCCCGGACACGACGGGCTCAGTATTGAGCATTTCAAGTTTGCTGGGGTGCATCTGCCTAGGGTTATGTCGTTATTTTATACTATGTGCCTTAGTCACTCTTACTTACCGGCTGAACTCATGAAAACACTGGTGGTTCCCATAATTAAGAATAGGACGGGCGACATATCCGATAAGTCAAACTATCGACCTATATCTCTCGCAACCACAATGGCGAAATTGCTGGACGGTATGATTGATTCTAGCTTGAAAGAGTGTCTATCCGTGCATGACTCACAGTTCGGGTTTCAACCTGGACTGTCAACGGAAAGTGCCATAGTAAGTCTCAAACATACCGTCCAGTATTACACTGATCGTAAAACGCCGGTATACGCCTGTTTTCTGGATCTCTCCAGAGCTTTTGATATGGTAAATTATGATATACTCTGGAGGGAGCTTGAGGATAGGGGTGTATCGGCAGGAGTGCTCAGGATTCTTCAGTACTGGTATGGGAACCAACAGAATGTTGTAAGGTGGTCCAATGCACTCTCTGAAACATTCAGATTGGAGTGCGGTGTGAGGCAGGGTGGTCTGACATCTCCAAGGCTTTTTAGCGCATATATAGATGGCCTAATTGTGGACCTCAGCAATATGCGGGTGGGTTGTAGCGTCCATGGTGTAAAAATAAATAGCATCAGCTACGCTGATGACATGGCGTTGCTGGCGCCGACGGCAGGTGCGATAAATAAAATGCTGCGGGTTTGTCAGACGTATGCTGCCTCACACGGGCTTATCTATAATATTAAGAAATGTGAATACATTGTCTTTAAGGCCGGCAGTGAATGCCCAGATACTACACCTAACATTACCCTAAACGGCTTGAACGTCAAAAGAGTGTCAACATTTAAGTATCTAGGGCATATTCTCGCTGACGACCTTAAGGACAATGTTGATATTGAAAGGGAGCGTAGGGCTCTGGCGGTCCGAGGTAACATGTTGGCCCGAAGATTCGCCCGGTGTAGCACTTCAGTGAAAATAACACTGTTTAAGGCATATTGCCAGTGCTTTTACACGGGGAATCTTTGGGTCAGCTATACAAAAAGAACGCTGGATGACCTACGCGTTCAATATAATAACATTTTTAGGATGCTGTTGGGACTGCCGCGATGGTGCAGTGCCTCTACCATGTTTATGCAAAACCGAACTGACGGCTTCCACGCCGTCATTCGCAAGAAAACCGCGTCGTTGTTGGCAAGGTTGCGGGCGAGTGGCAACGGCATCCTAAAAACTGTGGCGGAGAGTGTAGACTCTCCGATTATTAAAAGTTTTGTGAGAAGGACAATCACTGAACATTAGTTTGGGGATGTCCTTTTCACAGTACTAGTTGGTCTGTGTTCTCTGTGTTATTCAATTAAGTACTAACACTAGATATAAGTTATTTTATTGTTTACTAACAAGGTGGATCTCGTTGTCTGATGAATAAAGATTATTATTATTCTCATTTATTATTTGTACAAACATATAAATTACATTTTTAAATATTGATATAAAAATATAAAAACATTTAAAAATATAAAAAATAGTGAACCACCGATGGCGGGAGCAGGGTCCAAGCTACCGGTGGTTAGGGCTCCAGAGACAGGAACCTCCTCACGATGCGGGCCGTATCAAGAAGTACTGCCTTCTGGATCAGGTTCTTGACCCAACCGTGCAACGAAAGCCTCGAAAGATGCTCATCGAGGCTTTTAGCCATAAGGCCATTGGCCGTTACGACTATCGGCACAATGACAGCCGAGTCCACATCCCACATGTCGACAACCTCGCGTGCTAAGTCGAGATATTTTATTTTTTTCTCTTTCTCAGCTTTCACGAGGTTCTCGTCATGAGGGATGGTAACATCGATTATCATTGTGCGGCGCGCTAATCGATCTATCACCACTATATCAGGCTTATTGGCAACAATAGTCCTGTCAGTGATGATAGATCGATCCCAGTACAGTGTAACATGGTCATTCTCGAGAACTGGGTCGGGCACATACCTGTAATACTGTACTTCAGAATCCACAAGCTGGTATTTCAAAGCAAGTTGCTGATGGATAATCCTGGCCACTTGGTTATGTCTGTGCAAGTACTCACTGTTAGCCAGACGAGAACAACCAGAGATGATATGTCTGATAGATTCACCCGGACAGTGACATGCCCGACACACGTCAACTGTCCCGTCCTTCATAATATATCTCCGATAGTTATTCGTCAAGATAACTTCGTCCATAATTGCACAGACGAACCCTTCAGTTTCTCCGAAGAGGTTACTAAATCGTAGCCAGGATACGGACGCTAAGAAGTCTACATCGGGCCCATGAAGAGCCCGGTAGAAGCGCCCGTGAAGCTCTTTGCTTTGCCATACCTGTCTGCGGTCATCAGTACTCAGTACTATAGGTTTGCGCCAGTTCTCGTTAGCCATGGATAGCGGGGTAAGGCCCTTGTCCACTGCGACCACATCCCGATGCATCCCCACGTCGGTTTTCAGAAAGTATTCTCGGAGGCTGTACACCTCACGGTTGTGGAGGGTCTTAGCATTCAGGAAGCCTCGACCCCCGCATTTCCGCGGGATGTACAGTCTCATAACCGAGGATCGTGGGTGATGCATCCGGTTTGCGGTCATCAGTGTACGAACTCTCCTATCCAGGGCGTCAAGTTCCGTTTGAGTCCATTTGAGTATGCCGAAAGAGTACATCAACACTGGCATGACCCAACCATTGAAGGCGCGCACCTTGTTTCCGCCTGACAAAAGGCTATTTAAAACCTTCTTCAGGCGGCCAAAGAAGCGCTCCTTCAACGATTGCCTCATGTCAGCAGCATCGATGCCTAACGCTTCCGACATACCCAAATATTTATAGTTTTCGGATAAGGAGAGGGATCTAAGGTGTATGGAATCCGAGAGTTGAATTCCCTCGGATTCCACTATCTCCCCTCGCTGTACATGCAAGACTGCACATTTGTCCACACCAAATTCCATCCTGATGGCACTACTGAAAGTTTCAGTTACCTTCAGTAGCTCCATCAGTCGCAAATTGTTGGGGGCAAATAGTTTCAGATCATCCATGTATAGGAGGTGAGATATGACCTGACCACCTCTCCTTAACCGATAGCCTAGACCTGAATCCTCCAGCAGCGTGCTAAGCGGATTCAAGGCTAGGCAGAACCAAAGCGGACTCAAACTGTCACCCTGGAATATACCCCGCTCAATCCTGATAGGTTCACTGTTTCCCCGGATCTGTCGACATCCTGGATAGCGTAAGACCGTACTCCACTGCCGCATACACGATATCAAGAAGGTGCGAAGAGTTGCATCTATTTTGTACAACTCCAGCACCCTAATGAGCCATGTATGCGGCACCGAGTCATAGGCCTTCTTGTAATCTATCCAACATGTCGACAGATCCTTGCGGGATCGGCAAACCTGCTGGCTTATGGCCATGTCAATGAGGAGTAGCTCCTTAGTACCGCGGGACCCGTTCTTACATCCATTTTGAGAGGTGGACATGATAGAATTGCTGTCAATGTGATCGTTTATTTTAGCTCTCAAAATGGATGTAAGAACTTTATAGACCGTCGGTAAACAAGTGATCGGTCTATAATTTTTGGGTTCCGCAGTACTACCTGTTTTATGGAGCAGGTGGGTTATTCCTGTTGTAAGAAACTGGGGTAGCGACCCTGACTCTAAAGCTGACTGAAACTGGGAAGCCAAGCAAGCATGCGATCCCTGGATCCATTTGATCCAAAAGTTGTGCAGTCCGTCCGGTCCCGGAGATTTCCAGTTTGGTAACGGACGGACTGCACAGGCTACATCTTGGGGGCTGATAACGATTGCCCCCATTTCAGGTATAGAATCACACGCTTGCTCTACCACCCGAGTCCAGTCGCCCTCAGCGTGACTGACAGGCACCGACCAGATGCTGCGCCAGAATGAACACATGGCGTCATCATCCGGTAGGCACGTATCAGCCACACCTTGGTCTGGTCGCTCCCAAGCCCTATAAACCCTCCTTTCGTCGCTCTGGAACATGCGATTCTGCGTATATCGGTCAACCCGTCGCTTATACCGCCGGATACGGTTTGCCCATGCATAAACTTTCTGCTTTAAGAAGTCGATGCGCTTTTGACATGGGATATGTATTCTCCAGGACTGATTCCAGTCCCAGAGAACGCTCGTCTCACAAAGCGCATCACTCGTGGCCGTGTATTGCCCTCCCTAAAACAGTATAGTTTGCCAATGAGTACCCTGGCCTCATCGATACGACGCCCGATCCTGCACTGCCAGGCTGGTACGGCTGGTTTTGGTCGCATAGCTACGTCACTGTCTGGAAATTTAACATTAGCTATACGACATGCCGCAACAGACGCACAATACAGAATCGAGTGTGTATCGACCAGATTTTCGCTGTGTTCGAAATAACTCGTAACCAGCGAATCCAGGGCACACATTAGCGCCCTATTTTTTTTATGCATAGGCAAACGTGGTAACCGGGGTCTAAGTACGGTTGGTGTTGACCTATATTCGCGAAGCGCACTTTCCAGAGCGCTCCTCAATCTATCACTGCACTGGCTACTTACTGTGACAACCCTATCATCCGCCTCATCACTAACACAATTGGACCGCGGCGTAATTGCATTAGTTGCCGGTGAGTGTGCCGCGGTCTGTGGCGAAGCAGAGACGATACGGTTGCTCAGCACCTCTGAGCGCAGCCTATCAAGCGCGGCGTCGTCCAACCTGTGGTTACGTTGGATGACCCGCACCTGATCCGATAATCGTTGGGCCGACACGTTGACGGTTGGTTCCAGCTCCCGGAACAGAGACAGCATCCTAACACGGTACGCAGTGAGGTTAGTTCCCCCCTCTGTAGACCCGTAATATGCGCGCATGACGTTCTCATTTATACTTTGAGTCCATTTCATGCGCTGCACATAACCACCGGCAGCGGGGACCCGGCTCGGGGCCGGTTGGCCCCTAAGTCCCAAGCTTCTCGGTGGCCGGCCTCTCCCCGGCCGACGTACAGGTGTTGGCGACGTCGGCGGGGAAAAATATTCGTCGCTCGAGCTCGACGCGGCTGCAACCGCCGGTGACACTGGTGATCCGAGGTCCGGCGGCGGCGAGGCGGAGCTGAGCGACGACTCCGGAGGTGGTGGGCGTGCTCGAGTTCTGGCTCTCGTCAACATTATATTATCCTTTCGTCCAACATTTCTTCTTCTTCATATTGATTAGTTATCTATTGTATTTACGTGAATGACACATGTCACTGTATTTTCTTGAATTTTCCCTAGATTTTTCATTTTCCTTTATTTGTAGGTTTTATGTAAATGTATATGTAATAGATCGTTTTATTTCAAAATTTAGTAAACATTATTTAGGTCGGTAAATTAAATACAAATATTAGGGATAAATATGAATTTTAAATATTGGACGTTGTTGACACTTCAGTGTTGCCAGTATTATTATTATTATTATTATTATTATAATCTATTGACATATATCCGAAATAAAGTATGCCCCAAAATAGAGCCTTGAGGAACCCCAAATGTAAGTGTGTGTTCTGCACTGACATTTGGCCATATCCTTAACTGATTGAGTACGCTCAGAGAGGTAGCTTTCCAAAATCGCATAGGCTCCTCCTCTAATTCTCACCTGCTCCAATTTAGCAAGCAGGATAGGCACAGAGACAGTGTCAAACGCCTTTGAGAGGTCTAAGAATATAATAAGGCCTTTAAATTTTGAGTCAAGTGTCCTGATAGCATTGTCAATAAAAGCTTTAGCAGCAGCATCTTCACACGACTTACCTATACGGAAACCAAATTGATTATTAGACGTCTCTTAAAAACAATTACTTGACTTGAGTTACTGTCTTTCGGCTCCTGAACGATGTAAAAGTAACCGTGTTTAAAAGTCCCCCACGCCGCTGCCCAGCCACCGGTAGTTCATGTATAGTGACGTAACAGTCGTATGCGTACCATATGTAGTGGTTGTCGTGATGCGGCGCGCGCATGACGCCCACGCCGCCGCCCAGCCGCCGGTAGTTCATGGCTCCACACAGGCGCCACTGGTTTGACTCTGGGTCGAACACCTGTACACCACACAAGATATTAGTAAGGACCAGGCCCGTGCACGCCTTAAGGTCGTGGCATATTATAACGGCACCGCAACTGCACAGCAGCCGCACGGCGTCGCCTCGAATTTAGGCTACGGCTAGCTGCCAGTGCGCTAACTGTAACTACGCATCGTCGGTAAGGTGCCAGCTTGCAGTCCGCACGCCGCCCGCGAGGTGCAAGCTCGCCGCCTGCGGGGCGCAAGCTCGCAGCCCGCGCGCTGGCCGCGAGGTACAAGTTAGCTGTCACCGCGAACACAATTGTTATAATTATGGCATTTATAACACGCCTATGACTTGCACGTTTTCATAATGTCTAGGTTTACGACGGCGCAATGACGTTTTGCTGGCGACTCGAAGTCGGCGTGCTGTAAGCGTGCGGTCTTGGCGCTGTAAGCACACGGTCGGCTCGCTCTCGGAGCGCGGCTGCGAGGCGAGTTGTGTGGTAGTGGCAAGCGCGATGACTGCTCGCCGTTGGCTTTTTAACTTTTGACATTGTGGAATATATTATACTACCCACGATTTAAGGCTCTAAATTGAATGACTTGTCAATTGCTGGTTTGAAACGGTGCCGGTGCCGTGCCTGTATAATGTGCCATGACCTTTAGAGTAACTTAGACATTGCCTAGCCTAGCCTAATTACCTAATTAACTCGGGTAAATATCCATAATTTTATTTGATTAAAAACAAATAATCATTAAACTTGCGCTTTTAGGCTAGGCAATGTCTATTGCCTAGCCTAGCCTAATTACCTAATTAACTCGGGTAAATATCCATAATTTTATTTGATTAAAAACAAATAATCATTAAACTTGCGCCATATTGCGAGAAATATATAAGTATGTTTATCAGCTGTTTAGTACCCATAACACAAGCTCTTAACTTGGGTTGGGACTAAATGGCGTTGTGTGAAAAGTTGTCGAATATTCATTTATTTATTTATGTGTGCTTCGTCCCAATCTCGTTGTCATGCGAGTGCCATGTAGTGTACGTGACTATACTTGCCACAGATTTGGCGATTGACGAATGGCGAATGACCAGTTTCGATACAGTAGATATACCTAGCATGGAGTAAGTTTGAAAAAATCATGGGTAAGAAGGCAGAGCATTCAGTCTCGCTAGCTTTTTAAGTCACAAGAAAAACAATTGGGATACTTTTGTAAATATTGTAACAGTTGTTTCTCGACTAAACTTCGATAATCTTAGTCTAGATAGACTTCAAGTTCTACTAACACAATTACTTATATCGTTGTCCAGAAAAAATAATAAAAGGCCAAATACGATGCCCTGATGTACACCAAATTTAATAATCCTTTTATTCAATCAAATCATTCTTTCGAGATCAGTTTTAAAACAGATGCTAGTACTTTCTGTGTATTTATGGCCACTAAAGGTAAACTTGATGAGGTTGAGTGCATTTCTTCTAATACCGTAGATGCTTGACTTATTGAAGAGAGTTTAATGGCAGTCAAAGGCTTAGGGCAGTTCAGTTTTAATTTGGATTGTTACTGTCAACGTTTTTCATGATTGATTTCATGTTTTATTTCTTTAGTAGTGATTTGAAATTTGGAATACGGATTAGTCTTGATGTGAAAACAGTGCTAAGAAAGGATTTATTAAATTTAATAATTTAATCATGGCCACAGTGTGTAATGTAAAATGAAGCGGTTGTGGGCAGAAGCCAGTGTATAATATGTGAACTTCTTTGTATTTAAAGTTGTACCTCTATAGACTTAAGATAGGCGGTGCCGTCGAAGCCTCCGACGGCGTACAGTTGTCCGTTGACCACGGCCAGACCCACGCCGCTGCGCCGTGACGTCATCGCTACTACAGGAGACCATGTGTCTGTGTGGGGTTCGTATCTGTGGGAAAATAAAACGAGAGTGAAATTAAGGGTACATTTTAAACGCACGACATCGTAAAGTCTGTGAATAACATAATACCGCACACACGATTGCGGCATTTCTAAGTCCAGACTGGTCTTCGTAAGAGCCACGTACCTCTCGGCCGAGGACAGCTCGGTGCAGTCGTCCCGGCCGCCCACGGCGTAGATCTGCCCGTCGAACACGGCGCAGCCCAGGTGCTTGCGGCGCGTGGACATGGGCGCCACGCCCGTCCACTTGTTGCTGCGCGGGTCGTAGCGCTCCACCGAGTTGAGCGGCGCCTGGCCGTCCGAGCCGCCCACCGCGTACAGCTGGCCGCCCAGCACCGCCACCGCCACGCCCAGGCGCCGCGTCGTCATGGCGGCCACCTGCGCATAGCTGGTCAGGTCTCGTGTTCCACGCACCGCCCCGCAGGCTGCAGGCTGCAGCAGCGCCACGTACCTTGGTCCAGCGGTTCTCCTTGGGGTCGTACCGCTCCACGTGGTTGAGGCACTGCACGCCGTCCTGTCCGCCGACCGCGTACAGCGCGCCCTCCAGCACGGCCACGCCCACCGACGTGCGACACGACGACGTGGGAGCCACGGACCCGCACCACTGCAACACACGGTGCGAGGTGTAACCATTCGTACAACAGACTAAGGACTCTTTCCAGCTGTCATAAAACATAGTAAAGTAGTTCCATTGTTCAAACTGATGATAGCGAAGAACCCAACAATTATATACCTGTGTCAGTTGTGCCTGTTTTCAGTGACATATTTGAAAAGTTAATACTAATTCAAATGTTATTTCACTTTAATAAAATAACAACCAAAGAGTTGCACAGCTGATATGTCAACCTCATTAACCCCCGGGAGGACGCAAAAAATACCATTGAAATCTTTCGGAGGCGTTTGATTAAAACCACCGTACTAAACCATGAGACCCACTGCTGATACCGAATCACTATGTGATTAAGAATACAACCTTTGAATTACAAAGATCTTAACTGAAAGGCCGGCAAGAAAAATCTCAGATAAAAGGCATAAACTCATTAGAATATAAAATGACATTGGGCGTCCTTCAAGGTTCAATACTGGGTCCGCTCCTCTTTTAGTGAACATATCAACACGAAATGAAGATTATTGACAGATGATTCATCTTGTATTTTTTTAGAAGATTCAGAATTAAAAATTCTTAGATTTTGACATATTTTTTGGTCTTGTCTTGATAAATAAACGAAAACTTTCATTTAATAAAAATAAGAGTTTTCGTCATCTAGTTACTAGGACATGTATTTCAGCAGAAGAGACCCGACTCATGAATATACAATGCTCTTTGCACAGAAACAGAGACTGATGGAAAAAGAATATAGGTACAAAGTTTGTTAGTTAGCTATTTAACACAGTATTAATCCCTTGTCATAAAAATACTATGACTATGACTATTTGAGTGGTCACCTAGCTCTCGGTTTCTGTCGCGATCCAACTACCAAATGATCATACGCTTGGCTATGGTGCCATATTTGTGCAGTACCTGGTTGGTCTGCGGGTCGTACCGCTCGATACTGTTGAGGTAGGACTGTCCGTCGTGTCCGCCCACGGCGTACAGCAGGTCGTGCAGCACGGCCACGCCCACGCCGCAGCGCCGCTTGGACATGGGCGCGACCATCTTCCACTCCGACGTCTGCGGGTCGAAGCGCTCCACGGAGGCTATCGCGTCGCCCGAACACCAGCCGCCCACCGCGAACAGGACTTCTCCTGGAAAACAACAACACTTAACATGACCAATTGACCACTTTTTCTTCAAACTCGACAGCAGATTTTGGTGATTACGGGAAAAGTCTAGAAATTCAGTGTAAAAATGCTAAGCAGTCTTGACTTTAAGCTACGAATGTACGTCTTCGCAACCACTAGATGCTTGTGGCTAAATAATACCCGCCTCACGGGTGGAAGGAAAGTAAACCCACGCTTGACGAGGTTCGTCCGTGGATGGGTAAACATTCCTTACATATAAAGACTCCTCCGTGCCACGTAAAGCCGTTAATCCTGGCTAACAATTGTAGAACTTTGACTGTCGTTACAGGTAGTCAGAAGCCTGAGAAGACAACCAGATTAACCAGGGGTATTGTTTTACCCAGTTACTGGGTTGTGAAGGTTAAACAGGCCGTCGCTCCATGAACTGGAAGCCGACCCCAACATAGTTTGGAAAAAGTATAGGCAGATGACGTACCTCTTCTCGTGGGTTTTCTAGGTCGGGTCCTAGGTCCTTGCATGAGCGGTCTCTCCTGAGGCAGCAGAAGGTAGTTCTTGGCCTCATCCAGCAGGTCTCGACACGCGTCGTCTGACCTGATGAGCAGTTCTGAAGACACCGTGCCCACGAGGAACTTGGGACTTAGGAGGGGTAGGCGGACGTGTTGGAGGACCTGGAATGTGACACATTATTTATTGTTATAATGATAAGTAATCGAAAAAACCTCATTATTTTTAATGTTAGTAGTGACCTACCTGTGCTAGGTGTTGTCTTCTCTCCGCGACGTTATACTTGACCCAGGACATGACTGCCTGGAAGGTCTGTTCTTCGGAGCGCACATTGAGCTCGTCTGAGGACACTATGTCGATCAGCTGCGCGGCTGGCAGCAGTAGGAACTCTTCACTTTCCATTACCTGTAAGAGATTGTTTCGTTCCGTGAATGCTCATACTTTCCTGTCATGTCCTACAGTGGGACTGTCACATTCTGGTAAATTATGATTGTGCTGAGTTATAACATGAGTGACGTCAGTATTAATTTAATGTTTTCACTGCCGTGAGTGAAGCGTCTTGCCCGTGAGTGAGAGGCAGTACCTAAGTACCAGAGGCAGTACCTAAGTGGCAGTACCTAAAAAGACCTTGAGTTATTTGTGAATTATTATTTTGTATAATCCCGAGCCCAGTGCACATTTGAAAGTATCATTTGACTTTTCGTAAATTCTACGTTTACTGCAAATTTCCTGATTTCTGTGTAACGCAATGAGGTGAGGTTGTTAATGAAAGAATAATTATGTACTGGTATAAAGAACTGAGCTCAATATATTACTTTCTCATGATTTTTTACAGTTTAAAGTAAAAGAAACATCACAACAAAACCTAAAAAATGCGGGGGATGCCAGAAGGAGAAGAAGAATAGTTTATTCAACCAGCCACTTACTTCTGGAAAGTTCTGTTGTGTGAATTTGTCAGCGATCCGGAGCAGTTCTCTGCAGGAGTGTGTGTCGGCGAAGGCGCGGATGCCAAGGCAGTTGGAACAGTCCAGCTGCCGCTTCAGGAACTCGCAGCACACGTCCTGGATCTCTTGCAGCTGGAGTAAGCAGGCCGCGGGGAGTAGGGCCTGGAAAATAATAGGTCTTATTACTACTTCCTACTATCGAAGGAGTCCAAGGCGTCCCACCATTTTTACTTTGGCCTACCGCGCTGTCGTTTTCCATCTAAGTAAACCCATTGGATCGTGTGTTTCCATTGACCAGAACATGCGGCAGATGTGTCCAGCATTCCAAAACCACATCTATTGGAGTAGTAAGTTAATACAACTCCAAAGCTGCTCCATGTGTTGAAGACTGACCTGCACATTGCTCTCCTCCACCACGATGTGCGCGGTGTAGCAGAACTCCACGAGCTGCTCCATGTGTTGAAGACTGACCTGCACATTGCTCTCCTCCACCACGATGTGCGCGGTGTAGCAGAACTCCACGAGCTGCTCCATGTGTTGAAGACTGACCTGCACATTGCTCTCCTCCACCACGATGTGCGCGGTGTAGCAGAACTCCACGAGCTGCTCCATGTGTTGAAGACTGACCTGCACATTGCTCTCCTCCACCACGATGTGCGCGGTGTAGCAGAACTCCACGAGCTGCTCCATGTGTTGAAGACTGACCTGCACATTGCTCTCCTCCACCACGATGTGCGCGGTGTAGCAGAACTCCACGAGCTGCTCCATGTGTTGAAGACTGACCTGCACATTGCTCTCCTCCACCACGATGTGCGCGGTGTAGCAGAACTCCACGAGCTGCTCCATGTGTTGAAGACTGACCTGCACATTGCTCTCCTCCACCACGATGTGCGCGGTGTAGCAGAACTCCACGAGCTGCTCCATGTGTTGAAGACTGACCTGCACATTGCTCTCCTCCACCACGATGTGCGCGGTGTAGCAGAACTCCACGAGCTGCTCCATGTGTTGAAGACTGACCTGCACATTGCTCTCCTCCACCACGATGTGCGCGGTGTAGCAGAACTCCACGAGCTGCTCCATGTGTTGAAGACTGACCTGCACATTGCTCTCCTCCACCACGATGTGCGCGGTGTAGCAGAACTCCACGAGCTGCTCCATGTGTTGAAGACTGACCTGCACATTGCTCTCCTCCACCACGATGTGCGCGGTGTAGCAGAACTCCACGAGCTGCTCCATGTGTTGAAGACTGACCTGCACATTGCTCTCCTCCACCACGATGTGCGCGGTGTAGCAGAACTCCACGAGCTGCTCCATGTGTTGAAGACTGACCTGCACATTGCTCTCCTCCACCACGATGTGCGCGGTGTAGCAGAACTCCACGAGCTGCTCCATGTGTTGAAGACTGACCTGCACATTGCTCTCCTCCACCACGATGTGCGCGGTGTAGCAGAACTCCACGAGCTGCTCCATGTGTTGAAGACTGACCTGCACATTGCTCTCCTCCACCACGATGTGCGCGGTGTAGCAGAACTCCACGAGCTGCTCCATGTGTTGAAGACTGACCTGCACATTGCTCTCCTCCACCACGATGTGCGCGGTGTAGCAGAACTCCACGAGCTGCTCCATGGCCTGCTCGTCCACGTCGCGGATGGTCACCTCGGTGGCGCGCGACTCCGCCAGCTCGCCCGTGAACATCGCGCGGAAGTACGGGCTGCATGCTGACAGGATCACCCTGGAAGTGGACACAGAGATCGTCAGTAGCCCGCATCACAACACCGTGAGGATGTATGCTACTATTAAAGAGCAGATAGAGACAGTTGTGATTAGAATTCACGGAAAATTAAAAGGCCAGTGTGAAAAGATGACACAAAGATACAGTGCTGACTAAGACACACATCTCATTGCGCCCTCTGAATCACGGAGCATATGGGATCAATAACACAAGTAAGATATAGACAAAGCATTACACATCATTCAAGAATTTGACACGCCGCGTCTATAATGATATCATTAGATAAAACTAGGTCAACTTAAAAAGTGAATATATTATTGATAAGATACCGAAAGCCTTGTCGAGATAACAGTGTTTATGTACTGTTTACCTTACAATGAATGCCGGGCGTGTATCTGTATTTAGTAAGAGATGGTTGGTACCGGTGTGCGAACAGCTTCCTGTTGGCCACGTTGAGCACGACGTCGCACAGCTCCCGGTGGCGGCGCAGCGCGGACAGCTCGCCGAGGATGGCGCGCGGGTGCTTCTCCGACGTGTGCGACAGGCGCGCGCCGCCGCCCCCGGGCGACCCGCCCTCGCCCATCCTGACGACACACCCGAACCAGATTGTAGCGAAGGGTCAAAGGCGAACAAGGGTAGAGCCCCGAGCATTTGTGACGAAAGAGACGAGCCAAAACAAAAAAGCACCTAAGGTCTCTCACACACATTGATTCGTCGTCAAAATCTACGAGGTTTTTGCGACATGGATAATCAATGTTATTTGGCTCAATCGGCGCGTCTTAACCATCATACTGTAGATGTGGGCTACGAAACAAAGCGTCTGTATTATGAGCCTCAAACATAAAATAAAGCAAACTTCAATTGTATTCCAGAGCAATCGTTTAGGTAGTAGGACACAGCGGGCAGGGATTGAGATTATTACCAGCTCAGTTTTACCTTTGATCAAGAAATACTTATTTGAAAAACATTTAACTTAAGATAATATTGTATGTTTAATTTTGAATTAATTACTTCATGTTCCGGGCCTCAAACAATATGGCGTCGGGCCGGACGGAAAGCCCAAAGGGCAGCATGCGGCCCGCGAGATTCAGCTTGTGTTATGCTGAAATAGAACATAGGATTGAGCGTCAGCGCTTCTCAACAAGCAGGCGCAGATATTAAATATACACAAGGGGAATAACATTATTCTTGGTCAAAAATATAAACACTTACATAAAATAAATATCTAAACATGGACACTCTGATGATATAAACTTAAGACTATTATGTAAGTACATGCAACAAAAAGAAAGAAAAGATTAATAGGGCATCAAAAAATTGTCCCGCATCGCTGTCAACGGGAAAAGTGCCCAAAAGACTGGAGACTCTGGCCTAGCAAAGACCAGCATAAAAGCCTAGAAACCTCATACTTACTAAAAAGTATCTGCTAATCATAATTATGTAGGTAAGTGATTTGGTGACGCTTAATGCTGTGATTATGATTATTATTTTATTTAGAGGCTAATGTATTGGAGCCTCGCCTGTTTAGGCTTCAATTATGCGAGCTCCCCTCAACGGTTGGGTTCGATCTTGACTACCGTTAACACGTTGACTGCCAACTACCAGAAACAATAGAAATTTAATTGTTCGCGGTCAACGTGTGACCGACGTGGCGTTCAAAGACTCAATTGCACGTCTTGAAAGTTTGGCAACTAATTTAATCTGACACTGTACAGAGGCCAGCACATCAAGCTACCCCAATGTGTCAAATTTCTTAGATAGTTTTTCAACTTTGTTACAAATAGAATAAGGTTCATGTTTAATTGGGAAAACGTTACAGTTTGCGGTAGCTTGATGTGCTGGTGTCTGTACAGTCTAGATTACACTGACTACGTCAGTATGCGTTTGCTGCTATAGCTTATTTTCCTGCAGACTTACTACATTAGCTTGATTTAAGATAGTAATGTAAAAAAATAAGGGATAGTGTCCTACCACAAGCAAAACTTCTTGCTGTAAATTGAAATTTAAGTTATCGCCTTGTTGGTACCTTCTAAGCTTACGCCACAATTTATCAATCACTAGCTACACAAGTTAAGTAGTTACATCCAAGATTAGGACTGACAGACTAGGCACTCGTGACAGAATATTTTAGTACCATAAGTAATGCAAGTGACTGAAGCAGCCGCGGTATTCAAGCATTGGAAAATGTGATAAAATATTCAGAGATACCGTCCGTGGCGACTGTTGAAGAAATATCGATTGTACTGTCTACTGTCTGATGTTAAACATAGCTATCATGATTTCTTCAATCTATAACGTTAATTACGTTAGAAATTGAGGTTGAGTCACGTTCACGAGATTTGGTCAGCCAGTAACACATTAAATTATTTAAATAAATAAAACAATGTTAATGTTTGTATTCAGGCTATAACACACAGTATTCTTCAAATTATAAAATATGGCTTTTGCTAAAAAAGAGATATTCCCATAGCTGAGTGTCCGAGGCCACGACATGACAGTGAGAACAATACTGTTAGCAGGAATTCTTAACTTAAACGTAACGTCTATTTGAATATGATAGAACAGTATTTATTGTAAACCATAAAAACTCACAAATAGTAACTTTAAGCGCTACATTAAGCCATCCTCCAGGTCTATCTAAAATACAGGCGCCCACTATCTTTGAATGGACTTTTAGAGAAGAAGAAAATATATGGAGCAGATTTGATTATCATTTGAACGATTTTAAAACTGAAAATACTTGTTTAGACAGAATGTAATTTTAATTCTTGTTAAGAATTCATTCATATCTACATATAAGTGGTTCTAATGTCCTTGCTTCATTTTTAACGTCAATACTAGTACAGGTTGATTGTATTGTTAATTTGAAAAACTGTTAGAATTAGACGTTAAGTACGCATTCATGCGAAGGTCTTGTTCGTCACTGGCCTTTACTTACTGGTCAAGAGCAGGTCTATCAGGTGCCTTACTCCCTATTATATAGGACATAAATATAACTGGCGAAATATGGCTGAACTAAAGGTACACCTCTGCCAAACCCTTCGGGGATTACAGGCGTGATGTTATGTTAAATTAATAAAAGCCACTTTTCATTTTAATAATTTATCTTCTTCCTGTCACCACGTCCGCGCAAACATTAGTCACAGTCTCACAGCGGACATTAGGTACTAAAAATATCTGCGTATAAATTGAATCAGATCATTAGCGAAACTCTACAATAAATATGACAACTTTATAAATACACCCCACAGTGGACTAGTATTACAATGTGGATCCATTGCATGACCTAGTTGTGTCGCGCGGTCTCGCCTACTTCATGTCCATGAAATTATATGGGTCACTACCTGTTCAAACACTTTATTGCTTATTTATAGAACTCGGAATATGTGATGTGGGATTCAGAATTGGCGGGCCGGGACAGCCGGACGGAAGAACGCTCCAAATGACGTAATCTCACAATTCACATAGAAATAAACACAACAATATTATTAGGTAGGAGGAAAGTTACCTAAGTTAGGTAAGTAGGTCAGCTTGGTGCTAAAATGTCAACCATCTTGCAACATGCGAGCTTTGTCAATATTCGTGCATTGTGATTTGTGATGCAGTTTGCGTGTTTTGTTGTCTTGAAAAACAAGGTTTTTTTTGCTTTCTAGTAAGCAAAAAAACCTAACCTAGTCTTTTTAAAAGCACTGGTTTAGCTGACAGCCATTTGTTATGAGTTTGACCGTTTTCTGCCGCCAAAATACAGGGCGCAGTGAACTTGACTTTAAGCTTCACTGTTTGTCAAGCTAGACGTCTTGGCACATAATCACTCTTAATTTTCATGCACCCAAAGACATTCAATAAACTATAGACCGGACATCACGAACAAAATTTTCATCCGTAACTTCTGTCCGAACGGACAGATGACACATAGTCTTACGTAGGACATCTGCCTGTCAAGACGCATTTGTGTCAACTTTGTGGAAAGTTGAAAAATATTATTTTCCACGAAAACATGCATGGTTGCGCCTTACGTTATTGCAAATCCCGTTAAGACAAAAATAATGAACGTCGCTACGCTTTATTTTCGTAGGTATTCTTTGTATTTATTTAGTAATTAGAATTAAATCATTTTCATAGATTGTTCTAGAACATTTGGCAATTCTGTATTTAACGCCCTCTTGTGTTGAGTAGCTAAAGTACTGTTTTGTAGAGATGGGATAAAGTTCATCGATTCTGTTATCGATAAATGTCAAAATAATAATAAATAGATAACTCAACAAAATATTACAATATTAAATTAAATTTATTAAAATATTATACTGTATGAACATTTCAAATAGGTTTCTGTTATTTAAGGTTTCCTAAAGAAAATTGTTGTGAACACGAGACTTGGATACGGTTTTTTGTGTGAATTAATATGCATAATTTAACATTTCTCATCATCTTTTACATACCGTATTAAATATTTTAACAGTATTGCTAAGCCAGACTAGGATTCATTTCACCTCAAAAAATTAAAAGATAAAAGATATTTATTTCCAGATAGATTGTACAGTTCCACTTACAGACTAATAATATAATCTATTAAATTTATATAACTCAAATTTGTAAAAAGTATAATGAACTCTGGTACCCAAGGTAAGATTTAACTTGTGTTATGGTGAACCAGTGCTCTCTCATGGTTTGCACAGAGTTACATTAAATATTAGATGGAGGACGTGGTTTTGATGTAATTAGTAGAAGGCAGTAAGTATCTTTATACATAACAGTCTACACACAAATTTTAATAACTAACAACATAGATTCATAGGCACCACTTACTTTAGCGGCAAGAAAATTGCAGTCCGGAGCTTCATTAGAATTTTTTTGTTCTTATTTCTATGCATTAATTTTAGTAAAGATACGAGTTTTGCGTATGTTTCAATATGCACGTTATGTTTTATTTTTAAAGTAGCTTTCAAAAATTGGGTAAATACTCCACTTTGCAGATGATCGCCTCGTCTGTGATAAATCTAAAAAATAAGATAGCAACACAGTCTCCTAAAAACTGCTTGCACCCTTTGTAAGTCTCCATTCATTGAAGACATGGTATGCTTTCAGATATTTCTCAGGTAGGAAACTTAATTCTGCATTAATAACTTGTTGTTTCAACTCTTCCGGTGTTATAATACTGTTCTCGTCGCTAGTTTCACTTATATTTACGATTATTTTAATATTTTTTAACTTATTCAACTCTTTTCGCCAGCCAAGAAATTTTATTCCCGCTCTTTTATTTAAATTAAGACGTGTTTGGAAATAGCACCCATTATATTTTATTAAGTACTCAAAATATATTACGTAACATTATTGAAACTAGAAATAAATATTTACAGGTTAAATATCAGTTTTATTTGCATTAGATACTTATTTTCGCTTAAATACAACAATAAGTTAATAATTCTATAAATTACATTACAAGACATAATTATCTTTTTGCAAAATTTCTTTAGTAGTACGAAATTCCGAACGTGTTTGTCTTTGAGGTCGAATTCAAAATCAGAACTTCGAAAGGGCTGGTCTTTGTCTCTCTCTCTCTCTTTCTAATGGCGGGAAAGAGATAGAGTGTGAATGTTTCAAATAGTATGATTAACCCGAGGCTGATTAAGATATTTGCGGCTCTAAAACAAAAATTAAAAAGTTACTTGGTCTCACTGATTTCAGGCAGCAAAACCTACATGTTTGAGCTACTGAAGTGAAAAAAATATCATAACTTTTATCAATATTATCTATACCTTAATCTAGATGGTAACATCCCTATCACAAGTTCTACTTTCTACTTTACGGCACGTGGTACTGCCAGACTTACGATTTATCCGTTTATCTACGTATTTTCGACCTTGCTTCGGATATATCATAAACGTATACGTATAAGATTCATAATCTATATTTTCTTGGTTTATTTTTTAATAGAACATACGTAAGGAATACTGCGCTACTAAGTAGGAAGTTTTAATAATTTTCTACAATATACGGCGCCAGCGCTGAACCAAACACAAGGTCGTAATAGTGAGCAGACCATAATAATATTAATTATTATAAGCATAATAATGAAACTGGATTTATTTTCTAAGTCAATAGTTTTGTAATTAGTACCTAAGGTAAGACGATAATCACTTTCTCATTACGGTCCTCTTTTAATTTCAGTTACAAATGTGTTTCTTTTTTTATGCCTGGCTTAATTTGTTTAGTTTTAATACCTATTTATTTAACTGATTTGAAATATTTTTTATTTTTCCGGCATTTTCCTTTGATCTGACAACACTAAAATTTAATTCGGCTATAGCTCGCTTGGTGGCCACCAACCAGAATTATTATTTTAGTCAATTTCATTCTTGAGTTTGCCGTTGCCGTTCTAATATCGCTATTTAATGCTAGATGGCGTTACTGAGAGATGGGATCACAGTTTTTGTATGACATTTCTTCGCATGTATATATATAATATCTATAGTTTTTAAATCTCTTTGCATGCACCGTTTCTCAAATGCGAAACTCGCAAGGTCGGTCGCATAGTCTCGTAAATAATATTTAGTGAGAGCGATGGAGAGCCACTCGCATTTTCAAACGTTAGGACAAACGTAACATCACGCCTGTAATCCCCGGAGGGCTAGGCAGAGGTGTAACTGGTAGTGCACTCACATTTCGCCAGTTATGTTTAATTCCCATGTAATAGGGGGCGAGCCTATTAGGACAGCAGACACTAATTAGGGGTCCGTTTGTGGACTTCAATAAATTGGTGAAGAGGACAAGCAACATACAATACAATTATTACAGCAGCAAAATAAGTACAATCAGAACTTATAATAAAACACAGAATACTAAATGACTTGATTAAATCTAATTTAAAAAGCACTACATTTCAATAATAGACCCTTGAACTGTATCTTTGTTCTTCACTCCAGATTAATGAAACCTAATTTATACGTATGCATATAATAAAGAGGAAAAGTTTGATTGTTTGTTTGTTTGCGTCGAATAGGCTCCGAACCTACTGGACCGATTTGTAAAATTGTTTCACTGTTGGGAAGCTACACTATCCCCGGGTGACATAGGCTTTTTACTTTTAATCCCTGTATTCCCACGGGAACGGGAATAACGCGGGTGAATCCGCGAGACGTCTGCTAGTTTAACAATATGTCTAGTGGTCGCAATTGCTACTACTGAATAATAGCTTCTAGGTTTAATTCCCAGCAAAGTGTTATGTAGAGTTACATCCATCTTAAATCTCGGAAGGAGTCTGGACTTATGCCTGTGTGTTAATTAAGGAGTCCTCCACATTAGGCGTACGTGTTCCTCGGGTGAAGGAGTAAGAACGCGATGCGAGAGAGGCGTGCGCGCCGCGTACACTTTCCACACACTCCGCAGGGCAGCAAAACGCCCGAGGAATGCACACGCCTAATGTGGGATCTTCCTTAGGGGCAAAAAGCTTGCCCCCTATCATAGAAGTTACACATAACTGACAAAATATGGCTGTATAATAAGTAGAGCCTTCGGTAAATCTCTGTTGCAAGTAAGTATTAATTAGACTAAGCTCACGCAGCACATGAAATAACACTAAAATTTCAAATACATATTAATGGTATGAGGAAGAAAAAAATTAACAAGTTTACAGTCAAGGCTACTGGGCTCCTTAGCAACTCTCACCTAACTACCTACTAGACTAGGAAACTAATTGTTCATGCTGTTAATTCACATATTTACACAATCACCTTGTGTAATGTCAGAGGTAGCACATCAAGTGTGAGGTAACAGTGCTACCGTTAAACATTCTAATTTTATACAATTTTAATGTATATCTGAGCTCAATGTGTATCAATTGCAGGTTTTTGTTGTATTTAAGGCGAGGTTTCCCCAGCAGTGTAGGCATTTAACGCTTACCTCAGGCCCCGCAACCAATAGCGCTACGTAATAAACTGCGATGCATCGGAGAAACGCCGCGCGCTGTCGTCGTACCGCTCATTCATGACTTCACGAACTCGAGTAGGTACACAGTTGCGTCACAGAATAGAGTAATGCAGTAGAGCAACTTCAATTTAATAATTTAGATATGATAGAATTCTTGAACTACGATATCAATATTGTAATTCAAAAATACTTAAATGCATTGAATGGTTATTTAATTTTAGTATCCCACTTAATAAGAATATGAGTATGCGTGGAAAGTATGGGTTTAGGGAAAATGGGTTAAATAAATAAATATTTGATTTGTTAATCACAGTTGAATTAATATTAGCTAAAATATTGCCAGATCAAAGTAAAAATAGAGGAAAAATCAATTAAAAGTATAGAAATAAAAGTAATAAAAATAAAAATATGTAAATTATACACATCTGGCTACAGTTCGTCGAAACGTAGTTGACGTGGTTTGAATGGCAAAAACTAAAACCTTATAGATTCTTTATATCTGTCTGTCTGTCTGTCCGTATGTCACAACCATTTTATTAAGAAACTGTTAGAACTACACAGTTGGAAATTGGTAAGTGGATGTGGTTTGGGAACCGCTATACGTTTTTTACAAAAAAAAACGAAATTAAATGAAATTACTTTTTTTTTAAATGAAGTATTATAATTGCAGGCATAGCGTAGTTTATATACAAGGTGTTTTTTTATATCCCATAACTCTAGGGTTATAATTATTCTGTAGGTAAAAATAATACTATAACTCCTAGAATAGATGGTCCAAAAATGCATAGTTTCGGAGATTATATCATCAATCATAATTAAATTATCAGTTGTTTAGTACCCGTAACACAAGCTCTGCTTAGCTTGGGGCTAGATGGCGTTGTGTGAATACTCGTGGAATATTATTATTAAGTATTATTAATATTATTTTTATTACCTTATTAGTTTATTTTCCCATACGCAAAATACGCGCTTTGACGTGGAGTTGCGGATACCAGCCCGGTATCTTTAATCTTTAATCTTTTATCTAATTAGTTCAAAAATTGTCACCAGTACGACGAACCTTCTTTCTAACATCACTTTTCTTTCACGTAAGGGTGTTTTACATTAATCATCGTGACTTTGTCGAATTATTTTGTATGATAGTAAAAAAAAAGGATGATTGAAACATAATTCATGTGCCAGTTGATTCTTTGATATGGTCTCAATCATACCCTAGAGTTATACAAAATATACAAAAAAATACGTTGTATAACTCAGGCATTATAATTATATAACTCAGGCATAACGTAGTTTCGTATTAGCGAAAAATAAATGTCACCGAAAATAATAAACATACCTACTTGTAGGAAATGAGCAATGTACAGCTTGGCAAAAAAGAGTAGAAACGGAACTAAATTTTTGTCTGTTGGCAACATTTCCAAAACAATGACATCTCATAATAAACAAAGTTCACGATTTCGTAAAATTTTAATTTCGACCACCATACGTTGATTAATAAACGTAAAAAGTGAAGAATAATGAATAAAACCATTCGGAGTGCTGGCAGGGAGGTTATTTATAAGGTGTAGGTACAGGCGATGTCTGGCGGAACATGAGGCCCAAACAATTCTATCTGAACTTCACAATGTTTACCAAAGAACCGCTGATAAGACAGGTATGTAAGAGTTTGTTTTGTTGATTTTAGTTGAATCAAGTGTTAATTGATGAATAAAAAGCTATATTAATTCGCTTGCGTAAGGAATAACTAGAAATTTGAAACAATAAATGTCGAGCACATAGGTTATGTTTACATTTTTTCTGCATTACTCTGGTATAGCGCGCTGAGATAAATTGATACTTTGGTGACTTGACTTTTAACTGAATGAAAATTAAATTTCTACGTAAATTATACTTTAAGTGCGATATCAAGGGAGAGAATTATTTGTTCTAGTGTTTGCATTAGAAATGTAAAAAAAATTGTCGTGTCATTGCCTAAAAAATAAATCTAAATCTATTATTTTAATTTTGGGAAATCTGTTAGCGTTCTAAGAAAAATCGTGCTGGAAGTAGATAAACAACATTAACAGTATGTGACAAAAATGTTTTACTTTTAATATTGTTAGACATAAATGAAATATTTCGTCTTTACAGGAAGCAGCTAAACGTGCATTCCAAGCTATTACCGAAGAGGATTGGAAGAACTCGTGCTAACATGTAATAAAAATAGAAAAGGATTACTGGGAAAAAAACTAACTATGAACGAGGAAATTGAGCGATTAGTCATAAATCTAGAAAATTATAGAAGCAGCACCTCTGAACCCGAACATGACTCAGATGAGTTTGCGGCCAGCTCTAGCCATGACATGGATGTGGTAAGGGTGGAATATTTGGAGGACGATTTACTAGATTAAAATATGGAATAAAGAATTAGGTTAAACAATATGATGTTTTATTTTTATAATTCCTAAACCATGTAAACTCAGGAGTATTTACCCAAATATTTATTTTTAGGTAAGTAATCAGTTGCGTGTCGAGAACACGTCCTTGTTCAATGAAACCACTACTAATTACTTACGGATTTAAAAATATAATACTTATACAGGTTACGAATATATTGTTACTTTATGTCTAAAAAAAAAGTTGCTAAGTATCAAGATTAGGTCAGTACGCTATGCGGTTGCAACGGGTTGCGAATTTGCCATACGAACAGCACAGTGGCGCGCCTCCATTATTTTCTACTCTTTTTTGCCAAGCTGTAATACTGTACTTTGCTACACTGTGGTACGAGTGTGCTGTGGTA
Organism: Euplexia lucipara; assembly: GCA_921972225.1. Taxonomy (NCBI): domain Eukaryota; kingdom Metazoa; phylum Arthropoda; class Insecta; order Lepidoptera; family Noctuidae; genus Euplexia; species Euplexia lucipara. The sequence goes on along the minus strand of OV179146.1, from coordinate 1,126,341 downwards.
CGTGACCTTCACAAACATAGACACAAAATATAATAATAATATTTGTTGTGTTGTGGTAGCTGTGGGTACTTTTACCTAATACTCACGTGACGTGCTGCTGGTGGTTTGATGTTCATACTGGAGACGGTTCCTATGAGTAGACGGTGTGACCACCATCCCATCTTATTCACTATTTACTACAATAATGTTCATCATCATCATCATCAGTCTATAATGTTCCCACTGCCGGGACACAGCCCTCCTCTCTATGAGAGGGAGTGGGCTATAATCCACCACGCTAGCCCACTGCGGGTTGATAGATGTCACACTGGGCCACCACTGCTCAAGAGTGTGTTGATGCGAGTATTTTTTTTTTGTTTCAATGCGCAAATTCATGGCGCTACTGATTCGATACTGAGAGGAAATAATAAGCTACGTTATGCCTTAGGTTACGTATATTTTATTATCACAAAACAATTAGTAAAAAAAATCGCGGGCGATTTCGTAGGCAAAATCTATTAAAAATACAAAATCCCAGCAGGGTGAACGGGTGAACTACCTATTTGACGTCTCGCAACAATAAACCATTATAGCATTTGCGCGCGTGGCGACTTTATTTGCTCTATCTTAGGGTTCAAATACTACTATTCGATACACTTGGTATGGTTGGTAAATACGTTTCGCGGTAAAAATAAAGCATGAAAGACTTTCGCGCTTATCGTTGTTATTGCATTAGTATTTTTTTCTTGTAAACATTGTCCCACTCTAGGAATTTCTCCTGTGTCGTGGGTGCGTTTACAAACATTTAATCTCACATACACAAACACCCAGACCCGCGAACAACTACTTGTAGGTCATACAAAATATATTTGTTCCGTGCGGGAATCGAACCCGCGACACGCTGCGCAGCAGTCGATCGCTCAGCCACTGCGCCAACCGTGCAACCGTGTCCGTGTTGTAAAAGTATTATGCGTACCTAAGTTTGAGATTCAATATCATCTAAGGTATTATTTATACGGTAAAATATAATTTAGGTACCTACCTAAATAAAAAATATCGTCAAAGTATTCCTACCTTTTTGTTTATTCAGTCTTCGTAGAGCCAATGAAGACAATTTTTTATTCTTGACCATTTTGATTTATTTTACTTATCTACAAATTTATCCTAATAATCTAACTAATAAAACGAAAAATATTTCAACTATTTAAAAAACTAAATTAAAGTGATGATAAATAATAATATAAAAATAATAATAAAATTTATTTCAGACCATAAGTCCATAAAACAAAGTAAAGATAAAGTATGTACCTACATGTAGTACAATTTATCGAAATCGATTTTTTATCGGGGGATGACGGAAAAATTGGCGCACGTCCGACCTCGAACACGTTCCGCTCGGGACTAAAGGACTCGGAGCGAGCGCAAACTAGTGATTTACACTTTGTTTTGGAATTTGTTATACATTTATTTTAATATTGCACATTATGTGACCCGAGATAATACACATTTTTTACGACCTTTATTATGATATAAGTTTTATTTTTCAAAGCCTAATATAACTCAAGTAAAACGAGTATTTAGCTATCATTTGGACATGTCTTTGCGATGTAATTGGATGCAGTGAAGTGTAAGTAATCGTGTATCGCATGCCCGACATATCATGGTCGAAGAGTCAACTATGTAATATATTTTTTTCAAAATTTAAATCCGTTCCATGTACGAGTAAAACGCTATTGTTGACTACGTTTATTGGGGTCACCTCGCCTTAATGTGTATATTATATCCCATTATGTTGCTGGTTAATCAACACTTGTTCTAAGACACAGTCCACAAAGTAGGCACAATAGTTAAATAATCATCATGGATCATATGTGATTCATGAGACAGGGAATGGGTGAAAGCATTGTTAGGTCCATAAGGCTAAGAGCAGACAGCCAGCCAGCACATCAACCTACCACAACCTGTCACATTTTACCAATCGAATATGAACTTTATTAGGTTTGTCTTAAAGTTAAAGTTAAAACTATCAAAGAAATTTGTCACATTAGGGTAGCTTGATGCGCTAGGCTCTGTGCATAAGGTCAATTATTATTCTAATTCTAGTGGTATGATATAGATCACAGGTAAACAAAATCTTTTGCTTGACAGTTGAGTATCCACATTTAAATCAGTAGAGTTTTAATAAAAGGAAAATAATACATCAAAATATAACAAAACAGTTGGGAGTAAACCTTTTTCCAAAGCTTTTGCTAAGATCCTTACATCCATTTTATTCTTTGTCTACATTCATATAGCTGGACAAACATGCATGCCAGTTGCAGATACTATACATCGGAACTTTCTGAAGAACATTACTAAATAGGTCAGGGTAAGTATGTCTAACTAAGACTTTCTTTCCTGGTATTTCCACTCAGACTTTGCCATCTAATAAATCATCCTCAAAAAATGCTAACTATCTAAGCATACTCTTTTCAATCGTTGTCTTAACACCTTAATTTAAACCACAACGTTGTTTTTATTACAGAATCAAACCAGGAAATAATAATGTGGATATTGATGATTAAAACAAAGTATTTACATTTTACATGCCAGCTGAAGATTATTACATTGTTTATACTTGTTTATGTTGTTTGTTAACAAAATACATAACATCACGCCATAGTACCTATATAAACATATCACCAGTTGTGTTTAAATCCTATGTTACAGAGGGCAAGCCTAATGCTATCAAACAGGCAAGAATCTTGCCTCCAGGCTGCTACTCAGTAAAACCCAGAACCTCATAAATGTGGCTATGTGTGTATGTGTGGTAGTATTGCTTTCGGTCACCAAACCTTTATGGTTCAGTGACCGAAAGCAATACTGCCATATGGAGGCAGGATTCTTGGGAGAAAAATAAAGCATAAGAGTAATGACATGTGCATAACTAAATTGCAGTCTACCATTCATAACAGTGCAACAACATTGTTAGTTGCTAACTTGTAGAAAAACAAACATTGAGATTGCTAATAGGTCTTTGTTTAACAATACTCGGTTAAATTTAAGTCATTTTAATCCTCTTCAGGGGTCATTGTACTGATCATTGTGAACCCGAAACTACGGAAAAAAATCAGCTGTTCCCTACATTTATGCGCACATAAATGTAGGGAACAGCAGATTTTTTTTCGCGATTTCGGGTTTGGTCCCATAGTAAAAGCTGTTCACAATGATGAGTACAATGACCCCTGAAGAGGATTAAAACGACTTAAATTTAACCGTGTATAGACACTGATTTAGTTTTAAATAAATTTGTGGGCACTGTTGACCTAATTAACAAGTGTCATTCACTGTAAAGTGTTTATTATACCTATTATAAAAACATCTTTTTTGTTAGTGTTACTGTGGCCAAACAGAAAATATTCTGATCAAGTTTAGTAGAATGAAAACAAGTTAGGATATCAATTGTTTTGATAAATGTATATCATTTCTGCACTGAATCAAAACTACATAAGAATAAAGCTGTTGATATTGGTTTATCTGATTGCTACTTTATATATTAAACTCATGATAACATGCCAAAAGGGATACATTATCTAGGTTTAGTAAATCACAAACTTGTTTAAAAAAAATCAAGCTGTGATAGAGTGATTGAAATGCAACTTCCCTCTTATTCTCACAGGAGGTGAGACATAATCAGTCAAGTGTTATTTGTTGCTACAAGGAACGAGCAATCAGCTGTTGCCAGCCCAATATTTACAACATAAACCAATCAAACACAAAACAATGACTTCATGTTTCATGTTAATAAGTCCATCAGTGAAAAAAAAAACTATTTAAAGTATGTGAAAAAATATTCGTGCCAATTATTTGTCAATGATATGAAAGTTCACTCACCTCTTATGTCCGCGCGAGTTACCCAGCTGCAACCGCAGCGGGGGCGAAGCCCAGCCCCACACGGAGTCAATCTGCAACACACCAACCAGCCATACTGTCAGACAACCCCACTTCACACACAAAACCAATCCTGTTTGCCAATACAAACTAATTTATGCACTGTATGCCCTCAGCTTAGCTCAGCACTCACCTTTGACAATTCCTTTTCGACTTCACAAAGAAAACTGACCTCGAAGGAGTGTTAATCTCTTACTAAACGCCCTGAGGAATGTAAAACAGTTAACGGCACATCGATTTTAAGATTTCACAAGTTTTTATGTTTACCAATGTTACAGCTTATGTATCGTACTTTTGTCCACTAGTCAATTTTTTGAAGGTCTGATCAAAACAACAGACAAGGTAACAAACGGCCTTCAATCGGGAACTTCTCTGCCTAGATATTTTCATTTGAATGAAATTAAACCAAAACAACCTATACAAAACTATATTTCAAAAGTTTTCTTACATTTTGTGAGGTAAAATATATTTTATTGATTTAAAATAATATGAAAAAAGTACAATGATCAGGAACTAGAATCTAAGTTTCGAACGCACGTCACGTCTTGTCATTTTAGCAAGTTTTTGATTCCCTATTAAAAAAACCTGTTTTTCAATATGGCAATCAAATACTCGCAAATTCTTCTTTTCCAAAAATGTATATTTACCCGTTCTTTTATCTATAAACTTAGTATCTTCATCTTCTTATCATCTTATATTGAATAATTCTCAGCTGGCTAGTTTCGCACTTTACATAAATTTTAATAAACGAACACCAATAAGGTTAGCAATGAACGTACCAGAACAGCTGATTAAAAGTGACATTTGAGTTTGACATTGACACTTAGACTCAATCAGTTGTTGACGTTTTCGTCTGGTTTTCCGGTTTGTTTCCAAACTGGATTCAATGTTCGAATAAAACTACTGCTAGAAATTATCATTACTTATTAATAAGGACCCCTAAAATGTCACTGAGTCTTCTTTTAGAGAAATACGATGTATCCACTGATGAGGGACTACAAAAAGCGCTCAATGAGATTGAAAAAGAAGAGGTGAGTCGAGTTGTTTTGGTGACGGTGGCACAAATTTTGTTTTAATAAGGACGTGTTTTTGCAGTCAGAGGTTGATGCGGCCCTCTCGGGAGTACTATCCAGGGCGTGTTCCCTGGAAGGTCGTCTTCGGACGGCGAGCCAAGCTTACACGAAACTGAATGAAGTTAAGACGGATGCACAAATCGCCGCTGACATGGTGGACAAGACTGCCGGTCTCGCGAGAGATGTTAGTGCTAAAGTACGGCAACTGGACCTGGCCAGGGTAAATTACATGCGTAACATTTGCATTAGACTACAATTTAATAAAAATTTTGAAGCTTATTTAATTAATCTGTTCTCCACAGTCGCGCGTGGCTGAATGTCAGCGTCGTGTGCATGATCTGATAGACCTACAGCTGTGTAGCGCTGGAGTGGAGGCAGCTATCAAAGCACATGACTATGAGACTGGTATGTTTACAACTGTCATTAAAACTCACTCAATCTGTTATAAACCCTAATGTCTAACATATTGGTACCATATTTCAGGTGCTGGACATGTATCTAGGTTCCTCAGTATGGATCCAGGTTCAGTAGCTGCAGCAAGGGCCCGCGGGGCACCAGACCCACGTGATGCCATGACTCGCGCAGCAAATACGCTACGGGAGCATCTAGTGCGCAAGTATGTACTCAAACATCCCAAACCCGGAGGAGAATTTGGATCTTTCTCAAAAAGTGCTGTCACTACCTTGTATTACCTGATCAGTCTTAGAAATAAGAAGCTGGGAAGAGGGATCAAATAATGCAGGGCATGGACTGTACTAACACAATTATTGGACTTTGAACTGACTAACCATGTAAGTCATGCCTTTTCTCATGATTTAAGTAACTTATGTCAGGTTTGAAGAAGCAGCACGAAAGGAGGATGAAGCAAGCGTGCAGCGCTTGTTTAAGCTGTTCCCGCAGATTGGAAGAGCTGAGGAGGGAGTGGACCTTCTTGCCAAATATCTCGCCACACAAGTTAGTTATCACTCATTCTGAAACCTACTTTTTTCTTAGTGCTCTTATGTATTTTGCTCAATTAGTTACTTCGGTCAATTTTGTCATAATCACAACTGCTGCCTTTATCTTGTTTAGTTTAGCGAAATTCTTTATTATCATAAAAACATATTCAAAGTACTTAAAATTTGGAGGTAGCAGCAGAGTTTATTATTTAGGCCAGGCTTCCATGGTGGCACGGCACATCAGTGAGTCTTATTTTATCATGATAAGCGTCTACATTTCAGGATGCCACGGCATGCCAGACAGTGCAAAAGGATGCCGAAGCAGGCTGCGCCATATCAATGAAATGTAGGTTCTAATAGAGTTAGATAGGATTCAAAATCGTCTGTATTAAAAAAATCCTATGGCCTTACGCGCTCTGCGTAAGTACTACCGATGTAAGCGGTAGCTCAGGTGATCGCGCATGACGTACGAGCTGCCGCGCCTCCCGCGCTCTCGCCTGTATACTGTGAGCGCGGGGAAGCGCTGGCGCAACGCACACAACAATACGTATTGTATTCATCTTGTAAATGATGTCCCTCAGACGGAAACCGCGATCCGCCGCGCGTGCGTGGTGTCGGACGTGCGCTCGGAGGCGGCCGTGTTCGCGGACGGCGTGACGCGCGTGGTGGAGGCGGCCGGCGCCGGCCTCGAGCGCGCGCGCCTGGCCGCCGCACCACACGCGCCCGGGATGCTGCACCGCTCTTTGCGCGCCATACAGCCCGCGGTAAGCCAACAACACTAGGTACGTCATTGGAACCCAGGTATAGAGAGAAGTGGCAATCGCTCCATATCGATTCAATTTGCAAAATCGATACCGTTGCACGATGTCGTGTCCTAAGTTGTCAATCGAATTATTCGATATCAAAGTGATTTCGAGTCATTTGATTTAGTTACGATAACGATTTATCACGTGTCATTTCGAAAGTTTATGCCAATCCCATACATTTTGGATTTATCTAACTTCGTATTCGTTAATGAAGATGTGACTTTCTCTCGGCCCCCTGATATTACCTGCAATTTACTCATTCATTTCATTTATTTTTGCAAACAAGTGTTGCTGTTACGTACAAGCTCTGCCTCCTGAATTAGGTAGTTAACCTGTATCTCAGGAAACAGTTCCTTTCCTAATTCCATATTGCAAATATTTGTTTACTGGGCACAATCATAATATACATCCGTCTTTACTCTGAAGGTGTGTGCCGGTGTCCGTCGCATCTTCACCGAACTGGTCTTAGCGCGACGTCTGGAGTCAGATCCTCACAGAGCTGGGATCTCTCCACTGAGCGCGGAGCCAGTCCTGGCTGAACTGGCTCTGACACACTCTCGCATCTGGCTGTACTTCACATTCCTGAGGAGGAAGGCTGAGGTAAGTCTTTTGATGTGTATACAATCAGTTGGAGTAATATTTTTTGACCGGAATGGATGTAACAAAAGTAACTTGCCACCTTTTTCTTTAAAATTCCACTCTACCAGAAAACGCGAATTCTGTTTTTTATTGCACCATAAAAGTAGTCTTGTTAACCCCTCCAACTAAGCTAAACTTGCTTGGCTCTGGTGTGGGTCCACGTCAATAGTGTAACGGCCCGTTCACGACTTTGGCGCTGTGAGCAGCGACAAAACGCGTGGCGGCGAGCGGTAAGATTCATTGTATGAAAATGCCACGAGTCGCTGCTCGACCGACTCATGGCTTACTTCGTATATTTTCATGCTTTTGAATCTTTAACGCTTGGCAAGGTAATACCTTAGCCATTGGGCTATTGCCGCTCTTCCAATATTTTAAGCCTTAAGTTCCTGATATTCGTTTGGTTACACACCATTTTTTGTCTTGGCACAGGTGGACGCAGCACCTTTGAAGGAAGCAGAGAAGAAAGCAAGTGTAGACGCAGTCGAGAAGATCATAAACGAATGCGACCTCATGCGAACTGCGCAGGATATATTAGGACATTATCTTGCTTTGGAGAGGTACAACACTTTTATTTACACTTGAACAAATATGAACTTTACGGTTGTTTCAGTAAAGTTGATTTCGCAATGGCAAGAGTCATTAAATATAACAATTAAAATCAAGTTATTTATTAAAATTAAGCTGAGGATCAGCACTTTTTAACGTCAAAATGACATAAGATAGTCCTCCAAAAAGCACGCACTCTCACATTCCCCTTTTAATCACGTGAATTGAAAACTAAACTGTGAATGCTAACAGTTCTTGTCAATATTTCCACGAATTATTGTTTTTTTTTTCATGCACATGCTTAGTGACCCTAAACCCCCATTCTCTTTATACTCATTTTGCTTTAGGTAAAAATGACATATTTTCATTGCGTAGATACTTTTTGGAGGAGAGCGTAAACAAGGCATTGAAGATGGCAACACCGCAGATCGGAGTCACGACATCCAGCCTGGTCGATGACGTGTTCTTTATAGCCAGGAAGGTTATCAGGTGAGCACTGGCGCTGGCTCCGATGGCAAGAAGTATCACATTCTTCAATTAATTAAACGGTGAAACATGCATCCGGCTCGAAGGACCACTTTTATGTGTGATCCAGAGGTAGTTAGTTAAGTATAGTTAAGTTGACGAAAACCATAGATTTCCCGATAATTCAGTTTAAGTATTTGTAAAAGTTACACAAGATTTCTGTTGGATGCTAATCTGCGGTTATAGCGCTACGGTAGCTATATTGGTAAACTAACTAATTATAAAAGTAAAGAAATCTTGCAGCTGAAAGTAGGTTGCTGCGTTAGCAATAAAATTTGCCTGTACGTGAACCGTTATAGCCAATAAAAAATTCACTACTTTCGCATAACGCCATCTAGTCCCAAATTAAAAAAAAAGCTTGTATTTGCTTACAATAATAGCCTATGAAATAATGTAGCTTTCTTAGGTAAAAGAATGTTTAAAATCGGTTCAGTAGATCCAAAGGTTACCTAAAACGTCAGTAACTCACAAACTTTACCTCTTTATAATTTAAGTATAGATAAGGAAATGGATAATATGTTAATTTTTGTTCAATTTGGCTACCGGTTCAACCGACTGGCCTATGCTGGTGAGCAATAATCAGGCATGTGTTCTATCTTTCACTTTAAGGAATCATTAACTTTTAAATGATCTTTGTATCATGCATTTATCTACACTGTAACAAGGCGTTCAATGATGATGAATTTCCTAAGTCTGTTCTCGTCCTTAACCGACTTGGTTGCAGGCGTGCAGTTTCGTCGGGCAGTGTGGACGGCGCATGCGCGGTGTTGAACGAGGTGAGCGCGCAGCTGGAGCGCGGCGCGGCGGGGGCCCTGCGGCGCTGGCTGCGGGCCCCGCCGCACGAGCCGCTGCCGCTGCCGGGGCCGCGCGCCCGCCTGCCGCCCGAGCCCGTGGACCGGGACCTAGAGGCGCAGAGGACACTCTATCTAGTAAGTCTACTGCACACTTTGTGAACGAGGTGAGCGCGCAGCTGGAGCGCGGCGCGGCGGGGGCCCTGCGGCGCTGGCTGCGGGCCCCGCCGCACGAGCCGCTGCCGCTGCCGGGGCCGCGCGCCCGCCTGCCGCCCGAGCCCGTGGACCGGGACCTAGAGGCGCAGAGGACACTCTATCTAGTAAGTCTACTGCACACTTTGTGAACGAGGTGAGCGCGCAGCTGGAGCGCGGCGCGGCGGGGGCCCTGCGGCGCTGGCTGCGGGCCCCGCCGCACGAGCCGCTGCCGCTGCCGGGGCCGCGCGCCCGCCTGCCGCCCGAGCCCGTGGACCGGGACCTAGAGGCGCAGAGGACACTCTATCTAGTAAGTCTACTGCACACTTTGTGAACGAGGTGAGCGCGCAGCTGGAGCGCGGCGCGGCGGGGGCCCTGCGGCGCTGGCTGCGGGCCCCGCCGCACGAGCCGCTGCCGCTGCCGGGGCCGCGCGCCCGCCTGCCGCCCGAGCCCGTGGACCGGGACCTAGAGGCGCAGAGGACACTCTATCTAGTAAGTCTACTGCACACTTTGTGAACGAGGTGAGCGCGCAGCTGGAGCGCGGCGCGGCGGGGGCCCTGCGGCGCTGGCTGCGGGCCCCGCCGCACGAGCCGCTGCCGCTGCCGGGGCCGCGCGCCCGCCTGCCGCCCGAGCCCGTGGACCGGGACCTAGAGGCGCAGAGGACACTCTATCTAGTAAGTCTACTGCACACTTTGTGAACGAGGTGAGCGCGCAGCTGGAGCGCGGCGCGGCGGGGGCCCTGCGGCGCTGGCTGCGGGCCCCGCCGCACGAGCCGCTGCCGCTGCCGGGGCCGCGCGCCCGCCTGCCGCCCGAGCCCGTGGACCGGGACCTAGAGGCGCAGAGGACACTCTATCTAGTAAGTCTACTGCACACTTTGTACTGTAAGCCCATTCATATTAATTTGAGTCATGAAACGCACGCCACTGAAACAGGCGCACATGAACGAAGCAGAGGCTGGCGCCGACTGGGCGGAGCGCCTGGCCAGCGAGGCGTGCGCGGCGGCGGGCGCGCTGGCCCGCAGTGCGGCAGAGCGCGACAAGCTGGCGTCGTGCGCGGGGGGGCTGGGCGGCGCCGCGGCCGCCTTCCGCGCCGCGCACGACCTGGCGCTGGCGGCGCTGGCGGCCGCGCTGCACCCCAAGCTGGTGGCGTGGGCACATGCGCTGGTGGATCCCGCGCCACACACAGGTATTACATTACTTTTTTCATTTCTTTCTTTTCGTTTACGTTCTAGAAGGATGTATAAATAAATATCCTTTATTTCAGATAATTACAATCCTTTACTTTTGATATATACACAACTTATTGGTGAGGTTCTTCAGAAAGGTTAGGTGCAGAGTACTCGCAACCGACGCGTTGTGTGTGTACGACGACGTATGTGTACGATGACATGTATGAATGTGAACGAAGCTAACTAACTAAAGATCGTAGTAGAAGGCGCTTTGTAGGTTTTGCTTACACCATAGCAAAAAGTTAGTTTATGTATTTTTTTGGTTTTTTTTTGTGTTAAACTTATCAAGACATTGGTGTATTGAAATTATTGGTAGACCAAGTTCAATCCTTAAATATAATATCACGAATCCTCGCGCAGAGGAGATGGAGGACGACGCGGACGCACTGCCGGCGGCGCTAGAGGCGCTGGCGGACGCGGCGCGTGCGCACGTGTCGCCGCGCGCAGTAGACGCGCTGCTGCTGCGCGCGCTGGCCGACCTGGCCGCGCGCGCCGAAGCCGCACTGGCGCACTACAGATACGACCGGGTACGTACAGCGGCGCGTGCGCACGTGTCGCCGCGGTCGCTGTACCGACGTGTGCGTGTTGCAGGAGGGCGGGCTGGGCGTAGAGCGGCGCGCGCGGCGCCTGGCGGGCTGGGCGGGCAGCGCGGCGGGCGCGGCGCGGGAGCGATGCGCGCGCCTCACGCAGGCGGCGGCGCTGCTGGCGCTGGAGCAGACGGCGCATGCGCGCGACGCGCTGCTGCCCACGCCGCGCCTGGCCGCGCACGAGGCCAAGGACATACTCATGCGCAGGTACGGACCAAGTCTAGTCCACTATTTTATCTCCAATATACGAACGTACGCACCCAGATTTGTTTGATGTACACTAAATGCAACTACACTCGCTTTTTTTGACAATTGACATCGTCGTACTATGTTGACAGTGCGTGCGCACACGCACTGTCGTCTGTGTACACTCGTATAAAACCGGCCTTACCTAACTATCCATTTTGTAACTGAGCGGGAAACAAAATATCTTTTTTCAGGAAAACTAGTAAGAAAAAACTGAAAAACTAGCTTACTCTTTCTTTTCCACCAATAAATAAAAATTTAAATATTCAAGCTTACTCAAATTAAATCGTCTGTTTTTCCAGGACCGACTTCAAAATAGAAGATATCAAGCGCTTGAAGCTGTAGTGCGTTTTGTAATATAAAACAAATATGACCTGTTAAACTTTAATATATTATACTATATACCGCATTTAAAATAAATATACCTATTTACCTACAAACACGTCTCTGGTTTATTTTATTATTTTTCAATGTGTTCAGAACCATTCAAATTAAACAAATCAACGTTATTTAACACCTTTAATATCTATACATAATCATATAATTTTCATATTTTAATACATTTAGAAACAGTGTAACAGCTATGTTATAATATTAATAAGTTTAAATAAAATAAAGTTATTTAATACCGTGTAAAAACTAAGTAATGGTGCACAACCCAAAAAAAATAGAAGTGACCAAACAATCCTAAAAGCACTGCTAGGCAAGTTCATTTTGATTCTATAAGCTTTATTTTTATACACATATAGTGCTGTGCGATGCCAAAAAGAAAATCGATTTAATTCAATTGACTGAATAACGAATTAAATCAGCCAGTTGTAGTACTATTTACATAAGTCTTCCTTTTGTTTTCGTTTAGTTAATCTTTATAATTATGTATCATGTATATAAGCAGTAATCGTCGGGTTGCACTGTATTTAATTACCGCATACCAAACGGCATACACTACACCGGTTAATTATATTGTATGCCTGAATATTACAAAAATGTCTTGGACTCTTTTTAGGTCAAGTCATTTACCAATTAATTCTTATAAATGTCACTTCTATCTTTTATCGATTGAATTTAGATACTGATATGTTCAGAACTATTTAAAGCACGTGGAATTCTGTAAGGCACCTTTCACTGTAGACACAATAACATTATCTAAAAATATTGACTTACATTTAGTGAAAATGCATCCATAGTTTGTAAAATGCGTACAGAAGTCATGTAATGACAAAAATTGTCTCTGAATCATAGACTAAGAAAATATCCAGTTGTGACTGGTTATTATAAAACAGATAAAATAAAGTAACACATAGACACAATAAAAAATAAATACAAGAAAAATGCTTAGATAAGCAGTATTATAATTGATATCCTGTGGTCTAACTTCATTTTATACACAAGTAATTATCCGAAAATTATAATATTTGAACAAAGTCTCATAAGGTTATTAACTTACATCTATGTCAATATATTAAAAATCTTTACTTATTATGTTGGACAACGTAAAACAGTTATTATCATTATCGTACATTAATTGCATTAGTTAGTGGTAGTCACAAAATAAAACCTAAATAAATTACAAACAAATGTAAAAGTATTAATTAAAATGTATAATTTAAACTGTAAAACATTGCTGGATTATGAATAACATTGTATATCATTAGAATCTTTTTATAAAAGTAAAGAATAGTATTTCATTTTGTGTTTTGATTAAACTTAAAAAGCTACAATACAGTAAATATGTATAAACACAATAGTATACATACGTACCTGAACTGATTGTCAACACTTAATAATAGATTACGTTGTTAGATTTCTAACAATATTAACATAACATATTTAAATAATTATTATTGTTTATAATTAATAAACTGCACAAATCTTTGCAAAAGGTACATCTTGAAACATTATATACGATAGAAATAACAAAGTTAGGGAATAAAATAACTAAATAAACGATGGCAGTAACTTAATAGCAGCAACTTTTATCCAGAAAATAATTATGTATAAGTAAGCGTAAAAAATTGCACCAATTTTGTGAAAAGTATTTATAAAAGATTTATTCTGCTTTATTGAGTTTTTAAGCTGCAACTGCAAGTCTTTTATCTATACTAATATTATAAAGAGGAAAGATTTAATTGTTTGTCTGTTTGCATAGAATAGGCTCCGAAACTACTGGACCGATTTGAAAAATTCTTTCACCGTTGGAAAGCTACGCTATCCCCGGGTGACATGGGCTACTTTTTATTCCTGTATTTCATAGGCTGGGCGGGTGAAACCCGTGACGTCTGCTAGTGCTTTAATAAATAAATAAATACATTTTATTTATTGCCCACATAATCCAACTGCCTCATTTTCTCTCCAACGTTTGTTTGTTGTCTGGCAGAGAAGACCTGAGGCATTCAGTCTGCTATTATTGCTGACATTGAGCTATTTTTTCACCCGAGAAAAATGTCTACAAAAAAAAACCGATAGTAAGAAATGTGATATAGGCTGATATAAATACTGCTGTAGACTTATACGTCTTGAGATAAAACAAAATATTACCTACAAAATACTTCCGTCCGTGTATTTTTTTGTTTTTGTTTTTAATCTATGTAAGCCGTTCACAATAATTATTTGTCAAATTCGACCACAAGGCACAGTGTATTAAAGCTCAAAAGTGTATTATATGTTTGGACATTTACAAATATAGTGCTTTAGAAAAAAACTTATGAAACAAATACCAATGTCTTACATCGCGTCAAGCGTAGCATGCTTGGAATACCTACGGGCATTCATGTATAAAATACTGGAATTCAAAAGTCAATTTGAAAGAGAGCTATTTCCAAAAATATTACAAAAATACAATCTGTCAAAAGTGTCATGATTACATTTCATCAAGATGATTTTGAGCCGTTACACCCTATAGGCACATCATTCTTTGGTTTTACACACACACATACACCAATTTTAGCCATAGCCATAATTAATTATTAAATCAATGAAAACTGGTACACGAACTTATGATAACTCAAAACGAGTGTTAGCCCATTGACTGCCATAGTCATGTATAGATGACAAAGCGAAATGTGCCCAACACGCCACGTGACACCACAACATGACATATTAAAGAATTCATTCGAAGCTTGTCGCGGTTGGCACGTTTTTGCTTTATGACATGGCTGTCAAAAGGTTAAATATTAGGTAAATGAGTTGTATATAAAATGTTAAAAAAATATTTGCGCAAAATGAAATTGATTAATACGTATATTAAATAAAAGTTGGTATGTTCTAAATTATTTCGATGATCAACAAAGGCAGTGTGCCAGTAAAAAGTGTAAAATAATACAAAATACTTTGATAAGTACATGATTTTGTTCGGTCTTAATCTAGATAATAACATTTTACTTAAACATCTAACATTTAGACCAGAGCGAATTATTGAGCTTAATTTTTTTACCACATTAATTATTAAAACATTTTCTTGGACGTATCTTTATTTTTTTGTGAGTTATTAAGTAGTATACTATTAATATTGGTACTCATGGCAATAATAAAAACGTAAATGTTGACTGATAAACTCAAGGAACTTATATTCAAACTGGAACAACAAGGAATACTAAAATTATGACCTCATAGAAAAATTACTTACTTTTTTTTACCACGTCTAAAAAGTTTGCCTTGCCTCAAAATGCTTATGAAACCTTTTCGGTATTTGATTAAAAAACTCTGAATTCTATCACAAGGCAATAGCGTCCATTTTGCCTATACGTATTCCAGATTGAACAAAAGTTCTTTGAATAAATCACAATTTAATTTTAATGTGGCAACTTCTTCGCTCAATGTAAATACGTTGTCGCAACATTAAACAACAATATGGTGCATATTAAGTGTCAATGTCTTTTAGCGGTAAACAAACAAATCTATATTAGGCGTGACTAGGGATTAAAAGAGGTTTTTTTATGTGTGTTGAGTGAGCACTTTTGTTGGAACAATACTAAGCTACTTTTTATCCTTTTCCTCAGCTAAACCAGGCCAATATTTCTCTATTCTCTACCGCCCTAGTAGCCGACCCTGGGAGGCGGCGACTCTACGGCGGAGGTGGTCTGCTTGGACACGACGCGCGTGCCCTGCGCCAGGCCGCCGGCGCGCATCGCCACGAACTTCAGATACGCGTCCACTAGGTACGCGAACATGGCTACGAATCCGAAGAACTGAAAATAAAATTAGAGAATCGAAATTAAAACTTATTTATTAAAACTTGGCTGGTTATCAGCACTTTTTAAACGTCAAAATATACTTAACACAGTCATTGCAATAACTAATAATTGCTGCCTACGCAGAACCAGTGGTAAAGGATGGGCATTTGGGTGAAGGGGACAACCCCCTTCACCCAAATGACTAGCGTCTGTCGCCAATTGCAATAAAAAGTGCACTAATCCAGTTTTAATTGCCCGTGCTAGGGATCTACAATTTCGGATCTCATACAATCACGCCAGGTCGGGCAAAGTGTAATTGAGGTTTTCTATCTGGGATTTCTCAGAAGCAGCCCGGAGTCTGGATTTGTGCACGATTGATGGCAATAGTCTCGCTCCTATTACATGGGACTTAAACATAACTGGCGAAATGTGGGTGTACTACCAGGTACGCCTCTGCCTAGCCCTTGGAGGATAACAGGCGTGACGTTGTTATGTTACAATCACGATTACGACCACTATCTACTTGACAATACCAATAAGGTAGACAGTGGTGAGTCATTTTTCTTATCGAACTTTTTAGAAACTAAATGCGTGTGCGTGTTCAACCTCTTGCCAATAAATGTTTTGTTTTCTCTTTGTTTCTCTCTAAATGCAGAACCAAGCAAATAACAGCAAGGTTAGATACAGGTGTTGGTACCTGTATTACACCCACATATCGCTACTTATTTTTAAGTTCCAGGTAAAAGTTGACGAACCTACTGTCATCATTCGGGCACGAAATTAAACTAGTTTTTTTCTTAGTAGCACGGGCTAGCGAGACATTCGACATGTAAAAATTCAGTGATGTTTTGCTTGACCCGGGGATCAAACCCGAGACCTCATGCAGGAACGAGGCAGTCAACATTGATAAAAGAGATGGAATGAAAATAACTTACCGCAGCAGCAGAATGTGCGTTATCATGAACAGTCGCGGCCAGAATCGACACCAGTAAGTAAAAGAAGGTCCATAGCGCGCAGAATCCGAACTCAATCTTCAGCCAGGGGATCTTGTAGAACTTCTCCAGGATATGGAACAGGTATAGGCCGAGCAGGATGCCCGTGAACCAGAAGGCGATCATCGAGATCCAGCTGAAGAATGAGCCCTTGGTCTGGTTGCTGAGCCATGAGCATTGGATGCATATGAACCCGAGGAGACTGCATAGCTGAAATAGTTAGACACTACAATCACACATACATATAAATAATCGTGACTGAAAAGGAGGTTGAAGATCGGGCAAAATGGAGAAGGCTCAGTCGGAAGGCGGACCCTGGCAGTAGCCGGGAGTAACACCAAGTGGAAGAAGATAACTATACACCACCACCACCTAAGAATATTACGTGAAATGCAATAAAAGGCGAAAGTCGGAAGGCGGACCCTGGCAGTAGCCGGGATTAACACCAAGTGGAAGAAGATAAGTATACACCACCACCACCTAAGAATATTATGTGGAATGCAATAAAAGTATAGAGTATGAATAATCCATATATAAATACAATTATTACTACATATTATTTTTTATTTCCAATTTTATCTAAAGTCTATTCGTGGGGATGTCTATGGCTTCTTTTTTTTGTTTCTTTTTTATAAGCTATCTGTAGGTCCTCTATGTAATAAACTGACTGCCTATTGACCTCCACAACCCAATGAATGGATACCATGATACCCCTTGCTTAAATAGGTAAGGCTTTTGATAACTCGTAACGATTTTCAAAGATCTACAAATGCGAGCATGGACTAACGCCTTAACGTGGTTCCTGAGGCACGGAGAGGTCTTGATGTGTAGTACCTAAATGGTCACCCGCCTACGGACCGACCTAGACATGCGTTGCATAACTTTCGATCGACCTTTTAATAAAATAAAACTTTACTGTAGACGCGTCTCCGTCCGTATAAATTGTCATCGTTTGTTTTGCTAATTAAAATATTAAAGAAAATATCGTCACTTAACCAGCTGATCTATAGACAACGTTTACAAGGACGCTATAAAATAATTGCAAAGGTATGTATGTGTCTGAGAAATACAGTTTTGTAATGTATTGAATCGACTGCGCAAGTTCCGACTTATGTTCAAACATTAATGATTCAATGCAAGGAAGGAAACAAAAGGGAAACGTTTTCATTGTGCTATGTATTGTATGATGAATAGGTAGATTTCATCGAAATTTATTGTATTTTATGAATAAGCGTTAGGTTATTTTGAATAATAAACATTATTGTGTCTGTGTCTACTACAAAAATTACGACCAGTACCTATTAAGCCGAGGTTTTTCAGATGCATTTTAGTCATTGACTAGGTAAACAGAACTAGAAGGAAATAGGTTAAGATGAACACCATAGTCGATGATTTTAAATGGGCGTTATCTGACTTTAGTGACTCATTGGCGTAAAGTCGCAGCCGCTAAAACCCATTGCGTCCCATACGTATGTGACCGAAAGTACCTAACTACATACACATGGCTTGCTAGACGAATAAACGATTTATGGTTAGGGTGGTAGGCGCCTAACAATGAAAGAAGATAAATGGAAGGCTATTCGTAAAGAAAGGCCGAAGTAAGCGGTAAGTGGTGCTTGAGCTTAGTTTTATATTAAAGTATATTAGAGTGTGACAACATACATACATACATACATAAACTCACGCCTTTTTCCCATGGGGGTAGGCAGAAACTACAGAGCGCCATATGCTACGATTCTTACATACTTACTTCTTTTGCTTCGTTTACATTCATACATGTTGTCATACACACACGCCGGTTGTTGTTTGTGCCAACATGTAGCAAATTATTTAACTTAAATTGATTTAATTATAATTTGAACTGATATACTGAACAAATTCAAGTTTTTAAATTATCAGACAGATGTGTTGCTGGTTTTGTGGCTGGTGGAGTTTGTTCCGCCACTTCTTCCCAACAAAATCACATAAAAGTGGCGAAGGGGTGGTTTTTTGGAGTCTTATGTTATTTTGACGTACAAAAAGTGCTGATCCTCGGGCTCAATTGAATTAATGACTTTTGAATATGAACACCGGGACTCGCCCTAGAAGGACATACACAGACCTTATTAGTGATGTTCTTCAGAAAGGTCAGGTGCGAAGGACTCGCAAACGGCATGCGTGTATAGCCAGATGTACGAATGTTAAAAAAGCATATAATTATGTAATGATTGTAGCAGGTGGCGTTTTGTAGTTTCTGCCGAGACCCATAGGAAAAAGGCGTGACTGTATGAATGTATGGATGGAGGTCGTAATTTATCGATTACAGCAGCTATTCCGTCATTATATTAAGTAATGACTCACACACGACAGAGCTCTTTGGGGAACAAATAGCACACCTGTAAGTCTGTCTATCCCTTCGGGAGTGCGCGTGATGGTTAGATTGAAACAGTGAAGTATATTGTATCGCATGCCGTGTTTGTTAAAGGCTATTATAACGGTTCCCTTATTATAGCGTTATTATTGCGTGAACTACAGTGACGGAGGTAGTCTTAAAGGGGCCCCTTATCAAAATTTCTTAAGGGCCCTTTTATGGTTTAGCCTTTAGGCTACCTTTCTATTTGTGGTATAGGAAACCTGACTTGGACAGCTATGAGCTATAATTGTATTCAAGAGAGCGCCTGCTGTAAGCATTTTAGAAAATTGATAAGTACCCTTTACTGCATTACAGCTTAAATTGACTACAGTCTTGTAAATTTCCCTCCTTCTCTTATTGTTTAAGAGAGCAAAATATAAAGATAGACTGAATTAGAATAGAATAGAATACTCTTCATTGTACACCACAAAAAATTAGTAAAATTTAGTTTACTTTAGCAAGAATGAACTTGGAAACTAAGATAGAAACACGCTTGTTCGATATGACGATATACAGAAAGCACAGCTGTATTCCTAGATAGCACGTTTCGCCGACAAGCTTAATGATAGAAAACATTATCTGTAGAAATCTCGGTACACATCGGAAACACTGTTGACCTCAGTCGATGATCTCTGTTCGTAGATGAGCACTTACAAAAAAAAATGTACCTAGGTACACCTGGATTTTGCCTTGTTCCTCGACTTTGTTCATTTATTCTTTGGAGATGAATAACTTTTAGCAGAATCTATTTATTTCAGTGAAAAGAAAATGTTGTTAAATACATAGAAATTGTCTAGGAATAGAGGTTTCTTTAAGCTGTACTTTCTGTATGTAGTCATATCGAACAAGCGTGTTTCTATCTTAGGTTCCAGGATCGGCAAGAATTCGCACCACTATTAATTATATAGGCCAATTAGTGTTTGAGGTTGTAGGTTTACGTATTTTTTACGCTTCCAAATGTTGGGGCCCCGGTAGTTAGGTACATCCCTGGTAAAGTGCCTTATACGTCATGTTGAACGACCGGCGATCAACGCGATAACACGACATTGAATTAGCTACCTTTGCGAAAGGACTTGACCTTTCATTTAAATAAAACATAGTTCAGGTGTTTGAACTGAACAAAGCTGTGGATTGTCTAGTATTGATTTTTCAGTATTAGGACAGCTGAAAAGTTTCAAACCTTTTCATATCATATTTTAGTCTTACTTCCTTTTATTCTTATGATATGTGTTATGTTGTTAGTTCCTAATTGAGGTCAGACTAGGGTTACCAGATGGAAAAATCAAAGGTCCGGAAAAAAGAATTGTTACAGTTTGAGAATTTTCTCCCTAAAATTACGTAGGTACACGTAATTTGAAAAGTCGTAATATTGTCGTTGTATACACTGCGGATCTCTTTTTATTAACGAGATTTTTTAAATATAAGCTGTATTATACATATTGAAAATTCTGAGATTTCATGAGATTTGCAAAATCCGGCCGCAATCCTGAGATCTCATGAAAAATCCTAAGATATGGTAACCCTAGGTCAGACGTGTAGTCGTGCGCATCACACAAACATTTTTCTTGGGTGGGAATCTAACCCACGACCTCCGGTATAGCAGTCAGGGCCACTAACCACTAGCAATAACTCAACAAGCTAGCCAAAGTAGTACTTTATGTATGGATGTTTTACCAATTGAGTTAAATTATTACTTACTACTACTTCAAATACTACTACCTAATCTAGTATTGTATGTAACATACACGCAGAGACACGCAGCGTAGTAGTACAGTTTAAAATTATGCATTTTGTATCTTTGAAAATCAATGCATTTCAGTAAGGTAGTTAGGTTAGGTAGTTAGGTTCGCTATAGGATGGGTATGGTAAGTTAGGTTAGGTTATATGTATGTATATTGTCATTCAATTCTTATACAAAAAAGTTTAAAGAGTAGAGACTAAATAAAAAGTAGGAGTATTTATTATTGCCTTGGATCTATTTGTTGTCATCTTATTAAAGGTATGTATATCCAGTATATCTATAGTACCTATATAAAATTCTTGTGTGTTTGTTACAGAACTCCTATAAGTAGATATATCAAATAGTTACAAAAAAGCGTTGTATGATTCCACGCCGTAGATTTTCCGTTTCGACGTATGAATAATAAAATTATGCCACTTGTGTATTATTGTATTTATGGAGGTTGGTTGCCCCAATGTGCACAATTTACTGCCAAAGCAGGCAGTTTGGTTCTAGAAGGCGCCCAGGGCGACAGACCCAATTGTCTACTTTGGGATAGGTAATCAGGACGTAGCCGGTGGAACGCTAAAATTATTCGAGCTCACTTCGCTCACTTACATTATTTTTCATTACTGTTAGCTCCGTGTTAAAGCATGTAAATTTGCTACATTTCTTATTTATAAATAAATTGTAGATAATTGTATTCATGTATCCCTTCATGTAGCCTTAATCTTGTGGCGCATTTCTTTTGTAAGAACGTAATATGTATCGATCGTAGGGAATACTTAGTCCGACTCGTGTTTAACAAATTATTGAGTGGTTGTGGGCCGTGACGACATCCTTTTTTGAGGATTGGATTCGCGCCTATACTTGGGATTTAAGGTTCACTTCACATAACCTGTCATGGGGAGATGTTTACAGAACGAACCCTACCCCTTCTTTAGTCAGAGAACTATTTAAAAAATATATATTTAATTTATAGACTGTACTTACGACTTGGACAATCTTCAGTATGCCTGGTATGGTCCTTATATACAATGGGTCAAACCGTATGTTCGTCTGGACGGCGGTGCTGGATGTGACTGTCGTTGTTGTGGTGTGTTGACCGGGGAAACCCACTTCTGCCATTGTTAATTAACTGGAAACAAAAGAGAAATATTTAAAATTAGCAGACGTCACGCGGTTTCGCCCGCGTAGTTCCAGTTCCCGTGGGAATACGGGGATAAAAGTGTAGCCTATGTGGTAAGTTCTATAGTAAGGAAATCAGTTAGGAATGAATATGTAAAGTTGTACGGATTTCACAATTTAAGTAGGTATGTAATTTACAATAAAAAAAAAGATCATAAAACTAAGTTTAACATTTCGTTTTGACCGGATTCTCATGAGCATTGACGAACCCAGTCAACTTTGGAACACTGTAACAACGTTTTCAATGAAAGAAACTAAAAAAAATAAAGAGACAAAAATCCTCAAAAGAGCATTAACAATATTGGTCCGAGGTAATTTCTTTTTAAATGTAGGTATATAAAATGTTTTAGAGCAAAAAAGATTTTTTTAATAGAAATTTTTTGCTTATAACTTCTTTAATTTTAAATTTAGGGCAAAAAGTTTTATCAACATATTTGTATGATTTTTTTGTCGGGCGCATAGGTAGTTTCGGAGATATCGCGAAAAAGTGTTTGCACCCCTTTTTCCAAGATGGCGGCCGGGGGACAAGGGCGGTCACCCCACAAACTTGGGGTTAAGCTTCTATTGACCCCCCACAAATGTCCCAAAAATAAAATTACGTCCTCTAATTATTGCAATATAACATTTCAAAGGAATATAGGTTTAATCAAGAAAATGAATTAAAAAGTCACAATTTTTATTTTAATACCATTTTATTAGTTTGTGGTTTAGGTACCTACATCTAATCTGAAAGGAACTGAAGTTTAGGCATGAAAAAGTCAAATATATTTTTTGTCACTTCTTTCAGCCACTATGTTACTTTCAGGAAGTTATTTCAAGGCCTACATTAATCTGTTAGACAATCAGAACATAAAAAAAAACAATTAACTAAAGGCAAGCGTATTGCTCTGCGTTTGCCTGTGGCCTGGTCTGCTGTGGGGGATAATTTCCAAACAAAACCTAACTATGTAAAAAGGAATAAAGAAACCAAACCCTTGTGTGTTTAGTCAATGTTAGTAAGATAAGATTTAATACTATAAAAAGTCCATACACATGTCTATACAAATACTAATATATTTTTTGGATGTTAGGATAAAACATATGAGTCAACAGTAACATAATATACTAGCAGACGTCCCGCGGTTTCACTCGCGTAGGTCCCGTTCCCGTGGGAATACAGGAATAAACAGTAGCCTATGTGTTAATCCAGGGTGTCAGCTAGCTCCATACCCAATTTTATTAAAATCCTTTCAGTAGTTTTTACGTGAAAGAGTAACAAACTTCCATCCTCACAAACTTTCGCGTTTATAATATTAGTAGTATTGATGATAACTCTGCTATCAGTTTCATTATTTTGCATATGAATCATTTGAAGCTTACTAAATCTGTGTAATTTGATACACAACCACATTTGAACCAGAGCCAGCCACATGAAGGACAACCCAGTTTTAATTATAATAATATCATTGAATCGTTTTCTATGATGACACTAATCAGCTGCAAACATAATTTACTAAATACAGAGGCCAGCACATCAAGCTACCTCAATGTGACATTTTTTTTTGGTGGTTTAACTTTATTGCATTCATTACAAGGCTTATGTTCGATTGGGAAAATTAGACAGCTTGATGTGCCGGCCACGGTACAACAATCATAGGAACAATATTCAACCCCTTCATGCCTTGGAAAGTATATTAACTAATCAGGCTCCGCGTGGACACCGGTGTCCGCAAACAATAGTAATTTAATTGTGTCTGGATTGCGATAATTGACTAGTTAACTCATTTAGACCCGGCTGTGATTTGCAATCTTTGACAGTCATTACAACTACAAGCAGTCAGAACCTAGTCTGTCATCCAGTCTGCCCAAGGCATATTATGTTACCCACCCAGCCACCCAGCAGTCACACGACAAAGACTGGTATTCAGTTACATCTGGCTGGACTGGAAGCCGAGCCTTACGTAGTTAATCTTTGTGTCGTCAGTGTCTAGATAGCCCTGGTTACCAGACGCAAGCTGCCTCTCTCTAACACAGTACACATACTCCACATATGTGTACCAACCTACATATTATTTTTCAACATATGGTGATATCATCACAATATATTGCTGATTTTATCATTCACTAAGTGTCTGGGTAATTCCTAGCTGTATTATTGATAACATGATAAAATCAATTGTTTTCAAAATTCCACAAAGCACTATGCCCAATGACTAAAAATACAGATCAGATATAATATTTATTATAGGTTTTTCTTTTTTATAAAATACTAGCAGACATCACGCGGTTTCACCCGTATAGTTCCCGGTCCCATGAGAATACAGGGATAAAAAGTAGCCTATCCAGGGATAGTGTAGCTTCCCAAAGGTGAAAGAACTTTTCAAATCAGTCCAGTAGTTTCAGAGCCTATTGAATGCAAAGACACAAAGGATCTATTTGACTGGAGAAATTAAAAGGTTGCCCTTGCCCTGCAGTGGGAACACAAACTTATTTATTTATTTACTAACTTGCATCTATTTTTTCATCCATGCATGATTTATCAATTGAATTTAAGTAGTTCATTTTTTTTAAAGTAGGTTGTGGTACTCGTTTAAACATTTATTTAATTTGCCAGTTAATTTCCTGGCAAAATTTGTTGAGCAGTTTCAGATATGACTTAGGACAAACAGACTAACAAAAAATAACTACTAATTAAAGGTACTTAAATAAAAAGCTTACAAACAGACACTTCAATTCTTGTTTTTGTATAGATGTAGGTAGATTACTTTTCATTCATACATCAGATAACTTTTCATTTACTTTAAATGTCTATGTTGCAGCGGGCCATGTTTGAATTATGTTACAGCACCATGGAGACAATTAATGGGGATCTATGCTCTTGTGGACTCATTGAGGACCATATGTTCCACCTAAGGGAATGAAAGTGTAACTGGTAAGTCCAGTCTATATCTGAGTCAATATTAAAAGGAGAAAGTTGTTGTCTTTTACTCTTTTGACTCAAAAATACAAGTTTATAATTAAATTGCTGTTACAATTGGAAAGATAAGGAATAGATAAGACCAAAGCAATAATTACATTCAATATTGGTGGGAGGAAAAAATACTGTTACATTATAAACTTTTGTAGATAAGCTAGAACTAGCTATTAAAATGGGTGTTACTACCGCTACGCAGGATACTCTGGCATTTACGCAATTTATTTAGTTAGGCAGGGAGTAAATTTTAATGTACTTGTTACTTTTTGCGTCCGCAAGACTTTAACTAGTGGGTGTACCAATGTCCTAAACCATGGTCTATGCGTTTTTTAATGATTCTAGCGAACACGTTTAATACAATATAATTATAGAGCTTGTCACCACCTAAAATAGCGAATATTGAGCAACACACTACTACTACAGAAATAAACACAGTCCTGCAACTCAGTAACAAAATGCAATTTATTTTCTCACCTTGTTTAAAAGTTTAGCTTAGCCACAAACACTTTCTTCTTAGAAGTAACTAAAGTAATCACAGTTACGGAACTTCCACTTATGATTAAAAATAGGTGTAAATTAATATCAGGTGATAAATCGAAAATGACCGAATTACGACCAAACCATGTCCATGAAACCAACAAACGTCAGAAATTGATATTTTATCGTAACTTAGAATTTTAAATGCTGTTTACATTAGCATCAAAAATAAGAACAGCAAAATTCCAGTAATAATTTCTGTGAGATAGAGTAGGACAGCTACTGCTCCGATTTGAAAGGATAGAAAGAAATACAAAATTACTGCTTCTGGGTAGCGGAACGCTCACAGTGACATTGACAGGATTCTTTCTAATACTGAATCCCATCTATTTTAAACGACTCTTTTTCAGAATATGTGACGGAATGATGGCAATTTGCAGAAAATGGAGGCATGAAAGGCATGAAGAACTGACTTCAAATTAATTAAAAACGACAAATGATGATCTTTTTTTTCATTCATACCTACTTAGTTGTTTGCAATTCGTCTATCCGCAAAAATAGTCTGTTATTCAAACGAATTTGGACCTTGATGTTCTGAATGAAGGATTTGAACGCACGCTAAGATTCATATGTCAAATTGACGTTTACGACTAGTGATGTGAAGCTATTTTTTTCTTCTCGGTTTGTGTTTTCTCGTTTTGAATCTAAATTGTGAAAATTAATTAAAATAAACAAAATAAAGTTATAAGTTAAAAAAAGTTGCCCCCTTCTTTTTTTCTCTCTTACAATGTCTGTGCAGAATTATCTTTTCACTTTTAGTTTCCTAAATCAACAATAATTACTAATTTAATCTCAAGCGTTTGATGGTAGGTACCTATATCATAGTACCTACGTGTTATTGGCACAAAATTGTGGTGTCTCTCTTCCACAAACACCATTGCATAAGAGTTGAAGTTGAAGCCATTTTTTATTTGATGGAAAAATGGTACTTACCTGTAATATACAATTATGTTACCAGTTACACTTTCATAGTTAAACGCCTAAACCGTAAAATGTACCCTGCGCTAAACTGTAAATGTTGGTCTACAATGAGCCTACAAAAAAGAGTTTATACCGACTGTTTGACATAAAGGCACTGTTTTAACATTATTATTAAATAACTAGCAGACGTCCCGCGGTTTCACCCGCGTAGGTCCCGTTTCCGTGGGAATACAGGGAAAAAAGTAGCCTATGTGTTAATCCAGGGTCTCGGCTAACTCCATACCAAATTTTATTAAAATCCATTCAGACATTTTTACGTGAAAGAGTAATAAACATCCTCACAAATTTTCTCGTTTATTATATTAAATAGTAGGATCTATCTATGGCAGTCATGGCAGAGAAATCGAGAAATTTAAGATTGATTTAGATTCAATTATTGCTCAGTACTCATGTATCTCACTTTTGTTTTATATGTCGACGAACATGAGTAAATAAATCTTCATGATAATAGCTCACTTCAATCGATTCGAATCAATGTTTATTATGAGTGGTCATTTCTAACTATCGGAGTATCGACTGTCGACATAGATATCGAGACTCGACAATGGTCGACATCTCATCTCTATCTAACAGCAGTTATTTCATTTTTGTGGCGATAGCAGTGTCAGTTCGTGTTTTAAACTCCAAGTTTCCTATTGAAATCTTGTAAGGATTTACAGTCATTGAGGAAATAAGTTAAAAACTATACATTTGCCGCTGTATTATTGAAAAGTTACAAAAGCAGAGTTCTGCTTGTACTGTAACAAAAACGAGCGAAGACGTTTCCTAAGAGTAAACAAATAACACCCGCGAAGTTATGACTGCGGTATGCACGGCATGTTATTTAAAAATATGAGTCATTGATGTTTTACACGGCTTAGTATCGGTTAGTAATATAGTGTCAAGGCGACGGTGACTACATTATTACGAAGCATCCTCTGCCACACTCAGCCGCACTATCGGCTATGATTCTGGTTCTGTTAACCCTAGAACACTAAGCTTCGTCGAATCGACGACGCGAACTCAAAAAAAGTGCCGTAAATTTTGAGTGCGCGGTCGCACCTATTTCAGCTCCCGTGTAATCCCAGTTGACCCATCGCCCCCCCGGCAGACGGTAGTGTTTCTTGTGTAGGAGGTCTGTGAGCGCCGGATCAGCAACCATGGCTCGTCGAATCGACGAAGGTTAGTGTTAACGTTATATTTTTTACTATTGTGGTTCTAATATTTTAAGTTTATTTTTTAGTTTTTACAATATAAAAGTAATGTATATATTTTTTTATTTTAGATATGGTTCTTCAGCCATTATTAGCAGATAATAGTGACGAAAAAAATTCATCAGGGAGTGAGAAGGAAGACCACATCGAGGTTGCTCCCGCTTATGAGTCTATTACTGAGGATGAGGTTTTTTCTTCGACACAACATCCACCTCCAAGTCAAGACGTTCGGGTAAATGACCATGCATCTCCATCAATTGAAGATCAGATACCACATGCCCGTCAGCAAAACGAAGGATGACGAAATCTAGTTGCTACTAGTGCAATAAATCTTTGTGTGGCGAACACAAATTTGATGTGTGTCACAAATGTCTTAGTTCACAGTTTTTTTACCTAAATGTATTTTTTTTTGTTGATTCTATATGTTAATTTTGATTTATTAAGTTTTTTTTCAAGATACTGTGTTCTAGTTTTTAATAGGTAAGCAATTAAAAAACCAAGTATCTTGATTTGGAGCGAAAAGTATGACCTCAGTAAAAAGGCTGA
Organism: Euplexia lucipara; assembly: GCA_921972225.1. Taxonomy (NCBI): domain Eukaryota; kingdom Metazoa; phylum Arthropoda; class Insecta; order Lepidoptera; family Noctuidae; genus Euplexia; species Euplexia lucipara. The sequence continues at coordinate 1,098,187 of OV179146.1, read as the reverse complement.
CTAGGTAATAAATATGTGATTTAAATAAATAAAAATGTTATACTTTTCTTAATAAATGATTATAATAAAAAAATAATGTAAAAGAAATAGATATTTTATTCAATAAAACCTTGTAAACCTACTTTTTTGAGAGCGTAGTCGAAACGACGAAGCTTAGTAATAAGCGTTGAAAAATAAGGTTAGTGTTCTAGGGTTAACGTGATTCGCTCCTCCGTGTGTGTGTCTCCTCCTCTGTGTTTTTAATAAGCGGATTAGTGGTGGTCTGGGTAAGTTGATTAATTTATTTTTTATTATCATGTAAAAAGATTTTGATTCCATAAAACAAACTCCTAACATTTATCAGATCTGTTTAAATATAATTCAACATTCTACATCTTTACCAGTACCTATAAAAACTCATTAATTTTGGCTGACCTTTGTTCCTGATAATCTAATTTAATTAAGTAATATCATTATTTACAACTAGCTGCTGCCCGCGACGTCGTCTGCGTGAAGGTTCTACAGCACCAAATATACCTACCTAAGATTCCAGTGTCGCTATAGCATTATAAGTTAACAACTTTTAAAATAGCATTAAAATATAAGTTACATGAAGGGAGTTTTTTTATTTAATTAAAGTAATTTTTTTTTTATTTTGCAATTTTTAGTTTCTTTGTATGTAAAGAAAGTCTTTCAAAACTTGAAAGAATCATTGAAATCGGTTAATAATTGCAAAAGAAGTTCTTTCTAAACCTTTTAAAATAGACAGGCGTAATGTTATGGGAAATACATAAACCATGCACAGACATGTGACTGTAGCTGCTATTGCGAGTAATTTGTTGTTATGCGTTGAAGAGTTCCATCGCCTGTCTTCTTCATCAGTTTTTCTACACGAAATGATACTTGCTAAATGTAAATGCTTGATTTGTCACCAAAAAAAAATGTAAAAATTGGTACATGTTTTCCTATATTATTTGAGGAGTTCCCTCAATTCCTCGAAGATCCCTCATCAGATCTGAGGTTCAATACTAATGGGACCAACCTGGTAGTATACCCTATCAAATAAAAAAACGATTTTTGAAAATCGGTCCATAAATGGCGGAGTAATCGCGTAACAAACACACAAAAAAAAAAACACCGTCCAATTGAGAACCTCCTCTTTTTTTTAAGTCTGTTAAAAATACGTTCAAAGGTTAAATATACCTTATAGCACTTCCCTATAAACTACGTTGATAATTATACTGCCAGGAGCCAAAATGTAAAGATAGTCAGGACTGGTGACGCGGGAGCAAGCGACGTACAGGTGTCCGTGTGAGAAGCAACTCGTCCTGAGATCTACACCCGCTGCTCTGAGTGTCGGCTCCTGCGATTTATTGATTGTCATCACTAAGCAAACACTCACGGGGAACTGTACGCGCTCGAACTGGATCGGGAAGTTATGAAGTATAAGGGGAATGCGTTGTATAAATACTGCCTTGCCGACGCCACAACCCGTAATAATTTCCACCTCAATGGTGTCTGTGGAGAGAGATGACTTTAAGGCACCACCCGTTACACAACTTTGGAGGAGATTTGTTCCTAAAAAGCATAATCGGGACGCCGACCTTCATTCAGCTTGATGGTATGCGCTGGAAGTCAACTTGCTGACAGGAAGTTCAAAAATTCCACGGGATAATGTGTGGCGTCATCTTGCTCGACGACAGTGCTTATCGACGTATAGACCACTTCATTCCCCTCAATGTCCGAGAGAATGCTTTCGTTAATTGCTGCAGCATGATCATTTTTGGGCGCCAAAATGGCCCTCTCACACGAATTCTGCTGGTGGGCTATACGACTGATGTCCACGTACACACAGCGAATGAGTTCTTCGAAGCTGGATACCACTCTACCGAGAGACTCTGAAAGCACCGCCTGTCCACTTCTCTCTTCTGGTAAAGTGCCTTTGCCAAGACTTAGAAGGACATCGGAGAATTCTTGAGCGCGTGCAATGCCGCCGAGCCGAGCTCTTATATTAATGGTCAAGCGCAGCGTACGAACTTGTGACCACAACGTGTGTGTTTTTTCTTTAAAAAAATCGAATAAGTAATGAATAAGGTGTTTTTGTATTGTGCTCACACTATTTAAACATTTACCTAACTTATCACTATACGTGAGGATTTGTAATTGGCTCTCTGGTGACTATGGTTTCTTTTTTTTTTTGTTTTTATTAGCTGTAAGTCCTCCATGTACTAAATAAATAAATAAATAAATAAATAAATAAACGAAGATCGTTTCACCGAAGCATTCATCTCGTCAGCCCTCGATCCCCGCGTCAACTCGGGAAGCGTTTGCCTGAAATCGCCACTGAGCAGAACTGTGACACTACCCATCAAATGTTCGTTCCTGCAGATGCCCTGCAGGGTTCTGTCCACGGCCTCTACTGCCTTCCTTTTGAAAATCGTACACTGATACGATCCCATATGATACGATCCGAACTCTGCTCAAGATTTTGAGGGTTTTGTTGGAACTTCAATTTGTCAAAACGAATTATACGATACAACTTTTATGAAAAAAATGCACAATGCCATCTATGAATTTTAAGAATAACTAATTACTAACCTCATCAACACGATCAAAATTTAAATTAATTTTCAAAAAGTGTTTATGTGTTACTTGATTTGATTTTTATACATTCTCATACATGGCGCTGATTCCAAATTGTCTTTATGCTACTAACATTCATTAAACTTTGTTTCTCTGCCAAAGTTACTTAAATGGCGTAGTTTTTATAGTGTATATATGTATATATTATTCCAAATTGTCTTTATACTACTAACATTCATTAGACTGCCTCGTTGGTCTAGTGGTCGCAAGCGCTACTGCTGAGCATGAGGTCCCGGGTTCGATCCCCGGGTCGGGCAAAGTGTTATTGAGTTTTTCCATAGCAGCCCGGAGTCTGGATTTGTGCCCGATTGATGGCAATAGGCTCGCCCCCTATTACATGGGACTTAAACATAACTGGCGAAATGTGGGTGTACTACCAGGTACACCTCTGCCTAGCCCTTCGGGGATTACAGGCGTGACGTTATGTTATGTTGTTATTCATTAAACTATGTTTCTCTCCCAAAGTTACTTAAATGGCGAAGTTTTTATAGTGTAAAGCTAGATAATAGCATAGCTTACACAAAACCAACATTTAAATATGCGTCCTTTGATTACACGCTTCCACAGAATGAGTAAGAAGAATAAAGATTCACTGCTCCTCCCCCGTAGGTGATAGCGTGATAATATATAGCCTATGTGTTGACCCGACCTCTTAGTAATATTCATGCAAAATTTGAAGTAAATCCATGCAGTACTTTTTGAGTTCACCCCGGACATACATACAGACAAAAAGACAAACAGACAAAAATTCTAAAAAGTCACTTTTTGTCACCAGTTACGTTTTTCTAACAAAACCCACTTATTTTTTCTTGAAAATTCTCAATGTACAGTTTTTCTGTCGTTACTGTTTTATTATATGTATAGATAATGGTAGGTAGTGAATATCTTCAAAAATAAGTATGCTAAGGCTAATAATGCTTCTGATTCTATTGATCAAAGCAACAGCTGTAAAAATTAATGGAAGTTAAATAAAATCTAAAATGTTTGTCTTTGATTTCCTGCATTAAATTCTTTTTACATTGAACTTTTAATCTCAATTGTATGGTATGTAATCTTCTTATCACTTTCAACGTTTATGTTTCAATAATGTATTCTATGCAACAGGTTTTTATATATCTGCCTTAAATTTATCTCAAGTACAGTTCCTAACTAGTCTATATTTGAACAAGATAATATGTGTAAATTTCATTTCCAAGGTTGACAATCTTTAAATGATATCAATAGGTAATATTGTGGATTTTTACAAAATATTTGCTTTATATTTTTGAACCATGAGTCCTGACTTATTGGAGTAGTGACTGCAAGCGTGAGGTCTCGAGTTTGATTCCTAGGTCAGACAAAGTGTTACTGGGCTTTTGCTAGACTAAAGCCTGTAAATGGCAATAGTAATTTACACCGCCACTGTTTGTCTCAGCATCACCCAAAGATGGACTGGTAGCAAAATTCCTATAGTGTTAAGTTGGCCTCTGTATAGTCTAGGTCTAATGCTTAACTCAGAAGATGTCTGAGGTAGCTGGCGGTGGGGAGGGGGTGACATGTGGTATAATAGAAATGAATACATGTATCCCACCAAAACATTTCATGTAAAATGTTGCCAAGACGACATAAGGTTTACCCTATGAAAAAGATATCAGATCTCATGTAGAGCCAAGCTTCTGCATCTACACGGCCTAACCAACCGACCCTAACTTCACAAATTCTACATATGTAAAAATGTATGGCTACACCGTTTCGCTACCGTCGTGGAGGTGAGGTGAACAAATGATCATGCTCATCACATAAACATTTGTTTTGGGTGGCAATTGAACCCAAAACCTCTGGCATATCAGGCAGGGCCATTAAACACTGAACCAACCGGCCAGACAGTTCTGTAAACATACCATCCTTCCTGCACCATGCACCTATCACAGACATATGCTGAGTGTAGCGCTATGCCTGTAGTATGCTAAATAATATAATATAATATATAAATATTTCACAATTTCTTTTTTTTTTTAATAAATACATAAATGGGCTCACCCCCCATTTTACATAGAACTTAAACATCTCTGGCCAAATGGATGTGGGTGTGTGTGTTAACCCTTTGAGGAAAAGGGCTTGATGCTATGTAAATCATAAATAAAGTCATGTAAGTAAATAATACGGTAAATTTATCGTTGACCTCGCTCTTGTGCGACTAATTGAATGATTCACTTAACCTATTAGCAGCTCTAACCTTTACCTCCTGGTAGCAATACTAATTGGATTGGCTCCACTCAAACATCGCCCATTCCGACGTGAAACCGGATAGTTATGTGATTAATTAAGATCTCAAGGCCAAATTGATTGATCCAAGAAATAGGAATGGGATGAACGAAAAAAAGGAAGGAAAGAAGGAAGGAAGGAAGGAAGGAAGGAAAGAAGGGGTAGGTAAAGGTGTACTTATCGTAGACCCATATTTCACCAGGTATGTTAAGGCCAATGTGATAGGTCGGCTATATGTATATTGCCAAAGCGTTATTACGAGCTTGAACTCGTGCCTGAATGTCGAGGCACGAGTTCAAGCTCGTGATAACGCTTTGCCCGACCTGGCGATTGAAGCCGGGACCTCATGGAGCAGCAGTGGTACTAGCGAATGAGGCAGTCAAAAACTTAAGGATCAGCGCCGACAGAGAGGAGCGCAGCAGAGAGGAATTTATGAAGGCACTCGAAAATGAACTTTAAAATATTTAAATAAAGTGCAAGGCTCGCACCCGCTATCGCTGCTAGCTGTTGATTTTTCTCTTCGCTGCGCTCCTCTCTGTCTGCGCTGACCCTAAGAGACTTTTTTTGCCAATCTACTCCGACTTTTCGTCAGTAGGTAAGTACAGTAAACGTTAAACGTTATTGCGGCTGTGAAGAGCGCTACTGACTGCGTCCATTACTCTAATACGTAATAATGGCCCCTCTGATCTTCTTTCCAAAGCTAGGCTCTTGTAGTAAACTGCATCTATTTCAGCTAAGCATCCACCATGGCGTACCCGAACCAGCTGCCGCCGCCTCCGCCGCAGACCATGGGGTCTACGAACACAGTGTTCATCACAGAGATGCGCTTCGACCCCTCCTACCTGAAGACGGTGCCCGGGATTTTTAAGGCTGTTGTTGTTGTAAGATTTTTGTCTATTTTTAACTTGATTTTTGTGTTCACTACACAAAATTTCAGAGCATGGGGGCGGGAGTGACAGATCCTCTATCTCGATCGATCTCTATCCTTACTATGTCTATGACTGCAGTTTTTTTTTGCACAGCGCAACATGCGCGGTCACGAATAATCTTTCCTAATAGTATACAATCATACTCCTCTTAAAAGGTATACATATAGTCAATTGCAGTAAGAATCTCTTTTGTATCGTCGGTGCATTTACTAACATTTAAACTCACATGCACAGACAGCCAGAACCGAAACAACTGTACTTAAGACAAATAAATATTTGTTTCGTGCGGGAATCAAACGGACAACACGCAGCAACCATGCTGTAAATACTAAATGTCTAAAAATAGTTCCTCATTCATGTCGCTATTTGTCTTTACAATATTTACATTAATAGGTATTTGCTGCTGTACCATCCTAGATAGTGATGGGCAATGATAATAATCCGGTTAATAGCATTTGGCTAATAATCGATTAAAACTCAGTTAATAGCCATTAATAGCCATTATGGATGATAACCCTGCTGTTAATGTTATTTTAGTGATTGAAAATTTCCCTTCATGGTTTTCAGGTTTAGACTTCATTCTAAACTTCATTTTTATCATCTTTCTTTGTCGTAAATAAATTTTGCATATCTATATACTTTACTTATAATAAATCTGTAGAAGTAAGAATTCTGTACATTGAAAATATCAAAAAACTAAATGGCAGGGGGTGTTACTAGACCGTAACCGAACCCAAAAATGTGATTAAAAAAATGTTTGTCGGTCTGGCTGTATGTTCACGTATCACGCAAAAACTACCGGTTTGATTACAATAAAACTTGGTACACTTACTTGGTAAAAAGTAACTTTTTATCCCGGAAAAGTAAATACAATAAAAAAACAAACTTAATTTTGCGGTTCGATCCATAGACCCGACTACTGTACCAACCGCAAATAATAAGTGTGTCGTAGGTTACGTCACCCGCAGTGGTGGTTTTAGCCGTGTGCAGCGCCCCTTGGTGAACTCCAGTTCACCAAGGGGCGCTGCACACGGCTAAGATACATACTATAATATTTTATCTAAAGATACAATATATAAATAAATAAAATAAAAAGCCTTTTATTGCTTGCATAGGTAAAATTACAAAACAGACTTCTTAAGAAGATTAATTGATTGATGATTTTATAGATAACTTACTTTTACCTTATTTTGTAATGACATTAAATATTAACAAGAATTTAAATTGATATTGACATTTTTTGATTTAAATAATATCTTGAGAGATCTATATCATAGTTTTAAAATAACTAAAAATCTTCGTAGTGTCCATTGAATTTTATGACGACCGATATTGTATCTTAAGATAAAATATTATAGTATCTCAGCCGTGTGCAGCGCCCCTTAGTGAACTCCACTGCGGGTGACGTAATCTACGACAAACTTATTATTTTCGGTTGGTACAGTAATCGGGCCTAGGGATCGAACCGCAAAATTAAGTTTGTTTTTTATTGTATATACTTTTCCGGTATAAAAAATACCCAGTGTGGTGCCCAAGATATTAAAGAATAATTATACCAAGTTCTTTGCGTGATGCCTGAACATATAGACAGACAGACAGACAAAAAATTTTAATCACATTTTTGGGTTCGGTGTCGGTCAAGTAACACCCCCTGTCATTTATTTTTTTGATATTTTCAATGTGCAGAATTTTTACTTTTACAGATTTATTATAAGTAAGTATAGATAATTATGTTATATTTTTTTATATTTATTATAATTATTATTTATTAATTTCGCTGTAGTGCAGTTCATGCATCTCTTTCAGGCACGAATAAATATTAGCGCCAGAAAGAGATAGCTCGAAAACGGGGGTTCGGGGACGCACAAGTTACCTACTAACCGCTCGGGTATTTTCCATTGTTTTTAATTTACCTACGTCGTCGTATTCACAGAAAAGACCTAATAAGAACTTACTTACTGTACCTACTTTACATTTTTACGTATCGGTTAAAATTTATTTGTATTTGAAGGTATAGGTACATAAGTACACTTACATATTTAGCTCACTTTGTTAAATTACAAAGCGATTTGTCAATAGTAATTGTGGTTTTATAGTTTTGGGTCTCTAAATTAACAAAACTGAATTTCCCAAAACACTTTTTCATACACAAAAAAAACTTTTTTGCAAAAAATAAAACCGACTTCAAAAAAAACACTAAACGGTGTAAAATAACTCTAAATTAGGAAGTCTGTGGCTTTGGTGGTTTTGTCTTATTCATGATGGGTCACCGACTTCCGAATTTAGAGTTATTTTACACCGTTTAGTGTTTTTTTTTAAGTCGGTTTTATTTTTTGCAAAAAAGTTTTTTATTTTTCCATTTTTAGTTGTTCCCATACAAATATTTGCCATGACTTTATTTTATATTGTTAATTGTTAACAAAACATGTCAAGATAATAGGGTTATTCACTTATCCCTAATAAATGAAAATTAACATTCACATTAACGACTGTCGAAATCTAGGTATATTGTACACACCTGCGTACCCCTCAGAGCATACAGGCGTGATGATACGTCATGATGTTGTATAATAAATAAACATCCAAGCGATTCCAGCAATCACGACAGATTTGCTGTCTATTTTTGAAGAGTTCCGTTGTATATCTCCGAAGATCAGCACCAGATCTTCACCAAAATAAAATGGGACCACTTCAGGAGTATACTCTTTCAAATAAAAAAAGAATTTTGAGAATCGGTCCACAAATGGGGGAGAAATCAGGTAACATACATAAAAAAAAAAAAAAAAATACATACACACAAACATAGAACCTCCTCCTTTTTTGAAAGTCGGTTAAAAAGTGAAAATAAATAAAAAGAATTACAATACATTTAATCACACTACAGATTTTACACTAAACAAAGGAAAACCTTTTATTTTTTTAACAATACATTAATAGCAGGGTTATTAGCCATTGCGTGGCTATTAATGGATACTTATGGATTATAATCGCTAATAACTCAAAGCAGCCGGCTATTTACCCAACTCTAATCCTAGAGCCATTAAAAGCGTGAGATTTCACTTTGTATGTCCCGCACGCAGTTAGCACTAAACAAAACTAATATTTGTAATGGTAAACGGTCGTTACGTCAATGGGTCATTATTTACACATTACAAACAGGTGAGTAATCGCAACTGCAATCATGATAAGCGTACACATCTGGCAGCAATCCAGGAATAGGTCTTTGCTCCTAGAACTTACCTATAAATAAAAATAAATACAACAACTGGGGTTACCTTGACGGAACGGGGGTAACTGGTAAGGTGTGATAAGTAGTGGAGCTCTGCCACAATTTTACAAACCATGCTACATCTCCAATCTTGCCCCTTATGTCCCAAAAAGTGCATTCAAAGTGACCTCAACACTGCCACCGACAACGCCGTGGGTTCGATCCCCACCCAGGACAAATGTTTGTGTGATAAGCACGATCATTTGTTCTGTGTCTGGGTGTAATTTATCTATGATATGTGTGTATGTATATAGAAATATATAAGTATGTTTATCAGATGTTTGGTACCTATAACACAAGCTCTGCTTAGCTTGGGACTAGATGGCTTTGTGTGCAAGTAGTGGAATATTTATTTATTTATTGGCATATTTTTGGTAAGTACAACAATATCTGAAACACAGTCGTGTCCGTGACAAAAAAAAAAAAAAAAAACTGGAAGATCATTTTTTTTTTCTCGTGTTCCCCCATTATATGGGACTTAAACCTTAGTTTTATAACTTTCTGTTAATCACTCAGTATACAGGTTTAAAGCAGCTGCCAATGTGCCTACCCAATTAAAGTCCGCCAAATGTTGGAGACTCTTTGCTACGGAGCTCCTTGCTAGGCTCGCAATAAAGGCGCAAATTCAAAACCACTGTACAGTGCGGCGACGCATTTCGGTGTGTAAATAACCCTTCTTTTTGTCATAGTCGGGTAATAAGGTAGTAAGTTTTAGCGGTGCAACGTGGCCAAGTAAAAACATAACGTAATAAAAAAAACCTTTTATCTAGAGTTAAGAGAGTTCGATGACACGGTTGGCGTAGTGGTTGAGCGATTGGCTACTGCGCTGCAATAGTAGGTTCAATTTCCGCACGGAACAGATATTTCCATGCCTTACAGGGTTTCCTCCGGGTCTGGTTTTGTTTCAATCATTATTGGCCACCAACTTCCGAAACTTTTTTTTTAGGAAACCGTTTTTTAAGAAGTCGGCTGTTTTTTTTTGTAAATAAGTTTTTAAAAAGGCATCAAAGTCGTTATAGGGTAGCTTCGCCTTTAACCGAATTAGAATAAATTTCAAACTATTACGTGTGAGTTTACGTTTCGCTTAACGCGCCAATCTTTTCCAGCTGTTCAACCTAATCGGGTTCATCTGCATCCAGTCTTCCGCGTTCTGGTCAAACGGACGAGGGGTGTACTTCAACATAGTGGCACACCTGGGTTTCTGGTTCTCCGGGATCCTGCTGGTGCTGTACCTGTTCCACGTGGTGGAGAAATACCACAACATCAAGTGGCTGAAGATTGAAATGATCGCGTATGTGGTGATGGTGTTCCTGTACCTGATTGCGTCCACGATAGTTGTCGCGTTTGGTGCTGCTGCGTACTCCGCTGCTGGGGTAAGTTGTGAAACCTTAAGTAATACTGGATATTTTAGATCTTAAGCGCACTACACACCAAAGCCGGCGGCATATGTTGTCAACATTTTGCCGGCGGGCTAGGTTGGCGGCTTCAGTCAGTCATTGCAAGTCGTAAAACTTTGCCGGCGGCATGTCGGCGGCTCGACATCAGAAACTTATTTGGCAGTACGACGTCACTACAGCTCAAATGTCGCCGGGCAACTGAGCGCTTGTGTACGCTAGCCGCCGAAGTGTCGGCGGGCAACACGCGCGCGCGAAGGTTTCCGACATGCTTCTGTCAACATAAGCCGCCGGGTTGTGTCGGCGGGCTGTGTAGGCGGGTCGGCAGCTTTGGTGTGTAGTGCGCTTTACTTATACCCATAAAAGCTTCCTCGTCCACAGTGCCTACAGTTAGCTATCAAATTATAACATAACATCACGCCTGTAATCCCCGAAGGGCTAGGCACAGGTGAACCTGGTAGTACACCCACATTTCGCCAGTTATGTTTAAGTCCCTTGTACAAGGGAGCGAGTCTATTGCCATCAATAGGGCACAAATCCAGACTCCGGGTTGCTACTGAGAAATTCCAGATAAAAAAACTCAATAACTCAATGTCCCCTGCCCGGGGAGGCGGAGGGGTCTGTCAGACTCTTACTGACTAAAAACCACCCCATGTTCCTTCTCACACCTGCGCCGGGGGTCACGGGAACAGAAGATACTTCCGCGACCCCCGACTGGTGCCGGCCCCGCGGGCCTCGCCAAGTCAGCGAGGGGAGTGAGGTGTTAGACTCCCCTCGCGACGTCTAAGAGGGGCGCGCGTGAACACGACGCGCCGCCACCTCGGGTCCATGTACGTGGGGGCGGCGGACATCCCCGCGTCCATCGCCCTGGACCCATTTAGGGGGCTGGAAGAGGGCGTTGTCCGCCCTCCGCCTGCGCCCGGTGCGTCTGCTGCGGGCCGGGTGAGTGGAAGTAATCTCCCTCTCCCTTTCCGCAGCCTCCTTCTGCGAGATGACCGTTTCGCAGAAGGACACCACCGCGTCCCAGGACCCGACGCTGCCGACCATCCTCTCGACCACGGCCGGCAGCGACAAGTCACTGCCTACTCCAGAGACGAGGGCACGGCGCGGCTCCTCCCAAGCGGCACACTCTGCCAGCGTATGCCGCGCCGTGTCCTCCCGACAGTCGACGCAGTGGTGACACCGGGCGTCCGGCTCCCTGTTTATGCGACACAGGTACTTTCCGAAGCAACCGTGCCCGGAAAGTATCTGCGTCACCCGAAACGACAGGGAGCCGTGCCTCCTCCCGAGCCAGCGCTCAAGCACCGGAGGATCTTTACCCTTGATTGACTTGTTATTATGTAGCCACCCCTTTAAGTCTACTTATCTATCTGAAACAATAGTCAGTTTCCGTAAGTTGTATGAAAGTTCGACGGTATTTTTTGCTATGTTATGTTTATACGTGTAATTGACATAGATTGAATTACTTAGCTTTTAGGAAAATATTCCTAAAGAGTCGTAAATTTAGATATAGTTTTAGTATGACCATCTCAATATGAATAAATGTAGCTGAACGGTTCGTTCGTGGAAGATAAAAAATCGTAGGTACTTGAAAGACTCAAAACTTGAAGCGCAAATAAATTTCAAGTGGTTAGTCACATTTTGTCGTGACAATAAGTAACTTGATATTGTTCTACGTCTTATCTTTTCAGTAAACAGTAACGTAGGTACTAAAAACGTCAGCAACTCCTAAAACGTAGGTGTGTGACAATATGACTGACTCATTTATCTCACTCGTAACTCTATCTCAGAGACATTCGCACATCCTACTAATATTGTAAATGCGGAAGGTTGTTACTCTTTCACGCAAAAACTACTGATTGGATTTTGATGACACTTTACAATTATCAAGCTTACAACAGAAAAACACAGGCTTTATCTTATGAAGATACCTACTGAATGAATTGTCCAAAAATATAACGATAAGTGTAAAGTAGGAAAAAGTTCTGTCATCTGCGAGAATTCTGGCGTGTATTAATCCTGCGCAGACAAAGTCGCGGGCACTAACTAGTGTTTCATTTTTCCTTCTAAATTTCTTAGTAGTAGTATTGATCTGTTCCTGGGTCTCAGGCTCTCTTTCAAACAAGGAACTCGAAACCTAAAAAGCTAAATGTGGAAGTCTACTATACTATAGGTCCACATCTGCTGTTTTCTTTTAATAATTCAGGCGTGATGTTGTGTTAAATACACTGTATATTTTCTAACCAAGAGTATAGTGTATTAGTATTAGCTTCGCCCGCATGCAAGGTAACTTTCACAAGATGAAATGATCCAGCCGTTCTTGAGTTTTAAATGCTGTAACTAACACGACTTCTGTTATTTATTTATTTTATTTATATAAGTAAGTCTAGACACTGGCCGACCGGCCTGTTGGTCTAGTAGTTAGTGACCTTTGACTGCTATGCCGGAGGTCGTGGTTTCGATTCCCACCCAGGACAAATGTTTGTGTGTTGTGCACGATAATTTGTTCTGAGTCTGGGTGTAATTTATCTATAATATGTATGCATTTAGAAATATATAAGTATGTTTATCAGCTGTTTAGTATCCATAACACAAGCTCTCAAGCTTAGCTTGGGAATAAAAGGCGGTGTGTGAAAAGTTGTGGAATATTTATTTTATAGATATCACGAGAGGATAGGACAGGATTATAAGTACCCTCTTTTGCAATTAGAACTTGGATAAAAAAAACATTACACAAGACAATCACCGGTCGACTATCTCAGCCTGCCCACCTGTTTAATGAACTCATTGAAAACAATAGATAGCTCAATCGTACCGACTCGGCTTGCCACACATCATAATGTGCTGGTTGTACGTGACCGAGTTGTACAATAACAATAAATATGTTTAGCGCTGAGTTATACGCGGGTTTTACTATCAATTAGGAATAATGAAATGAGGTAAATGGTTGGTTAGATTGTTTTTTTTAACACATTAAATGTCACTCTGTATACACTTTAGAAAAACTATTGTTATCATGGAATAGCAAGTTTTTTTTATATTGATAGGTTCGCGTTTGACCACTTTCTTACCTGATGGTAAGCGATGATTGTGGTCGACGTAAAAAGTAGCCTATTTACTCTTGGCTTAAAGAGGTGTCTCTTAGGTTGTAGCTATCAAGGACACAACGACTCCGTGCCGATTTTCATCCAAAACGATTCAACGGTTTTTGCGTTATTGACTAAGAAACAACCAACAAGTTACTGAAATAAATATAATATTTAATTATTAATTAGTCTAGTAATTGTGGTTTAACTATAAAGATATATACGTGCGACTCTTATTACTTAGCTACATAAAAAGATTGGGAGCCTATAATTGTAATTTCGCAATTTCACCTATTTCATCTCCATCCAACATGTATTTATGACACAAATTTACGACAGCTCAATCTTTATAGGATCCATTACGAGCAGTCGTTAATTTATTATATGCAGAACGTGCTTATTGATGCCCACTGTACAAGTTTCCCTTAACAGTCGTCACCAGAATATTAACGAGGCACGCCGTGATTTACATTCCATACTAATTTGATAGAAAATATTTAAAGTGTATCAAATCAACCGCTTAGAATTCTACACACAACAATTCGCGTTTGGTTTTCTATGTCCTAGATTCTAGATAAGCTAGAACATGACTAGATTGTGTCTAGATTCCTATTCAAAGCGCATGCATTTACTGTTCGCTGATATCTGTATTCGGTCCAGTAAAAACATTCAAGTAATGTTCTACGGATTGGTATTTAGCCCTAAAAGTGAGGGTATTTGTTGACTGCTTCGTTGGTCTAGTGGTCGCAAGCGCTACTGCTGAGCATGAGGTCCCGGGTTCGATCCCCGGGTCGGGCAAAGTGTTAATGAGTTTTCCCATCTGAAATTTCTCAGTAGCAGCCCGGAGTCTGGATTTGTGCCCGATTGATGGCAATAGGCTCACCCCCTATTACTTACATGGGACTAAAACATAACTGGCCAAATGTGGGTGAACTACCAGGTACCTACACATCTGCCTAGCCCTACAGGGATTATAGGCGTGACGTTATGTGTTAATATGATTTTTTTTATTGTCAGTCTACGAAAAAAGGCCATACCACCACCATTTGACCAAGCCCGGATGTACCGTTGAGGTCAGACAGAACAAATGATCGTGCTCATCACACAAACATTTGTCTTGAATGGGAATCTAACCCACGACCTCCGGCATAGCAGTCAGGGCCACTAACCTCTAGATCAACAGGCCAGTCAAAGTAGAACTTTATGTATAAATGATTTACCAATTTGAGTTAAATTATTTCCTCCTAGTACTAATACTTCAAATACTACTACCAAGTATTATTACATAGAGACACGCAGCGCAGTAGTTCAGTTTAAAATTATGTATTTTGTATCTTTCAAAATCAATGCATTTCAATAAGGTAGTTAGGTTCGGTAGTTAGGTTAGCTATAGGATAGGTATGGTAAGTTAGGTTAGGTTATATGTATGTATATTGTCATTTGATTCTATCTTTTACAAAAAGTTTAAAGAGCACAAAGACAAGCTAAATAAAAGTAGTAGTATTTGTTATTGTTTTGGATCTATTTGTTGTCTATCATCTTATTAAAAGTATGTAGGTATAACTCTAATATGGGTATATACCTAAAATTCTTGTTGGTTACCAAACTCCTCCTAAACGGTTGGACCGATTCCTATGAAATGACGCGAGTCAAACCGCGTAATGTCTACTGTACCTACTGTGTGTACTAAAATTAATATTCTTAATTCTTAGTATGCCATTATTACACAGTGTTGTTCATTTTATGTCGTTATATTTTTTTTCGGGCGCTATAAGTACTTACAAAGACCAGCACATTAAGCTACCCCAAACTGTACTTTTTTTCCAATCGAACATGAACGTAATTCTGTTTGGAATAAAGTTGAAAAACTATCAAAGAAATTTAACACATTTGGGTAGCTTGGATGTGCTGGTCCTGTACTTGTTGATCCAGTTTGAATCCCATGCTAGCACACCATTGGTCAACAATTCACTTATAAAAATAAAATACCCTAAAATTTCCCGTACCCGTAGAAATTTAACATCTTTTCCAGTTCTTCGGCTACCTGGCGATGGTGCTGTACGGCATCGATGCCTTCCTGAAGTACAAGGCGCTGAAGGCAGGTGAGCTGGCCCAGGGGCACCGCGTGCAGGCCAAGCAGACACACGTCATGACGCCGCCGGCGATGCCATAGCTGCAGAGGTGGTGAGAGCGTGAGGATATGAGATTATGACTTCTTGTGTCACAGATTTTGTACTGAGATGAATGACGAAGCAGTTTGGTAGGCAATCTGTCTAGTACATAAGTCAGTTTCTGTACATATGATTTGTTATTAATTATTCTACTGCAGAAGTTGGTACCGTGATGTCGAATTTTGCTAAAGGACGCGCGGGATTTTTTATTCGCGATCGCTTGATTCAAAATGTACGTACCTACTTAAGTAAATATGAAAGGGCGGTAAATCAGATAACCATTCTGTATAGCTGTTTATAGACTTGAATACAACAGATTTTTTTTACCGACTTCTAAAAAGGAGTAGGTATTATTTTCGACTGTATTTAGGAATGTTTTTTTTTTGTATGTCGAGTAATTATTGCAAATATACTTCCTAGTAAATTGTTTTTAAATGTACCAGACGTGATATTAATATGTGTTTTGATTTCAAGAAGTTTATGTATAATTTGTTTTGCATCACTCCTGCAACTGTGTTATTCTAAAATTCGCTAAAGGAATTTAATTGATTGATTTTAATGGTTTTCCTGACGGTTTGTTCGTTTTCCTTGTTCATTAGTTTTATTTTTTTCTGATAACAAGATGTCAGGTTTCTAATTAACCACCAAGTACCTATTGTTATTTTTTAATCCTTGGTTGGCAATAAAAAAAACCAGGAAACTATAAAATAGGCTCTAAACTTGTTCTAGAAATGTTAGAACATGATATATTTTTGACAAATCAAAGTCAACTGTAACACATAACGTCTAAGGTCTAAAAATCAATGTTCGCTGTGTACTGATAGAAGTAGAACGTATTTACGATGGTATCACAATTTATTTACAAAGACTAGTTGTAAGCGTACTATTTAATATTGTAGTTAATTCCCACCAAGTTATGTTAGTGGCCCGGTTTCTGGTAATCGTGATATTAACAAGTGTGTCAATGACATCTGACAGAGATAAATTGAGAATAAATCGTCACTGATATAAAATATTGTGTCCTACTACATTCGCTGATATTATCATTATGCATTTTGGGAGATTCACATACTACAATATTGTTTGAATATTGAAACTGCACAAGCTTTGCTCAATGCCCTTTATCGTAATCTGCCTATAATGATCCCACTGCTGGGACACAAATCTATTTTCTCTGAGAAGGAGTGGATCGTAATCTTGGCTGGCCCGTTGGTCTAGTAGTTAGTGACTGCTATGCCGGAGGTCGTGGGTTCGATTCCCACCCAGGACAAATGTTTCTGTGATGAGCACGATCATTTGTTCTGTGTCCGAGTGTAGTTTATCCACAATATGTATGTATTAAGAAATATATATAAGTATGTTTATCACTTGTTTAGTACCCACAACACAAGCTCTGCTTGGCTTGGGACTAGATGGTGTTGTGGAATATTATTATGTTGAATCTACCACACGTGCCAAGTAAGGGTTGGTAGATGTTACAAGTCTTCGAATTCTGTCTCTAGACCATGCCGGTTTTCTCAAAATGTTTTTCTTCACTGGGTTGAGATCAGTGGTGCGCCGCGCCTGTCTTGAATGGAACTTACGACCGTTACCGTAATTTGGCACATTCAATAATCTTGTTTGGATTCGTAGGATTTAACTTTAAGAATCTCATCAATCTGAACAGCTTTATTAGCAACGATTGCTAGGTTTCTGCTACCTATATCCATTATAATGTTACCATGTTATTGTATTGTCTCTTATGGTCATACAAATAGACGTGTAAAAAATTACTTAAATAGTTTTCGTAACGTCTAGAACTCTAGGCCATGTGTCATACAAAGAAATATCTAAATAATGTCCACATTTGGCGCACACGTTTTTAGTTACTGAAGGACAAAAACAATTACTATTAAAAGCCTGTCAACAAACAATACGACGATGACTAAGACATGCAGTGATGGCTTACTGTATGCTTAGTCACTACCGACATCGGCGAAGGAAAATATCATAAAAATCCTGGACTTACTCTTAATGTAAGTCTAAAATCTTCATCCGGCTAGAGCCAGCGTGGTAATTAATGCACGTGCCTCCTCTAGAATCAAAAATTTAATAATTCAAATAAGGCTGCGAATCAGCACTTTTTGAGCGTCAAAGTTTCATAATACAGTCCCCCAGAACGCCCACTTTGGTGATGTGCTGTGAAGAATTGGCGGAACAAACTCCCCAACAACACGTCTCGCTGATTCTTTTGAAGAACTTGAACCTACGATAAAATGCTCAGTAGGTAAATAGTATAAGGTTCATGGGATAGCAAGAGGCTGATATAATTATTACTTATGCAGTAGGAAATTAACTATGTATCTATAATATATTGAAATCGTGTGTTTATTCAGAAACCGGGCATTTTTATGTTCGTAAAGCACAAGGGCTTGGATTACCTCAGTGTGTACTTATTAAACTTAGTTACTTGTTTTTGAACATTTTTTTAAATTTTAAGGAAATGTCCTGCAGTGAATTTTACTTTTTATTCAATGGTTTATAGTCTTCTTGGGCACTTATAAGGTCCACTGTTTATTCCACAAAACTGAGATGGCTTAAAAAAATCGATGTTCTAAAATAATGTTTAAAAAATAATCTATACTGTTTTGTAGATATTATTATTTATATAAAAAAATATACTATTCTTAGACATTTTGTGATAATATTATAGTAAGTGCTAACTTATTGAATTAATCATGTTTATAAACATTTATATTAATTGTAAATAAGAACCAAACTTTGTAAGTATTTACTTAATTTAAGAACTTAATCAATTTTAATTATTGCAACATTTGTCCTTTTTTGAGCAAGAAAATACTTTCCAAAATATCTTGCAAATTATTGCTTCAAAACTTAATACTCCTATATTTTAACTTGGAGTAAGGATACTACCAGTAGTATAATAAGCTCGTAATTTACTCCATGTTAATGAACAAGGGGACCAGTGCTTTAAAAGCACTGCAGTTTTATGCACACTGATTTTCCTATTTCTCTTGAACGTAAATATATGCAATAGTTTTAAAATAAATGTAATTAAAAACTATTGTACAAAATAATATAGCTTAACCTTACCGCGATAGATGTAAGATGACTGTGTATATATACACCTCCGTCCACTGTTCTTTACCAAAGCTTTGCTCACATTGTGTCAAATGTATCTTTCAATGTTTTTACGATTATGCTCATCGTTGTAAATTGTGCTCTAATACCTACACATCTATTATAAGAAATATATGAAGCTATATATATGTATATAGCATATAGTATTGTAACCGACAGATATCTTTATATAAGAGTTTTTCAATAAGGATTGTTAAGAAGTATTTATAACCCATTTGTGTTTATAATGCATAATGTATATGTGCTGCGTAAGGTATTTTTAATGCAAACATATATACGAAAAACAAAGCATACCCTATTTGGGTTCGCAGAAAGGCGATTCTTTCTAACATGATTACTAGAAATGGATGTATTCCATACGTTTCTCTTAAAGTAGATTTACTTACTTACCTATAGCTTAATTAAATATGACATATTTCACATAATTACCTGTTATACTTTTTATCTATGTAAGTTTTCATTCTAATAAGAGTATCCAGAAAATGCACTGTTTACAAGTATTCCGGTTAAACCGACTTTGTTAATATTTTCTAAGGTATTTGTTGTACAAAATAAAACTATTGAAATAATTATATTCTGAGTGGTTTTATTGTGTTAACAGTATTAGAACTCAACGTGGACACCCAAACGTTATGAATCAACAAATGTCGACATTCTGATTTAAATGAGCGTAAGAATGTATGGAAAATGTGCCTACAACTTTTAAATCCAAGCACCGACCGACGTATTAAAACTGTATAAATAGATAAATGTTTTTTTTTAAAGTAGGTAAAACAGTAGTGACATTTCTATTAAAATAATGGCAATAAAATAAAAAAAAACATATTCGATTTCTTTCCAGTACCATTAAATTGATCTTCTGAAAGTGATCATAATTATTATAAATGTAATCAAACGAAAATTAACAATTACATCTTAGGTATAATTGACACAGAAATACTCAAGTACCGCACCGCGTTTGTCATTACAATGGTTCAGAGTTAATATTTTACTCAGGCAACAACACTGTGTTACCACTTTTTAAGTATAAACATAACATGAAAACTTAACAAAGTCTGTTGTTATTGTTATGAATAAATGTAAATAACAATAGATATACAATAATGTCAAATTGTCTCCACTAATGGGCCATAGTTAGATTCATGTTTAAAACTATATAATACTCAATGGAGTACATACAAATGTTGCTTTAATAATAATAATAAATTGTTTATTTCATATTTAATATCTTATACAGAACATGAATTCAATAAACAACTCAATAATCTGACGAACTTTGTGAAGTTTTTGGTAATTAAGAACTATTGTTAAACAGGTACGGATCAATATACTTTGACTACTAACAAAGATCTAAAAAAATATTACAATATACTTAAAATCGTAACAAAATACCTTAAATAAACAATTATTTTTAATTTAACGTTTTTTCTCTTATTTAATAATGCTTTGAAAAAGCACAGTAATCAACGATAATAATGAATTAATTCATTAAAATCTATTTTAAAAAATGCCCAAATATATTGGACCCATAGTAGAGAATAATAATACCTATCAAAAATGGTGGGTTAACTTTAATGTTAGTTAAACACTTCAAAATATACATGGTATAAACTATTTTGTAAGTACGTTATTGTATATTATGTACAGGAAAACAGCATTATTTTTGTATAGTGATTACAAAATATCGACTGTGCGCAATGCTATCTATAAAAGAGGTAGAGACCTTTGTAAAACAGTATCTTGTTATTTTTACCATGTTTTGGGCTTTACTTTTCAGTGGAATAAAGGCTCGTTTACACGGAGAGATCTCGCTACACATATTTTAGTTCAAAGGCATACTATTCCATCAACGACTTGGGCAACAACGATTGTTTGTCGCTTTGTTAAATGCAAAATCATTTTACAAAATTCCACTCAGATGAAGGCGTGGGCACAGCTTGTCTTCAACATTGAAAACATTTTTACAATAAATATAACCGACTTCATAAAACACTAACCGGTGTAAAATAACTCTAAATTAGGAAGTCTGTGGCTTTAGTAGTGTGGCCACCGACTTCCGAATCTAAAGTTATTTTACACCGGTATAAAAAATATACAACCGAATTGAGAACCTCCTTCTCTCCGGAGTTTTCAATTCGGTTGTATTTTTTTTTTAATGAAAACTGTGGGGCCAGACTATTTTCAATTTTTATAGCACCAAATGGCAACTATCCCGCATCAAACTAAAAAAAATCACGTGAATGGCCAGTTTAATATAGGCACACAGCAAAGGCACATACAACATCTTTTTGTGATAATACATAATATTAAGTATACAAAGATATTCTAATAAGCACTTTAAAGCACAGATATATGACTGTAAAATCGCTTGATTATTTAAAATATTAAATATATTTTTGAGATTTTCAAATATTCGAATATGTATAAGTAAATATATTTTTTTTAAATATTCAAAATGCACTTTTAATATCATTAAACATTTCAGTACTCACTTCCGACTTTTATTAATTCTTTTAAATGATCCTTTAATATATTTGCTCTTTGTATGTTTTTATTACTCTTTGCAATGCATGGTTGCTGCCATTTTCATACAAACATTTAATTTTATTTTATTTGGGAAATTTACAGCTATAGTAAAGTATAGTTATAATTTATCTTGCTGCAAGCCAATTACAAATTTCCACTTATAATAAACCTGATGTCGGCTTATATAAAATTGATGTCGGCTTATTGTACCTACGACCAATGATCTTTCACCTACCAGAATAAAACTTAACATTAACAATATCACTGTTATGTACCTATGTATTTACAGGAAATTTCTTATCACTAACCAACAACACATTTAGAAAAAAATATCCTTAACTACCCACTCGTTGGATTATCCCACCATTAACCTTTTGACCGCAACGGTCAAAAATGAAAACGTGTCCAACACGCCACCGACGGCGACGGCTAGTGCCGACAAGAAACCAATTTTTATTTAAGTACAAATTAGTTGAGTTTGGAATACCTATGCTTTTTGTAGGTATTTCCGCTGAATTTAAGGCAAAAACATTTGGTTAGTAATAAAAATATATCCTGTATAACTACATACAAGGCGTATTTTTAATCATGGCACTAATGTTCACAGGCTGTTCTATAATAACTACATAAACAACTTTCACTATGGATGGGCCCAACTCGGAATTCACGAAAAAAACAGCTTTTAAATACATTAGTTTGATACCTACTCAACCAAAATGTATACAACACAGCTTTTTAGCGCAGATTTTTTAAGCAATTTCTGAGTTGGTCCATATTCATGGGTAGAAAACCTGTGAATTATTTTCCTATGATTAAAAATACAACCTGTTTAAAGATATGTGTGCAAAGCAGTAGTAAACTAAAAATTACTCAGTACTTTGCTCAGTTTTAAGCTTGTTACAATTTAAATCAAAACAAAGACTAAAATGTTTACTTTTACATTGGCAACCATTAATCTAGGCACTGTACACCGTCCTAGATCATAATCCAAGTTCTCTAGCGAGAATCTTCATTTTCCTTCCTTCATTGAAACTGTTTTGTCGCAAACTGCTCTTGTTAATAAGGTGAATCCAGTCAATAGAGATATTACGTCTTACTGCGGTGGCTGAGGTGGCAGCCCTCGCTTCCACGCCTTGTACTTCAGGTAGCCGTCGAAACCATATGCTATGATCGCACATAGCCCGAAGAACTGGAATAGAAGAGGTAATATGGATTGGTATTGATATGTAAATCGTGATGCAAGAATAAACTGGTAATCTAGGTTTTTCAATTTAACAAGTCTTAAACATTTCCCTACAGTAAGAATTATTTATATACCAGCAGCCTTTGGGATAATCACACCCTAAAAGCAGACAATGCCCTGCACTTTTAATACAACAATGCTGAGGCTTCCACCTTTATTGTAGTGCGTCAGGTATGTTCGCCGATGCGCACACTGACGATTACTTCGCGGTAATGCGGAAGAAAGTTGCCTCAGTAATTTTCCGAGTGAGGAGAAGCAGTAATAGCGTTCTGAGGGTGTTTGCGGAAAGGCTGGATGGGCCTACAAAGGAAGCTTGTTAAACCTTCCTTTGTGATTTTTTCTTGTGTTCTTGTGTTCTTTTTACTGTTCCTGCATGTTACTAATATAGTCTTTAAGGAATAAGTAAGTGAGTAACCTAACCCCCTATGGGCCTTGATGCCTGACAATAAAATACATATTTTTTATATACCTACCCGAAACACTACCTGCACGCGTAGCAAGATTACCGTAGACACGGGTTCGAGGATCAGAAATCGACAGAGTGACAAATTGTAGAAAAAAAAAAACCTGTTCGTCTATCTAAGTGGGTTAGAGTGAGAGACGAGGAGCCTATTTACCGGTGCCGTATGCGTGAGAATACAGACAAACTGGTGCCGTAACGCATCACGTAACGTAGCGGGTTACCCTCCCATAACGAAGCTCCTTGACTGCGGGACTCACATACGCTGTGTTCTCGCCGCCGGAACGCCAGTGCGGCTCGCGCACACAGTTTGTGATTTCATGTTTTCCAATACGGCTGTGCGGCAAATCACGCCCAGCGTGTAAAATTTAATTATGCCGCGAGTGCGGTTCTCGCAACTGCTGTGAGTTTTCACGTCTGTTTAGACGTTGGATAATTTCAAGTTTCAAGTCAATGAGAAATTATTATTTAAAATACAGAACCAGTAAGGGTTTCACTAGAATTTCTTATAAAATTAAAAAAATCATAAAGTTGAAAATTGTATAATTAAGCTTTTTATGACCGGTATGCCAGGTGTCTACAAAGGATCCTAAACCCTATTGTGTTAGAGCTTAAGTTGATATTCGTAATGTTGTTTTATTTCACTTTAGCAATTAA
Source organism: Euplexia lucipara (assembly GCA_921972225.1). NCBI lineage: Eukaryota > Metazoa > Arthropoda > Insecta > Lepidoptera > Noctuidae > Euplexia > Euplexia lucipara. The sequence continues at coordinate 1,074,446 of OV179146.1, read as the reverse complement.
GATGCCAGGTGTTCACAAAGGATTTTAAACCCTATTGTGTTAGTCTGAGGGTCCTATCGTGTAGGATGGTCATTTTCGAAATAACTTGTTACATTCGTAAAAAAACACAATAGCCTGTGTTTTGCCGCACTGGAGGATTAAAACACACCCAGCGCTATATCCGCACTGGCGTATTATTTTTCGACCATTCGATACGACTGTGCGGCTCTCGCAGCAGGTGTGCGGCCGTCCGCACGGGCGGCTTGGCGTAGGCGATAGCGCCCGCAGTCAAGGTGTTAACACTTTAAGATCTGCTGATTATCGTACAAATCATGATCGAATCGAATTTGTACTCTTGTAGACTGAAGAATCGACATATTTCTTCTCTTCATTCTTGACATTTTCATGCTCGAGACGGAGGACATGTTTTCTGTCACTTAATTGATTTTTCCGTAGACAAAACCCGTTTTTATGGTAATCACGCTACGCGTACTGTATGCCATAAAAATATTACGTTCTGTGCGGGAATAAACCTGCGTTACTACTGTGCTGTTAGGATATTCTTCTTTCTTTATTATTTGCAGACGACAGCACTATTAATATTACATGTAATGATAAAAATCAATTTGAAACCGACATAAATAAATCAATAACATCAGTAATAACATGGCTAATCAATAATAATCTTAAAATAAATATTAATAAAACAAATGTAATGAATTACAGTCAAAGACCTCAAAATTCAATTAAATTTAAAGTAATATATGAAAATAATATAATAAAACAAGTAGATACCGCCAAATTTCTTGGCTTAAAAATTGACAATAGAATTAATTGGAAATCCCATACCGAAGATCTCTGTGTGAGAATAAGTAGTTTGTCTTTTGCGTTGTATAAACTGGCATCGACGGTTAGCAGAGACGCACTGTTGACTGCATATTATGGACTTATTGAATCTGTACTTAGATACGGTCTAATCTTTTGGGGAAACTCGTCAAACACCGACATGGTATTTAAAATGCAAAAGCGCTGTATCAGAGCTATGTCTGGAATCAAAACTACTGACAGCTGTCAACCACTGTTTAAAGAATACCTTATACTGACACTTCCGTCACTATACATCCTAGAAACAGCCTTATTTGTCAGAAACAACCCTCACTGGTTTCCTCTTTTGTCAGATAATGTAATTAGAAATAGACGTAATAAATATAAACATTATTTACAGCCTCACTCTTCGAAAACAACACTTCTTCATAAAAGTGTGTTTTGTATGGCACCGATCATATATAATAAAATTCCAGAGAACTTAAAAAATATAAATAATACAAATAATTTAAAAGAGATTTGAAGAAGCTACTAACTAAAAAATGTTACTACTGCGTTAAAGACTTTCTAAATGATACCTTGTAACTTGATTGTTTTGTATTATAATTTTGTTGCTTCTTTTTTTTTTTTTCAATGGTTTTATATTTTAAATGTCTGTATTTTTTTTTTCTCTCTCTTTTTTTGCACGCTAAATATGGCAAAACATGTTGAAACTTACCTGTTTTCAAATTTTCATCCACATTTGCATCTATATGTATTGTGTTACACATGTTTAAGCAAATAAATATATCTTTATCTTATCTTTATCTTTACTTTATTGTTATTCTTGTTTCTCTCTTTATTTATTTAATAAATACTTCAATCACACAAATGTACAGACGCCAGCACATCAAGTTACCCCAATGTGTCAAATTTTCCCCATTGAATTTCAACCTTATTCTGTTTGACATAAATTTGAAAAACGATCAAAGATTTGACACATTGGGGTAACTTGATGTGCTGGCGTCTGTACATAGGCGGACTGAATGCCTTAGACATTTTCTACCAGTCAACCTTTAGGTCATGCAGAGACAAACAGTGCTAGGTGCAATTCCGTAAGAAATTCTTTTTTTTTTGTTTTTTTTTATTTTTTCTTTCTCTCGACTTAATCGTGCTATTGTGGAGCTAAAGGAATTTCTTGCCCACGCCACTAACGAAACTCTTAAACGGAAACTGGAAATGATGTCTCCATCTGCTAGTGGTCTTCACTCTCTCTGGAAGGCCACGAAATCAATGGCCCAACCCCAACAATGTTTCCCTCCAATTCGAGCTGGTGGCCTATGGGCACGCACTGACTCTGAGAAGGCTGAGGTCTTTGCAACCCACCTAGCTAATGTTTTCAAACCTAATGAAACAGACGGCCCTGACGATCCCGAAATAAATACCATCCTAAACCAGGACTTCCAACTAAGCGAACCATTGCAGTCAACATCATCGGGGGAATTAAGAGTTGAAATCAACAAACTAGCAATAAATAAGGCCCCTGGTTTCGATCTGATCACTCCTAAGCTACTAAGAGAGCTACCCAGGAAGTGTATTACCTTTCTCACAAATTTATTTAATGCTACTCTACGGGTTAGCTACTTCCCTACCACCTGGAAAGTTTCACAAATAGTCATGATACATAAACCTGGCAAACCATACAACGAAGTGACATCATATCGACCAATTAGTCTTACCCCGTTACTTTCAAAACTCTGGGAAAGAATTCTCCTAAAAAGACTAAAACCGCATCTTGACAACAATAACGTCATACCCAACCACCAATTTGGGTTTCGTGAAGCACATTCTACAGTAGAGCAAGTGCATAGAGTGTATAATACTATACGACAAAGTCTTGAGAAGAAGGAATATTGCTCGGCAGCATTCTTGGATGTTCAACAGGCTTTTGACCGGGTATGGCATAAAGGACTATTGTGCAAAATCAAAAATACTCTTCCTCACTCATTCTATCCATTAATGGCCTCTTACCTTGGCGATAGAATATTCCAAGTTAAGCAACGTAGTGCAAGATCATCCCTGCACACCTGCGAAGCAGGAGTACCACAAGGGTCGGTACTTGGCCCAGTGCTCTATAACATATTTACACATGACCTACCACAAGCAACCAATGTGACTGTCGCGACCTTCGCTGATGACGCTGCGTTCCTTACATCCCATAGCGACCCAAACGAGGCTAGCAAGATCCTACAGGAACAACTAACCTTAACAAATGACTGGTTTCACAAGTGGCGAATTAGAGTAAGTGCCCCCAAGTCTCATCATATCACTTTCACTTTAAGAAAGAAACTATGTCCCACAGTCTGCCTGGGCCAAGATCCCCTACCGCAAACTACATGCGTAAAATACTTGGGATTCTACTTAGACCAACGAATGACTTGGAAAGACCATATCAAGCATAAGCGAGACGACGTAAACAACCGTTTTAAAAACCTCCTCTGGCTATTAGGAAAACAATCGACCTTGTCCCTAAGCAACAAACTGAGAATATATAGCTCAGTCATAAAACCGATATGGACTTACGAAATCCAGCTATGGTCTTCAGCTAGCAATACGAATATCCAATGCCTCCAGAGAGCTCAAAATAACATACTGAGAACCATAAGTGGTGCAGCCTGGTTTACTCGAAACTCTGAAATACAGGAATACCTAAACATGAAGACTGTGATGGAGGAAGCCCAACAGTATAAGGAAAAATATACAGATCGATTGAGGAAACATCCCAACCCGCTGACAGGCATGCTCCTGCTGCGAAACCCAATGAGTAGATTGAAAAGAGCAAATGTGCTAGAGACTGGGTAGAGCTGAGACACTGGTCTCAACTCATCAAAACGCCCTCAACTACTTACAACTCATCTGATTATAGTCTAGAGACTGATTGCAGATAACAATAAAAAAAAAAAAAAAAAAAAAAAAAAATTTTCTTTCTTTCTAATTTAACGTCACGCGGTTGTTACTAGTACCTTCCGCGTAGTTCAAGCTCCCGTGGGCATACAAGGTTAAAAAGTAGCCTATGTTACCCGGGGATAGTCTAGCTTCCGAACAGTGAAAGAATTTTTCAAATCGGTCCTGTAGTTTTTAATTTTATTTGTTACATACAAAAATATAAATCTTTCCTCTTTAAAATATTAATACTTATAGATGACGCGTTTTGACAAGTGAAATAATTAGAAAACTCACCCCAACAGCATATCCAACACTTTCTCCAATAGTTGTGGCGAATATAGAACATACAATATATGCCAGCGATACTAGAATACAGTATGCAAACTCCCACTTAAGCCACGGCCATTTGTCGAGCTTCTCAATAAAGTGGAATGTGTACATGAACAGTAGTAGTCCAGTGATAATGATTGCAAACCAGTAGAGTATATTGTAGAAAATAGCTGATACCCAGGACCAGGATATCTTTATGCATATGAAACCTACAATGTTGCAAACCTGAAAAAGAGGAGATAGACAATTGAATGTTTGTCAGATGTCAAGTGAACGGAATTTGGGAGCTATTACTATCAATAATATGGATATGACTTCAAATTCCCAGGAATTGCTACTTAGAACAGTTTTTTTTTTTAACTATTGCTTGACTCAAATCCCATCTGATGGAAAGCAGTGATGCAATCAATGATAGTAGAGCACACTAGTTTATTGATAATGATTCAATTATTGATCGTTTTTGGTATAATGATTCTTGGGGATAATACGTTTTTTTAAATATAATTAATATAAATAAAAATACATGTAAATTATCATAATTACCAGAATCAATTTACTTAAAATCCCAGGAATATTGTTATATCCATATTTATTAGTAATATTGTCTCAAATACCCAAATTCCGATCACTGCTGATGTCTGACAGCTTATCTTTAATATTGATACATAGATAAGTATAGCATTATAATCTGTTCAAGGTTAAAAAGATGCAAATAGATCTCTTGGAACATCTTGCGAAAAATTATCCAATATAATCATCACGGTATTTAGGTAGTTTTTTATATTTTAACCTCATGTATTTTGTACTAGCTGACATCCCGCGGTTTCACCCGCGTAGGTCCCGTTCCCGTGGGAATACAGGGATAAAAGTTGCCTATGTGTTAATCTTGGGCGTCAGCTAACTCCATGCCAAAGTTTATTCAAATCCATTCAATAGTTTTTATGTGAAAGAGTAACAAACATCCATCCATCCATCCATCCTCACAAACTTTTGCGTTTATAATATTAGTAGGATTCACATTTGTACCTGCAAAATACATATATTTTGAAACATTTAAGTTGTTATGGAGTTCCTGTCTATTTTTCTCTAAACGAAATCCTTATTTGTTATCCTGTAACGTTATCTACGTATTCTCCGGGTCTCTCTAAAAGACTCGCCCATGATATATGTATTCTCCGGGTCTCCCCAAAGGACTCGCCCGTGATCTGCACGCCTGGCTGCAGGATTGACCTGACTTGGGAGCTGTTCTCCTTGCCTTTCTGCAGAGCTGACCTACCTTGGCCCTGACTGTAAGTGACCTTGGCTTGATGCCTTTCCAAGTACCTACCTACTGTATTTTAATACTTCCTATAACATTAATTTCTGAAGAGCTTGATATAGGTAGTCCATGTTTTGTACCATCACTGTATTTTCTACCCTTTAAATATTATTAAATTCAATTGTTAATTTTACATATCTTTTTTTTACCAGTTAAGGATAAGTAATACGACAGGATGTTTGGGTTAAAGAACTTATAACCCACAGAGAAATTTACATTTCACTTACATGAGAACATGTTCACAATAAGTTATTTTTCACATTTTAATAAAAACAAACCCTTTGACTTGTTTTTGTTAGTATACAGAAATAAGTACACTTTCATAGGTTTAATTTATCAGGCCCCAAGCGAAAGAAGCTTCCTTGACCAATTTAATGATGTTGATGAGTTAAGAATCACAATGATGTATCTTCCTTTAATAAGAATATGGAATTATCTTACCAATTGCACCAGCTTGAGTATCCCGGGCACAGTCTGCACATATCCCCTGTCGAACTTCACAATCTTTGTTGGTGTTGTTGGAGCTGTTTCTCTTGCAACTGGTGCCCTTGGTGGTGGCGGTGGGGGTGACCCTGCATTATAGTTCATTGTGAAGTAGATGCTGGAATAATAAAAATAAATTAAGTATCTAAAATCATACTAATACTTTGATTTTGACTTTGCTTACAAAGTTGTTGATGAGTGAGATGTCGACTTAGTAATCACGAATAGATGTTACAGATAAGCCGGTGGCCTGTATTGTTATTTTTTGTTTTTTTTTTGTGTCATTACGCGGCAGTGTGTGCATATATTTTGTTCCACATTATTATCTACACAAGCTCTAGACGTGGAGACTTGTAATTGTCTGTCAGATAACCTTACTGTTACTTATTTCCATTGTATTTAGCTGTAAGTCTTCCAAAGTCGTTAAATAAATAAATGTACCCTGTTTCCAATACTAATAGGCTACTACTGTTTATATTTTTAAATATCTATAACTTGTAACAAATAAAGTATTACACTAAAATAAATAAATTAAATAACATACAGTGTTGGACTACTTCCTCCTAAAAATGAAAAAACAACTACCTATCACACAAAGCTACCTATCAATCTAAAACATTACGTAATATAAAATTAATAATAAGCAATATAAAAAAACCTTAAAATATTATCCTTAACTCTTTTTCAGATATGGCAAATTTAATTTAGAGTCAATGTTAATTTCTCATGTCATAACATACCACAGTCAGTCTATTAACATCTATTAGCTAATTTTCATTAAATATTATACTTTTTCCTGCAATGGAGGGAAAGAGACATGTTGCAGCATGGGAGGATTTTACAGAAAAGAGAGGAAGAGACACAGTGACATTTTATCCTATTTAATTCATTAAACCCCGAGAGGACACCGGTGTCCGCCTGTCATTGTCTTTCTATTGTGTCCCTAATTACCTCAGTTACTGTTGAAAGAGTGAGGTAAAGTGTACATATATATATACAACTAGCGGACCCAGCAGACTTCGTACTGCCTAATTAAATTGCAATAAATTCCTGTCAAAATGATTTGTAATGTGACATTTTTTTGTTCCCACATATTTTATAGTCGGGGCAAAAAAATCTCCTGAACAGAACCGTCACCCTGGTGATAGGGCGTTGTGAATAAGAAGTATAATTAATTAAAACATATATAAGCATTTAAAAAAAAAGTAATCCTTTTATTGTTAATCATGTGAATTAATTATTAACAAATAACAGTTTTATTTTCATTGCTTTGTGATATACGATGTTTTTTGTTTGATTATCTGGCGCATAGACCAACAAATCTGATGGGTTTTCCAACACGGGAACAGGCAACATACAATTGACCACAGTGAGAAACATGGGTTTTCCAGATTAATACCACAAACACTTAATGATTGCCCCTGCGACTTGTTAATGGTCATAGCAATAGCAAGCCGAACTGGAAACTGTAGTCGTTTAAAGTCAAACGGCACATCATTCGGAATAATTGAGATGTGTATATGAGAACGTCTTCTCCTTTATACTTTCCTTTCAGTATAGTTGCTTCTATCACGTCGTTTAGTAATTTTTTTATCGCTAACCGTGTGCCGTTGCAAAGACGCGGTTGGTTGATATTTCGCAACATTATAACTACCGATCCAACCTTTAAATTGAAGATTGTGAGGTGGCAATCCTGGCAAATCCAGTGAGTTTAAAAATTCTGGTGGATAGTTCACTACATCATCTTGGTTAGTAGCCGAATCAACTGATTTATATATCCTCGATTCGCCTGTAATTTGTTCTTGCATTTTTTAATTTAATTCATTTACATCTATGTTTTTGCAGCCAATATAGCTCGTTCGTTCAACCAATCATGGATCCTGTAATTTTGAGAAACATCTGGAAACACCTTCTGGATAAGTTCATCTTTTGATCGAGTTAACTGACAAAAACTTTGAGAAATGTTAATGCAGCCAGTCAACATGTCTATAGAAAATTTGCCACTACCAATGTCAATGAGTTGTTTAGAGAATATGTTTCCAGATTGGTCATTTTGCAATTCGACATGCATATTCTTGCTTAAATGAAGTAGGTACTTTGACATGTTTCCACAATTGGAGGACTTTAGACATGCATTGAGTTCATCAGCTGGTGTTGATCGTGGAATCACTGGCAATGTTTGACGAAAATCTTCAACTAATAAAATCATTGCACCACCAAATTGGTTATGATTGCTCCGTAGGTACCTATATCTTTTAATGTGCAAATTGACCCTTTGACGTTAAGAACATACCTACATTGTTTAAACAACAGTGAGTGCTTGTAATTCAATATGAACTTTATACAATAGCAATAAAGCTCATTGTAAAAGAAAACGTTTGTATGGGAAAAAGAAAAGAGCTGTTTTAGGTATTTTCCGGCAATTATTCGATTTTTTCTCGCCGTAAAAACCATCTTTGAACTTCAACGAACATTTAAATAAAAGAATTGGCCAAATTGGTGCAGGCGTTGTTGAGTTATGCGCTTACCAACACATTTTGCGATTCATTTTGTATGTTATAGATTAATAATGAATTATATTCAATAATATCATATCAGTTATTAATAAATAAATAATAAAGTTACTCGAGAATATATTTGAAATAACTTATTTTTTTACTTTTTTTTCACAATTTCACAGTGAACACAATACCGAAAACCCGACTTATTTTTATATAGTAGACTTATTCGATTGTAAGACTATGATTTTGCTGAAATAAAATATTAAATTTAATAATTTTCAATTTTTACTTTTGTCTGACATTATGTCAGTTGTCAATCTGTCATTTACTTTTCTCTAATTTTGTGTCTTAGTTTTTCATAGTGACTATGAAGGTTGCATCTGATTTATGTAATTTAATTTATTTTTATTAGTATGTTAGCTCTAATAATGAAATTTATTGTTATTTTTCCTGAATTTTCTTTGCTATAAACCTCACGGAGCCCGAGACCTTTCCAACGAATGCAAAACCGTGGAAATCGGTTCGTGCGTTCTGGAGTTATAGCGTCAGGAAGGAAAACCCGACTTATTCTTATATAGTAGATATATCAGTGTACACTCAACAAAAAAATTGTATACATAAACCATGCTTTTAGCATAACAAATTGTGTTATGTATACAGTTAGCATTGATCTAAATTGACGTACTAACACTTTTATTACGTGTTTACGTCAACAATCGATTTTATTCATGCCAAAATTTCCTTCTCAACATCAGCCATACTGTGCCAAATAACATCTGAACGTTTAATGTTGTTAAACAATAACATGGTTGACGGACACGCCCAAGAACACTAATCATAGATAAGGATAAGTGCGTGACATTAATTAAAGTCAATTAATATCTGTTTGAAAGTTTCTAAGTAGCACTTATTGTACAGAAAATTCACTTTATATAGTTACCCTGGGTCGGCGCAATAAAAATCCGGTTTTGCACTGCGATTCACTGTGGATATGCCGTCCGTATGGGATGCCTATCGGATTTTTGATCAATTGAATCGGTCCATCATAACTATAAAAATCCCATTTGTTGTAAAACACCACTTGTTAGCCGATCTAATTTACGTTAGATGGGTCGGGCCGAGTCGGGCGGGTGGTGGATGACATTGACACTGCCTTCCTTGACACTCTTGCTTGACAAGTTGACAGTCACACATGTACACCAAAAGACTATGTAGACTGGAAATACAGTGAAAAAAGTGCATGCCTACGACACATGTCAGCACATAAAATGGCTGCCATTGCAAGGGTTGTGTCAATCAAGAAACATAGGTGTTACTTTAACGAGTATCGATTACTAGGTAGGTACGAGTCTTAACAAAATATCTCGTTTGGATGGAAGTCAAAAGTCAAAGTCAAACCATTTATTTTAATTAGGCCCCTTTAAGGCAGTTTTGAAAGTCAAACAAAAATTAACTTTAAAAAATGATTCTAGTTGCTCTTTCAAAAAGTAGATTTGTATAGAGAAGAATGGGCAAGAAACTCCATACTTACTCTTTTAAGCCGGGTCTACACTCGCGGCGCGAACTGCCGCAAAAGCCCGCGATAACAGCGAAACACGCGAGTATAGATGTTGTTCGCGCTTCACGTTCACGCTTCGCGCCGTTCTCCGATCAGTGTCGGTATTTTGGCCCGCGACAAAGGGTTTGCGGCGTGCGAACGGGACAGCATCCACACTCATAGTTTTCCGGTTCAGTTTTTAGTCGTCTTCTTCACCATCTCTTTTTTATATTTACACTACCCTCTCCCCCTACCCACTCTCTACCCTCTCTCTCTTCTCTTTTTTACTTTTAACACATTATGGTATGCAATAAAGATTTGTGAATTTGTGAATTTGAATTTGATATTCTTCTTATCTTTAACAGAAAGGTAATTGTAATAGGCAATGGCAAGTAGTGACACAGCAGCAGCAGAAATCACGTCGTCGTCCATGATAATCGTGACAAGACTGTGAACCTTTGTTCTTTGAAAAACGATTATAGACCGTTTTTCAACTTTATGTGAAACACAATAAGGTTCATATTCAATTGGGAAAATTTTACACATTGGAGTAACTTGATGTGCTGGCGTCTGTACGTTGTAGCATGAAAATATGAATAGATTTACTTCTTTTGGTATCTCAGTATCTGACATGTCTTGTGGTTTTGCAGCACAGAAATAAAAAAAGGAGTATGTGAACTTATGTTCACGCGTTCTCGCTTATGTTATACTTCTTTGGCGTAACAAGATAAAAATATTCTAAAAACGTTATCTTTCGCGTTATGTTGTTTGTAGAAAAAATGATACTAATAAAAGTAAACACCGGCTTCAGGGTGTCGGTTTTTCGTGAACCCTAGAAGAATGTTCCTTGGTTGACACAACCCTAGCATTTGCAGCCATTTTATGTGCCAATATTAGGTGTATACTGTAGTGTAGAAACAGTCCATTTTTTATTAAGTCCACAGGATAAGACCACAGGATTAGACTGAGGAGTTGGGGACGTTTTAATTTTCGTTTTGGTACTGTAAATATTATTAGTCGCCTATTTTATTTTGGTCGGAGTCAAAATGTTAAATTCTTGTTAAGTAATTAAAGTACCAGTGGCTTTTTCAAGTTTCAGTCCACTACGTGCTGTGCGTACTTAGACTGTATATTATCTAAGTGTGCGTACTTCTGCTGCACGATGGCTGCACGTATTTCTAGTTTTCTAGTAACTTTGTTTCTATAGCATAGCGGGGCGGCGGGGAAGGAAGGGAATGATGGCCTTGATGTTTGATGTTTCGTTCTGAAAGTCAGGAGTACGGTTTGGCCCGTATTGATTTTAATTTTTTAACTCTATATTTCTTTTGCGCATGTCATCAAACTTAATTGATGTATCGTAATTAATTTTGTTTCTGAAGAAAAATACAAATGTTTAGTTATTTTAGCACAGGTCATTCCACTTGTCACTTGTGACAAGCTACTTGTCAGTTGTCAAATAAATTGTCAACTTCAACTCCACCAACTCTTGCTTGTGCGAATTTCAGTCACCTGGAAAATAATGGTTTCGCGTGCAGTGTAGTGCTGACGAAATAAAAATATTCTGATTGTCTAACGAGAAATATAATCAGAACTATCGACTTAGTAGTTCCGCGTCCAATTACTCGCTGTAAAATATTTGCCTATTACATCTCAGTGATACAGTGTCGGAATATACCTACCGAATTACAGTTTACCGAAGTAAACATTTGTTGTTCTTAAATATCTTCATGTGTGATGGGAGATAGGGATTGGAGACCGTTTATCTACGGCGGCCTTGCGTCGATCGTCGCCGAATTTGGTAAGGAAACTGTCAATTTACTTCCAGTGGAACATAACCTTAAAAATGTTATATCACCTGGAATAAGTATCGTGTAAATAAGTTTATCTAAGTAGTAATAGTGGTTAAGATGCTTTTACTCTCAAAACTAAGTTGGCTTGTAGCAATGATCAAACCGTTTTTAATGCAGGATAGTTTTGTGAACACCAAATAACATGGACAATGATTAGGGAAAAATAAATTAAACCCATTCTAATTAGATTTTGAATAATCGGTTTTGTTCTTGTTTTTTACCGAGTGAAGATCTTGGATTAGTATCTATCAACCTTTTACAAAATCACTATTCTTTTGAAATGGTTTCTTAGGAAATGCCTCTTTAAATGTACTTACTCCAATCCTTTAGGAGATAACTAGATTGTAAAAAATTACACTATGTAGGTCTTAAAATCTCAAATCCTAATTGTATTCCATAATTTATACAGTACAGACCCTGTTGAGCACAGTAAAATTTATATTAATTATTATTTGTTAGTTTTTTTGATGTTCAGAGACCAGCAAACACTAGCTACAAGTTACCCCAATTTGTAATTTGATAGTATTACAATTTTATTTCAAAACAATAAGGTTCATGTTCGATTAGAAAGAATTTTCTGTTTTAGTTATATTGATGATCCGGTGTCCGTAAAGAGTATGTTGTTCTATTCCATTTTTTATCTAAAATAATGACTACAGAATGTTAGCACTTGTTGTTTAGTTTTATAAAAGCCTTATCAACAGTATTCTTTTTTTTTTAAAAAAACCCACACAGACACAATGACTGGAATTGAAAATGAAAGCAATTAGATAAACCTATTTGTTTAGCCATCAAATACTTACAATGAAGCTAGCAAATTGAATACAATTTTAACTGCTGCTGCTTCAAAACGGTGAAGGAAAACATTGTGAGGAAACCGACATGCCTGAGAGACTATTCTCGACGGCATGTGATGCCAAGTCAGAGGCTGCATTAAAACTCTGACACCAGGTTAGTTACTAACCACACAATAAGAAGATGACTGTCAATTTGAAATCCTAATCCAATTTGAAATACCTAATATAATTTTGAAACAAGTTTTTTTTCACATTCATTTTAAAGATGATGCTGACCAAAATGTACTGTTGTAAGACTTGTTATTTTACTTGAATATTTACTTAAACCAGCTAGATTTGTTACAGATTTTTTGCATGTAGGTATGTAGAAGGTACCTAGTGTGTCAGCTGACAAGCATTGTATGTAACCACAGTATTCAAAATCAAAATCTATTAGATAAAACAGTCCCCCAAAAAGCCCACCATTCGCCACTTCCTAGCGTTTTCTAACTGTCTAGTTGATAGCATTATTCTGATAGAAGCAGAGCAGAACTGACTAATTACAGATTTTTACCAGTCGGCTTTAAAATTAGGTAAATGAAGTTCTGTTTATTTCCAGGCACATTCCCAATAGACACAACAAAAACCCGTCTCCAGATCCAGGGTCAGAGAATAGACCCTCGCCATGTGGAGCTTCGGTACACGGGGATGGTGGACTGCTTCGTCAAGACCTCACAGCAGGAGGGAGTCAAAGCTCTGTACTGCGGGTGAGCATAATCTATTTTAATAAATTAGTCTTTCAACAATGATTACGATTGTCTGGGTTGTACAGATTGTATGAGATAACTTTGGCAGTTATTGTAATTTAAGTATGAAAAGCATTTCTCACAGTTATGCTTAGAGTTTCTCTGCAAGATCTAATAATATACCAAGAGATCTGCAACAGAACCAAAGTAACGGACATTTACCAAAGAATTGCCAAACCAAAGGCATTTAAACTATGATAGATACCAGGTAAGTCACCTTAAACACACAAAAATAGATGCGAGGGCAGTAAGGGGCAAATTGCTCATTGTAGAGCCGATTGCTGCGTATCAGAAGACGTAACGAGATTACGTGACTGATGAATTAATTAGCTGGTGTTGGTATTACACCACTAAGTCGATGGCCCGACTGTCGCAGAAATCTTTGAGGGAGGTCCAGCAATGAACGTCTTGTGGCTAAAATTGTGATGATGATGTCTTCTCAAAGATCTAAAATAGAAGAAGGCCACGTATTTAATTCTGTTTATTATAATTCTTAATGTAATTAAGACTAAGAATCTAAGCTTCTGTTGTTGTCTTATTATTGCTAAACATTAGTTGATTGCACTGATAAGACGGTGCCCTGCCTACAAAACAGCTAGGAATATTTGCATCATCCTAGGTAAACAAACTTATGTTATGGCAGGCTAACTGTGAGTTTGATTTGACGACACGGTTGGCGAAGTAGCTTAACTATTGACTGCTGCGCCGAGTATCGCCGTTTCGATTCACGCACTTCACAAATTTTGTATGGTCTACGGTTTGTTCCGTGTTTGGTGTTTGAATTTCAATGTTTGTAAACGCATCCACAATACAGGAAGAATTCATGGGCCTAATGAAAAGGTTTCGTGCCATAATGCCCAAACCATGTTTTCTTTAACTTACGACCCGGCTGTCAAAAGAAAACTTCCGGGTTAAACTTTGGCCAAGCTAATACTGGGTATTATTAACGGTTTATAAGACCTAGGTTTCTATCTTGAAATGATAAGGTCATCATCATCTGCCTAGCCTTTTCCCAACTATGTTGGGGTCGGCTTCCAGTTTAACCGGATGCAGCTGAATACCAGTGTTTTACATGGAGCGACTGCCTGTCTGACCTCCACAACCCAGTAACTGGGTAACATGATACCCCTTGGTTAAACTGGTTGTCAGACTTTCGGGCTTCTGACTACAAGTAACGACTGTCAAAGATCTACAAATGACAGCCGGGACCAACGGCTTAACGTGCTTTCCGAGGCACGGAGGAGTCTTGGTATGTAATAAATGGTCACCCATCCACGGACCGACCTCGTCAAGCGTAGCTTAACCTTCGATCGACCCATGCGGCTGTTATAATTTAGCCACAAGCTCCTCCTGAAATGATAAGGTATCAGCCAAATTCGGTTATTTTCAACGCTCCTCACCCGGTCCTTTCAATCGCGAAATTTTTAGAGGCACTCTCAAACGTTTGAAGGTTTGTTCATGATGTTCAAACCCTACTGATAATATCAGCAGAACACGGTAATAAACGACTGATTGTGATCTAATGATGATAAATACCAGTTCATACCAGTGACCCCCCTTTGCTTACATCGATAAGTGGTCATTGATAAGACCGACACGCTGTTGTCGATGGCTATCGCGTTGTGTGCAAAACCGCGCGCAAACCACTACAATACGCAATATATTGAATCATGCGATAAGCTCGCTGATGCGTGCACTGTCCCACTGGGTGTCACTTCGTTATCTTAAGACACGTAAACAAGGCAAATATCTGAAGATGTGTTTACGCTGGAGCTATGAATATAATGATTATACTAGTACTTCGCTCGCGACTTCGCCTGCGTGACCTTTCCTTTAAACTTTTACATTATAATATTAACATTCTAAAACTACCACAAACTGCCTGCTCATCTTTTCTCCTCCACTATCAAGTCCATCCAAAGGTTGTCTGTAAGAGATCGCCTTTGCGATAAGACCTCCCATTGTATTATCGTATGTAGCCGTTAAAGTTATTTGTAAGCTTTTATGGTGCAACGCCATGATACTTCACACTCAGACACAACAAATGATCGTGCTCATCACTCAAACATTTTTCTTGGTTGGGAATCAAAACCACGACCATAGCAGTCAGGGCCACTAACTACTAGACCAACAGGCCATTCCTTCGACCCACCATAAGTAGTTTTTAAAATAAAATATAGCCTATGTCACTCAGTGATAATGTAGGTAGCTTCCTAAAGGTGGAAGAATTTTCAAAATCGTTTAAGTAGTTTTTGACTTTAAGGCCTACAAACAAACAACTATTTCTCTTTAAAATATTATACAACACTGTTTGTACGTTAATTCTGTGCCAAGAAGTCAAGACTCAAGAAGCAATGTCCTTCATTTGGCAAAAAAAGTGTTGCCATCTATAAATACGATGAAACTAGGTAAGTAGGTACAAGTTACTTGGCTAGTTATTTTTTCTAGGTACAATAGATACGCAGATAATCCTTGGATTTTATTTCAATCGTACGATGGTATGCGGTTGATATGCAAATCTCCCGTTATCGTGGTTGTACACACAGCTAAACATCAATCTACACATTTGCAGTTTACGCTGACCTCGCATTGTACGAACATCCTATACAATGCGAAATCAGCTTATAGGTACCTGAAATGTATAGCTTGATGTGTAGCCGAGTGTACTTCGTTATCCATGACCTTCATTATTTGCGAGTGCTGTAGACCTATGAAATCGATGTTACTAGGTAATTTCAACGATACTCGCGACATCGCGGAGGCCATAAATTCTTAAAATAATAAAGGGCTTGGCTTATCAATTCTGGTAAAATTTCCGCACAAAGATTAATGTTAACTTAACGTGTTTAGAATTTTGTACAGTCTATTTGAATCTCGCATTTCCAAATTTTAACGACACGGTTGTTGGCGCTGTGGCTGAGCGATCAGTAGGGGTTTGCGGAAGTATCTTCTGTTCCTGTGACCCCCGGCGCAGCTGTGAGATGGAACACCTTGGTAGTTTAGTCAGTACGAGTCTGACAGACCCCTCCACCCTCCCAGCATTCGTAGCATGAACACATTGAACACCGAAGAAACGGCCTTTGTCTACAGACGAATCGGCAAAGTGACAGATTATGTAGACAGGAACCTCAATCTGTCAGATTTCTTTCAATAAACCTGCCTGCGTAGCATGAACACTTAATTTCTTTTCTTCCGAGACACGACAAAGACCGTTTCTTCGGTGATCATGCTACGCGTGCAGGGGCGGAGGACATCCATTTTTCCACGGTAACCCGCACCAAAAAAAAGTGACTGAACGATAAGCTGCTGCAAGGCGTGTCTCGAGTTAGATTTGTGCACGGATATGACCTACAAGTTGTTCCGGGGTTTGTTTCAAGTATGTGAGTCGATTCGAACTGGGAAACTAAGAATTTGAAGACCCTAAAATCTTTTTTGAACGTGGTGACCTTCATATGACTCGACTGCCCACTTCGGAGACACACTGTCTCCAGGTTTGAGGAGTCACGTGATTTATTTTGGGCTTGCCAAAATTTTACGCGTACTTCGCTCACAGTAGGTATGTGACAAAAAAATCTGTAGTGACCAAATTCAGCGTGCGCTTTCTTGCTAATATGCATTACAAGCAGGTACCCGCGGATGTTTTTGCAGATAATATAGGTACCGTTATAAATTACGGTCAAATAATATTCATATTCACTTATTTTCATTTTCATAACAAATTTCCGTTAAAATCCGTCAATCGTTTCAGAGTGAAAGAGTAAAAATCTTACACTACACACACACATACCGCCAACTGTCGCATTTATAATGTTAGTGTAATTACCTACTTATGATCATTTTAACAAACAACCTACATAGCTAAGTATGTAAACTCATATAAATAATTAGTGTTATCTAGAAAATCATCGTGAAAACCCAAAACTTCTTGAAAATCTTAGACAATAATGTTCTTCTAAAGATACAGAATCTTGGCGAACGTTCAAACAAATGAGCGGTTCACCGAAATTGTATTTTAAATGCTACTTATAGCTTTAATAGCTATTCGTTTTATGTAAACATTTACCTTTCTAAATCATTGCCAATATTATGTTTATTTTTCGATTCGCGTGTAAACTTTTCAATTGTTATTTGGGCCAAAAAGATATTGACTATCAAAATCAAAAGTTATTTAATCAAATTACGCTGAGGAACAGCACTTTTTGAACGTCAAAAAATACATAAAACAGCCCCTAAAACGTCTGCCTTTCGCGACTTCCTAGTGTTTTTGCTGGGAAGAAGAATTGGCGGAACAAACTCCCAAGCAATACGTCTACTGTCTGGACGTCTGGTATGTTAGAAGAACATGAGTTTACAAGACCATGAGTTTTCAAAGTAAATGAGTTTATCGAGCGGTATCAGGATTTTAATGAGAATGATAAGCAAGAGGTACTTATCAGCTGTTACTATAGATTATTTCCCCACATTAAAAAAGCTGAGCCTCTGAAAACTTTTATTCTGCATTGTTACCATCTAACATTCCTACGGGCCTTCACGTACTACGCCATCATGTCATGCGTCACTTGTTTGACTTACCTCGTTTTGCGGTAAGCAATGCATAAACCTATTTATGGAAGCTAACAATACCATGTACATTATCCTTTTTACCTTAATATAAACCTATATTTCCATCACTATATTTGACTGCCTGTTGCGGGGGAACTATCCCTGTACTTTTACTACATTGAGTTCATTGGAGAAGTAAATATTTAGGCTCCAGTAAAAGGAGAAATCAATTAGGTTGCCCGCATACACTAATCACGCGGCTCTAATTCCCAAAAAAGGTTGTGGTCGTGGTATTTTCTTTTCGACCTGTCACAGAGATGATCGGTCTTCTGACATACATGTTTGGCTCCCACGGCAGCCGCTGACCTTGCAGAGTCAGCGGCTTTTTTTTCGGACTAGCTTCTGTCCGCAACTTCGTTCGCGTTTAAAGAGGAATAATTTCGTAATACTTGATTTTTGCGTAATTTAAACCGTTCACGCAGCGCACGCAACGAAACCTTTTGTTCGCTTGTAACATTTTTTATTGCTGCTCCGCTCCTATTGGTCATAGCGTGATGTTATATAGCCTTCCTCGATAAATGAACTATCCAACGCAAAAAGATTCTTTCAATTCGAGCCAGTAGTTCCTGAGATAAGCGCTTCGGGAGTACAGGAGATGATGCTGTTTGTGGTTTGACCAGATGTTATCAAAGTTATTCTCTTGCCCCCAGAATCTGGCCAGCGGTCCTCCGACAAGCGACCTACGGCACGATAAAGTTTGGAACCTACTACTCCTTGAAGAAATGGATAGCACAGCATAGGGTTGATGGAGGGTCGATAGAGCACGTGCCTACGAACACGTTCTGTGCGGCATTCGCTGGCGGCCTGTCCAGCGCCATCGCCAACCCCACAGACGTGCTTAAAGTGCGGATGCAGGTGAGTTGACACGGTATGTTGGTGATTCATAAAGTGCCATTTTGAAATAGGTTTCAATCTTTCCCAACAGTGATTAAAACGACTTGTATAGCAGTTTTATAGTTTCTTTATTTGCCTCTTTTTTGGTCCCGGCTGTCGTTTGTAAATCTTTGATAGTCGATACGGGTACTCAGAAGCTCGAAGGTCTGACTACCAGTTTAACCAAGTTGTCGACACAACTTGGTTAAACTGGTAGTCAGATCTTCAACGATTGTTACCCAGTAACTAGGTTGTGGGGGTCAGACAGGCAGTCCACACGGAAAAAAATGCTCTCGGAAAAAGTTTTCTTCCAAGAATATTTTTATTCTCAGGAATATTGTTTAATGTCAAATGCATATTTACTTGAGCTAAAAATAATGTCTTAGTCCAACCGAAATGATATTCTCCACGAAAAACAATATTATTCTCCTTCCATTTACTAGAATCAAAACAATTATTTTCTTTTTAAGATGTTTTGACTTTTGTCTGAACAATAAGTTACTTTTTTGAACTAAGAGTTTTATGTGTTTCAATATAAAACAACATATTGTAAGTTCAAGATCCTTTAATATTTTGAACCAAAAGTTGTACCATTTACTTAAACTAAAAACAAAACATCATTAAAACAAAATCCCATTTTCTTCCTGTAAGTAACTGACGATTCTTATAATCAGAAAGCAGGAACGTTTTCGATGAAGAAAAGTATTATTTGTTCTAAGAAGTGTGAGAAAATAATGGATTTGAAAGAAGAATATAAAACGATTCAAAATAATACATACTTACATTTTGTCATAATACAATAAATATTTGGTTTATTAACAGTTTGTTTTTGGGTAAGAATATAGTTGCGTTGACGTAAGAATCAAAATTGATCAAATAAAGATAGTCAAATGATTTCGAACAAGACATTTTTGTTTTGTGAAAAAAGTTACGGCGTTGATCTAAGAATCTAAATTGTTTCAAAATAAGATATACTAACTTGTTTTAGTAAGACAATATATGCTTGGTTTAAGAAAAGTATTTTTTGGGTGAAGTAAATAGTTGCATTGACGCAAGAACCTAACTTATTCAAGTAAAGGTAGTCAAATGTTTACAGACGAGACATTTTTGTTTTGTGGAAAGAAGAAATGGTGTTGAAGTAGGATCTAAATTGTTTCAAAATAAGATAAACTAATGTGTATTAGTAAGAAAATATATGCTTGGTATAAGAAAAGTTTGTTTCTCGGTAAGTAAATACCTGCATTGTCGTAAGAATCTAACTTGTTCAAGTAAAGATAGTCGAATGATTTCGAACAAGACATTTTTGGTTTGTGGAAAAAAATTACGGTGTTGAAATAGGAATCTTAATTGTTTCAAAATAAGATATACTAAAATTTTTTAGTAAGATAATTTATGCTTGGTTTAAGAAAAGTTTTTTTTGGGGTAAGTAAATAGTTGCATTGACGCAAGAACCTAACTTATTCAAGTAAAGGTAGTCAAATGTTTACAAACGAGACATTTTTGTTTTGTGGAAAGAAGAAATGGTGTTGAAGTAGAAATCTCAATTGTTTCGAAATAAGATATACTAACATTTTTTAGTAAGAAAATATATGCTTGGTTTAAGAAAAGTTTGCTTTTGGGTAAGTAAATAGTAGCATTGACGTAAGAATCTAAATTATTCTAGTAACGGTAGTCGAATGTTTTTAAACGAGACATTTTTGTTTTGTTCAAAAAAGTTACGGTGTCGAAATAGGAATCTTAATTGTTTCAAAATAAGCTAAACTAATGTGTTTTAGTAAGACATTAAATGCTTGGTTCAAGTAAAGTTTGCTTTTGGGTAAGTAATTAGTGCATTGACGTAAGAATATTAATTATTCTGGTGAAGGTAGTCAAATGTTTTTAAACGAGACATTTTTGTTTTGTGGAAAGAAGTAATGGTGTTGAAGGAGGAATCTAAATTGTTTCAAAATAAGATATAAATATATGCTTGGTTTAAGAAAAGTTTGTTTTTAGTTAAGTCAATAGTTGCATTGACGTAAGAATATAAGTTATTCAAGTAATGGTAGGTAATCAAATTAATGTTCGAACAAGACATTTTTGTTTTGTGGAAATATGTTATGGTGTTGAACTAGGAATCCAAATTGTTTCAATATAAGATATACTAACGTTTTTTAGTAAGATAGTATATGTTTGGATCAGATTATTTTTAAATCCGGGTCACTTGTCTTGTTGTTAGCAAGTTTTTACACTAACAGCCGTAGTAATAAACGTTGTATTGCGTCTGTATAGTACGCTTTGTCTTCTTCTGTGGGATATCAAATTACTTACGACTGAAAGAGAGAAATCGGTTTGTAACTATTCATCCTGCTACACAACATTTATTAATAAAGCAGTGAGCAAAGAAAGCCCACATAATGTGTTTTCCATCATCTTTACGCGTATGAGCGTACTGAATGACCTTTAGAAAGAAAGATGCAATTATTAACCCGCACAGGACAAAACACATAAAATAAATTGACTGACCTGTCGGTCTAGTAGTTAGTGACCCTGACTGCTATGCCGGAGGTCGTGGGTTCGATTCCCACCAAGGGCAAATTTTTGTGTGATGAGCACGATCATTTGTTCTGTATCTGGGTGTAATTTATCTATAATAATATGTTGTATGTATTTAGAAATATATAAGTATGTTTATCAGCTGTAAAGTACCCATAACACAAGCTCTTAAGTTTAACTTGGGACTAAATGGCGTTGTGTGAAAAAGTTGTGGAATATTTATTTATTTTATTTATAAATGGTTAAAATATCAGTAGGTACAGACGCCAGCACATCAATCTACTCCTAACTGTTAAATTTTCCCAATTGAACATGAACCTTATCTTGTTTGGAATAAAGTTAAAAACCTATCAGAGGAATTTGACACTTTGGGGTAGGCCAAAAGAATCTCAGCATGGAGTTGTAACATTAAAAAAACGTCACAGCTCTGGTATTCTGATAGGGCCTAAAGTAGGGGCTTCCAATTGTAGCCGAAGAATAAGGCATTGCCAACAAAACTTCTAGGAATTGCAGACAGGTTTATAATGTCAATAGGCAATTTGTTAAAGTAGGCACCTACTTGATGCTTAGGTCCACAAGCCTTGAGACACACAGATGTCAAGCCTCACGTGTCATAATTCCATGTGACAGGATGCAAGCCCATTCCCGACTATTGGAATACCTACCTACCTACAGCTACATAATAACCAATGGGACACGCCTCGACTGTTAGGTTGTAGGGCAAGGCGCTGATGGTTTCGCGCGCCTATTTTTTCCCATTAAGAATCCATTGATTATGCCCTAGAATCAAATCCACCACCCACCACCACCTTCGGATAATATTTGACAAGTGATGGTCTAATAACTCGATTTTTTAGACAATGGTCAATTTATACCTATTTGATTGGTTGATTTTAGCAATTCGTGAAACCGGGCTCTAGACTAAGTTGAGATTTCTTGGTTTTGAAATCATGAAAAAAATATTTAAAAACAACAGTTTTGAATGTACTTGTGTAAAAATTTTCTTGAATAAAAACTATGATACAAATGAGTGTTTTAAACCAAATTCACGTTTCTTGATTTTAGCATGAAAATCTTGAAATAATATTAAAAGATGTCTTGAGTCTATGACAATAATATTCTTGAATTCAAACTATGATTCAATAAATGAGTTTTGAACCAAATTCACGTTCCTTGGATTTAGTTTGGAAACAAAACAAACTATAGGCTATGCTTGTATCCGGTGTTGCAATTGTATTTCTCCCAAAGTGTAGGGAAAATAATTGATATCATACACACGGGAGGCCCTATCACATAATCGGTCTATTGTCACGGAAGCTAAAAACAGAACACATAAAATGTGACGTTTGAGTTTTGCCGTGCATCTCAGTAGGTACAAACATAGGTATAGGTAAGTACCGGGGTTGCATTAGTAATTCAAATTGCGATTTATGGGGGGAAGAATGGGGAGGGGGGAACCCTCCCCCCCCCATCCCTCGAGGCGTGGAAACCTGTAGGATTTTAATATATTTTTTGAAGTTTGTGGTGAGGTTTGTTTATTTTACCAGCTGTCAACCTTTCAAATTTGAATTCGCCACTGCTTGGGCGCTGCGGGAAGTATAGCCACTCAACATGGCGCAGTTGAGGGAGGCCCCAGCGGGGCTCCTACTTCTGCAAGGTTTATAATAAATACTCATCTAAAACAAACTAAAAGTAGTCTTTGTAACGCTAGATAACATTCCGTTACACGTAACTTCAAACACGTGTAAAAAAAAACACGCATCTCCGCGGGGTGGGGGCGGGCGTCGATCGAAAGGATGGCCAACCCCTATAAAAATAAATAAATAAATAATAATTAATTACGAACCTATTACGTCAATGTCAGGAAAAATAGTGGAGACGTGAAAGATTCGGCCTTATTTTTGGTAATTAACATTTCGTAGCTTGCAACACCCTTTTTGTCTTGCTTGGATATGACGGCACAGTGCACCGCATATCGCGTTCATTACGTATACCTACGTCATATACAAGAGTCAGTTCGTGGTGATTCTTTTGCGTTGTTGGGTTACCTTTTAAAGATTGTGCTGTGTTTGCTAAGGTAAGTGTTTAATTGCAGTTGAATGGAATATAGATCTAATTAAGACAGATTGAAGTCTAATTAATCGAGGCAGGCCCAGCCGGTAGATGTAAGTATCTAGCTGGTGAAATACCACCAGCCGCCTGACCGCCATATTTTTTGAAGTTCACCGAGCTTAAGCAATTTCTGATTCCAATCAATTAGCTTCAGATCTTTGTAGCAAGGCCGCCAAGGCGGGAAGCTGGTACTTAGGTCAGAATCAGAGGTGTCTAAGCTCGGTGAACTTCACCAAACATGGTGGAAAAGGCTGCTGGACTGCCTTTCACGATAAGTCTCTGGGTGATGGAAATATGTAATCACTACTTACCGTAATGAGCATGAGATTCTTGTTACCTACGGTACCTACCTACCATATCTATAATGCTAAACCTGCTGAATGTTTATCCCACTGTTCCTGGCTGTTTTTTTTTATATAGTTTAAACTTGAATAATTATAATCATTAATTTATTTTCTGTCTATTTGCAGATTTTAATCAAAATCTCAGCATACCTACCTATCTATAATAACATAGAGAGGTTAACAATGGAGTTGCTTCTTACGGATTGGAAAATCCCACAGGATATAATTACAAATTTCAAGATGAATATTTAGTATTCTTTAGTTATACATTTTGTCTGGAAAAGGCCATCTAGTGAGTACCTACACTGTACCAATAATATTAATTTATAAAAAAATGTGCAAAGTTGTAAATTATAACATTCATAAATGTCATAAATTCATTTGAACACAATTTTAATGTGTTGACTGCCTCGTTGGTCTAGTGGTCGCAAGCGCTACTGCTGATCATGAGGTCCCGGGTTCGATCCCCGGGTCGGGCAAAGTGTTATTGAGTTTTTCAATCTGGGATTTCTCAGTAGCAACCCGGAGTCTGGTTTTGTGCCCGATTGATGGCAATAGGCTCGCCCCCTATTACATGGGACTTAAACATAATGGCGAAATGTGGGTGTACTACCCGGTACACCTCTGCCTAGCCCTTCGGGGATACAGGCGTGACGATATTATGTATGTATATGTGTTAATGAACTTTAGGTTGCATAACCAGTTGGTATACCAAAATAGATCAGCATCTTCGGATTGTTCGAATGTTATAAAATTTAGGTAAATAATATTTTGTTTAAACTTGTCTAGTGATTATGGAAATTTTTGTTTCAGGAAATGATGTATCTGTGAATCAATTAAAGGAAATCAAAGACAATATCCTGAAAAAACTGTGCTCAAAGATTGGACAAAGCTTGCAATAATTTGCGATACCCCTTATGTACAGACGCCAGCACATCAAGTTACCCCAATGTGTCAAATTTTCCCAATTGAATATGAACCTTATTCTGTTTGACATAAAGTTAAAAAAGGATCAAAGAAATTTGACACATTGGGGTAACTTGATGTGCTGGCGTCTGTACCTACACAGTAATAACATAATACTGACTCCTAAGTCACAGGTTTTCTGAGTTTAGGAGTCAGGGTTTCAGCTTTTGTACGCCTTAAATATTGTGAACTTTAGCTAGATATGAAGCATATTGTAAGGGTTTGTATCAATAAAGTATTATTATTATGTAATATGTACCTAGGATATATTTAAATACAATTATCAATACCTACTGTTGTTTTGGGAAGTTTATTTTTTAATAAATGATTTCATAGAATTCAATCCATTGTATTATTTCATCTATTATTAATTTGAGTACCTCCCACTTATTTACTTACCTCTAATTTCAGGCATGACATGGCACGCGGAGATCAGATTGAAAGATGTGACGGTGCATCAGGCTCGAAATTCTGTAACTCGTGAGTTTTAGTGCTTTTTCTTGTTCATTTCATGTTTCAAATGGTACTTATTAATCATGGGATTTTAGTGAAGTTGTTTCAGTTCTCTGTACAGATTCAAAAGCTTTGTTATATACGGAGTTAAGATTGTTTTCTTTGAATTACAATAGTCTTGGTTCAATGGTTAATATGCGTTTCGGTAAATATTTTTCAATACATCATTCAATTTATACAAGCTAAAATTTTGTCAAAATGTGACAAAACAAATATTTTTTTATTTACCATCTTATTGTATGAAATATTTGTGCTAACATTTTGTTTCACTAAACTTTACTTGAATAAATCAAACGATGAACTGAAAAATATTTACTGAAACGCATTATAACCATTGAACCAATACTGTTGTAATTCTTCAAATAAGACAATCTGACCTTCGTATGAAACATGCCATGATTTGAATCAAGAATTGAAATTCTTAAAGTGAAATACCTACCTTTGTACTTTATTATTGAGACAAGAGATTTTTGATCTTCATTTGAAACATGCAATGAATTAGATAAAGAACTAAAACTTCTTTACTGAAGTACAGGGTTTTTAGATCAATAATAATGACATTATTCGTTGGAAACAATCTGATCTTCGTATGAAACATGACATGCATTGAGCCAAGAACCAAGATTGCTTGCAGTGAAATACACTATTATCGAGCTAAGAGATTTCTAATCTCCGAATGAAACATTCAATGAATTAGATCAAGAACTAAAACTTCTTTAGTTAAGTACCTGCACGTTCTTAAATCAACAATATAACATTATTGGTTGGAGACAATCTGATCTCCATACCAATTGCTTATTGTTAACCGACTTCAAAAAAAGGAGGAGGTTCTCAATTCGGTTGTATTTTTTTTTTTTTTTTTTTTTTTTTTTTTTTTTTAGGGTTTGTTACCTCAGTACTCCGTCATTTATGGACCGATTTTCAAAATTCTTTTTTTGTTTGATAGGGTATAGTAGCAGATTGGTCCCATTTGTATCAAAACTCATATCTGATGAGGGATCTTCGAGGAATTGAGGGAACTCCTCAAAAAATATAGGCACACACGCACCGATTTTAACATTTTTAGTAACAAATCAAGCATTTTCATTTAGAAAGTATCATTTGGTGAAGAGAAACTGATAAAGAAGACAGGCAACGGAACTCTTCAACGCGTAACAGCAAATTATTCGCGATTGCTATAGTCAGATGTCTATGCTGAGCTTTTGTATTTCCACAACATAACATTACGCCATTCTATTTTAAAAGGGGCTGGCAGAGATGTACAGATTAATGTTTAGAGATAGAACTTCTTTAGCAATTGTTATCCAATTTCAATGATTCTTTCAAGTTTTGAAAGACTTTCTTTACATACAAAGAAACTAAAAATTACAAAATAAAAACTTTTTTACAAAAAAAACAACCGAC
Source organism: Euplexia lucipara (assembly GCA_921972225.1). NCBI lineage: Eukaryota > Metazoa > Arthropoda > Insecta > Lepidoptera > Noctuidae > Euplexia > Euplexia lucipara. The sequence continues at coordinate 1,047,770 of OV179146.1, read as the reverse complement.
TTCTTAAAAAAAAACTAACAGGTGAAAAATAACTCCAGTTTCGGAAGTCGGTGGCCAATAATGAACAAAACATAACCACCAAAGCCACAGACTTCCGAAACTGGAGTTATTTTTCACCTGTTAGTTTTTTTTTAAGAAGTCGGTTGTTTTTTTTGTAAAAAAGTTTTTTTTGAATTAAGAACTGGGTTTCTTAATTGAAATACGCATAAATGTCGAACTAAGAACATTGATATTATTCTTTCTAGACCATGTGATCTCCGTTTAAATTCGATAATATTATTAAACTAAGAAATAAAACTTTTTCAATAAAAACGCATTATTATTGAACTAAGAACATTGACACTATCTTTTTAAAACAACGTGATCTCCAGAGAATAACTTATTGTTGTTGAACTAATAGCTAAAACTTCTTCACTGAAGAGCATCAACTAGTAACTAAGATTGTTGGTATTCTTCACTAAAGATAAATAATGTTCTCAGTGTGAAAATAGAATTAATTGATGCAAGAGTTAAAGCTGCTTCACTGAAATATGCCGTAGCATACAGATGAGTAAATACAATTCTTCTTACAAGTCATTTATTTTTCATACTGAGAATTTATTTTCTTCCAAGAAAACTCCGGGATCCGATTGACAAAGTTTTCAACTGAGAAAAGCATTATTCTCAAATATATTGTTTAATCACAAGTACAGGGTGTCCCATGGGAAATTTCAAACTTTAAATATGAATTAAAAGATTACGGTTGGCGGGAGAGGGGCGGAGCGAGCGGTAACAGGAGCGGGGGTCGTGCGGATTATTTAGTAGCAATGGATCGTTGGTCCGGTTCCGGTTAAGATGGCGCGACAGCTCACACGGCAAGGGCGTCTTTAGAGACTGCGAGGCAAATTTTCGGAACAAAAATTATCTCAAAGTTTGGAACCATCCCGTACCCACCAAGGTCGCCTGACCTCACGCCCTTGGATTTCTTTTTGTGGGGCTTCTTGAAATCTAAAGTATACGACCCGCCGCCAAGGAATTTGAGTCAACTCAAAAGGAATATCCATACTCAAATAAACCAAATCACGTCAGAAACGTGCAAGAAAGTTTTTCTCGCGATGAAGCGTGCGTTGGAGGAGACTGTACGAGCAGATGGGCGTCATCTCAACAGCATTATTTTTAAAACTTAAAATCCGCATGATTTCTTTATTCATTTCTATCATTAAAAGTTTTCTATAATCATAGATTTTTTTTTCATTAATTTTTTAAGTTTGAAATTTCCCATGGGACACCCTGTACGTATATTCTAGAAGGAAGACAAATATCTTGACTTAACTATTCATTTACTTGCATTGAGAATAATTGTGTTTTGATACAACCATTTCTTGTTTTCCCCATATATGAATCACGGAAATTCTTGACCAATAGATATATTCTTGATCAGAAACAGTGACATTTCTTGTCCAATAAATATATTCTTGGTAGAAGATATTACTCTTCTCACTCGGAGGAGTAATCGGAGTAATCAAGCGTTACTTCGAAGAGTACATTCTAGATTCAAGACAACATTGTCTTCAATTTGAGAATTTAAGATTCTAGACTTAAGAAAAAAAACTTACTTAAGCAAAGAAAACGTTGCTTTCTCATTACAAAACTAGAAAATAGCCTTGGTTAGAGAATTTATATATTTGGAAGAAAAATGATTAACAAGACAAATATTTACTAATTTTAAGAATATAATGTTTTCCCCATATATGAATCACGCAATGTCTTGACCAAGTGAAATATTCTTAGTTTGAAACAATTTTTTTTTTCCGTGCATTCATGTAAAACGCTGACATCTTACTGGTACCTGCAGCTGGTTAAATTGGTGGCCGACCCCTATATAGTTGGAAAAAAGCTCGGTAACTGGTGATTTGCCTCTTTTTGGGAAGTTTTTTAATACAAAACATAATTTGATAATATGAGATCTAGGCTGTTTTGCGGTATACAAATTGATGCCAGGTTAGTCACTAATAATAATAATAATAATAATAATAAAATTTTTATTGGGAACAACATAGGAACCATTTTTTGTTAGTACACACCTTAGAAACTATAGCTTATACACTAGGGTTAGTAACAAATCTAAACATATTATAATTATAAAAAACTAGTGAGTCATGTACTTACGAGGCACTTCATGCGGACAATGAAGCCGCATGAGATGCCTCAGCACAGGAGCTCCCGGGTCCTCTGCCACGACTTTCAGGATGCTATTGCTACTCCCCCGAATCCTCCTTACAAGCGATGCCACTTTTTTCCTGACGATGGCCTGGAAACCATCTGCACTGGATTTGGCAAACATCCCCGAGGCACTACAGAAACGAGGGAGTTTCAACATCATCCTGAAAACATTATTATATTGGACGCGCAGGGCATCTAGTGTCCCCCGTGAACAGTTGAACCACAGACTCCCCGTGTACAGGCCCTGACAGTACGCCTTAAACAAGGTTATTTTGACCTGATCAGTACAACGAGAAAATCTGCGCGCCAACATGTTCCCGCGGACCGCCAGTGCCCTGCGCTCCCTCTCCACGTCATCATCGTCTTTAAGGTCGCTGACAAGTATATGGCCCAGATATTTAAACTTGTTCACCTGCTTTATATTAACGCCGTTCAAACTAATTGAAGGAATGGTGTCTGGGCACTTGCCACCGGCCTTGAAGACCATGAACTCAGTTTTCACAATATTATAAATAAGACCATGTGATGCGGCGTACTTCTCACAGACCTTCAGCATCTCCCTGATTGACCTCGCAGTCGGGCCCAGCAACACCATATCATCCGCGTAACTGATGTTGTTTACACAAACACCTCCCACCCGGCAACCGACACGCATGTCGCTGAGCTCGACTATGAGGCCATTTACATACAGGTTAAAGAGCTTAGGCGAAGACAACCCCCCCTGTCTCACCCCGCACTCCAACCTGTATGACTCCGAGAGGCAGTTTGACCATCTAACACAATTGGTCTGATTTGTGTACCAATATTGAAATATTTTCAATACTTCCGGCGGTATACCCCTGTCCTCCATCTTTCTCCAAAGCACCTCATACGAAACGAGATCGAAGGCTTTGGAGAGATCCAGAAAACAGGCGTATATCGGGGTCTTCCGTTCAGTGTAGTATTGGACAGTGTGCTTAAGAGCCAGAATCGCGCTTTCAGTTGACAGTCCGGGTCTAAACCCGAACTGTGCGTCATGTATGTTTATGTACTTATCCAGACAAGACTCAAGCACACTATCCAACAGTTTTGCTACAGTTGTCGCGAGCGAGATCGGGCGATAATTTCCCTTGTCCGCTATGTCACCTGTCTTGTTCTTCACTATGGGCACCACTGTAGTTTTCATCAAATCATCCGGTAGGTATGAATGACTAATGCACATATTGAAGAACATAGACATGACCCTCGGCGCATGTACGCCAGCGTATTTAAAATGCTCAATACTGAGCCCATCGTGGCCAGGAGATTTACCTCTACGCATACCGCTTATCACCTTTTTTAATTGCTTTGCGGTACATTTAAGTAAAGGTTCCTCACCCGCCACGGTGGGCCCACCATCTGACATAATGGTCGACGGACCCAGCGGAGAGCGCACTTTGAAATGCTCCATAAACAAATTAGCTATATCCTCTGGGTCATCCCGGCCATCAACATTCGCAGGGAGGCCAGGCTTAATATCAAGCTTGCTAGTGGATTTCCAAAATTTTGAGAAATCTTTTTCGGCTCTTTGCTTAGCAATTACGTCCATTCTTAATTGGTCCCGGTGTTTCTGACACCATTTTAGCCGCCCTTTAAAAATTTTACGGGACTCACACATCTGGTCGTAAGCGGGACCGGTACTTGGTCTACCCAGAACCATCCAATCCTGATACTTCAGCCTAGCCCCCTCATGCGCCTCCCTCACATGTTCGTTCCAGCCACACACACGCTTATTATGCCGATTCAGTCTCACAATGGTTTTTGATTGTACAGCCGCATCACATAGTACATCTACAAACGTCTTATACATTTTATCTAAGACTAACTTGTGGTCAGATATAGTACAGGGCCCAAAACTACATGTTTCAAATTCTGTGGGGAAGTCAATGTCTCGCAAGCCCTTGCTACACAGATCTCGATACTTAGCAACTTGAGCCTCATCTCTTTCCCCCCAGATTACAGCACTGCGCGATGTATTCTGGCTCGCAGCGATAGGACTAATTGCACCCAAATTGCACTCAATAAATATAGGCAGATGATCAGAAACAAAAATATCCTCAATTATTCCGACGCTTACTGTAGATTGCCGAATCACGCGAAGAGAAAAAGAAGCAAAGAGCCTGGTTAAGTCCAGATACATTCCTTTCTAGAAGAATTATAAGTTCGATAATAATATTTGTTTTACCAGGGGCCTTTGATCAGGGGCATTGCGTAATAGCGTGGTGACTTCTCAGGTAGGCGACGAGAAGCGCAACCTAGTCCGCTGCTTCGTCGAGATCTACCACCTGGAGGGCACGCGCGGGCTGTGGCGCGGCGTGGGCCCCACGTCGCAGCGCGCGGCGCTGATCGCGGCGGTGGAGCTGCCGGTGTACGACGCCTGCAAGAAGCGCCTCACCGCGCCGCTCGGCGACTCGCCGCTCAACCACTTCGCGTCCAGCCTGCTGGCCAGCCTCGGCAGCGCTGTGGCCAGCACGCCGCTCGATGTTATTAGGGTAACACACGATTATAAGTATTTTGGAAAAACAGAAATAAAAGCAAAAGAAGTGTGTAAGAATCGTAACATGGGCGTTTTGAAATTCTATGTCTACTCGAATGTGAAAAAAGGCGTTATGTTACATATTTGTCGGAATTAATCATTGATACACAAGAGTAGTTTGATTTCTTATACAGTTGGAACAACAGAATCTTGACTGCAAAACATTTGGTCTTTACGTCATAAATAACGTATCTAATGAATATTATTGTTGTTTACCAAATATTGCAATATTGCAATATTTGGTAAACAACAACAAGTGCTGGATTGATGCATGAATTGTTGATTAAGTTTGGAATTTCTTGCTCACTGACCTCTATTCATAACTACCTTTTCGAAAACGCAAATGAGAGTATTTTTATATTTTATTTATCTAACTTGTAAGTCGGATGTTCAAAAATGCCTTTAAAGGGTAAATTATAAAAGGATTTGATTTTGTAAGTCAAGCCTATTTGGTGGGTCAGTGTTGATTAAGTTGTGGCATTCCATGAAAATACTTTTATTCAGGCGCCGCATGTTATGGTTCAAATAATAATAATATTTTATTGACATAAAAGTATGTTACCGTAATATATGGAAACCCTGACTCCTGCGCTAGGTTGTAACTTGTGTTACAGGAATCAGTGTCTTTTCCCAGTAGTTTTACACAGATTTTATGCAATCAAATTTAAACTTTAGTACTTAAGTTTGTATGTTCGTGTGTTTGTATGTGAGTGTGTGTGTATGTGTGTGTGTATGTGTGTGTGTTTATCGGGCATGTTTATAATGGGACCTGCAAATTGCATGGTTTATGTTATGAATGTTTCTGTCTGTATGTAATCCAGTGTTTGTAGCCAGGTGTTTATTTTCTTTTTAACTTTAAATGTTAACGTCGAAGTACTTGAATGTTAAATGCGCGAAAAAAAATACACTTACGTTTGAAATAAACGCTTTGACTTTGACATTGAATACAGATTTAATGCCAACAGCAAAATATTTTATTGCCCGTGATGGTGAAGAATGGCAAGAGTCTTCAAGTTTATTTCTACAATGTCATATTATCTTTTTCAGACAAGACTAATGAACCAAAGAAAGCTAAAGGGCGAGGTGACCAAGTCTACCGAGAAAATATACAAAGGAACAGTTGACTGCTTATTACAGGTATATACCAGAACAGAATAAAGTTAGGAACCTACTAAGGTTCCTAACTTTATTTATTTTGGCTATTTCGGTTTATATGTATCTTTAAATACACTAATCTAATTACCAGCTGTGTTGCTTATTCTAGCTGTATCACCTAGTCGGTACCTATCTCAGAATAATAGTGTTTATTCAAGGTACAACGTCCTCACATATAATCTGATTATGTATACATAATATTGTAAACTCTATTTTAAAAGAGTAAGTATGGAGTTTCTTGCACATTTTTCTCCGTACGAAACAACCTTTTGGATTATGCAACTAGAATCATTATCTTATTTTATTTGTAAGTAGGTATAACGTTCAAAAGTCTGATTGAAATAAATGATTTGACTTTGACTTCGGTTACTTGCTGGAGCATCGTTGGCCAGATTCTAGGAGCAAGAAGAAAACCTTAAAAATCACCCAGACCCAGTCTTAAACTCTATTGCAGACAATATAAAGCTCACTTTATACTCTCTTTTATCTTTTTTCTAAGTCCAATTGTTTAGAAAAAAGATAAAAGACAGTATTCGTTCTTTAATATTGGACGTTATCAATAATCAGAATCCGAAAGTCTGCCAGCCAGTATATTTTATTTTGGAGCCGATTCCAACATAGTCAATCACAAGATAATGAGTCCTCTACCTGCATGACCTTCCTATAACTTCTTTACCTTGTATCCTCAGACGGTCCGGAACGAAGGCTTCCTGGCGCTGTACAAGGGGTTCATCCCCACGTGGCTGCGGATGGGTCCCTGGAACGTGATCTTCTTCCTCTCGTACGAGCGGCTCAAGCAGCTGTACTGAACACCCGGAAGCTAAAAATGGCTTACGACTTGTTGAGCTGGTGATCAGGTACGAACTTACTCGTCTTACTACATAAACCGCCCTCATTGCACATTTATTTGCATACATACATTAACACTTGTTTTTCCTCATGGGGGTAGGCAGAGACGATTTGCAGTGAGTGTAAATTTCTGTAATCGGTAAAATTGTGATAAATCGCTGCATTAACGACATATACCTAATCGTAACCTCTGCCTAGCCTGGGAGCCTCTGCCTTTGGGGATCACTGGCGTGATATTATGTTATGTTGTGTACTTGTATTTCATTTTGTGATTTAGTAAAAATGATGCTTTTACAAGTCATTTGTTAAACTAGATGAGATTGTTAGAAAGACCAATATGAAAAAAATGGAAAAGAGTAATGTCGTGATGGCCCAGTTGTTAAGGCCTCTGAGGTTGTGAGTTTAAATCCGGACAATTGATAATGTGACATTTTTATTTTAATAAATAATACCAGCTTGTTACTGTCCCACTGCAGGGCAAAGGCCTATTCTCATACAGAGAAGGCTTGAGCATTGATCACCACGCTTGCTCAAGGCGGATTGGCGATTTCAAACTTATATTAACTACAAGTTCAGGTTTCCTCACGATGTTTTCCTTCACCGATGTCAATGACGTCTAAGATTAACTTAGAAAGTACATATGAATTGAAAAAGTCACATTGGTACTTGCTCAGATTTGAACCACAACCTCTTGCATGAGAGGTAGGCGCCTTAACCTCTTGGCCATCACGAGTCACGACATTTTATCTTAAGCACTTTCTAAATTTTATCTTTGACACCACTGACATTGGTGACCGCTTTGAGCAAGCGTGTTCATTCGCAGTATGGTAAAAGGCCTTTGCACTGCAGTGGGATACTAACAGGCTGGAATTATTTAATAGAAGACAGCTTATACCTCTTGCATGTTTGAACAGGTAGCCAAGGAAAGTGGCATACCATTTTAAAGTAGAATGTTCTTGAAGAGGCAAGAGACAAATGTCCATCAAACCTATAGGCAGTCATTTATCACACTCGCACGAGACCAAGAAGGACGTTTCATAACGAATAATTATTGAACATTTCCAGGTCACCATTGCGCAGGCGAATCGAGATCTGGGCAGAGATAAGTGAGCTTATACAACGTAGTTATAGCTACTTTTCTCGTAGTTACACAACCATAGGAAACACGAATCATTTGAGCAGAAACTGTTCCAGTATATTGTCGGCATTTTTTCAGCATAGTAGTCAAGTAAAATGTAGGCGAACACTATATTTAAAATTACTAGGTATGAGCAAACCTGACGCATGAGTTCTGGGTGTTAACGTTCAGTAGCGCCATCTCTTGTTCACAATCTAAACTAGATAATTGACATCTCTTTTTAACAGACAGAAAAGGAAAAGGACGGCAACCAGGTAAGAATTTCCAAATTAATTTTATATCTTGAACTTAGGCTTGTTGAGTTCTGGACTGGAAGCTTTAGTTCAACTAAAATTGACAGCTTTTCTATATGACCGTCCTTTTCTGGTTTCATAAGAGAGACAAGGATAGAAATAACCTAAAGTTTGGCTTGTCACTAACGCTGGATATTAATAATCTGTCTCGGTTGCTATCTTGATCCCGATCTTTGTCTGTAACCAATCAACGACCGAATTCGCCTATCCGAGTCTTAAAGATGTCCAATCAGAAGCAGCCGTCAAAAACAAAGGATCGGGATTTGGATTGAGATAGAATATTAATATCGGGCGTAAGTGAATTGGCCCTAGTATATGATCAGAAACTAGTATATCATAGCAGAGCAGCTTAAACTTAAGTGTTATTTAAATTAAATAAATGAGCTTTTGTAGGTTATTTTATGTTAAAATCGTACAGAAACTTTGTTTATTTGAAGTAGTTCCTTCTTAGGTATTAAGTTCACATCTTGTGATAAGTCTACTTGTATTATACAAACTTGTAAAATACTGTATAAATTAATTGGTTGGGCGCTTAGTTGAACTTACCTATTGGTAAAAAGTCAAACGCAATCATATGAGATGTTGCATCCTCAAAATTAAACGAGCTATTCACCACTTTTTTTTTAATTAGTACAAAAATTAAAATTGGGCTGTATCCGTACCTGTTACTGATCACATTTGCGTAATCAAAAGTAAAAAAAAAACGAAATTCAATTTTTAAATAAATGCCACTATTTAGTTAAACTTAAATAACGAAAACAGCTGTTGGAGGCGGAGCATGCTTGAGCGAGATCACGCGAACGTGAGCGAGAGATGACGATTAATAAATACTACTATGTCAATGAAATACTCTGTACAATATTTCCATAATAATAATTTATGAATATTATTGATTGATACTTAACAAATATAATGAGAAGACCGTCTAAAATAAGCCCTTTAAGTATTTGTACTAATTAAAAATTAGTGGTGTATAGTAAAAGTTTATACTTGTTTTTTTTAAGAGTGTACTGGAAACCAGATGTACACGTTACGTTACGTTTGTATGTATGTGTTCCAATATGTTGGAAACCAGACTACAATCTTAGTAAAATACCTTAAAATGTAGTGTCAAAAAAAATTGTAAAAAATTACTTTTCATTTGAAATATTGAGTCCACGTAAAAATATACAACTTGCAGCATAATTGTATCGTTAATTTGGGATTTATTGTTCGCTTGCGTAAAGTTGCGCTTGCGCCTCAAAGCGTTAACGTACGTCATACAACTTTGTAAATTTATTAACTAATCAGTGTGATGGTTGTTAAGCTAAGGGAATGTTGTGTAATATTGAGATAGTCATAGCAGTCAGAAGGCTGTAAGTCTGAAATCTGGTCTAACCTTCTTATTTATAAAAAAAACTTGACATTTATGAATTTTTTGTAAATATTTGTTGTATTTTTCTTGGCATTTTGTGTAGGCATTGATTGTACAGCGTAGCATGATCAGTGTAGCAACGGGTATGTTGACGGTACAATCAACAAGTAAAAGAACGGTAGAAACCTTTCTGCCGATTATACAAGAAATAATGCAAATCAAAGGGAATTGCTCAGTTTGTTAGGGCCATTTGGCTTATGGTGAACATTTAATATAATATTTAATGACTGTGGTTTTTAATAGTTTATACCTCAAAGAAATTAATTATAGTAATAAAGTTGCAGGAGAGTGTAAAAATAGTTTATATTTAGCATATCTACTAATGTTAGAAAACAACCAAAATAAAACATAATTATGCCTATTAAACTGATATTCTCTAACTTTTAATGCAGTAGTAACATATCCTGAGGTCATCTAAGTAAATGAAAAAATAAAACTCATCAAACGAATCATAAAATCGATCGATCGATCCCCGGGTCGGGCAAAGTGTTATTGAGTTTTTCCATCTGGGATTTCTCAGTAGCAGCCCGGAGTCTGGATTTGTGCCCGATTGATGGCAATAGGCTCGCCCCCTATTACATGGGACTTAAAAAAAAAAAACATAACTGGCGAAATGTGGGTGTACTACCAGGTATACCTCTGCCTAGCCCTTCGGGGATTACAGGCGTGACGTTATGTTAAAATAATAAAATGTTTTCTAAAAACTGGGCAGGCGGCATAATATTACTTTCGTGCCTTGCCCAGCTTACTATATTATGGTTATAACGTGAGCACAGAAACTCACCGTTCTTCGCCCTACAAGGCAATTGCAACAATATTGAGTAATTGCCTAGGTTGACATGCCAGTTCAACATTTATTTTAACAAAATAGCACCAGGATCATTGTCACGAGTAGATTCGGTGTCCATGGGTAAAGCCGGGTCTTCAATTAAAGCGGTATTGGAGTTCATCATAAAAAAAAAAACAAAAAACTTCGCGAAAGTAATCGAAACAACATTCACAATACACATAGGCAAATCATTAGTTTCATAACATATTTTCATTATTATACTCTTTGATTTCATAGTATGCATTTGTCATTATTGACAGCTGGTGTTGTCAGAAAATTAAAGATAATCGATTTAAAAAACGATTCGACAACAAACGAATCAATATTAAAATCGGATATAAAAATGATTTGAAGGCCAAAAACGATGAGTGTTTTGTTTGTTTTCAATATGATTATACGAAAATAAATATATCACCGTTTGAAAATCACTTGATTACTGATTTTCAAGAAAATGTAGTCATATTATTACTTATATTTTAGAAATCGATTATTATCTTTACCGTAAGAATAATCACAACTGTTATTAATGTGGCAACACAGAATCAGTTTCCAACTATAAAATGGCGACGATTTTGAAGTCAATCAGCTTCAATACTTATTAAACGAGATATTTTTACATTTACTTTCCGGCGACGACAACTAAAAAATATTAATTTTAGATTTAATTATATTTTCTCATAAGAATACTTTTTACAGATCAGCTTGTCCACGTTTCAGCCAAGAATGAGCAATTCCCTTTATTTATTTTGTGAATACAGGGTACATCAAGATGTTATCATAATAAAAAGGTTCCGAGCTGTGTCCCGCCCAAAGGCATACAAAATATTCAAATACATTATTTAAAAAAAAAAAAAAATAGGTACAATTACAATAATAATATACTTAAACATGTCAAATTGTAATTATTTAAAATAAATAAAATAAAAATAATAAAGTGAAAAGTTTACAATAAAATAAAAATAACAATGTCACTAATTCATTAATACGATAAAATTCTCAATTAACCAATTTAACCAATGCTCGATATTGTAGACAATTGACAACATTTCAAAATTGACATGACCATAAAACAAAAATACCGTTTCTTCATTTTTGTATGCTGAGTTCAAATATATTTTTTTTTATTGCTTAGTTTCTAAAAAAAAAAAATAAAAACCAAAAAAATGCGATGACGTCACTTATACGGTGGAATGAGGTAGTTACCTTTGCGTATGCAAGGTAATTTTTAAGATGAAAACCATAATGTCAAACAAGACATATCTAATGTCAATGTATGACATTGACAACTGCTAAATGACAGTGACATCTAAGTAACGGTTTTTTTGACGTATCACAGTAAAGTAAAGGATGTATTGCCATCCCACCGTATGAATGACGTCTTTTGGCGCCTACGTCTTTTTAGAATGCACCGAATTTCAAAGTTAAAATTATGAATGAAAAGTACATAATTTCGAAAAACCAAAAAATATAGGTCCTCTAGTTTTGGATTTACTTTTATAAAACATGCAGGTTAAAATTTTGAAATTTTGTCAATTGTCCACTGAAGAATCGTCACATTTTTCTTCGAAAAACATACACAAAAGAAAGATACTCTAAACAAAAGAAAGCTTCTACGATCTGGAACTTTGTTGATTCTTCTATAGTCAAAATCCGTTTTGTGATCCGGTGATCATGCTACGCGCATAGTAGCCGGGCGTCAATATGACACAGACTTGTAGAAAGAGTACACATGAGTGTGTGACAAGGACGACGCTCCACAAAGCTGATATTTTCACAATCCTGATGTGTTTTAATAACGCCTGGTTACAGTACTCGTAATATCATTTAATTAATTTACTTTTAAGAGATAATTTGGAAGGTTTGTTCGTTATTTTTTCATTGGTTTGTTGTGATAAAATGGCGTCACTTCGTGTTATACAGGGTGGAAAAGACATCGACGCACATCATAAGTTCTTTACAAGAAAGAAAGAAAGAAAAAAAAAACAAGTTTTACCTAAATTTCTTTATTTATTTTAAACTGTAAATAATCGTCATTAAAGTGTTAACTGTTGAATCGTGTCAATTAGAGACACAATAGAAAGACAATGACAGCGCATACACCGGTGTCCTCTCGGGGTTTCATGAAAGCGTTAACGCGTTCGTTGTTTATTGTGACTGCCTCGTTGGTTTAGTTGTCGCATGCGCTACTGCTGAGCATGCGGTCCCGGGTTCGATCCCGGGTCGGGCAAAGCGTTATTGAGTTTTACATCTGGAATTTTACATCTGGAATTTCTCAGTATCAGCCCGGAGACTAGATTTGTGCCCGATTGAGATGGCAATAGGCTCGCCCCCTATTGCATGGGACTTAACATAATTGGCGAAATGTACTACTACTAGTACACCCAATTACCTGCCCAACCCTTCGGGGCTACAAGCAGGATGTTATGTTATATTTATAGCCGTAGTTTCTGTCCGAACTAATGAGATTTTCAATGGAATAAGAGTCTGTTTTGCTTTTTATAGGAAAATCCTATAGGGTTTTATAAGAATGACGATTTTTTCATGGTTCTTTACAGTTTTGAGGAAGAAAATAGTATAAAAAAGACGAACAAATTTAATGCTGGAGTAGCCCACAATTATATACAAAACTCATGGTACCATTACCTATGTGCAACGATGTTCTTTCCACCCTGGTATTAAGCCTCATCTGGTTAGACTGGAAACTGACCAACAAAGTTGGTGATAGGCTGGAAGTGTGATGATGAATGGTGATGACAAGTGATAGACATATCACGTGAGATTGAGATTAAAGCACACAGTGCTCACTTTTAGACGAATATTAATGTTAAACGTTTTTGTACAGTTATTTTTCTATGTTGTGTTGGTCTCCGAGCTGTTTCTGACTTATTCATGGTGTACAGAGGTCAGCACATCACGCTACCCCAATGTGTCACATTTCTTTGAGAGGTTTTCAACTTTAATACAAACGGAATAAGGTTCGTGCTATGGTTGTTGGAGTAAATTTAAGTTATTAATCCCTCATCTAGATTACTATAAAATATTCGACACAATTTTTTTTTTTTTCACGGAATCAAAAAATAACGGCGATACATCGAGTCAAAATGTCGCATAACGTCACTATACCGTAGGCCTAGCTTAGCCATATTACAAATTGTATTTCTATTATCGTAATCGACAATAGAAAGAAAATGGCGTTTATAGAATCAGCTGTTTGTCAAGTGTATTTCATTTTCAGCCATATTACAAATTGTACTCGTTAACACTTGACAGTTGACAAACAGCTGATTCCATATACGCCATTTTCTTTCTATTGTCGCAATAGAATAGAAATAGAATTTGTAATATGGCTAGGCCTGCAGTTTATACTGAATAATGACGTCACAAGCCTCCTCTCCTCAACTTTAATGCGCTTAATCTAAGTAGCTTTCCATTAACATTAAAAAGCAAAAAAATACTTTTGAATTATTTTTTAGAATCTAACTGTTGGGACTAATTATATTTTGACATTCATACACCATCCACATGCCTTTTCGGAAAATCAAATCAAATCTAATTTATTCATAAATGTAGGTCATGGTGTGTGGTGGTGTGTGAAGATTTCACAGTTTGGGGTCGCTAGATGTGCGCGCGTCTATACCCATTCAATTATGGTGTTTTAAAATGTAATGATTGATAACATTTGGAAAAGTTTTCAGCGTTCATGTTTGCATACAATATCGTAACTTCTCAATATAAAATTTTCTATCGAGAAGTTTCATTTTGAGACTATGCTAGCTAAAATAAGACTGTTATAAAAGTTATTAAAGCATTTTAAATAAATCCATGAATATGGCCGATGGCACTGAACTTCTCGTTTCTTACTAATATAAAGAGAGGCACAAGTTAAACTTTGTAAAATGTTTGTTAACGAAGCTATGTAGATTTTAAGTAGAAAATTTTGTATATATTTATATTACTGTGTAGAAATGTATTTTTGAAAGCCACTTTCAATCCTTAGGTACTCTACGGATACTCTAAAAACAAAGGTTTTTGTGTGTAAATGTAAAGCTTGTTTTCTCTGCTTATCTAAAAAACGTTCACTTAGTTGACTGAACGATATTTTAAAGTTTGCATTTGGCGTTACAAACACCATTTTTTTTTCAAAGCTTTTTGGTGATACCTGTTTACTCATTGTAAATCGCCATCACCAAATGTTGTTTTTCCTGTCCCACGAATCACATTATTGTTGATTGTTGGAGGATAAAAAAGTGTTACAAATGCTTTTAATTCAATTAGTTGTCGTACCGCATAATTTTAATATAAAGCATCGTATATAATTTCAACTTTCTTTGTTAAAAAACTCATGAATTTGTACAAATTAGTAAGTAAATGGAGAGTAAAAAGGAAGAAATAAAAACATTTCTTTGGGAGAGGCATAAGAAATAAAAAAAGCTAAAACTAGCTAGCTAATAATAGTAAAGAAACGCACTCGCAGTGCTGTTAGCATTGCGTGTGCAGGAGTGGTAATATTCTTGCAATACTTCTTACTATTAAAAATCCTGATTAATATTTCTGATAAGCAATCAAAAATATTAATGACAATCGTTAAATTGTTTTTATATAGGCGCATTTATCGCATTGGGGTAAACCTGTAATGATAGATATGTAAGATGGAGAAATAAATAAACAATAAATAAATTATTTGCGTTTTGATGTATAGAGCGGGATTTATTGAACTGAGGGCGTGTGATCGCTCCATTTGCTTACTTATCTAAAACCAGTAATGTTTTATTGCATTTCAAGGAAAATAACGATATGTATTCGTTATAAACCTGTATCAGGATCTTTTAAGCATTTCATTTTGTAAGTATGTGTCGTGTGAAAAACTTTAAATAGAAGCTTACTGTGAATATACACTAGGTACAAAGAATTAGCCAAATTAATATAATCCAAATATACACACTTGTATAGTATTTTGTGGTTTTATTTTTAACGTATTTAACATAATTAATTTAAAAATCATTTTTGTTTTGTTTGGGAAACCATACGAGGTATGTTTGCTTGGTAATAGAGAACATTATTCACAGAGGTCCAATTGAAACTTATTTTTGCAACCTCAATAAAATAAATTATTAATAAATAATTATTCTACAACTTTCACACAACGCCATCTAGTCCCAAACTAAGCAGAACTTGTACTAATAGTACTAATAATAATAAACTATTTATTTCAGGTAACAAAGACCCATAGACAAATACCATAACCTAAAAATACACACTAATACCGGTAACATTTTTATTAGGAAATGCAACTTAAAAAAATACGTCAGTAAAGTCACTTCTACGAGACAACTGAATCCTAAGTATATATGTATTTCTAAATACAAACAAAAATTATTATAAATAAAAAATTACACCCAGACACGGATCAAATGACCAAAAAGATTTTATACCTCCTTAGACACAACCTTATACCTCTCAATCTGTAGCCATAAACTCGTACAGAAAAAAAGCAACTCCTATCTATCAAAAGTGACGCAGCCTTATTTTCGCACATTTTTATAGCAAAGCAAAAGTATGTTTAGTAACAGCTTTGATTCCCGATGGATGTAGACGTGATGGAGCGTGGCTTGGCCGAGCGCGACCCTGCAATGTGCGTGTGCAAGGGAGGGCCGACCCTCGAGATACTCAAGGAGATACAGCGTCTGTATGAAGAGCGGATGGAACAGATTAATAGGGCCACGGGCTCTACTAAGATGCAGGTGAGTTTCTTTGGAGAATCGAGGTAAGATTGCCATGGTCTCTTGGTAGTCTACCGCTTTATTATCATGAAGATGGATGCCAATACAGCTGTACTGGGTTGTCATCAAACATCGGTTAGCTTATACGTCTGCCAAAATCATCTAGACAGTGCGTCTTTGCTTCAAATCCTGGAATGCACCCATAAGGGACTAACCACATTTATTCAGCTCAATTCAGCTTTTGCTCATAGAAAATAGATGCGTAAAAACTGATTAGGTACTCCTGTAATAAATGGATAAAAGTTGAATTGAGCTGAATAAACTTAGTTGGTCCCTAAGACGACCCACTGACCTTTCTTTGTTTATAATGCGATGGTCTAAGAAAAAAACCTATAGGTTTCTTTCCAGCAGAAAATCTGGAGAACGCAACACAGCGACGTTTCACCAACAATAAGTTGTTCAAATGATTTTGAACGTTATAATTATCGTATTGAACAGCTGTACAATTTTGTGTTAAGTAGTTACGTCACCTCATCCATGAATCTATAATTATACAGTGTACCTACTAGTCGATAACTTTTCGTATATTTACGTGTGACAGCAACAAGTGGAGCTGCTACGGTCGTGGGTGGGCGACCTGGTGGGGCAGAACACTCTGCTGGCGCGCGCAGTCGAGGAGCTGGAGACGGAAGCCACCTCCAAGCTGCTGCTGGAGCGACGGAAAAATAGCGAGGTATGGATTTCTTTTGATACTCAGGGCAGATAGAAAGTAACACAGACATTGGATAAAAGCAATTGTTTATGAGTAAGTTTAAAGGAGATATTTATGCACCAATGGGTGACTGTTTGTGAAAGATTTGTGGGGACGACCGGTGATCTTCAACTTTGCCTGAAAATCTGTTTGCACAAGTATTACATTTTACCACGACAAATATAGACCGTTCCTCACCTAGTCCTTACATAATTACCTATTCGTTGTTACATTTGGAGGTGGTGAAGGGCGGCTGTTTTGAGGGACCGTCTATTTTGATGTACAAAAAGTGCTGAATCGCAGTCGAACAAATGGATTTTGATTTTGTTAAAGGCCTTTGACTTGCATTTGAAGATTATCAAATAGCATTGCTTTTTGAGTTCGATGTAGGTATTCGATTTATTTTTTAATCCTAAAACTCGAACACCACCTGACGTTAACTCATACTAACAATTGAATCAGGAGCTACCTTCCGAAAACCGGTGATAGTGCAATGCGGTTCTTCGGCTCCGTTGGAAAAGCATCATGATTTCGACTGGACCCAATCAGATGACAATGTGGAGTAGGACTGTGCCAATCAGCAGCATGTCACTATCACCCTTTCTGGTATACCGTAAAATGGGATGAATGGATTCAAGGGTGAATAGAAACAAAACTTTGAAAAGGATTTACACGTTAGTTTAAAAGTCGTTTGTTGCAGACGAGAACATCGGACGGCTTTTAAATAATTGAGATAAATAGTTTCGACACCTTGTTAATCTATACTTATATTAAAAAGACGGAAGATGTTGATTGTTTGTTTGCATTGAATAGGCTCCGAAACTACTGGACCGTTTTGAAAAATACTTTCACCGTTGGGAAGTTACTCTGTCCCCGGGTGACATAGGCTACTTTTTATCCCTGTATTCCCACGGGAACGGGAACTACGCGGGTGAAGCCGCGTGACGTCTGGCTAGCATTAAATAATATAAAACTAACGTGAATATCCTTTTAAAGTTTTGTTTCAATTCACCCTTGAGTCCCTCTTCACTTCACTTTACCGGTACTATCTTTTGCTTGTATCCTCTGCTCCTCGTCAGGTGGTGTCTGAGCTCCGTGTGGAGTGCGCGGCACTCCGTCGTCGTCTCGCGCGCAAAGACAGCGACCTCAGAGGTCTGGTGGAGGTGCTGAGGAGGCTCCGAGAGTTCGACTACTGCACGCTGGACGGGATACACTTCTTTGAGGTCACAGAGTCAGATATTTTTGGATCTGTTGAATGGTGAGTTTGCTCGTGATATTTTATTGTTCGAAGCCTTTTATGTTAGGGTTAGCTTCCAGTTTGGTTTTCTAGCAACTGAACATTTGTATTTTTTACATGTCATTGTAGCGACCACCATATTTGCTTTTTACAAGTCAGTTCACGCTAAACATTAGTCTTAGGAACATACCACATTTATTCACTACAGATAGATAGGTACTATTAACTATTCAACATACTTAAATTAAACACCCGTTTTGTATTACTTAGGATGCGTACGCGTCTGATCAGCTAAACGGACGCGTACGCTTCTCATCCAAAACTGGTGTTTTATTTGGACATAATCTGAATTGAGCTGATTAAACGTAGTAGTCCCTTAACACTAGTCCCTTATGACTATCCGCAACGGATGTCTAATCCATCTGCGTAGCCTTTACCCGAATACGTTGGGGGTAGGCATCCAGTTTACCCGGATGCAGCTGAATACCAGTGTATTACGTGGAGCGACTGCAGCCTTTCGGACCTCCTCAACCCAAGTTATTGATGTAACGAATGTCTAATAATCTCTCTAAAAATATTCAGGGTACTTTTCCAAGAATATTATTCTTTGATATCTTTGCGCAGGCGACAAAAGAAGCTGGAGCAGGGAGACTCGACGGTGAAGTCGCACGGTAACGTGAAACATGACACAAACAGATATAAAACCAGCCGACATTTTAAAAATGAAAATAACTTTTTGTAATGTATTTTTATACGAAATGTTTTAGTGCATTTTTGTTAAATATTTTCTATGTTTCTTTATTATTTTTTTATGATGGTGATGAACTGATGATAGCGATTTGGCAAATAAACTTGATTGAAATATAAATTTGGATTTTATTTTATTTTTTCGTGTAGCAACTAAGTATGGGTAGGTGATAGGTACATACTTACTTACAGTCATGGCGAGCCTACTTAAAAGGTGGGTACCTAAGAGTGGGTGGGTATTTAAATAAAATGAATTATTCCTATACAATAAGCATCTAAGTAGGAAATAAATATTGTGTTATTAGTATAGACGAAAGAGATTTAATGTGTTTGTTATAGAGGAACCCCAAGAACATGACATGCGCCAAAGTGTCGGAACTGAAAGTGTTGAACGAGTCACTGCACAAGGAGAACATTGTGAAACAGAGGTAAAATACTTTATAATCTTTACTGATATTTACTTAACAAAAATATTTAGCAATTTAATGGTTAACAAAGTTTATAAAGCTTTATGCTATTTACGGAGCATTTCATTGTAGGTATAGATTCAAGTTCTTCAAACGAATTAGACAGACACCACTTCTTCCCAGCAAAAACACTTGGAAAAGTTCAAAAGTGTTGATTCTCAGTTTTATTTGAATCAATGATTTTCAATTTTTAAATAATAAAGTAGGTACTTACGAACGAACCCGCTATTCATAATACTCAAGGAAGGCATCCAGCTTTTTTCGCGCGGCCCCGTATCGCTATTGTTTAATAAATTCAGCGTGTTTGTGGGCCCACAGCTGCAGCAAACATATTTTACACAGTCTCATTTCAGTTGGGCAGCCTTTTATCATAGTACAGTCGAATATTTGCGTTATGTATGCTGCTTTATTTGATTAAAACCGTTGAGATGCTTAGCTGACATATATATGTATAGGGTGACTGGTAATTAGTGACCGATACTTAAACACGTGATTGTACTCATGAGTACGAATAACATTCCTAAAGAAACTTATTTTATACTCATTAACTTTCAATTAATTCAATTACGTCAGTAGGTACTGCACCACGGGAGTAGTGGGGGTAGCGGGGGAGCGTGTGACGCTACTACTACTAGTAGATTTTGCCCTTCCCGGGCTCAGACTATCAGCTAATAGATCGTGCCGATTCGAGCCTACTGTGATCGACCACAGGCGCGCGCGCGGGAATTTCATACAGCGTTTTTGTTATTTATTGTGTTATAAGTTATTGTGTAGGTATAAAAAAAAGTTTCTTTGGGAAAGTTTAATGAAATCATGAATACAATCACGTGTTTAAGTATCGGTCACTAATTACCAGTCACCCTATATGTTTATCTGTGTGTAAATAAACTGTCTTTTCAGAGAAATAAGACAGCTGAACAAGGATGCGCAGTGCTACGAACAGACCATCATGAACCTCAGGAAGGAAATGTCCAACTGCAAGTATCATACGCCGTGAGTCTAATTGTTGTTTTAACCTTTTTTGTAAACTGTAATTTTCAGGAGGTAAATAAGCCAGCAGGGTTTGCTCGTATGCATAGGAAACTAGGACTTATGAATGTCGTTGTTACTCAGTGGGTGCGGAACAGTCTCTGTAGTGTGCCGCTTACTGTTTGTTCTATGGTACTTGTGGGACTAACACGCAATGTGCTGTAAAATAACTATGGCACTTGTTGGTTTTATTTCAATGTTGTTACCCGACTACGGCTAGGCTAAAAGTATTATGTTTTTGACGGTGATATTGTCTTTTAAGTAGGTACGTAATAATTTAACTAATAAGGTGTCATTGAAAGCATCTTGCTCGATCGTCTGCTGGTTAGGTAGGTATATGGCTTCAGCCTGCGTCACATTCAATTGATAATTCTAGAGGACATAACGTACAGAAAAAAGGACTGATACCGTGTTGGGTATCTACCAAATTAAAGATTAGCACATTTCAAATGTATTTTTTCCATGTAAGTGTATTGCTCCAGGCTAAGGTCGTTTTCGTATATACGTAGATAGGTATTCGGTTCATGTTAGGTTCTGATCCGATTTAGCCATCCTGATATGGTATGATTTATATTGGTACTCAAGCATAATTCTACGGTTGACATAAGTACGATTCAAGTTCGATTAGTATATTCTCAATTTAATTGCTTTTTTGACAGATGAAAACAGACTCGGTTCAGTGTAGGCCATAAAAATACGCTCCGTGCGGGAATGAAAAACTGAACATGGCACCAACAGAACCATCAAAATTAGACCAAAAATAATAAGTACTTATAAATTTATTTTTAACCGACTTTCAAAAAAGGAGGAGGTTCTATGTTCGTGTGTATGTATTTTTTTTTTTTTTTTTTTTTTTTTTTTTTTTATGTATGTTACCTGATTTCTCCCCCATTTGTGGACCGATTCTCGAAATTCTTTTTTTTTTCGAAAGAGTATACTCCCGAGGTGGTCCCATTTTAATTTGGTGAAGATCTGGTGCTGATCTTCGGAGATATGCAACGGAACTCTTCAAAAATAGACGGCAAATCTGTCGTGATTGCTGGAATCGCTTGGATGTTTATTGTTTATACAACATCATGACGTATCATCACGCCTGGTATGCTCTGAGGGGTACGCAGATGTGTACATATACCTAGATTTCGACAGTTAGGTATGTTAATTTTCATATATTAGGGATAAGTGGATAACCCTATTATCATGACATTTACTGTTACAATTAACAATTCTATTCTTTCTTCTTCTTTCTAAAATAAATATATGTATAGCAAATTTGTATGGGAACCACTAAAAATGGTAAAAATAAAAAACTTTTTTGCAAAAAAATTAAACCGACTTCAAAAAAAAACACTAAACGGTGTAAAATAACTCTAAATTCGGAAGTCGGTGGCCCATCATGAATAAGACAAAACCACCAAAGCCACAGACTTCCTAATTTAGAGTTATTTTACACCGTTTAGTGTTTTTTTTGAAGTCGGTTTTTGAAGATGCTTTCCCCGAACAACATCCTGTGATAGATTCCCTATGTCGACGGATGAAATCCGGCCGATACACAAATACATTGTATTTTTCTTTCATGCCTCGAAACTTAATGTTTAATGTGTATCATGGCCCATTACAGTAGCAGGTGATAAAATAAATCAAGCGGCAAGGAGTCCATTTCCCATTTGTGACGGTACTTTTACGTAGGACAACGTGTTAGAGGTCGTCATTTAATCACGGTTGGGAAACATCATGAATGATGAATCTTGGGAAAAATAAGGGGAAGGGGGGGGGGGGGGTTAGTCTGATACACGTAATTAATAAAATTGTATAACGAAAAAAATTAAGTCTAAAACCTGACCAAATTAGAGCATTAAAATTAAAAGGGAACAATAAAATTTGATACAATAATGTCATTCATAAACTCAACAGTAAATAAAACAAATTAAAAAAATAAAATCGGGTATTTATACAATTAGGATGTCAATATACAATGTCAAATTAATTCGTCAGTTCGTAAGTGAAGTAGATACTTATATCAAAATTGGAGCATTATATCTACTTACTACTAATTTTCATTAATAAAAATGTTAAAAATTACTTTATCATTGTTTTAATTCTATATTCATATGAGATTTAAAATCCGCTTCCGCATCCACATTCGCAGATGTGAGCCTTCAAAAATCCGCATCCGCATTCACGTTCGCGGATGTGAAAAAATCGGCATCCGCAACATGGCAGAGAGCGTAGTGCGAGTTTGTTTTACGTTAACGCGATCGACACGTTCATGACGTTCGGCGCTCCGATTGGCCCGCTCCAAGTTTTTGACCAATCAGAGAGCCAAACGCGGTGAACGTTTCGATCGCGTTAGCGTAAAAACAACTCGCACTTAGGGCACTGATCCATATGGGGAAAGGGTAAACGTGATGTTGTATTGTAATTTTTATTCGTAGCGATGTGTCCACGAAGGATGCCGAGGTGATGGCTGGCATGTGCTGCACAGGGAACGAGGTATGCCTAGATAATGTTGGTGTCTTTTAACTTATATAAGTGCTAAGAATTATTATACTTCTTCGGTCCAAACACATGATACCCTCGCTGTTATTAAGCATTTTTTTTAAACTAAATGTGTATTGTTTTAGGTAAATTGCAATTAGTAGTAATATTTATCATATGGCGTACGAAATTACTTCCTCAAGTGTCGCATTAAACTTTGTAAGGGTTATTCATCAAACCAATTTTTCTTGGTAAACTTATCTATAGGCGATTTACAATTTTTTAAAACACGTTATAAAATAATCCTTAGCACCATTTCTACGTACCTACAGCCGACCGTACAACGGTGGTAACTCTCTCACCATAAGCTGGTCTAAATCATAACACGGGGGTTTTAAACCGAACTATAATGAAGACTGTCTTTCAAAATGCTCGCCCTTCGCCACTTCTTTGTATTTTTGCTGGGAAGAAGAAGTGATTGATGAGGTACATTTCCAGTACTTATAAGCTAATCTCGCATTGTATAGGATTTCCGTACTAAACGAGGCCAGCATAAACTGGAAATGTATAGCTTGATGTGTAGCCGTGCGTACATAGATAAATCGAAAATAAGTTACTAGCGAACGTCACTCGGTTTCACCCGCGTAGTTCCCGTTCCCATGTAACTAAAACCCTATAATTTACCCGGAGTTAGTGGAGCTTTCCAAAATTGAAAGAAGTTTTTAGATCGGCCCAGTAGTTTTTAAGTTTATTCGTAACATACAAAAATACGAAATATTAGTAGGTATAGATAAACATAAAAAGATCAGATGAAATAAAAACAAATCGAGACACAAAAGGCTCCCTATCGAGCAAGAGGCCAGCTTATACTGGTTAAGTTACCACCGATGTGCGGTCGACTTTACATGTTGATTCCGTGTGCGGCCCCAGTGTGGCGAATGGGAGCCTGTGAAGGATTTCAGCGAGATGTTGCGGGATGAGACGCTCAAGTACCAAGAGCGCGTGCACAAGATGGAGGCCAATCTTAAGGTAGTTTTCATGAGTTGTAACAATGGGTGTTATACACTTCTCTTCCCCTGTGTATCAGAGGCACTAGCTGGTTTGTAGAAGGCACACAAGTTCCCATATTACTGATTCTCACTGATGATCATTGGCCGAAATGTTCAACAATTAGCTCTTAAACAGCTAGTTTCGTATTGCTATCATCAGTGTGTATCTAGGATTGACGTCAGGTGCACTCGCAGAGGTGTGACGAAGCGCACAGTACCTCGTCTGATAGACAAAGTAACTTGAAGTCACTTCAAGTGCAATACCATTTTTTTGTAAATTCTCAGTTGTCATCAAAGTATACTGGCAATGAAAAGAAACCCAATAGCCCTGCTGAGCTTTACTTTAACAAATTCTGATTAAAACCTTGAAGATTCGTTACAATGGTCTCAACCCACACTCCTGCCTTTAGTCGAGTGGCGACAACATCCGCGCGCTGCGCAAGGTGAACGTGTCTCTGACAGAGGAGATGCACTCCATGCGGCGCGTGTGCGCAGCGCTGGACGAGCAGTGCCGCGCCGCCAACATGCGCGCGCAGTTCAAGGACGACATCATCAAGGAGATGCGCCGCCAGCTCAAGCAGGCCAAGGCGAAGGTATTGCGTTGTTGTTGATATTGTATAGCTATTTCATGCGTCTGCGCAGTGCACGGTGTGTAGTGCCACAAACAATACCTTAAAAATTGATTTTCAAAGATCAGAAAAAAGCCAGCGCTATTTTTTTTTTTTAATATTGATTAAACATTAACGGGTGATGATCGAAAGAATGATCTCAAAAGATCTACTTACTAACTTAGCAAATAGTTTTGTTTTCTAATTGATGTCTAAAAATATACGTTATGTATCGGGAATCGACCTGGGCTTGCAAATAGCCTAGGTTGAAATTCAAATTACAATTTATTTATTTTGTGAACATGGTTTTATACAAGGTCTCAACTTATAATGTTACGTACCTGCGGCTTCCATTTAGGTATGTCCCGTCATCAACCAATAATCACGTTGTTATTGTGATCCATGCAGAAACCATGCCATGTGCTCTCGAATTTAATTGTTTCTATTTTCAAGAGGTGAATATTTTCAACCAGAACGGAACGGAAGCAGTAAATTATTGTAAATGTGTAGTCATAACTAGCAATACAGTCTTACGTAGTTATGGCAGAACGTTTTGACCTCCACAGCTAAAAGACACAAGCTCAGAAGTAACAAACCTGAAATCCAAAGACTTCGTGAGCGGCGACGCGGAGTGTGGACGCGGACCGTCCGCGTCGTACGACTCTGTGACCATCGCGTGCGTGCGCGCGCAGCCGCGCCGCAAGCGGGACGTGCCGCCGCGCGACACTTCACTCAAGGCATTCGACTGTCGCACACCAACCAGTGCGACCCTGTCTAATGATGACTCCCTTAATATTGATTGATGATTTTGCTTTTATTGTTGTAATAAACTTTGTTTTAGTTTTTTAGAATTGAAAGGAGATTTTTTCTTCTTAGTAGATGTAAATTGACGATCTAATTCTTCTGTTATCTATTATATTATTTACATCTACTAATCGGGAAGTACCTTCCTGTTGACTACTACATTTCAAAACAATTTTTCCATAAATAATTAATATTTTGTTATACGGTGGAGTCATTAGTCGTGTGTAAAATTGAAGGTGTAGATAGGGGAAATAGTTGTAGTAGAAAAAAACGGGTGTACTATTCCAATTCGAATGCCAAATAATCGAATTTCAAATTGATCAACTTAGGTACTATCATATTCGATGTAAAACAAAGTCGGCAGATGGCACCCCCGAAACGTAACTTATGCTTTTGTATGTAAATGGCATTAAAATATTGTTGCTCAAGTTATAAAATAAATAGTACCTATTCTACAAAATTGCTTGACATTTATAAATTCTTGTTCGTTACGATAGATAGGTAACAAATGACACCAAAAAACAAATGATTTCAATAAAAGGCGTTATAAGGTTAGTCGCACTAAGCTTTTGAATGGGTGTATTCTCTATAGATAGACGCAAGACCGATATGATTCAGTGGGAATCAGTCCAAAGAATAAGTACCTACGCCCGATACTTGATGAGTTAGATCTAGAACTAGTTAAGTCTCACAGTTAAATAAATATTAGGAGCATATAAATAACAAAAATTATATAGTCCCCACTCCTAAAGGTCGAAGCGTGATGTAAAAAAAAACATAAATAAGTAACCTTCCCGAAGAATTGAAAACCAAACTTAAAAATATTTTTTGTTAAAGTTCAACGAGGTAAAATAACACACGAACCCTTCAGCTTTATTGTAACAAATAGCAGCTGAGTTTAGTACAAAAAAAACGGGCGAAACCGTGTTTTTTTTTTACTCGGAACGTGACTTTTATTACATACTGACACGGATCGCCGAGCAAATAAGCCAGTTTTGGCTCATTTTTAGTTGCCTCCTCGTACAAGGATTCTTTGCGTTATTATTCTGATTAATATAAATAATCTTTTAAAACATAAATTCAACTTTAATATAAATTAGAAATTATATTTGCAGTGCCAATATCGTACGTCGTCGGTTTACACAAAATGGACACTATTAGCGCTCTCTGACCTTATTTTAACTCTGAAATGGACGGTTCCCTTCATCTTGTGTGTAAACAATGTTTGTGATGTTCGCAATTTATTGTTATTATATGACCAAGTGCCGTTTTATTCTAATAGGAAACTATAACTAAAGGTAAGGACATTTCACACTTACTTATATTAGACACACTTTGATCACTAGGTACAATTTGAAATAATGAGCTTTAACTAATTTGATTTATCTTGTGTTTGGACTAAGATGGACACTTATATTCGGTTTCTAGAACGAAAATCTACACAGTTATTTAACAAATTATTGTCAACTGCTATTTGGTTCAATGCAAACAATCTCGCCTTCACAGTGATTATTAACAACCAATCATATCGTTCAGGAAACCGGTTAAGAGTTTTGAATTGACTAGAGCCTGTTTTAATAATCTAGATACAGACGCTAGCACATCAAGCAATCCTAAACTGTCAATTTTTCCCAATTAAACCTTATTCTTTTGCAATAATGTTGAAAAACTATGAATTCCTACATCGGACTAGCTGGTACCCGCGACTACGTCTGTGCAGCATTAGAACTCCGGGTTTTTTTTTCCTACCAGTCAGTAGTTTTTGCGGGAAAAAGTAACTAGCACCCCAACAAACTTTCGCGTTTATAATTAAGTAAGGATTGAGGAAACTTGATGTGCTGGCATCTGCACTCTAACAAAGCTTAGCATTGTTAATTAATTATCTGTTTTCTTTTCCAAAATATCCAGTCGTTTACCTCCTGCATTGCGAAGACCTCGACTCCTAACACAAGCATCGTGCCCCTGGTTACGAGCGCCACGTCTATGCCCAACGTGTCCGGCATAGAGAGAGTGCGTTCGTTTTGTTTTTAATTAGCTTTGATATGCGTCTCGCTAGCGACACAGTTACGATGAGTCAGGTTGTAATTAAGAGCAGCAAATTGTAGTCTTGTTGTTTGTTTTGGAGAACTAAGGACTATTACTATATTCAAAACGATACAGTTAAAGCACTGCAGTTCCAAGACGAGAAAATTTGCAACTAGTAGTCTTTAGAGCTAGGCTTTTGTCCTGAAGGTTACAATATGTGCTGAAAAAGACTGGTGATGATCAAACAGAACTTTCTTTTATCAACTTCTTTATTCTTAGTTGATTCTCAAACCTATTCAATTTTTTTCTCAGCCAATTAACAAATAATACATTGTTTATAATATGTTACAAGATTTAATATTTAAGAAATTATAGCAACTGTAGTTAAATAGTAACTTAAATGTGCTCTATCGCAATAGGTATAACTCTGTAATGATAGATGTAAGCTTGAAAATAAATAACATAATTGAATATTGTTTGCAGTCAACCTCAGTCCCGACCCTGGTATCGGATGCTTCGATAGCCGACCTTCGGATTCACTTCAATGGGTACTGTCCATCCAAAAAAGATGAAATCCAAGTTAATAATACTACGCACTTCATCGCTCCCCCCAATGGAACACCCAGGAGCTGGCCCAAAGAAACACCAAGTACCAGTTCTTCTAAGGGCAAGCAAGCTTTTAGGATCGGTCTTCCAGAAGAAAGTGGTTCACTGAAAGATGATGTTATTACTCATCTTCGTAAGGAAGAGACGGAAGAGATGACTTCTCTTAATAACTTTTTACGCGAGAAGTCTGCAATAACCAGTTTACCCAAGGATTATCCTGAAATGTGCTTTTCAAAGCAGTCATCTAGAAGTAGTAAGGATTTTCATAAGTCCTGTATCGCGAGAGAGCAATGTAAGCGCTGTTCAAAGGCCAAAAAGGCGACGTGCGAGTGCGGATGCGTTAAGTCCGTCGGATTTGTCCCCAGTGATGAGGCTTTGGAAACCGCAGACAAAAGGTCATGTGTTGAGGACCTATTTTTCAATGATAAGGCGATAAAAAGCGGCTGTTTAACACCTAGGTGAGGTGCTATTAATTAAGTTACTTACATGCATACATACATAAACTCAGATCATTTTCCCATGGGGGTAGGCAGTTACTACGGAGCGCCATATGCTACGATTCTTACATACTTCTTTTGCTTCGTTTACTTTTATACATGTTGTCATACACACACGCTGTTTGTGAGTACTACGCACCTGACCTTTCTGAAGAACCTCACCAATAAGGTTTATGTACTTATGTCCTTCTAAGGAGTCATTATTCTAGGGCGTCCCCTCCTAACGTTTCCACTTCTGCCTTGTAAAACCTTACTCATAGCAACAATTAGAAACATTTAATGCAGTTTACAAGTTTTATAGTGAATTAATTCTAATTTTTCTACTTTTATCGATACGAATTAGGTATAAATACTGTCACTTTTAAAGATCTGTGCATTTAAACAGGTAAAAAACATACTTTAATCCATTCAATGTTTTAATATTCTCCAGTAGGTAATCTTACCCCATAAACAGATATTCAGTATTGAATGTTCATCTAAATATAACTTGCAACACGTGATGTTAGCGGAACACACAAGTTGTCGTTCGTTTACGACTTGCGGACGTTTTTATATCGACGACCTGCTTTCAGGGGTCACAGCTGCAAGGAGAAGAGCGCCAATTTTCTGGAGGTAAGCATGGTTTCAATAAACTAGCAGCTGCCTAGGTGTCGAAACTAGATCGTTTTATTTTTCTGTAACCACTTTAATTAACTCTTTATTATATCTGGGGGCACGGGAGAGCCAAGACGAGCCAAGCGAAGCGCAAGGGCACTACCTACCTTTTCTCGAAGTGTTTCGTCGTTTTTTTTAACCCTCATAGAATTGGTTTCCGGTGTACCAGAGAGTTCATATTCTCAGGATATGATGTCATTAATAGACTAATTAAACATACAAAGTCTTAATTGAATAGCTCTAATACTTTAGATTTTATTGATATCTAAAACACACCGAATGTTTGGGCACTTCCTGAAGTGCTAGAAAGCTGAAATTTGGTATGTAATCTAAGTTTAATATACAACCAACAAAAAAATCATAAACTCATAACTTTCACCCCCCATCCCCTAAAAATTGTGGAAGTACGTACGAGATAATTATAACCTATATGTATGTAATTTTAAAGGTTGTTTTCCCGCTGCGACGGAAGTACTAAATAAACGAACTTGTTTTACTATGAAACTAACCCTGAAATATGAAAAAAAACAGCTGTTTCGTACAAAATTCAATATTTACCAAATGGAAATGTATGAAACAGCTGATATATTTTGTTCATATTTCAGGGCAGTCACATAGTAAAAGTTGTTCGTAATGACTAGTACTTCCGTGCTGCTGCGGGAAAACAACCAACAACAACAACACGGTTTAGTTATAGTAAGAAAATTAATCCTAATTCGTTATTAACGACATAATTCCGAAGTGCCGTTAAGTCTATGTTTATCTCGTGTGGTGACGACACGAGCGGACGTCGTCGGTCGGAAGCCGATGCCCAAGCGACACGCTTTTTAACTAATGAACCACCTGCATATTATACAGGCTGTTGTTTTTGTAACGCATAGGTTTCCTCGCAAGATTTTTGGTGTCTACCACTTGTTTTGTGTCTTAGGGAACGTGTCAAACTGACTTACTTCAAGTACTCTTCGGCACGCGTGGATCCACCGTTGTGGGCGCTGTTGGCATGCCCAAAACGTTATTAATTGAGGTCAGACGAAAGCATTTTATAATCGTGCTCATAACACAAACATTTGTCTTAGGTGGGAATCGAACCTACGACCTTCGGCATAGCAATCAGGGCCACTGACCACTTGACCAACAGGCCAGTCAAAGTAGTGTTTTTGTATGGATGATAATATATAATACCAATCGAGTTAAATATTATTACCTCCTACTACTACTACTTCAAATACTACTTGGTATTTACTCTAGTATTGTATGTAACATAGAGACACGCAGCCCTGTAGTTCATTAAAAAATTAAGTGTTTTGAATTTTGCCAAATCCATGCATTTCAGTAAGGTACTTAGGTTAGGTAGTTAGGTTAGCTATAGGATAAGTATGGTAAGTTAGGTTCGGTTATATGTATACATAATTATGATTCTAATTCTTTCTACACTAAAAGGTTTAAAGAGCACATTATAGGCTCGTTAAATAAAAAGTAGTAAGTACCTAGTTACTTTTGTTTTGGATCTATTTGTTGTCATCTTGTTAAAATATAAAATTCTCATGTCAAAGTGTTTGTTGCCAAACTCCTCCAAAACGGCTGGACCGGTGCTTATGAAATTGTGTGTGTATATTCGTAGGTTTGAGAGGTCGTAAACAACTTATTTTATTTTAAAAAGGGCTAAGCATGCGCAGATCCACCATTGTGAGCACTGTGGGCATGACTACAACCCTAATCAATTAGGGGACTTCAAGGACGATAGCCCATAGTTTATATCCAATAGTTTTAAAAAAGCGTAGGTACAGATAATCCTTGCACCTCCATGTAATAATTTAGCTACATTTTCAATTTATAAATAACTAGCAAACCCGGCGAACTCCGTTTCGCCACCAGATGGCTTCGTTTTATGTAACACTAGCTTCTGCCCGCGACTTCGTCCGCGGAAAATTTCTTATTTTAACATAAGATTACACTCGATTGATATTACTGTATTTAATTTTATTAGTAAAATATTTTTTGGTATCAGATAAGTAACTTCAAAGATTACCGAATGTTATGGCATTTTGCCTCGCGAGCCGCTGCGAGCACTCAGCGCTAGTCTCCGTATCCCTTGTTTCAGAGACACGCTGCCTTAAATCAGATAGACGCTGCGCACGTTCAGCGCTAGATTCCTGAGCACGGGCCTGCGATGTTATGACATTTTGCCTAGCGAGCCGCTGCGAGCGCTCAGCGCTAGTCTCCCTATCCCTTGTTTCAGAGACATGCTGCCTTAAATGAGATAGACGCTGCGCAAGTGCGCACGTTCAGCTCTAGATTCCCGAGCACGGGCCTGCGATGTTATGACATTTTGCCTACCAAACCGCAGCGAGCGCTCAGCGCTAGTCTCCGTATCCCTTGTCTCAGAGACATGCTGGTGCGCACGTTCAGCGCTAGTTTTTCGAGCACGGGCCCGCGACGTCCTCACATTTTGGCCAGCGAGGCGCTGTGAGCGCTCGGAGCTAGATTCTCTAGCGCGTGCTTGCGAAATATTTTCTCTATTTCTCGAGAGGCGCTGCTCATTTTCAGGGGCAGATTCTTCCGTACGGCGTACTCAAGCGGCTCTTGCCTGTGATGTCTGCCGGGACAGTTGAGATTTCCTTTTAGGCATGCTCTCAACAAACTACGCACAGACTTGAAAACAATTATGAACAAAGGGAGAGCGACTCGAACACCGTCTGCCTTTACAAAACAAAACAATCGTATTATCGAATAACTCGTAACTCGTATCGATTATTACGATAGAACGAAGTACGAAACTACGACGAAGACGAACATACAAAACAACGAAATTACGATATTTTCGATTATGAATTTATGAAGTAGTATCTATCAACAACCATACGAACGAAACAACCGAAACCAATAAGCAACAGACATGTAAAATTTAGAACTCCAGAACTAACAACAACGTGGGCTTCAAAATTCGAGAGGGTCATCAATCCACGGAAAGTCTTAACACCGCGATTCAGACAACCGACTTCTTAAAAAAAACTTACCGGTGAAAATAACTCCAATTTCGGTGGAAGTCGGTGGCCAATAATTAACAAAACAAAACCACCAAAACCACCAAGTTTTTTCAGGAAAAGCTCGGAAAGTACTGCGTGATTCGATTCGTGAACTATGAGGGTTCCGTACGTAGGATCATTATAAAATGACCATACGGTACCCTCGATGGGCCAGTTTCTTTTCTCGACAGGCCAGGCCTGAAATTTAGCTTCAAACACTTTGAATCTATTTGTATGGATGGATGGATGGACGATTGTTACTCTTACACGCTCGATCGCTCTAACCGATGTATGTGAACAATTGTAATACTATGTATTGTAATATAAAAGTGTAATTAGGGTGTGGAAACGGTATTTTCTACATATTTTTTTGATATTAAAATTGCCAGAAAAAATTAATAAAATATATTTTGCAATATAGGGGAATCTAGGGAATTCATTGGAATGTATGTATAAATTTATGTCAATAAAGATTATTATTATTTTTTATTATTAAGCCATTTCAAAATCATGATACTCTATTTGAACTAGGAGCTTCGTCTTTTAGGGTTCCCATGTGTTTCGTTCGCATAAAAGGTTAACCTGAAATCTAATGAGGTTCGAACTAGTATACTGAAAAATTAGAGTGCACTTTCGGAGTACTATATACTCATTGAGCCTTATTTTATACAGGCGCCAGCACAAATTTTCCCAATTAAACATAAACCTTAGACTGTTTGAAATAAAGTTGAAAAACTATCAAAGAATTATTATTATTAGCCACATTGGGATAGCTTGATGTGCTGGCCTCTGTACCTTAATACTCATTTACCTACAAGTAACCTTTTAGTATTGAGGTCCATTAATATAAACTAGTGGTCACTAAGTGGTCGAAAGTTTATAGTATACTGAAAACGTATAAATATAACGTATTAATATAATAATGGTAATGAAATCTCTTCATCTTTACTAATACATATTATAAAGCTGAACAGTTTGTTAGCTTGAACGCGCTAATCTCAAGAACTACAGTGGTCCGATTTGAAAAAGTTTTTCAGTGTTAGATAGGCCATTTATCAGAAGGAAGGCTGCAGGCTATAATTATTATATCATTACACTAAAACCAATAGGAGCACCAATTAATAATGTTTCAAATTAGGAGTTTTTTTTGTTTCCTGTAACTATTCCACGCGGACGAAGTCGCGGGCAGAAGCTAGTACTTTGATAAAGATGCAAACGACTTCATTTTGCTGTGTTTTCTATATATGTGAAAGATCTAGACAAACAGACTCCGGGAAACAATGTGGGTGAAGATGGTACTAGAGGTGCCGGGTGTATATTGTGGCAGTACTCGCTAGTAGAAAGTCGACAGCGACCACTTATTACTAGCTTTGCACATATTTTCTAACGGTTTGCGGGAAAGCGTCGTTTGTACATTTATCTAAGTGTAATAATGTCACTTTCTTGTCATCGTGCTATCTCAGTGGATTGAATTCTTACGAGCTGTTCTTTAATTCTTTTTCTATGTATTCACTACCTACATTAGTATCTCACAACATTCTCTTCTAATAGTGTATTTTTAATATTATATTATTATTAAACAGTGGCATCTCTTCTGGGCCTGACATTGAGTGGTATTCTCGTTAAATATTAAATTAATAATTTTAAGAGCAATTTCTTCACAAGTGGGGTGGTGTAGCAATTACCCTTTCGTGTCTTATCTTCGAACAAAGATTATTTATTTACCAATTAGTTAATTGTTTTTAAACATCATAACTGTATTTATTGGAAAATGTACGATTTGAAAGTGTAATTACCTATTTTATGTTATATCTATATTATTATTTGATATAGTCATCCTTTCAAATTTAAAGTGTCATGCGTATCTACTACATATGCGTCGGATATACCTAATGTCGAAAATAAACGCTGAAAAGAGATTCGAATGCTGTAAGATACTGATGAAGATTTACAAAAGGCAATAAAGAACAGCTCGCTGGACTTCAATCCATTCAGATAGCACAATGGAAAAGTGACATTATTACACTTAGATAATTAATGTGCAAACGAATTCATTGATTTCGGATGTGCGTTATGTCCTTTCCCGTCCCTTAGTGTACGGCCTGAGTGCACGCTGTATTCGAGCGTCGGGCGGGGCGGGGATGAGCGGTCGAAAGGGCGTTCTTTGAGTGGCCTCAGTGCACGCTCAGCGTTTGTGGTGGCGGTCATTTGTGTCGATCATGGCGTCTGCGTCGTACGATATTATTGATATGTATTTAGAAGAAAACTTGTGGCTAAAATTTAATTATGAGTCAAGACAAGGTTCTAGTAACATTGTGAAGCAAAGAAAACCATTTGGAGAGTTTTCTACGTTATTTGAAACATTAAGGGTGAATGAAGATAAAATACATGCGAGTACATATTAAGAATGCGAAGATAACCATATTTCAGGTTTATTTTGTATTTCTGAAATTATTTCTTCAAACGACATCCTTCAAGAACGCTCGTATCACCGCTGCAAAACACAAACTGGTTTGAACTTGCACGCGACGCCCCGCTCGACGCAAACAAGCCCGCTGCTGCGCACGCTCCGCTCGGCTGGCACTCAGGACGGCCACTACGGGTAGCACGTGTTTAACATGAACGCTGCACGCCCCGCCCCGCCCGACGCTCGTATAGAGCGTGCACTCAGGCCGTACACTTAGTCTTGACATCAAGTCGCCACTTACTACTGCGGTACATATTCCTTCATGGATTGCACAAAACACCGGAATGTAATGTCATGCTGATGAAGTGAACTCGAACTTGACTGGTGCGTGAATGTGCACAACTGCACAACATATCCTTTTGTGCGCGGCCGCGCGTGCGCCGGATACTAGAGGTCAATGTAAACAGCCTTTTATATAACATTTGATACATAACAGGATACCAATCTACATAACTTCATTTGTTTCGATTTTAGGTAGGTACTTATGTAAAGAAAGTGCAGGGTTTTTGTCCGAGATTTTTATAAATTAAAAACTTTTTTGCAAAAAAATTAAACCGACTTCAAAAAAACACTAAACGGTGTAAAATAACTCTAAATTAGGAAGTCTGTGGCTTTGGTGGTTTTGTCTTATTCATGATGGGCCACCGACTTCCGAATTTAGAGTTATTTTACACCGTTTAGTGTTTTTTTGAAGTCGGTTTAATTTTTTTGCAAAAAAGTTTTTTATTTTTCCATTTTTAGTGGTTCCCATACAAATATTTGCTATACATATTGTTAATTGTAACAGTACATGTCATGATAATAGGGTTATCCACTTAACCCTAATAAATGAAAATTAACATACCTAACTTTTGAAATTTAGGTATATTGTACACATCTGCGTACCCCTCAGAGCATACCAGGCGTGATGATACGTCATGATGTCGTATAAACAATAAACATCCAAGTGATTCCAGCAATCACGACAGATTTGCCGTCTATTTTTGAAGAGTTCCGTTGCATATCTCCGAAGATCAGCACCAGATCTTCACCAAATTAAAATGGGACCACCTCGGGAGTATACTCTTTCGAATAAAAAAAGAATTTCGAGAATCGGTCCACAAATGGGGGAGAAATCAGGTAACATACATAAAAAAAAAAAAAAAAAAAAAAAAAAAAAATACATACACACGAACATAGAACCTCCTCCTTTTTTGAAAGTCGGTTAAAAAATGACGTAATTGCAGAACGCCATCTATGGGCAAATAGTTAAAACGTCTGCACAATGAAAGTTATGCTAGGGCCTGGGCATTTTGCGTTTTAGTAATTTTATATTATCTCCGAAACTGTATGACCAATTGATATACTGTAAATGGCAAATCTTATCTGTATGATGTTCTTGTGATACTGAAATAATTTATTGTCATAAGAATTAATATTTTGTTGCTCAAATAATCAACCAAACGTAGGTATGCCGAAAAAAAAAATTTTTAATGCAATGAAAGTAGTATAAAAGATAAAATATAAAAGATAGAGATATGGTATCGCGGACTTTTTTGTAGAAATAATTAAGACGAACCAGGTAGCCATACATTGTTTTTAATTTTAAGCAACTGTTTAGGCAGCGCACGCAAATAATTCTGTTCTAAGATGTATTTTTTTCCGACTTGCTAGACAAAAGTTGTGATAGCTCGGTTAATATACATGTTATAGAAACAATTTATAGCCTATAGCACTCAGGAATAATGTAGCTTTCTGCCAGTTAAAAAAATTTTAGAATTGGATTATGAGTTCCAGAGATTACCCCCTACATACAAATTTACAAACTTACAAATTTTACCTCTTTATAATATTAGTATAGATTTGTAGATGCATTAATGTACAGATGCCAGCACATCAACCTACCCCAATGTGTAAAATTTCTTTGATAGGTTTTTAACCTTATTCTACAACACAATAAGGTTCATGCTCAATTGGGATAATTTGAGAGTTTGGGGTAGGTTGATGTGCTGGCGTCTGTACAGAACATTTAAGTGCTTTAATCTTATAGCGATAAAACATCTCCTATGTATGAATGTGATGTATTGATCGTAGGGAATACCTACTTGGTCTGACGTGCTAGACGAATCTTTGTATGGCCGTGGGCCCAAGTGGGCAGTGATTACAACCTTATTTAAGGTCTGCGTCTGCGCCTGCACTTTAATGTTCTAAACTCTGAACTCTGAATAGTGTCTTGACCATTTTATTGGCCTTCGTCTTATCATCTGGTTGGCTGGTGTCAGAGTTTGAATGCCGCCCATGGGCCTCTGACTTGGCATCACATGCTTTCGAGAAGCATCAAATTCATATTCATATTCTTTTATTTGCATACCATAATGTCAGATAAAGGTGTTACAAAGGCTTATAGCTATTGTACAGTTATGAACCCTGTAAGGGCACAGCAACATTAAGTAACAAGCAAGATTACCTACTATTGAATTCAAATTAACATAAAAATAAATTAAATAACATCCTTACATAACAATACTTGCCTATATTAAAAGTATCTCGTAGGCATGCCGGTTTCCTCACGATTTTTGATTCTATTCGTAATAATTTTCTAGAAATCTCGCTTCGTGTAGGAGGGTTAAAAAATTTAATAGAGTTTGTAAAGTTCTTTAGTCTGTTGCGGAAGTATTATCGGTTCCTGTGACCCCCGGCGCAGGCATGAGACGGAATGCCGAGGTGGTTAGTAAGAGTTAGGTTAGTAAGTATAAGTTCGAGAGGAAGTCCTCGAGGATGTGTTCACCTCGACTACAAAAAGGGATTCTCAGTCTAAATATTGTTTTTTCCTTAACGAAAACACGCTGTCAACCCCAACGGTGTTGCTATAAGAATAAAGAATACAAGTGGGCCACCGTCCCTTCAAAAATGACTATTTACGACGATCTAAATATACCGCGTGCAGCGTCGCGGCGCATCCATTCGCGCGCAGACCGTTGCGTACGCGCACGCCGCCGTACGACTGTTTGTCAATAACTTTGTAGTGAGGTGTCGATATTAACATGATGTTCAATGGATTGTTGATGTGTGCGGATTCGGACGCTAGTGATGTTACTAAAGTAAGTGTTGTGTGTTTAGTACCTATCTAAAAATAACTTTTATGGTTTGTTGTGATTGACGGTGCTTTGGTTCTGAATGTTAGATTTGTTTAACAGGTTTTATTTCAGTTTATTGAATGTTGAAAACGGATTTAGATTGCACCCAGTTGGCGTGTAACGTAAATGTTAAAAGTACGATTTGTGTTTACTTAAAGACCTTGTTTTGTTTGTGTAGGTTTTTATAAAGACCATTGTGCAAAGGACTTTGCTTCATAGCTTCTTGCGAAGTTCTTTTAGAATAAGATGTAATTTTGTTACCACCCTCGTGCGGCTCTCTGTATGTTTTTTGATTAATTTCAATGTCAAAAGTTGCAACGAACGTTTAACTACTCGCTTTGATCATTTTATGAGATCTTTAATTGAGATATTTTGGGCACCAATTAACCACTTTAGGATGAATAGTTACCAAGTTCTACTTCAGATATATTTTTATGCATTTATGGCATCGTATTTTTGACTTACCTATATGCAAAATAAAGATTGCCCAAGTGAAAAAGGTTTTTGACGAGCGAGAAAGTTTCTTGTATTTATCTTTCTTATTTTTGCTTTGATTGATTTTTACCACTTGTTTTTATAGCGGTAATAATAATATACATTGTGATCAGTGGAACTAGCTTTTACGGTTTAAGAAAATAGGTAGACTACAGCTTGCTGACAGGCAGACAGACGGTTGTATAGAAGAATAGACAGCAGAGGCTGTAAGTAATAGGGTTTCTTTGGCACACTTTAGGTACTGGGCCCTAAGGATACTCTTCTATCTGTGGTCACTAACGGGTTATATTTACAATCACATTACTACCTACTCTCATCACCATCTGCCTAGCTTTATATTAACTGTTGGGGTCTACTTCAAGTTTAACCGGATGCAACTGTGAGCTAAAAATCAATTTTTTACATGGAGCACCTGCCTGTCTCACCTCTACAACCCAGTTACTGGGTAAGGTAACATGATAACCCTTGGCTAAACTGGTTGTCAGATTTCGGGCTTCTGACTATCTAAAACGACTGTCATAGATCTGCAAATGACATAATTCTTGTTGATCTTCCACCCATAATACAAGTACAATCTTAGCTTGGGTGGCAGTGACTTTTGTACATTTTTTTATTAAAAAAAAAAACTCATACCTACTCGCAAAGCCACAATAAACATCTCAATGTCCATCTCACGACGCCGGCGTCCCATCCGTCTGAAGCCCGGTACGGCCGTAACTAGTGTATAAATGCCATTAGGAAAGCAACCTCTTACGACTTACCTTTGATCAATTTTATCGCAACCTCAATTAGGAATTTGGCTTTTAACTGCCTTACCCTTTACAGTGATCGTTAACGATTTCCTTAACATCAACATAGTTAAGAGTTATTTCGGTTTTGGTAGGTATCTTTATTGATGAAATGCTTTTTATGTTGGAGAAGGTACATACCATTACAACTTCTCTTTGTACAGTGCATCCATTAATGAGCGTACCTACAATTTGATTTATCATAGTAAACTTATTTTCCACCCGTTTCACTAAACTGAACAAAAAGGTATTAAGTAACAACTTCATCGAAGATTCCTGAAACCAAACAATTCTCTTCGAGTGCTTTTAGTTTTTATTACCTACCTGTCTAATGTTTGTTACTTCAATAATAATACTAGTGCCCCCAGTTGACACGTAGATTTTGAACCCGAACGCAGCGCCACCTACAGGGTCCAGTTGTGTATCTAAATTCTCGTCTCGAATTGTCGAATGTGAATTGTAGAATGTCGAACACGCACAAAAGATTTCAATAATTTTATCCAGCCGTTTAGGCCGAGTTTTATCAAACACACGCACAGAAGACTACAGTGGAAACTTGTAGACGGCCTTCCTTTACTAAAGTTTTAACTACAATGTATTCTAGCTGTATGTCATAAATAAATAGATATAATTATGGAGATGGGTTCGATTGTCATTTCTCTCGTTATTAGTTATTGATCGCTCTTAAAAATATCCAAGATCGCCATGATAGATTACTAACTAGCTTTTAATCCTCCATTATACTTCTACGTCAACCGTGATGCCAAAAGCCTGCCTTGCATTTTTAGATTGTCAAATAGTTTTACGATTACATTGTGACTAGTTTAAATGTATTATATATAGTCGTTCCTCACGCCTATAGTATTACAGTAACTCAGTACCTATAACCGTTTCATCTGACATCTTACACCTCACGGGTTCTTCACACCTCGCTCCACTGAACGATGGTAGTGTACCTATAAGTAAATAAATACTTCGTTTAGCTCCATCTCCATGTGGTAGTGAGCATGTTGTGATGGTGTGCCACCTGTCGATAACACCTTCAGTATCTGTGGTTAAACATGGTTCGTATAATGATGCAACCCGGTGATTGATTGTTTATAAAACAGCTGAACTTGATGCTCCCAATTACGTCGTGTGTTGGTTTTTAGCCCGTACGTGACTAATCACCTGCTTGGCCTTTTTAACCGACTTCAAAAAAAGGAGGATGTTCACAATTCGGTTGTGTTTTTTTTTCTTGAGTATTTGTTACTTCAGTAGGTACTCCGTAATTTAATGACCGATTTTCAAATTTCTATTTGATAGGGTATACAAACAGATTGGTCCCATTTGTATCAAAACTCATATCTGATGAGGGATCCTCGAGGAATTGAGGGAACTCCTCAAAAAATATACACACGCACCGATTTTAACATTTTCAGTAACAAATCAAGCATTTTCATTTGGAAAGTATCATTTGGTGAAGAAAAACTGATGAAGAAGTCAGGCAACGGAACTTTTCAACGCATAACAGCAAATTATTCGCAATTTCTATACCTACTCAGATGTCTATGCTGAGCTTTTGTATTTCCATAACATAACATTACGACTGTCTATTTTAAAAGGGGCCCGGCAGAGATGTACAAATTAATGTTTAGAAAGAACTACTTTTTCAATTGTTAACCGATTTCAATGATTCTTACAAGTATTGAAAGACTTTCTTTACATACGAAGAAACTAAAAAATTCAAAATAAAATAACTCCAGTTTCCGAAACTGGAGTTATTTTTCACCTGTTAGTGTTTTTTAAGAAGTCGGTTGTTTTTTTTTGTAAAAAACTTTTTTCAATTAAGTTTGGGTAAGCCTAGTCTAACGAGATCCATCTGAATAATTATATTTGAAGTGACTGCCTGTCCATTCAAAGGTTGTTTGTAAGAGATCGCTGCTTGATGATAAGGCCGCCCATTATAATACCCCATATGAGCTACATTAAAGTAATTATTTGTGAGTTTTTATGGTGTAGGTACAGAAAAAGTGTTCAATTCTATTCTATTATACCTCCACAACCCATTAATTTTGGATTATGCTGACGTTTTGCTAATGAATCAGAATTTAGGGCTTCTATCTACTCTTAACGTCTGTCACAAACCTACGAATGACAGTCAGGAGAAATTGCTTAACACAATACATGAGTAGGCACCCATCCACGGACCGACCTCGGTAACCGTTACTTACCCTTGCGATCGAAACATGCGGCCGTTGTAAGTTAGCTACAACCTAACACCTGGGACAGTACTATGTGTTAATTCCATCACTATCTTATTCTGAGAGATTCCATCACTATCTTGTCCTGCTCTCTTTTTTATAACTAGTACTAGAATCATGACTGCTCATTGGTCAACAAAAGTTCGTTGTAACTTAAAACAATATTGAGTTCTTCTTGTGCAGGACAGTGGCGCCACCAGTAGCTTGGTGGATAGTACGAGCGCGACCTGCGACGCTAGCGCAACATACTACCACAACAAACTGTTGGCTACGCTGCAGATAGTAAGTATATCTACCTTAAATGTACAGCAAACCAGTGCTTAATAAGGACTCGCCTAACATCATCTGGGAGCTCATCAGATTCAGATTCATTTATTTATTGTCGGCTGTGTAAGATACGTCATAGGCCTAGAGTATTTTTTTCTAGGATTGCCTATTGTTTGAACATGTCGACTATTGGCTCAAGGATGGCCTTGCTTTTTTCAAACATCTCTTTACGATGCCAGCATGTTGCTCCATACAGTCAATGTATTACCTATTACCGTGCCCTTACCGCTCGTGTCGTATTTCTACGATATATATTTTCATCCTATTAACTGTGTGGCACAAAAAAACCATTATTAAAATAGAGATACTATTTACAAAAATTACTTAAAATCGATACAACGATTGCTTCTCCTTATTTATACTTATTAGTAGATTATTAACCAAGGGGCTAAAGCAGTGTCTTCTGTCGCGGGTGACGATTTAAATCGCGAGCGCAACGAAGGACTCGAGGTTTACTCCCGAGCGTAGCGAGGGTGTTAAAAACTTAAATCACGAGCGAAGCGAGGGATTTAAGACGAGTCCTGAGTGTAGC
Source organism: Euplexia lucipara (assembly GCA_921972225.1). Lineage (NCBI taxonomy): Eukaryota > Metazoa > Arthropoda > Insecta > Lepidoptera > Noctuidae > Euplexia > Euplexia lucipara. The sequence goes on along the minus strand of OV179146.1, from coordinate 1,005,673 downwards.
GAGGGATTTAAGTTCACCCAAGACTAAGACAGCTTTATCACCGAGGAAAATACTCTACTTTTCGTACCATTTGCGAAAAAATTAACCCAATAATAATATGAGATAAGCATTTATTAAAAATAATGACAATTAAAGTAAACGTATTTTTAGAACATTAACATGTAAAAAATAAATTTAACGTTATATTTGAAGAAAACAAAAACGCGGCAAATTCCTAGATTAATATTTTTTTGTCGGAAAAGCAAAGGCATCAAGCTCATACGGCCTCGTCGGTTTTCGTAATTTTAAATAATAATCATAACTGCATAATAAATGCGTAAGTATTCCTTTTTCAAAAAGATGCATAATGCTATATATCCAAACTCAATGGTGTAAACACAATGTAGTTCAGTATAAATTTCGGTAAGTATTCCAAAAGAGAATGCCAACGTTTCCTACAAGTCTCGGCCAGAACCGACAAAGACGAATTATATGTCATAAAAAAGGAAAATAATTATAAAATTTGATAGTATAATTAGTTTTCTAAAAGAAGTACACCAAAAAAAGTTATAGTTCTTTAAAGTTGACCACTTACTACTTCTAATTTTAACGAAACCATGAAATAAAGTATTAAATGATTAATTAAATTAATGATTTTTGGCACATTGTATTCACATAATTGTTGTGTTTATAGTAAATATATATAATACATACCTACATTATTTTAGAATGAATAAAAAACACATGTAGGTATACTTTTTGAATAAATCGTCTAAAAACTGGGCTGGAGGGGTTATATTTGTTTGATGTCTTGCCCAACCGAGGAACCATAACATTGTCATTGTATGTGCACAGCAACCTACGGTTCTTCGCCCAACTCTGCAATTACAACAATATTGCACAATTGCGTCTCTTCCACTTCCAGTATTATTAATTAAGATATAAACATAATAATTATATTTTTCGACTTATATGTCTGCTTTGAATTTTCCCTCGAAGAAGCCAGTGATTTTGGGAGAGCGACAATTCATCCCGTAGGTTGCTAAGATGAGCCTCTCTACACAATTCAATAGTATAGGAACCATTGTACTGAATATGTTCACCATAATAAGACCGCGCTTGTTTCATTTGGTAAGTACCACAAGCAATTATTACCAAATCTTCCTGGGATGAGGGAAGTTTTTGACAGTATTATAGTAAGCAATGACAACTACAAGATCAATTGTTGCCAGTACTATAAAGACAGTAAAGGTAGCAATTTATTTTGAAAATCGATACTTAACTGTTTTGATTATCGAATTGAATTATTACAATATTATAATAAATATGTTAATTAATATTTATATTCAAAAATATAAGTAAACAATATTTAATAATATAAGAATTACGAGTTATAACTTATGTGAGTAATACATTTATTTACGTAGCTTCATAATGATATTAATGGAATCGATTTGCAAGTGCAATTTCGAATCGATATTATTTTATTTTGGTATTGGCAACATTTCTAATTGAAATGGTTGTTAGGAAACGTGTTGATAAATTAAATAACTTTTTAAAATGACTTTTAAACGGTGTACTTCCACAGATTTTATTTATAGTGTATAATTCTTACTATTTTACATTATGAATTATCATTAATATGGAAAGCTTGTCGGACACTACATGATTCGAGCCGAATCTTGGCAATGCCCTTTAAATCACATTCTCTCCCTAGGGGATGAATGAAATCCAGTACAATTTTCTTTCCCTGTTTTTAACAGATTAAAAATGACTATTGTTACGTTCGCCTTTTGTGGCATAGAATGTCACTTTTTTGAGCAAGTGGTACGAAAAAGTATTTTTTTGGCATTGTTTCATTGATTTGTAGTAATTGTAGCCGCGCGCTAGGAACACGGCAACTGATATTAATAGCCAATGCGCTTTTCTCTGGAACTACTATTTAAATAAAAGATAAGAGTACTGCGTACGCGTCCCAATTCTTAGCGAAGGTTTTTAATATCACGCTCCGATCCTTTGCAGTAGATAAAACTTAAGGGTTCATACAGTTTGTAGACCATAAAAACAAAACTGCTAAGACTGTGGATAATCGACTGTCGACATTAGTGACAGCCCTTGACAGTCACTGGTCACATTAAAGTATTCTATACCTACTAATATAATAAAGAGGAAAGGTTTGATTGTTTGTTTGTTTGCATCGAATAGGTCTCGAAACTACTTGACCGATTTGAAAAATTCTTTCACCCTTGGGAACTACACTATCCCCGCTGACATATAGACTACTCATACATACATACATATAGAGTAGTATTCCCATGGGAACGGGAACTACGCAGGTGAAACCGCTTGACGTCTGCTAGTATCTAATGTAGTCTAACAGTTGCAGAACAAAGAAGAGACGATCAGTGTACAGGCGGACAGCCTGGCGGTCGCGGAAGAACGCATAGCGACACTCAACGACCGCGCCAACGACCTCAAGAGGGAATTGGATCGGAAGAACAAGGAGGTAAAGAACCTGCGTTTAGTTTGCTTTCTTTTAAACTACCTCACCATCATCTGCGTAGCCTTTTCCCAACTACGTCCTGCCTGCGTAGGATGAACACCGAAGAAACGGTCTTTGTCGTGTCTCGGAAGAAAAGAAATTAGGTGTTCATGCTACACAGGCAGGTGTATTGAAAGAAATTTGTCAGATTGAGGTTCCTGTCTATATAATCTGTCACTTTGCCGATTCGTCTGTAGACAAAGGCCGTTTCTTTGGTGTTTAATGTGTTCATGCTACGCAGGCTGGTCGACTGCAGCTGAGTACCAGTGTTTTACATGTAGCGACTGCCTGTTGGACCTCCACAACCCAGTTACTGGGTAGCACGATACCCTTAGGCTAAACTTTTAGCCAAATTTTTGGGCTTCTGACTATCTGTAACGACTGTCATATATCTGCAAATAACTGTCGAGACAAACGGCTGTACCTGCTCTCTGAGACACGGAGGAGTCTTGTAATGTAATTAATGGTCACCTATCCACGGATCAACCTCGGCAAGCGTAGCTTAACCTTCCGTCGGCCTGTGAGGCTGTTATCATTTTAGCCACAAGCTCTATTATTACTTGTTATTATCCGGACTGCCTCGTTGGTATAGTGGTCACAAGCGCTACTGCAGAGTATGAGGTCACGGGTTCAATCCCTGGGTCGGGCAAATCGTTGCGTTTTTTTTAATGGAATTTCTCAGTCTTAGCCCGGAGTCTTGATTTGTGCCCGATGTTATGTTACTTGCTATTATTAGATACTTAATTTGTTTTTCAACTAAAACGTAATCACTGAAATATTTATTACACTCTTGCAGTATTCGTCTCTGCGCAAGTCTATAGATTGCTGCAAACCTGTTCTAGTTGACGCTTGTCATGTCACCGACAGACCGGTAAGTGCCTAGGCTTATTTGCTTTTATGTAAGAATTGTTAATAACTAAACTGTTCTGAGGTACAAGTAGATGGCGTATTTGTGTTGATTTTAGGGCTTTTTCCTAGATGTAGCTGTATCTTTTTTAAAATTACAAAATTACAAACGCCAGTTATGCAAAACCGTATATATATTTTTTTTAATATAAATCACTCAGAACAATAAAAATAATACAGTGCTTATTTCACATTATTATTTAAGCCAAATGGATTTCCAAAAAATACATTTTATTTTCAGTACGTTACATAATATAAAACCTTATACAATAATTGATTTGATTTCAAACTAATAAATTCATTCAATTGTAATACAATTGATCATGCATTTTAACGATCATTAGACAAAAAAAAAATAACTTTAAATGATTTATTTCACATACCTACCATAATTATGTAACTTGACTCAACTTACTTATTTAGATGCGTATTGGTAAATCGCATCTAAATGTAAGTTAAAAATTACAAAACAAAAAGAAATCTCTTAAACAAACATTGCCTTAAATATTTAATTAATTAAAAATAAGTAAGTATGAAAATATTTATTCGATTTATAATACGTATTCAGTACAACAACAAAATATTTGTCGATTTAATTAATGACGTCAAAATGTATATTTGACTAAAATAATCCGCTCCTGCGAAATCCATTCGCCCGTTTCGTTTTAAAGTTTAATTTAATCTATGTAATATGTGTGTGATTAACTTGAACCCAATACAGATGGAAGATCAGACAGATATAGTGAACACGTTGGAGAACAACTTGTGTGTCATTGAGGACCTCTACAGGGAATGTTTCTATGAGGTAAGTAGTCTATTTATTCACAAGTCTAACTAACTTTAGGTACTTAACTAACTTTAGGTTGGGTCTTGTCAATTTTAAACGGTATACTTAAGTGAAAACTTGTACTTGGTCTTATTCTGTATACTTATTCCTGCTGACTATTTGAATGTAAGCTGTAAGTTTTCCTAAAAGTAATAAAATAAAATAAATACTTAGCCAGTTATTTTTAAAATTCTGAGTGTAATAATTTATTGCGTTTTCTTTTTTAAAGCACGGTACAAATAAAATAGTTTTGATTAATGATGATGCCTAATCAAATTCAAATTCAAATTCATTAATTGGTGTGTTAAAAACGGTAGCAATGTTTACGCAGAAAAATGCTACCAATAGTAAAAAAAAACACAGGATGTGATGGTACAGTAGAGCCTTTTGTATTATCTTCAGGGATATTCTGTAAAGATCACCCCGTGAAATTTAAGGTGAAGTGACGTTGAATTGAGCTGTCATACCATACATAAGCGAGCCAAACGCGGATACACCGTGGTGGGCACTTTGGGCATGTCCACAACTCTATTTGAGGTCAAACTAAAAAATATATCTTGCTCATCATACAAACATTTGCAACATTTTTTTTTTTTTTGGTTGGACGCCATCGCCACGCTCTGAAATAAAAGAATTCATTATTACTATTTGTCTTGGGAGGGAATCAAGCCCACGAACCCTGTTTTTGCAGTCTCGGCCACTAGACCTTGCAACAGGCCAGTCAAAGATTTAGAAAGAGTTAGAAAATATTTTTTGTATGGATGATAATATATAATACCAATCGAGTTAAATTATTACCTCCTACTACTACTACTTCAACTATTATTACATACTCTAGTATTGCATGTAACATAGAGACACGCAGCGCAGTAATTCACTTTAAAATTATGTATTTTGTTTGTTTCAAAATCAAAGCATTTCAGCAAAGTTAGGTTAGGTAGTTAGGTTCGCTATAGAATAGGTATGGTAAGTTAGGTTAGGTTATACATATGTATACATATATGTTGTCATTCTAATTCTAAGTAATACAAAAGTATTAGAAGGTATTATTGTTTTTGATTTATTTGTTGTCATCATATTAAAAGTAAGTAGGTATATCTCTAATTTATAAATTTCTCACGTCAGTGTTTGTGACTAAACTCCTCCGAAAAGCCTCGACCGATTCTTATGAAATTGTGCGTGTATAATATTCAGTAGTTCGTTCATTTTTTGTCTTTAAAAATATCTAGATTCTTATTGCACCTACTTGTTTTCAGACAGCAAAACAAGAGAATCTCATAGAAATGCTTCGCAGTTCATACCTGGACGTGCGAGTGATGGACAGACAGAAGGCAGACCAGATCGGACGCCTGCAGACAGTGATCAGCTCGCAGAAGTGGTCACTGGACAGGTGTCAGGTATGTTGGGGGCTAACCTACTCATCTATCTAAGTACACAAATAAATAGCGTTGTGTCTGTTTGTAATGCCAAGGTAACAGCTTTTATTAAATGCATAAATAAGTGTGCCATTAGGAATGAAATGCAAAATTAGTGTGTAATTCGTCCTTTTATGACGTTAAACTGCATTTTATAGTTTTTTTCAACTCGTTTGACTGTACGCAAAATAACAAACTAAGGTACTTATATTAATGTCTTTATTTAAATACAGTTCAGTTAAGTCGGGTTTATTGTTATAATGTAGATACGTCATAAATTTTAAGTAGCAGTTTTCATAACTAGAGTTCATCATGAATGCAGGTTTTAATTTAGTGGAAAAAAACAGGTTAATAATGTACTATGTTCTTTCAGGATATCGCATTGGAAGTCGATGGCCTGAAGATGGAAATATCGAACTTTTTGGGCAGCTCCGGTTCAACAAACAACGACTCGGTATTTAGTCCTAGGATTAAATTAACATTCTATTGTGTGTATGGCAACACTAACAAGATAATATCGATGCAGTGATGTACCTACATGAGACATGTATAGACTTACTAACTTATAACTAACTGTAAAAAAATAACTGGAATGAGAGCGCTACTGACGCATAATTCAAGTAATTTGCAAACTAAAATGCTTTTGTTTTGTAATTTAGTAAAACTTATAATAGCTTACACAAGTTTTACACTAATGTAACAAATAGTTTTCTGCAATAAACAATACCAAACTGTGTCCTGTTTCATTAACGCCAGGGTATGTGGGAGCGCAGTGAGGAGTCGTATGCGCCGGCGCCGGGCGTGCAGGACGACCTGCACGACGTGCGCGAGCAGCTGCTAACACTGCAGGACTTACTCGCTGTAGGTGATGTGTGTGACATGATGAAATGCTACATTATATATCACTAATACAAACAAAAAAAAAGTAGACAGCGCGCCGCGAACATCAAAAGTGAAGTCACCTTTTTATCTATGTGTGTCTCGAAGGGTTGCCATTTGTTGAACTTTCTCCCTATAACTTGGGAAATAATTTGTTGACTGGCCTTTTGGTCTAGTAGTTAGTGACCCTGACTGCTATGCCGGAGGTCGTGGGTTCGATTCCCACCTAGGACAAATAATGTGGTGAGCACGATCATTTGTTCTGTGCCTGGGTGTAATTTATCTATAAATATGTATGTATTTAGAAATATACATATAAGTATGATTAACAGCTGTTTAGTACTCATAACACAAGCTCTGCTTAGCTTGGGACTAGGTGGCGATGTGTGAAAGTTGAGAAATATTTATTTATTTATAATATTTTTTGCGAAAGCTCATAATGTACAGACGCCAGCACATCAAACTACCCCAATGTATCAAATTTCTTTGAAAGGTTTTCAACTTTATTATAAACACATTAAGGTTCAAGTTCAATTGGAAAAAAATGACAGTTTGGGGTAGGTTGATGTGCTGGCATCTGTACAAATCAGTACAAGTAAGATAACGTAGAGTATTGTATTGTACCTCAATTGAAAGAAAAAATAAATATTTATCTCGAAATAAGATTTGATATCTTATTTAAGTTTAATCGAATGGACATAATATAAATCATATCATGGCAACCCTCGCACTTAATGTCACTGCGCCGTACTAAGAACGATGAGCATGGTTTTAGTGTTAGTGTGTGCGTGTGTATTTTACTTGCAGGAGCACGGTTTTGTGGCTTGACTTTTGATGTTTGTCTGAGGGTTATCAGTAGGTACATAGTGCGCAAAATTATTAAAGCAAGCTGTTGTTCTAATACGGCCATTAGTTGTTGCTGCAATAATGTTGAAAACCCTTTGTTTTATGATCAAGTATGTTAAGTCACACTGATGTATGTTGCTGATTGATTTTATTAGAGTTTTCGTTAAATGTGAACCCAACCGTTAGATCAGGCTCAGTATGCTAAGAGATTTAAGATGCTATGCTATAGAAAGGACATGCGAATAAATATCTTAAGAAAAGAGAGGAGGGAGAGAGGGAGAGGGAGGGGGAGGGGGAGGGGGGGGGGGGAAAGGGAAGGGGAGGGGGAGGGGAGGGAGAGGGAACGAGGTTCCTTTCGATTTATCTTGAAGGAATTTTACAATTCCTTCACTAATAAATCGAAGGGAACTTCGTTCTATCCGGGTGTCCCTTGACACCTCTCAAGTTTTTTTATTTCAATTTTTCTTTTTTATTTATTTTTCTTCTTTTTATGTCTATTTGCAGTTTGATTCTTGTACATGTGGTTTACATGAAGAAAATATAAAATTCAAGAAGAAAGCAGAGAGCCTAGAAGTAAGTAAGGGCTTGACATTCTAGAGGTGTGGTTTCTAACTTTTTAGTGGTCACCAGCTACGGTGTTTATGTTACTAGCAGGGACTAGAAGGTTTAATAAAATACCTTCTCCATTGGAAACAAAATTATAAATTTTACGGTCCGTTTAACCGATTTTGACTTCTGTTGCATTGGTAGCAAGACAAATAGCAGCTGCAACCAACTCTATTGAAAATTTAAAAAAAAGATCCGATTCCCTAGCACCCAGCCAGAATAGAATGCGCTTTCATTGGGGTGGTTTATAATTATTTATTTATTTATTTATTAAGACATGGAAGACTTACAGCTCAAAAACTTAATAATTAAAAAACGAAAGTATAGTCGACTGGAAGAAAATTACAAGTCTTCGCGTGTAGAAGTTAACTGGTAATTGTGAAGAGAGCAAGCAACAATATCACGCATTGCATTTAAAGTTTAAAGGAATACCTACAGTTTGTTTAAAACAATTATGGTGAAGCAGAAACTATAAAAAATAAAGGCATTAACCTAAACAATTTTAGTTCAACGTCAATTTAAAAAACTAACAGTACGACAACTATTTATAATGCACGTCACACTTTATCAGCACTCTGAGCTTCCTTTTGAGCCAGTACCTTCAACCAGGAGGAGGAAAGATTTGGTTTGCATAAAACCTCAGGCGAAACATTAATTTGCTCATAGATTTTACGTGTTTTTAGGACCTTTTTTGTACAATAAGCTAAACAAGTTATTAGATATATATAGCGTAAATTACATTAAATGTAGTAAATTGATATCGGAGTATTTATTAAAGCTCAATTACACAGACACAGAGAAACTATTGGAAGTTCAAGTATGATTGTAATGTTTAGTTCGTAAGTTGTTATTCTATATTTATGTTACATGCACCCGTAATAATTAGTCTCGTTAAGTGATGGCCTGAAACACAGGTTTTATTAACCTAGTTCAGGAAAGTCGCTAACTATATTCTAGGTTTAACTAAGTTTTCCCTAAGGCCTGATTGTTAGTTTAGTTAATATACACATAATATATGTAGTGTAGGTTATAAACATATCTGTTGGGTACGAGAATAATTATCTATTTATGCTTTATTTTGTGGTCTTTATATGTAATTGTGTATATTGTGTAAAAGATTTAATAAAGATTTAAAGATTTGAAAATATTAAAGATTTGAAAAAAAAAAGTTAAGGCTCATGCACCTTCTAACAGTTGTCACACTAGTTGCAAAAGCTAATATGTTAAACCAAATACGGAAGTCCTACATTCAAGTGTTCCTCTTGGTCACCTATCGTATTAAATTAAATCACGAGTACTCACACACAGACTACTCTCACAGATCACAGTAGCGGAGTTACAAGATAAGTTGTGCGGAGTAGAACATTCGCTCTCCAGCAAATGGGATACAGACTCCAAGTGGCAGGAGGAGATAGAATCCAAGGAGCAGGAAGTAAGTCAAGTCTCGTTCACTTTATTAATGTAGGTACTAGTTGATTCCCTTGGCTTCGCCCGCCTGGATGTTTTCCGATACCTCCAACAAATAATACCAGCCTGTTACTGTCCCACTGCAGGGCTAAGGCCTCTTCTCATACAGAGAAGGCTTGAGCATTTGATCACCACGCTTGCTCAAGGCGGATTGGCGATTTCAAACTTATATTAACTATAAGTCCAGGTTTCCTCACGATGTTTTCCTTCACCGATGTCAATGATGTCTAAGATGAACTTAGAAAGTACATATGAATTGAAAAAGTCACATTGGTACTTGCCCGGATTTGAACCACAACCTCGTGCATGAGAGGTAGGCGCCTTAACCTCTGGGCCAACAAATACTATTAAATATTAGCCAATGTACCTACTTATACAAAAACTTGACAAATTATATACTAAAACCTTGCTCGAATACCACTCTATGCAATGGCGAAAACAGCATAAAAATCGGTGCAGGTATTTTTGAGTTTATCGCATAGATATAGACGGACAGAACTAGACACGGCGGTGAACTTTGTTTTATAACATGTAGTGATTTACAAGACAACTCTTGTGTAAATAAGCATATTATCTTTATACTGGTGTCTATGTGTCTCTATCACTCGTACCTACATATGTGACCATCTCTTTCTCTCTTAAGCTGGCGCACATGAGAGAACAGCTGATACATTCACAAAACTGCGCCAGGGATCAGAGCTGTACCGTCGAATCGATCTCAACGCAGCTGGGGCAGACGAAAGGTATGATAAAGAAGTATTAAATAGATCGGTACCTAGTTTTGGTATTTATTTGTTATACCAGACTGTCTAGGATCTGTAGGTATTTAAACACCTAATTAACATTTTTTCCGACTTCTCCATGCTTAGTACTAGCAACCGTTAAATCAACTATGTGCGCAAGATTTTCAGTCAACCTTGACAGATCTTGAACAATATTCGCCTATAGTTTGTAAAATTCCATAAAAAATCATTTTCTAGCGTTATTGTATGAGAAGACGACAGAGGTATCGCAGCTAAGACAAGAAAATGAAACACATTCGAACACGATTAAAGAGCTTCAAGAAGAGTTGGCGAAAGCAGATCACATCATCAATGAGGTAGGAGTCCTAAAAACAGTAGCCTTCAAACAGTCTGCAACATCTTAACGCGGTTAATGACTTCACAGAATCCACTGGTTACAGATGAGACGAAAGACACTTTGTGGTTTTTACAAATGTACAGACGCCAGCACATCAAGTTACCGCAATGTGTCAAATTTCTTTGATCGTTTTTCAACTTTATGTTAAACAAAATAAGGTTCATATTCAATTGGGTAAAATTGACACATTGGGGTAACTTGATGTGCTGGCGTCTGTACTTAGATCTTGTTTGCACTTTGTAGTTTTTTAAACGTGGACTGTCTTTCGCTCCGACTGGCTCGAATCTGATAACGGATTCGCTTACGATTGGGTCATGTTTGACATCCCGGCTAAGGCATTACCTTGTGTACCTAGCTCTTGAAAGCACCCTTTAGCTGATATTCTTTTTGCACATCAACTATGCAAATTTTTTCACTTTTTCTTGTATACCTACTTATGCGAATTTTGAAATTGTCTACTTTATATGCGATTTCTGAAATTGTCTAATTTTCGTTTGATATCACTTCGTTGTTGTTGCATGATGTAGAACTGCAAGATGCGCAGCGAGGTGGCGTACCTCTCGACGCAAGTGCAGCTGTGGCGCGCGCAGCTCGACGACAGCAAGCGTCGCGTGCGCGCGCTCGAGGCCGAGCTCGCGCGCACGCGGGCGCACGCCGCGCACATCGACACGTGCTACAGGTAATGTGGCAAGTGCAGTTGATTGTTGTTGTGAACAAGTGTGCTGTAGTCGCAATCATTACTGGAAGAAGTCAAGATTCAACCGTAGAATGGTTTGGTTCTTAGAGAGAAGGCCGGCAACGTGGCAGAGTTGCAGGCGCACCTCGAGCAGGCGCACGAGCGCGGCGCCGCGCTGTGCGGGGAGGCGCGGGGGGCCGTGTGCGCCGTGCGCGGCTGGATGCGGCGCATGCGGGATAAGCACAGGTACCGCGGGGAGGCGCGGGGGGCCGTGTGCGCCGTGCGCGGCTGGATGCGGCGCATGCGGGATAAGCACAGGTACCGCGGGGAGGCGCGGGGGGCCGTGTGCGCCGTGCGCGGCTGGATGCGGCGCATGCGGGATAAGCACAGGTACCGCGGGGAGGCGCGGGGGGCCGTGTGCGCCGTGCGCGGCTGGATGCGGCGCATGCGGGATAAGCACAGGTACCGCGGGGAGGCGCGGGGGGCCGTGTGCGCCGTGCGCGGCTGGATGCGGCGCATGCGGGATAAGCACAGGTACCGCGGGGAGGCGCGGGGGGCCGTGTGCGCCGTGCGCGGCTGGATGCGGCGCATGCGGGATAAGCACAGGTACCGCGGGGAGGCGCGGGGGGCCGTGTGCGCCGTGCGCGGCTGGATGCGGCGCATGCGGGATAAGCACAGGTACCGCGGGGAGGCGCGGGGGGCCGTGTGCGCCGTGCGCGGCTGGATGCGGCGCATGCGGGATAAACACAGGTACCGCGGGGAGGCGCGGGGGGCCGTGTGCGCCGTGCGCGGCTGGATGCGGCGCATGCGGGATAAGCACAGGTACCGCGGGGAGGCGCGGGGGGCCGTGTGCGCCGTGCGTGGCCGTATGTGGCGCATGCGGGATAAGCACAGGTACCGCGGGGAGGCGCGGGGGGCCGTGTGCGCCGTGCGTGGCCGTATGCGGCGCATGCGAAATAAGCACAGGTACCGCGGGGGGGCGCGGGGGGCCGTGTGCGCCGTGCGTGGCCGTATGCGGCGCATGCGGGATAAGCACAGGTACCGCGGGGGCAGGCAAATAAGGGATTTCTTGTCTGAATGTGTTTTTATCAAATAAAGTCTAGATTTCAGCAAAAACAAGAATCTATCAAAAGATTAGTACGGTTTCAGAAAGCACAAGAATATTAATATGGCAATCTATGAATTAACAAATAAAATAATTTCGAATATGAACAAAAAAAAAAACTTGAGAGGTGTCAAGGGACACCCGGATGGAACGAAGTTCCCTTCGATTGATTAGTGAACTATTCAATCTTCTCTCTCTCCCCCTCCCCCTCCATCTTCCTCCTCCCGTTCCCCTCCCTCCCCCTCACCCTCCCTCCCTCCCCCAACCCTCCCCATATCCCCCTCCCCCTCTCCCTCCCCCTCTCCAACACCCTCTTCCTCTCCCTCCCTCTCTCTCGCTATCTCCCTCTCCCGCTATCTCCCTCTCCCTGCGAACAGCTTACTATAGCAAAAAGTGTCGTGACAACTTTTCGTAAGAATTTTTTCCGTCTAGCCCCCTTTCACAACGCGCGATAAGGAACTTCGTTCCAAAATCCCGGTTACAGCATTATTTATTTTTAAAATAAATATAAATTGAACCATTGATAACCCCATGACCCAATTTGCTGATGATTGCACTAAGTACATTATTTATAGCTAAAAACATAAAAATGTATGAAAAATAAATAAATAACAGCTTGCACTTAATCATGCAATGGCTTACTGATAACAACCTAAAAATGATTTTCGTAAAAACCCACGTCTTGTATTTTATTCAACGAACCAATACCATTAATCTTAACGTTACCTAAATGTCAACTTAACACGATTGCTCAAATTGAAAGTACTTACAAAAATTTTAGGGCTCTGGAATATCAGCAAATGACATGGAAAGCACATTAACCAACCATTTTGACAAAAAAAATAATTAACAAATATTGCTTATACGCATACGCTTTACACAACTTAACTAAGTTAGCTAATCGCAGTTCAGTCCTTACCGTAGACCATGCATAGGTACGTTTCCACCATACTATGATATGGCGTGATAGTCTGGGATAATTCTACAGACAGGGAAATGGCATTAAAGGCCAAAAAGGTGTCTACTTACGTGCAGTACTATACATGATAAAATAACACCGAAAGTTGCAAACACTATTTTAATCATCTGCAATCTGCAATTATTGACTGTACCCTCTCCTCTATATATTTATGAAGTTGCCGTAATTATCAGAACTAATCAAAGCCATTTTGAAACTCTACATCACGTCATCAAGGTGAGTTAAAGTCGAGAACCCATCAAACCGCACTTTTTCAAAAACGTTTCTAGAGAATGGAAAATATTTAACAAAATGCCTAAACTTAAGACATCCTCAAAAGACCTATTTACTTTACTTAAAAAAACTTCACATCTATCTTATACAGAAAGCTTATTATTGTCTAAATGATTAGGTACCTAGAAGATGAATAAAAACGTAAAAATACCGTATTCTCCCTAATATAGATAATTAGGGAGAAAACGGTATTTTTCGGTAGGTACTTTAATTGCATGTGTTAATTAAGTATGTATTATTGCTGATTTGTTTTATATGTATTTCATTATTATTATTTTATTTTTATGAATAAGATTTTAATGTTTCTATTTTTAAATTTAGTTGTAGTCTAGACATTCAGGTAGATTTATTTTATTTTTTTCCTGTTTCTTTTTCATTTTGTACGCCTTGCAAGGCAGCGCATGGCAACACTTTTTTATATTTAACATTATGGCTATGTGTCACAAATAAATATATTTGAATTTGAAATCCTATTTTAAAACAACATTATTTGTTACAGAGAAAAAGATAATGTACTGAAAGAGAAAGATTCCATCATAGCGAATTTACGTCGACGTCTAGAAGAAAGGCAGAACGATTCCCAATGCACCAGTACGAGTGAGAACACAGCATCTTGCTCCAAGTGTCAATCGAGCAGAGACGAGCGTCGTTTCTGTTCTAAACGTGGAATTAGACGGGGACAGAGCCACGTGCCGAGTACGAGTGAGATGCCAAGCTGTTCGTCGACTCCCACGCCGATACGGCTGAGGAAGAAACAGAGTGGTAACGTGAGTACCTATATGTATATGCGCAGCTGTCCGATGTCGGTATCTCATTTAAGTCAAGTTGAAAATCCTCAACTTACCTACCTAATTTAATAACTACATAAAATACTAATGACGAGGAGCTTGTGGCTAAGTTATAGGTATCAACCGGTCCGTGAATGGATGACCGTTTATTACATACCGTGACTAGGAAAGCACGTTAAGCCGTTGCAGTCCCGGCTGCCATCTGTAGATATTTGACAGTTGTTTCGAGTAGTCGGAAGCCCGAAAGTCTGACAACCAGTTAAACCAAGGAGTAACGTGTTACCCAGAAACTTAGTTTTGGAGGTCCGACAGGCATTTGATTCTTGTAAAACACTGGTACCGGGTAAAACGGGGTGGATAGAAACTCAAGGGTGAATAGAAACAAAACTTTGAGGAGGATATTCACGTAAGTTAAAAGTGGTTTCTTGCATACGAGGACTGTAATGCTTTTAAATAATTGAGATAAATAGTTTCGACATCTTGTGAGTATCAAACAATATTAATTTAGCGTAAAAATCCTCCTCAAAGTTTTGTTTCTATTCACCCTTGTGTTTCTATCCACCCCGTTTTACGTATTCAGCTGTATCCGGTTAAACTGGAAGCCGACCCAACATAGTTCAGGCTGGGCAGGTTGTAGGGACAGGCTAGACAAATGAGGATTATAATAATCATGTTTACCTACTGAAGACTAATAATTGTCGACTAATTTTCAGCAGTCAATTTAACGAAAAGAAATATATTTGGGTAACGAATTCGGGTAAATAAGTCCTGTAATAATATAATTATTGACATTGGTTGTGGGCAGAACGTGTGGCTGTGTGACGCGGGCGCGGAACGGGTGGATGCGGCGTGTGGCGCGCGCCGCGCGTGCTGCGGCCGCGACGTGCGCCACGTCACACTCACGCTCGAGCGGACACCGGTATGACATGTATCATGTAGCAATCAGTATTAGAGTTTTTAAGAATCCGTTTTATAATAAGATGGATAGACTTTGTGTCGACTAGGACACAAGTATCGGATTTGTATTTTATTGTGTGTGCACGATCAATGGACTCATATCTAGAATCTAGATTATAAGCATTGATTCCTATCATCTTGCTCTTTCTGTCTCCATATGTGTTATGGTACGGTGGCCTTTTTTCACAATGAATGTTTCCAGCGCGACGTGTCCCCGACCGAAGCCCTGCTGCGCCGCGTGGAGCAGCTGACGCAGGCGCTCGCGGACGGCAGCCGGCGCTGGACGCGGCCGCGGGACGCGCGGTGACCACTGTCACCAGCGGGTCAGGGTATCCCCTTAGCAGAGACCAGAGATTACAACTTAAAGGCCAAGCTGTGTAAGGCCGCTAGATAACTCTCAAATACCTTTATAAGATTGTGAGAAAGACAAGGTCGTCCGTCATTGTCCGAAAACCGAACAGGATAGCACTACGCGTCCAGACCATTACTGTCTTAAGTTTTGCTAGCTAATTTAATTTGACTCTAGTATACCTAATACGTGTTCCGGTGGTGGGTACAGAGGGCAATACCACCCCAATTTGCCGAATTACTTTCATAGATTTTCAACTCTATGCCAAACAGAATAAGGTTCATATTCGCTTATGGGGAAATATTGACAGTTCGGGGAAGCTTATTGCGCTGGCTTCTCTACATTTGAGTTATCATGTTATTAATGTCTGAAAATAATGAATCAGCACAACCGGTTGATGTAGCTTAGAATAAAAATACTTATTGGATTTTTTAAGTTTATCTTAAAAGTTGACATCTTGACACAATTGATAAAATATAATGTAATGTTATACTTACTACCACCAAATATTTTTTGCATAACAGTTGAGATTGATTGTGAATTTCAAATGTAACTGAAACGTAATTACAAATAGGGTTGCTAACTTTAAAGTGTATTGATGGTGTTGCCACATGAAGGCATTTATTAGTATTATTTTAAAGACATTTTAGTGCATTTATTAATTTTAGTAATAACAGTATTATGTACTAGTCTTATTTATAGTTTATTATATTTATTAATAACAATTTGTTTTGTTTATGGAAGCCGTTTTATTTATGTTTATTTCGACTTAAGTGACCCTTTAGCGATTACAATACATCTTTGGAGGTATGAGGAACAAGGTGTAAAGTTCCTCATCCACCATTGAGAAGGGAGGATCCTCCGACCAGACGGATGTTGTGTCTGGTGGGCTAACTACTGCCCGACGGTTGTTGTCGGGAACTTGTATACGTTCAACCTGCGCGGATAACTTTAATAGCGCGATGTAGGATAGTTCGTATGTGGCGAGATAGATGTCGCTACACGTCCTACTTTAAAAATATGAATGTAATAGTTTGTGTGGATGTACTGATATTTGTAACTCTTTCACGCAAACTACTGAACGGATTTTTATTAAAACTAAAGCACATAGTACTAAAGTATTTACGCGAAAATAATACGAGCTATCCTACTAATGTTAAAACGTGAAAGTTTGTGAGTATGGATGGATGGATGGATGTATGTTACTCTTTCACGTTAAAACTACTGAATGGATATTAATAAAATTTGGTATGGACTGGATTAACACATAGGCTACTTTTTATCCCTGTATTCCCACGGGAACGGGACCTGCGCGGGTGTTACACGTAGACGTAGTCGTAGGTGGCTGTTTAAAAAAAAAACACAGTTTTACAAAACTATATTGTATTTATTCATATTATAATTGCACAAAAATATAAAAACAGAAGAAAACTATTAACTTGTCAATAATTCGTTGAGAGTAACATTAAAGATTTCACAACCCGCTTAATACTTCGTTCAATGTGGTTGTGATTTAACCTATTATACACAGAAATATGAACTCCACGCTTCTTACGAATAAGGTTTATTTTAGTGTTACCGATTGTTACAAGTGCAAAGGCCACATAGCCGCATAAATAAATTATTTGCTACGGTGTGTTAAGGTGGATGCGGAATTGAATTTTTCTTGTGTTTTTTTGCAATATGCTGTTCAGCATTAGGATGTAATGTATATTGATTAAAATATGATTGGCGACCGTTACAAATATGGTTTATCTGAGTTATAAAAATTTAAATCACCAATACAAACCTCTGAAGTTAATTTAAATCCCATTCTTCTCAGAGGTAGTCAGTTAGGAAATGCCGACTTCAACTAGCTTCAAAGGAAAAAATGACATGTAAAAGTGATTTCCATATCCTACTTGCATATTAAATAATTTCATTTCATTTCATTTCATTAAATGACTTTTACATGAAATTATGAGTCAATGGGATTAAATGAACTTGAGAGGGTTGTTTTAATAATTAAGTACAATGATTATCATGTACGTATTACACGTGTTTGACATTGAATGGCAAAATGCAAAAGATAAACAAGTACTTAAAATTTAATTCCGCGCGCTACCCTGGCACTTCAATCTTAAACTGTGTGAATCATGGTCAAATCTACCAATATCCTGACAAAGCAGCCTCTCAAGTGTCCCCCACAAACTTCCAGCTGACGCTATCTCAATTCAATATCTCAAGATATACTAAAAATCGATTTCAAATATGAGAGCGGTTTAGACAGTATAATTTCAAATTATGTTTTATTACAGTTAGCAACATTTTCAGCACTATTTTAAAATTAAAAGGTTCTGGAGCTAAATCTGTGAATGCAATCTCCTTATAAATTTTCAAAATTGAACTAGCTTTCTCCTTTCTCCGTTGCTTATCAAGAGGTTTTATTAAAATACTATTATAATAATGAACACACTGGAGTGATGACTCGTATTCATTGAAAACAATGTTTCGCAACAATTGCGCGACCTATCATTTTGAGAGATATTCTTTTGTTTATCATAAAACATGGAACTTATGCGTGTTACCAACAACATTGTAAATCTCTTGTTGCCAAAAAGAGAATAGAATATTCTTTTTTTTTTCTCTACCTGACGACATTGTTTTTCATTATATACATAATTATAATGTTATGTAGTGTTTGGTGCTGTGTGTGTGTGCAGTGGGTCAGTTGAACAGCGGGTCACTTGGTGAACACGCGCCACATGGACGCGAGTGACGTCACGAGAGACGCGGCCGGCGCGGGGGGCGGGGGTGTACAGCTTAGCTCTTCCAGCTGGAATTATACAAACGTAATGTAATTTTATCGACTGTTTGAAAAACAAAATTATACAAAAATTGAGGAGCTAAGCTCGAGGGATCGTCTCCACAAGAGAGAGAATTGTATGTATGTACGAGGCATGGTATGTATGTATGTATGTAAGCTAGTGCACATACCTCCATGGTCTCCGGCCAGTGCAGATGTTCAGGCGGCTCGGTGTCGTCCGTGTCGAGGTATGGTATGTATGTATGTATGTAAGCTAGTGCACATACCTCCATGGTCTCCGGCCAGTGCAGATGTTCAGGCGGCTCGGTGTCGTCCGTGTCGAGGTATGGTATGTATGTATGTAAGCTAGTGCACATACCTCCATGGTCTCCGGCCAGTGCAGATGTTCAGGCGGCTCGGTGTCGTCCGTGTCGAGGTATGGTATGTATGTATGTATGTAAGCTAGTGCACATACCTCCATGGTCTCCGGCCAGTGCAGATGTTCAGGCGGCTCGGTGTCGTCCGTGTCGAGGTATGGTATGTATGTATGTATGTAAGCTAGTGCACATACCTCCATGGTCTCCGGCCAGTGCAGATGTTCAGGCGGCTCGGTGTCGTCCGTGTCGAGGTATGGTATGTATGTATGTATGTAAGCTAGTGCACATACCTCCATGGTCTCCGGCCAGTGCAGATGTTCAGGCGGCTCGGTGTCGTCCGTGTCGAGGTATGGTATGTATGTATGTATGTAAGCTAGTGCACATACCTCCATGGTCTCCGGCCAGTGCAGATGTTCAGGCGGCTCGGTGTCGTCCGTGTCGAGGTATGGTATGTATGTATGTATGTAAGCTAGTGCACATACCTCCATGGTCTCCGGCCAGTGCAGATGTTCAGGCGGCTCGGTGTCGTCCGTGTCGAGGTATGGTATGTATGTATGTATGTAAGCTAGTGCACATACCTCCATGGTCTCCGGCCAGTGCAGATGTTCAGGCGGCTCGGTGTCGTCCGTGTCGAGGTATGGTATGTATGTATGTATGTAAGCTAGTGCACATACCTCCATGGTCTCCGGCCAGTGCAGATGTTCAGGCGGCTCGGTGTCGTCCGTGTCGAGGTATGGTATGTATGTATGTATGTAAGCTAGTGCACATACCTCCATGGTCTCCGGCCAGTGCAGATGTTCAGGCGGCTCGGTGTCGTCCATGTCGAGGTATGGTATGTATGTATGTATGTAAGCTAGTGCACATACCTCCATGGTCTCCGGCCAGTGCAGATGTTCAGGCGGCTCGGTGTCGTCCGTGTCGAGGTATGGTATGTATGTATGTATGTAAGCTAGTGCACATACCTCCATGGTCTCCGGCAAGTGCAGATGTTCAGGCGGCTCGGTGTCGTCCGTGTCGAGGTATGGTATGTATGTATGTAAGCTAGTGCACATACCTCCATGGTCTCCGGCCAGTGCAGATGTTCAGGCGGCTCGGTGTCGTCCGTGTCGAGGTATGGTATGTATGTATGTATGTAAGCTAGTGCACATACCTCCATGGTCTCCGGCCAGTGCAGATGTTCAGGCGGCTCGGTGTCGTCCGTGTCGAGGTATGGTATGTATGTATGTATGTAAGCTAGTGCACATACCTCCATGGTCTCCGGCCAGTGCAGATGTTCAGGCGGCTCGGTGTCGTCCGTGTCGAGGTATGGTATGTATGTATGTATGTAAGCTAGTGCACATACCTCCATGGTCTCCGGCCAGTGCAGATGTTCAGGCGGCTCGGTGTCGTCCGTGTCGAGGTATGGTATGTATGTATGTAAGCTAGTGCACATACCTCCATGGTCTCCGGCCAGTGCAGATGTTCAGGCGGCTCGGTGTCGTCCGTGTCGAGGTATGGTATGTATGTATGTAAGCTAGTGCACATACCTCCATGGTCTCCGGCCAGTGCAGATGTTCAGGCGGCTCGGTGTCGTCCGTGTCGAGGTATGGTATGTATGTATGTAAGCTAGTGCACATACCTCCATGGTCTCCGGCCAGTGCAGATGTTCAGGCGGCTCGGTGTCGTCCGTGTCGAGGTATGGTATGTATGTATGTATGTAAGCTAGTGCACATACCTCCATGGTCTCCGGCCAGTGCAGATGTTCAGGCGGCTCGGTGTCGTCCGTGTCGAGGTATGGTATGTATGTATGTAAGCTAGTGCACATACCTCCATGGTCTCCGGCCAGTGCAGATGTTCAGGCGGCTCGGTGTCGTCCGTGTCGAGGTATGGTATGTATGTATGTAAGCTAGTGCACATACCTCCATGGTCTCCGGCCAGTGCAGATGTTCAGGCGGCTCGGTGTCGTCCGTGTCGAGGTATGGTATGTATGTATGTATGTAAGCTAGTGCACATACCTCCATGGTCTCCGGCCAGTGCAGATGTTCAGGCGGCTCGGTGTCGTCCGTGTCGAGGTATGGTATGTATGTATGTAAGCTAGTGCACATACCTCCATGGTCTCCGGCCAGTGCAGATGTTCAGGCGGCTCGGTGTCGTCCGTGTCGAGGTATGGTATGTATGTATGTAAGCTAGTGCACATACCTCCATGGTCTCCGGCCAGTGCAGATGTTCAGGCGGCTCGGTGTCGTCCGTGTCGAGGTATGGTATGTATGTATGTATGTAAGCTAGTGCACATACCTCCATGGTCTCCGGCCAGTGCAGATGTTCAGGCGGCTCGGTGTCGTCCGTGTCGAGGTATGGTATGTATGTATGTATGTAAGCTAGTGCACATACCTCCATGGTCTCCGGCCAGTGCAGATGTTCAGGCGGCTCGGTGTCGTCCGTGTCGAGGTATGGTATGTATGTATGTAAGCTAGTGCACATACCTCCATGGTCTCCGGCCAGTGCAGATGTTCAGGCGGCTCGGTGTCGTCCGTGTCGAGGTATTGTATGTATGTATGTAAGCTAGTGCACATACCTCCATGGTCTCCGGCCAGTGCAGATGTTCAGGCGGCTCGGTGTCGTCCGTGTCGAGGTATGGTATGTATGTATGTAAGCTAGTGCACATACCTCCATGGTCTCCGGCCAGTGCAGATGTTCAGGCGGCTCGGTGTCGTCCGTGTCGAGGTCTCCGAGCGCGGTGATGGCGTCGGCCCACACGGAGCGCACGGCCGCCTCGCACGACGACATCCACGACTCCACTCTACAACACGACCGACACAATGTTGCTCCTTATACTTCATTTATATTAGCATCAAAAAAGAGGCTCGTAGAAGCAGGAATGCAGAACATAATATGTTAAAGACAAGTTAAACGAATTTTAATTAAAATAACTTTATTTTACAATAAGAAGAATAAAAGTGAAACGAAGAACGTTCCATGTATTGTCCACACCTGGTTCTTTTAGGTTTTCATCATTGGCACTGTAATTTTCAACTTAAATGAATATTACATAAGTACCTACATGTTATTTTTTTACACGTAATCGAAAAATAAAGATGATACATTGAATTAAAATGTTGCATGACGTCACTATTTCGTAAAATTTAAACTGAATCATGACGTCATAGATTGCTTCTTATTCGTAATGCGCTTAATCTTCATCAGGCTGGAATTATATGTTTTTCACATTTCAGTCCGGAGACAGTTTTTTAACAGGTGTAACAAACAGATGGAATGAAACTGGTACATTTGAATTTTGTTACGTTTTTCTTTAATGTCAATAGCAAGTTGTCATCACATCGCGCTAAGTAAGTACGTAGAAATATGCAAATAGTTGAGCCTTACCTGCCAAGCATGGGGTCGTCTGTATTAGCAGCCACGACCAACGTGTGCAGCGCTGCTAACGCGTCGGGCGCGGCGGCCGGCGCCGGCGCGGGCGGCGCGGCCAGCGCGTGCGGCGCCAGCGCGTGCGGCGCCAGCGCGTGCGGCGCCAGCGCGTGCGGCGCCAGCGCGGCGCGTGCGGCCAGTGCGGCGGAGCAGGCGGCCAGGCGCCGCGCGCGCCACGACACGCCGCCCGCCGACACGCGCCAGTTGCAATACTCACTGGAGACAGCAAGATACTATATAGAGGACATGCGGAGAAATGCATTCTTCTCCGTACAAAACTACCATTTGGAATGTGCAACTACCTACTTAGAATCATTCTCTTAATTTATTTTATTTGTAAGTTACCGTTCAAAAGTGCCTGTTATGAGTCTAATTAAAATAAACCATGACTTTGACTTTGAATGACATGGAAAAACTGAGATTCCACGTCTCAGTAACACCATCTAGAATAATATAGCAATATTTGAGCAGAGCGGCAGCGGAGCGTAGGTACTAAATTAAACTAAAGTATTGACTAGTGTCCACTAGGACACAAATATCCGATCAAAATATTGTACGTGATGTAGTAAGTTGTGTCTATAGTAAGTATTAAATGTCTTTGGTTAATACGAGGATCAATTTAAAATATAATTCGCGTTACTTCTAGCTCTAGCAGAACTGTATTACATTGAATGCTACATACATAGATCTTGAAACTGTATTTTTGCAATATACACTACTTCGAAAGCTATAGGTATTGACGTTTAATATCCACGTAAATCCTGAATAATGTATGTCATAAAATTACTTTTACCTACATAAAACTTAAGTAATTTCGAATTTTGCTGGTTATCGTGGCGGATCTCAAAACGAGACCTCTCTTACGGTATTTGATTAACTATTATTTGTCCTGATTAATTAATTAACTAAAAATACTTAAAAAACTTAGTAGTTGAGACACTAAACGTTTAGTGTCTATACTATGAAAGTGTAAAATTATTACTAATTATATTGATACAATGAAATTAAATAAGACACCGTGTTTATTTTATTTTAATGTTGCTGTTCGTTTGTTCAGTTGTTCAGCGTGTACGTCACACAAAATTTAATAATAAACGGTTAATCGTCGATTAATATATATAAACAAATATATTCCATTCAAATATCTTACTGGCTTATAAAAGTCGGTTTTGACCCCTCGTACGCCTTCTGAAGGTCTGGAGTCCAAAAAAGAAATATTTCGTAGAGACGTAGACAATTAATAAATAATATTAGCAACCGACCTCATCTCCTAGCGAAAAAATTAAGTATAAAAAATTATAAATATCATTGATCATTAAGTAATAGCTTTTTACTGCCTAATTATATTATTACGACATTTATTTATTACCAACTGAACACATCTATATACCTACATAATAATTATAAAAATCATTAATTAGTTTCTCCGTATAAAAAGGTCTTTTAAAACTTCAAAGAATCATCGAAATTGGTTAACAATTGTTAAAGAAGTTCTTTCTAAACATTAATCCGTACATATCTGCCGGGCTCCTTTTAAAATAGAAGGGCGTAGTTTTATGTTATCGTAATACAAGAACTCAGCATAGACATCTGACTATAGCAATCGCGAATAATTTGCTGTTATGCGTTGAAGAGTTCCGTCGCATGTGTTCGTTATCAGTTTTTCTTCACAATATGATACTTTCTAAATGAAAATGCTTGATTTGTTACTAAAAATGTAAAAATCGGCACGTGTGTACCTATATTTTTTTAAGTGTTCCCTCAATTCCTCGAGGATCCCTCATCAGATATGAGTTTTGATACAAATGGGACCAATGTGCTAGTATATCCTATCAAATATAAAAAGAATTTTGTAAATCGGTCCATAAAAAATATACTACTACAATGCTGAAATAGGCGCCTTTTTGGTCTCGCACAGGTCTTTTTATTTTTTTATTTTTGTCTTTAGTTTTTTAATCTTTTCTTTTTTTTTTATCTGTATTGCTGATCTTTTGTTTTATGTTCTGTGCGTCCAAATAAAATATTTTCTTTCTTTCTTTCTTTCTTTCTAATAAAGTCTTTTAATTCAGAAACGTACTTATGTAAGTAATTAATAATGACGACAGAGACGAACTTCGTAAAAAAATGATTATTATATTGTTTGGACTTTAAAGTAAGTAGACCCAAACTAAATAAATCGTATGTAAACATAGAGGCACGAAACGCAGTAGTTCAGTTCAAAAATATGAATTTAGTATTTTTTAAATCAATGGATTTCAGTAAGGTAGTTAGGTTAGGTAGTTAGGTTAGCTATAGGATAGGTATGGTAAGTTAGGTTAGGTTATATGTATATACATGTTGTTATAAGTATTAAGGTTGCGGTTTGCGTGACAGGATTCTTTGTGAATGAAATACGTGTGTGCTTGACAACAACTTTAATGCGACTGGTTCACATCTACATTGAGTTAAATCTTTATAGTTACACAACATACCGGCCCCCAAAGGACTATCAAGTCCTTTAAAAAAAAAATACTTAATCTAATTACTAACTCAAATACAAAGATAAGTAAAAATTTTAAACTATGTCTAATTTCCAACTTAAGTATAAAGGTAAGTACAAATTTAAAGATTCATTAACATAAGTTTTAAAACTAACATTTGGATAAGATAACAATTTAATCTTACAGGTAAGTAAAACGTATATAAAATAATTAAGATTATTTTACAGGCGTGAATGTGACACAAATAAGGCAAGTGAATTATTGTAAAAGTTAAGAATCATCATTACAATCTACAGGTAAGTGACACAATTTAGTAATACATCTTTTAGTAACACTATCTCCACTTTTTACACTATAGACCCTAGTCAGACCGTCTGGTCCAGGGTGTTTTTCTATTATTCTTCCAAATTGCCATTTTCCAGGTGGCAAGTTATCTGTTTTTATAAGAACTATTTGTCCTCTTTCTAATTCTGTTTCTTGTTTTATCCATTTAGATCTTTGCTGCAAACGTGTTAAGTACTCCGTTTGCCATTTTCTCCAGAAATCTCCTAGAAGTTTTTGCATGTGTTGCCAGCGTGAAAGGTAAGTTGTTTTTATATTTTCTAGGTTTGGGTGTGGCACAACGATTGGTGATTCTCCTATGAGAAAATGACCCGGGGTTAGCATTTCTACTGCATCTATATCGGAATTGTCTGCAGGCGTGAGAGGGCGCGAATTTAAACAGGCTTCAATCTGACACAGTAAGGTTGTCAGTTCCTCAAACGTTAGGTTTGTTGTAAGAACTCTCTTCAGGTGGTGTTTAATTGATTTCACACCTGCCTCCCAAAGGCCGCCGAAGTTTGGGCTGTATGCGGGTATGAAATGCCATTGGGTTCCGTCCTTTGCTAATGTGTCTGCTACGTCTTTAGGCAGTTCACATTGCGCGCTCTGTAATGCAGCTATGAGTTCCTTACTACTGCCGACAAAGTTCCTGCCTTGATCGCTCCATAAGTGGGCACATTTTCCTCGTCTCGATGTAAATCTTCTAAACGCACCAATAAATGCTTCTGCTGTTAGATCACCGACCAATTCAAGGTGAACTGCTTTGACCGCCATACAGATAAAAATAGCTATGTATGCTTTGTTGGTTCTAGCTCCCCTGCCTTTCGATATCAATACTTGAAATGGCCCAGCAAAATCGACTCCACTATGAAGGAATGGTCTTGCTGGAGTGACGCGCTCTTTTGGTAAATCTCCCATTAGTTGTCGTTTTGATGTGGCACTATGTTTAGCACATATCAGACATCTTCGGATGCATGCCTTCACGACGTCTTTGGCTCTTAGTATCCAGTATCTAGATCTAATGTGGGCCAACATCAATTGCACTCCTCCATGAAGTGTTTCTGCGTGTGCATTCTTCACAATTAATCGAGTAAACTCAGTTTTGTTTCCCAGTATGATTGGGTGTTTACTTTCTAATGCAAGGTCTGCATTTCTTAGTCTTCCTCCTACTCTCATAACTCCGTTGGTATCTATATAGGGGTTCAAAGATTTCAAATGGCTTCTTTTCTTTACTTCATTTTCGTTTGTTAGTGTTTGAATTTCCTCTTTGAAATCGTTTTCTTGTGCCATCTTTATACATATATGTAATGACTCTTCAAGTTCCTTTGTCGTGACATGTTTCTCGGCTTCAGAAATAACTTTGTTGAGTTTATAGTGTAGAAATCTTCGACAGTAACATATGACTGTCAGTAATTCTTTGAAATTACTAAAATTTTTGAATGGATCTAGCATTTTTATGTTTTCATTTCCATGGTTGTTTATTTTTAAGTTTGATTGTAATTCTTTATTTGTTTTCTTTTCTTCATCAGTTTGTGTATTGTCCAGCCGACTGAATTTGATTTCCCCCGAATACAGCCAACATGGCCCCTTCCACCACAAATGGCAGCCTTTTAATTCTTCTACTGGTAACCCTCGAGAAGCAATATCGGCGGGGTTTTCATTAGATAGTACGTGATACCATTGATTGCAGCTGATGTTTTCCAGTACCTCCACCACCCGGTTAGCCACAAATGTCTTCCACCTGGAGGGCTCGCCAGACAACCATGCCAGGACAATTGATGAATCTGTCCAAGCAAAGGTTTGTGATTTTTGTATTTTCATCGCTCTGCCTACATGAGATAATAATTGTGACAACAGCAGTGCTCCACACAACTCAAGTCGGGGAATGGAAATAGTTTTTAAGGGAGCAACCCGTGTTCTAGCTGCCATCAGATTGGTATGAATTTCACCGTTAGGGCCAGTTACTCTCACGTATACAACTGCTGCATAAGCACGTGACGATGCGTCGCTAAATCCATGCAGCTGGGTGCATTCTTTATTTTTCGCTGTTGTATGTATCCATCTATCTACACTTATGTCGTTTATGTGTTCAAAATCAGATCTTATGTATGACCATTCATCTGTCAAATCTTGACTAATCTTGTCATCCCAGCTGACTTGTTCCAACCAAAGTTTTTGCATAAACAACTTAGCTGTAATTATACTTGGTGACAACCATCCCAAAGGATCATATAATTTCTGCACATCTGAAAATATACTTCGTTTGGTTAGAGCACCAAATGTAGGTTTCAAGGTAAATTTATATTCAAATTTGTTTGTTTTCATGTTCCAGAGGATTCCTAGCGTCTTCACTTTTCCAGCGATATTAAAATCTAGGAGTACATTTTGAGATCTTTCGTCTAGTGGTATGGTTTTCATGAAGTCCACATTGTTAGATGACCATTTCTTTAGTAAAAAACCGCCCTTTTTCATCATCTCCTTTAGCTGGTGTTTCGCTTCAATAGCCGTTTCAACCGTGTCCGTTCCAGACAAGATGTCGTCGACGTAAAAATCTGATATCATCTGTGCAGCGACAGGATAATTCTGACCCTCATCATTCGCCAGCTGGAGTAAGGTTCTGCATGCCAAGTAGGGTGCAGGGGCTGTACCAAACGTCACGGTAAGTAGACGGTAATCTTTGACAGGCTCAGATGGGTCTTTTCTCCACAGGATACGTTGGAAATCAGTGTGTGTATTTATCAGCTGTACCATTCTATACATTTTTTCAATGTCTGCCACAAAGCAAACTGCATGCATTCTCCATCTTATTATGATGCTGCGGAGGTCGTCTTGCACTATAGGTCCAACTAGCAGTTCGTCGTTGAGTGAGATGTTGTTGGAACCCTTACAGGAAGCATCGAAGACGACTCTGGTTTTGGTGGTCTCTTTATCACATCGGACAATTGCGTGGTGAGGTAAGTAGACAGCTTTCTTTGTGGTTATTTCTTCTGCAGGTACTTCTTCCAGGTGGTTTAGCATTGCGTACTCTTCTATCACTTTTACATATTCTTCTTTTAACTCAGGTTGTTTTGTAAATTTTCTTTCTAATTGTAATAATCGACGCATTGCTATTTCACGTGTATTACCTTCTGGTGATTTAGGGGTTTGTGTTTTGAAAGGTAAGGTAACAACGTACCTACCGTCTTCATTCCTTGTATATGTTTGTTTGTAAATGTTTTCAGATAACTGCTCTTCTTGTGTATATTTTTGTTTCACTTCAGTGTCTATTTCCCACAATGATTTTAACATATCATCCATATCTACTTGATGGTGCATGACAAGAAATGAGTTATCTTGGTCTTTGTTTTGTATTTCTCCAAATAAAATCCAACCCAGGCTGGTTCGTTGTGCGCATGGTGTGCCTGGTGGACCTTTGATTAGCTCCGATAGTAACATATTTGCATATTCTCTTACTCCTAGCAGAAGATCGACCGACCCTGGCAAATGATAAGTCGGATCTGCCAGTTGTAAACATTGTAAGTGATTAACATCCGTGTTTACAGCGAGTTTTGGTAATTTAGTGGTTAACCGTTTACTCATCACATAGGCTTGTATATTAAGACAGAAATTGTCTTCTACTCTTGATATAACCTGTAGTTGAACCACTTGCTTGACATCTGTTTTAGTAGATCCCACTCCGATTACACTGCCTCTCGCTGACTGCCTTTTGAGTTTCAGAAGCTGAGCCGCTTTCTCACTAATGAAACACGCCTGCGATCCTTGGTCGATAAGCGCTCTTAGTACAATGGTGTGTCCTTTTTCATTCTTACATTTCACCAATGCAGTTGCTAACAGCGCCGTCACCTTTGTATTGCTGTGTTGAGCCGTCATTGTTGTTGTTGTATTATTTTCTATGGTGTGATTCACAGACATATTTGAAGTTGCAGTGGCCGTGGTAGCTGACTCATTCTCTGTCGATGATTTTTCTTCCTTTTTCTCGTGAAGGAGAGAATGATGACGCCTTTTGCAGATACGGCAGTTGACAGGAACTCGACATCTGAACACTGCGTGCCCCGGTAACAAACAATTAAAGCACAATCTATTCTTCTTTACGTACTCGTTTCTGTCTTTAACGTTCATGTCCGTGAACTGTTTACAATGACACAATGTATGTTGTTCTTCGCATTTAACACACGTTTTTTCAGATGATGTAGTAGCCGTGGCAGCAAATGATTTTTGGTTGGGTTTTTCTCGTGTAGGTGCAGCTGGTGACACAAGCTCAAGTGTGCGGAACTTTGACTCGAGGAACTTCTTTAAGCTTTCCCATGTAGGTAAGTTCTCTAAATCTTCTTGATAAGAATATTCCTCCCAGTCTTTGTGAGTTTCTTGATCCAATTTTTGCACAACAAGAAATATTATTATAGGATCCCAAGTCTCCGTGGAAACTGAGACATTATTGAGGTTATTAATGCACTCATGAGTTGTATCTAACAACGATTTTAATTGGCTGGCACTCTGTGTATTTATTTTTCTTTGATAAACTAAACGTTTAATAATTGCGTTCACTATAAGTCGTTTATTCCTATATCTCTGTTTCAGTGCGGTCCAGGCTTGCGAGTAATTGCTGTCTGTTATCTGAATGTGTCTCAGCAACACCTCTGCTTCACCACCAATGCTAGATTTTAAATAGTGTAGTTTCTGTACGTCGCTAATCGAAGTGTTTTTGTGAACTAACGATATGAATAAATCGTGAAAAGATGACCATTCTTCGTATCGTCCCGTAAATTTCGGTAATTCAATGTTCGGCAATCTGAGCTGTGATGTAAATGTCCCTGGCGATTCATATGCACCTGAATTACGTGACGGGCTGCCGGACGAATGTTGTAAACATAAGTCTTTAAGGTCCGCTTGCATGGATAAGTAAAGATCTTCACATGTAAAATAATCTTCGTTCACAAAATAACTCATTTTACTTCGATGCTCCCGTGTCGTACTTTTTATTAATTCTTGATGGGTACAAGTAAATTTATTCCAATATTCTTCTAAACATTTTACTCGTGTTTCGATGTATCCTTGTGTCAGTCTTTGTTTAGGACATTTTTTCAAGTTTGTTTGTGTTTTCTGTAATAACTTGGCTGTTTCTTCTAGTACACTCAGTAATTGTTCTGTTGTAGACATCTTGAATTAACAAAACTCACTATTCTTCCAAAACAACGTGATGTTATAAGCGGTACGCAAATGTTTTCGATCGATCACAATATTCTCAATAACTTGCACAAAAAATCCTTTAGCTCATTAGCTAATGACGGTCGGGGCTCACTTCTTATCTAAGGAATGCGGCAGTCCTGTTTACTTTGCCCGAACACGATCGCGCACTATAATTCGGCTCGATTTGGACCATATGTTGTAAGTATTAAGGTTGCGGTTTGCGTGACAGGATTCTTTGTGAATGAAATACGTGTGTGCTTGACAACAACTTTAATGCGACTGGTTCACATCTACATTGAGTTAAATCTTTATAGTTACACAACACATGTTGTAATTTTAATTCTATCGAACCTTCGATCTGCTGGCTTATTCAGAACCATTCGACTAGATTCCGTACCGAATCGAACGTCTAAGATGTCGAAGATGTCATCCAAACGCAATTCACAAATCCGAAACCGTTTTTTTGACAGTTCACATTTCGATAAGAAGACTCAAATCTTTCCGACAGCTGTTTGCTATTTATTGGGAGCCATACCGAACAAAATTTAAACGATTTATTTTTCATAAATCCAGGTTAATTCAGAGAAATATAAACACTGTAAACCTTTAAAACACTGCACTTTTAAGTAAATGAAGTTTTATTATTGTATTGACCGTATTTCATTAGATACTTTCGCATTTACATAAATTCAAAGTGTAATTATGTAGTTATACATATAGTTGTACGTGTTATTGTTTGACAATGAGCAAATAGCAAGATTTGTGTATTGATATCAAATACTTACAGTCATTTAGCCTTTTTTAAGCAAAGTTATAATAAAAAGAAATCCATAGTTTTATTGCAAATAAAAACTTTTTCCGCATATTTCCGGAAAAAGTTTAAAAAGTAAAAAAGTGTCAAGACACTTTTACGTAGATCTTCGGCTCGGAAATGAGATTGTCGAAGACGGTTCCTTACCGACACGGAAACCAATCGAACGGTTTAGAATAAGGCAGCTGATCGAAGTATCGAACACAAAATGTTTAAATAAGATCACATTAGAGACTCGCTTAATAAAAAGTAATAGTAGTTATTATTGTTTTGGATCTATTTGTTGTCATCTTATTAAACGTATTACCTATATCTAATATATAAAATTGTGTGTATATTCAGTAGGCCAGAGAATAGGATGTAGACTAGTCAAAACTAAATAAGACTAAATTGATTCTAAGGCACAGCGAAGTTTGCTTGGGCAGCTAGTCTTACATAAATTATAAGTTGTCGTAAAACAATTTATTTTACTAACATCGTAAAAACTAATCATTTAACTTCAATGGCCTTACCAAATCATCATACATGGATGCATCATTAATTCAGTACCTAACGAATATCGATAACAAAAAACCATCATCATACAATAATCCTACATAAGCATAGAAATGAAACCAACGGGTTTTAAACATTATTTTAATACCTAAACAAAAAAAGTAAACTAATGAACAGAACTTTATTAAAAAAACCTTGGGTACGATGCCTCCAGAGAGATTTGAACTCTCGACCCCTGGTTTACAAGACCAGTGCTCTAACCCCTGAGCTATGGAGGCGTATGGACACCCGAGCTTATTTAAGACCCAATGCAGCCAAGATTGGTTTTATAATAAACAATTATGTGGCATTGTGTACTTATATCGCATTAATTTTATTTTATGTCAATTAATTATCTAATTAACTTAATGTGGATAACAAGGCGATAGTAGTGATTATTGGAGGAAATGACAATTAAACATAAGTGACCAAGATTAGGTGATTTTCCAGTGTTGTGTAGTATATACATTAATTTCCTAGAAAATACGCCTTTTATAAGCTTCGATTTTTATTGCAAAATTATGTACAGAAAAATATAAAAAAAAACTCTGGCACAATGCCTCCAGAGAGATTTGAACTCTCGACCCCTGGTTTACAAGACCAGTGCTCTAACCCCTGAGCTATGGAGGCGTATGTGTCAATGACGTTATTTAGCACTACTACTGGAGCTCGATAACATTATTATACGTTTTATTTAGATTGGCACGCCGATTAAAGTTTTTATGATTATTTATGACGTAATCGTATTTTTCCTTTTAACCTAATTGACTATTCGCGAACCAAGCTATTAATTGTTAATAGGTATTTTAATCTACGTTACCGTGTGTCATTTAATTATTACGAATGTTACGTACATACCTACTTACGTACGGAAAAAGTTGAAAAAGTCTAAACGCTATTTTTGTCAACTCGATTAAGGTAAATGGGAATGAGGTATTTCCTTGAAATAAAGTTATTTAAAATAAACACACATACATTTTGCATAGGTATGTAGATTGCATGACAGTCGTCGTAAACATTAAAACGTAAGCTTTTGAAGTAAAACCTACGCTGAACTTAATTAGTAGTGATTATGTTCACTTTTGTACTTCACATAACACATGGTGTCTATTTAAAGTTGGCTACTACCACACCACACATTCGCACGAAGCGCTTTGCCTCATCCTTCATTATGCGCACAGCCGGCACAGCCAAGAAAGTGGGATCCCCTGCCTGCATCAGTGTTTCTAAGTTCATATGACCCCAATCTGTTTAAGTTGATAGGCTTCTTTTGGGTAAGCTCGTTCCATTGGCATCGTCGACCTCACCTCTGTCCTCAGAACAAGATTGAAGTCAAAAGTGGACCCATTATAATAATAAAAAAGTGTGTGCGTACGTACACGCGTTATAAGTTAAGTATACTTCTTTGTCGTAAGAAGATAAAAATCTTTCCAGTTTTTATGATCTTTCGTGTTATCTTACTAAAACGACAGCAATAATAGAAAAAAACTTGAGAGGTGTCACACCCGGATAGAGAGATAGAGACAGACAGAGAAACACGCGCACGCCACACGGCCTACAACTATAGCAAAAAGTGTCGTTACAACTTTTGGGCTTAAAAAGTGTCGTTACAACGTTTGGTCTTACAAAGTGTCATTACAACTTTTGGTCTTACAAAGAGTCGTTACAACTTTTGTTCTTACAAAGTGTCGTTACATCTTTTGGTCTTAATTTTTTCCGTCTAGCCCCGTTTTGCAACGCGCGATAAGGAACTTCGTTCCAAAAAAACTGAAATGTTGACTATTATAGCTATATTCAGGGTGTCGGTTTTTGTGCGCGCGCATCGTATGAATTTACTCTCATCATTTTTCCTTAAGGACCAGCGCACATTTGGCGAGGCGCAGCGCAGTGTGGTTTTCACTGGTTATTTATTTTATTTATTTAATTTTAAAGAAGGCTTACAGACTAACAATCCAATGAAATAAAGAATATAATATTTAAAAATAGCCAATAATTAGCCTCCACATACGGCATGCTAACAATATACTTATAGTAAGTTAACAGTTATCAACCTTGTCATGGTTGAAATAGTGTTAAAAATAATTAAAGTGCTATTTATCCAAGAGCATCAATGCTGATAGAAGTACGTTTATTTTCGACTTTATTTTGGGACAAGCAATGTTGATATTGATTTAGCATGGAAAACCGCGCGTTACTGCACTTCGTCAGGTCTGTGCCGGCCTTAACGCGCCAAAAGAAGTACTTATTACTTCGTAAAAGACTACTTACTTGAGTGAGATGTTGTGCGGTAGCCGCGCGTCCAGCGCCCACGCGAGCAGCGCCAGCAGCTGCGCGCACAGCGACAGCGCGGCGCACGCGCGCGCCGCCGGGTTGGCGCCGCACGTGGGGCCGGACGCCAACGACTCCTTGTTCTGACGGACTGGATAAACAGGGACCAAATTTTGCTTGAGCTTAAGCTGTGCTTCTAAGATACCCTAGCACCGATTTTAGCCACGAAACTTTGAAAAACAGTATAAACAACGGTAACATCGGAATCCATTATAAAGAAGTGTCCAAAACAGAAAAAAAACCTGAGAAGAAAGCTAGGACTTAATGAAAACTACGTTAAAAAGTTCTGTGTGTGCGTGATGCGAAGGACAGGCTATAAATCCCCCATAGTAAAGGAAGGATCCTCCAACCAGACGGTTTTTGTGCCTGGTGGGCTACTACTCGTACTGCCCGAAAATTGTGGTCGGGATCTTGATAACTTTGACATCGCGATGTAGGATGTCAAATCTTTAGTTCATATGTGGCGAGATAGGTGTCGCTACATAATTTTGAAGTACAAAAAAGTGCTGATCCGCAGCCTAATTTGAATAATTCAATTTTGATTTTAAAATGTGACTTACGCCAATCGTGCACTTGAGAGTAATCGCCGTCGGTGTTAATCCAGGGCGCCACGATGTGCAGCTGCGGCCGGTTCGGGGGCTCTTCTTCATTGTCGTCGCCTATGAACTCCATGTCTTCTATACTTTCGCTAAAATAATAACAAAACCCTTTATGTTTATGAAGAAAATAGGCAAGAAAGGACGCCAACAGCGGATGACCACGAAGGAGGCGGCCTGGATGCCTTTCTTAAGAATTAGAAAGAATTCTAGTAGTATTTTCAGCAGTGGAACAGTTTAGGCTAGTAATAAGTGTGTTAAGCCACCAACTACTAAAAAAGATTTTTTGGTTATGTGGTCACCAATGCCTATGAACAAAATTTGAAATTTAATGAGACATTGCACACATACGCCTGTAACTAGGTACAGTCGAGTTCATTAATATATTGGCACTGTCAAGGATTCAAAATATTGTGAGCGTTGGAAAGCTCAATAAATTCTATAGAACCTATAGATCAAAAATATGTCCTCATGTGAACCGTTCAATAATATATGCTGTGCATTGTGCAATAATATGTGATCATGAACAGTTCAATAATATGTGATCATGAACATTTCAATAATATATGCTGTGCATTAGGCAAAAATATGTGATCACCCTTTTCAAAAATATAGTATTGGCTTTTATAATATCTAAGCAGGAAAAGCTTCTTAATTATCTCTACATGCATGGGAAAGTCAATTATTTGCTCGAACAAATAAGATCTAGTTTACATTGTTACAGAAATGACAGTAGTTTCCATTCTTTTAAGCGCGTTTGCGTTTGTTTTTAAAATGAGTGTCTTTCAATCGTTGAATGACATGTGCGTCAGTTATAATTTTATTAGAAAAACATTTAGCATCATTTGAAGTTAATCTAGCCAGTGATAAATGATGTAGCAAACTCCTTGACCATGCAATTTTAAGATTCATCATTCAGAGTAAAATTATCTTTATAACGTAAGTAATAAGGTTGAATTTGAATTACATTTACTTGTTTAGATATTATTGTATTTATGTGTGCCAAAGAGATTTATAGTTTATTGAATGTCTTTGATATGTGCATACATAATTGTGAATCCTACAATGTTCAGATAATATGATCTTAATGTTGTTCATATAATAATGTGCTTTTGGCTGTATACATGTTACTGAGAAAAACCAGTCACATATTAATGAATCTAAATCTTGACCACAATTTAATGATGCTTTAGTTGTCACAATGTTATGTTTTTTTTTGACGGTCATATATTTTTGAAGCCTGAAAGGGCCAATATATTAATGAACTCGACTGTACACCAGCAAAACTGCTTGGCGGCAAACAAAGGTAGTAGTCTTATTGATCCTTATAATGATAGTGAATTTTTGCTTAGCCTTTTAACTAAGAGCAACTAAAAGCAACCCATACTTTATTTGATTGTGGAGTTAATAAGTGCACCCTTTTTATTTTGTTTGCTTACAAGGTAAATGTAATAATTACATTTCATGCGCATGTACCATGTGTACAATACTTTTTTATGCGCTCCGTACATTGATACAGAATTCAAGAGTCTTTAGAAGGCACGAAATATATATTCTAATGGTTATATAATAAGAAATAATGAAGTGATTTTTTTTATGTCAGTATGGGTTGTGGGGTTTAAATCTCGAATCAATTGAACTCAGTAAATGAAAGCATAGAATATTATGATTGTTTTGTTGACTGAAAGTGAAGTAACATGTAGACAAATTGATCTATTAATTAATAATATGTGTTAAGATAACTTTACATTACATTATCTTATCACAACACTATAGAGTTATAATGGCCCAGATAGATAAAACTGATAGCATGTACTGATAATGGCCCTGATGTCTCAAAACTAATTGACAATTTAGATTTGATAACTTATAATTTTCTGTTGTACAACCGAATAACTTTAATGTTAAAATATGAACCTATACCTATAATTTCCCTTTTCAAATGAGTCATATTGATGATATATATGATAAGCAATTGCTCCATTTAAAACACAGGCATTCAACCAAAACCAGTTAGACTAGAATCTAACTCTTAGGATCGGTACATATCTGACGGAAGATGCGTCGCGTATTATCAGTTGTCTAATGCCAGAACAGACAAATATATAGAATACTAGCAGACATCCCGCGGTTTCACCCGCGTTGTTCCCGTTCCTGTGGGAATACAGGGATTAAAAGTAGCCTATGTCACCCGGGGATAGTGTAGCTTCCTAACAGTGAAAGAATTTTCCAAATCGGTCCAGTAGTTTCGGAGCCTATTCAATGCAAACAAACAATCAAACATTTCCTCTTTATACATATATTAGTATTATAGAAAACATTCAACCTTTCACACTCAACCAATGATGCTTTAGTACGTCGAGGTACAGTGTCACATACGTTCGGCGCATCTTCCGTCAGATATGTACCAACCCTAACATAGTTAGAAAAAGGGTAAAGGGCAAATTATGTTTCAGTCATTGGGAGTGAATAAACTTATTTTAGTTTTTTCTCTTTCTTTTGTATATTTAATACTAAACTTTGTCAAATAAATTCAATATCATTATTGAACAGTTTAATATAGTTTAGGAAGATCTAGACAGTCTTGATTAGGTTTAGTCAGATACCTGCTTACCTTGTATCATACGTCATGTAAACAGGAAAGATATATTTGGTGAGCTGCCGTATCCGTGATCTGCGTAGAGCTGCCAGGGTTTCTGCTTGATCATTGTATGCGCTGACTTTGTTCTCCAGCTCCATGCGTTGCATCTGAGCGTGCTTGCCGAGGCTGGACACTCGTTTGTGATACCTCGGTAACTTTAATATTAACTCGTTGTTATGAGTCTTTAGTTCTGTCAGTTCTTTTCGTTTCTCCTCAATATTACTTCGTCTTTGTTCTATTGCTAGTCTGAGGAGGTCCAGATTGTCTCTGGACTGCTTGGCTTCTGTCAGTAATGTGTCCTTTTTCAGTTTAGAAGCTAATAATTTTTCACATCGGTCCAGTACATGTTTCCTGTTGACTTTTACACGAAGAAGTTTTCCTTGTTTTTCAGCGTATCTGTTGATGTGCATAACAGCTACTATATATTCTATACTTTAGGAAACTAGAGATCTGTGCATGCTATGAAGTAATAAAACAAACATTGCTTAAGAAATTTTCTGTGTTATTTATTTCAATATAACATCAATAAAGAGAATACAATTATAATTAAGTATACGCTTAAGGTTGTTAAACTTCAATGAGGTCAAATGAAGAAAGAAGACTTTCTTCAACTTCTAGTAATAAAATAATAAATTCAAACATTACACTGTTTGAATTTATTATTTTATTACTAATGAAATTGAATAATCTTCCCAGTGAACATCTAATAACACTCCAATAGGAATAGGTCAAGCACATTTATTAGTGCTAGGCATCCATGAGATTCTAAGATTAATATATGCAAAAATCTGAGTCATAAAGTTGGCGGTTGAAGCTACAAACACACGCTAACTACAACAATATTTACAATTCAAGGTTATGTAAGTTTGTAAACATTAATCCCATTGTATCTGTCACCACAACAATGACTTATCTTTTCTAGTTTTTGCAGCAAATATCGTACTTCCTACTTATCTCGACGCATTCAATCAGTGCAAAGAACATTTCCGCATTGTTTACAGATACATTCGACGCATATGGTGACTCAAACAAAACGTAACGCGCAAATGGACATTTATTTAGCAATCGAAAATATTATTCGCAATAAATGTGAAGATAGTCTAACTGTGATAATTATAGGAGTCCATTGATATTGCTGCGTAATTAAGATGAAAGAACCAACCTGTCCGCGTAAGGCATTGAGGAATGCACGAAATTGCCCGCCCTGACGCAATCCGAACAGTAAAAGTTCTTTTTGACCGTGTAACAAAGAAGGCATTTCTTGTAGTGGCCATCACTCTCCGTAGACGATACTCGGAAGTCTCGTGGCGCCTCACTTTCATTAAAATAACTCAACGCCATAGCATCCACAACACTTTTCACGTATTTATTATTTTGTAATGTTGAATTGGAACTGATTGAAACACAAAAACTTGACACTTGTCAATGTCAGCTGGCGATATGCACAGATAAAATATCTTTCTTCCGTTCTACGTTTCGTTATTCATAGTGAGGATCAAACACGCGTTTGGTTATAAAATTTATTATAACAAACTAATAAAAATGTTTTCTTTTTCAGTATCCATCTTTGGACCTCATTGTTGTGCACAGTTATAAAAATTAGGATTGCTTGAATAATTATAAATATATATAAGATTAAAAAGTAAACCCAGAAAAAGGTAAAAATAGTCCAAGTCTGTGTCATATACAACCGACTTCAATTCTCCACCGCGACACACTCTAACTGAGGTCCTGTGAGACAAGCAGAGTAGGTACCCACCTAGCGGTTATCACCGAGTTACTACACATTGTCGTAACAGATGTGCTGGCGTCTGTACCTATACAAAAACTTGACAAATTTTATACTAATAACTTCCTTGAGAAAAACTTTATCTCCAGGTGGTAGCATCGGCGAAGTCATGTTTGAGTTTTTCGCGAACAGACAGACAGACGACTGCGACGCAAGTGCGGATCCACTCGATCAACCAGTCAAAGTAGTACTTTAAGTATGGATGTTATACCAATCGAGTTAAATTATTACCTCCTACTACTACTTCAAATACTACTACCTACCCTAGTATTGTATGCAACATAGAGAGGCGTAGCGCAGTAGTTCAGTTTAAAATGATGTATTGGTATCTTTCAAAATCAATGCATTGCAGTAAGGTAGTTAGGTTAGGTAGTTAGGTTAGCTATAGGATAGGTATGGTAAGTTAGGTTAGGTTATATGTATATATACTAAATTTATACCTCTCGTTTACCCCCTTAAGGATTGAATTAAAAAAAAACTTAAAAACCCTAATACTTTATTTTATCTAAAATTACATTGAAAATCAAACTTTCATACTAACTTTGCGAGAGACTGCCGTCAACATTACAGTGTTCCTAACCAAAAATTATTAAATTAAGTGTGCCACCATAAATTAAGTGTAAGTGTGTGTATTGGTCTATGTGTTTGGATTGAGAGTGTGTGATGTTGTATGTGTGGTGTGTGTGAATGCGGTGGGGAAATAGATCGAGTTTAGATACGGAGTGTAGCCGATAATCGCTACGTTAGTGAAGTAAGCAGAAGTTCGGTGTCATCGTAGTTTTTATTAGTTAGGAAGACTGTTAAATCCGCTTTTTAGTCATGACATAAGAAGATTGATTTAAAGAGGTAGTTTTGTTCAATCTGTTGTATAAAAAAGACCAAGGAAGTAAAAGAAATGTTTAGTAAAGGCAAAGCACGTGAACGGTACCTTGCAAACCTCGTATTTCCGCCTGGAAGAAGAAAGTGTTTGTGTAAAAGGAGTATTGGCGTGTTGCAGTAATACCGAGTTAAGACTTTACTGATTTTCGAAAAAAAAATTGTACGTGTTTCATAACTGTCAGTGAAAACTTTTCAATTAACTTCAAAAACGGCAAAGTATCACACTAACTTTGCACCCCCGTTTTACCCTCCTAGGGAGTGAATTTTCAAAAATCCTTTCTTAGTGCTCCTCTTACGTTATATCTGTACGAAATTTCAAGTTTCTAACCCCTATAGTTTAGGCTCTACGTTGATCAGATCTAGACTCCGGGCTGATACTGAGAAATTCCAGATGGAAAAAAACTCGATAACACTTTGCACGTCTTGGGGATCGAATCCAGGACATCATGGTCCGCAGTAGCGCTTCGACCATTAGACCAATGAGGTCACACAGCAATATTTCCCCGACGCAAAAAGAGGGGTGTTATAAGTTTCACCGCTATGTGTGTGTGTCTGTCTGTCTGTCTGTCTGTCTGTCTGTCTGTCTGTCTGTCTGTGGCACCGTAGTGCCCAAACGGGTGAACCGATTTAGTTGCGTTTTTTTGTTTGAAAGCAGGGTTTCTTGCGATGGTTCTTAGACATAATTCATCAAAATCGGTTCGGCCGTTTAAAGGTTATCAGCTCTTTTGTGTTAGCTACCGTCGCTATTTTAGACGTCTATGGGTATTAACTTTACTTACAAACATATGTGTCTTAAAATTTCAAACACCCATGTGTGTAATATTAATAAGCAACATTATGGTGTATTTGGTCTGATGCAGCCAGGATATCTAGCAGACTAATACACTCTTGGGAAAATAACAGCAAATATGTCGTATTTGGATTCATTTTAACCTGCATTTGATTCTGCACACAATGCCCTGGTGGCAACAGGATGAGCTGATGCTGCAGCCAGGCTATCCAGCACACCAGTAGGTAGAAATTTGACAAAATAATAGCAGATATGTCGTGTTTGGATTAATTTCAACCACCATTTGATTCTAAACACAATACCCTGACGGCAACACGATAAACTGATGCTGCAGCCAGGCTATCCAGCACACCAGTAGGTAGACTCTTGACAAAATAATAGCAGATATTAAGTCGTGTTTGGATTCGTTTCAACCAGCATTTGACTCTACATACAATGCACTGATTAATGCGTTTAAAATTTTAAAATAAAAATTAAATTTAAAATTTAAAAAACCCCCACCGCAAAAACTGAAACATTTAAAAAGTTAAAAATAACACTTAGCCATGAAGTTTTACGTAACGTCGGGGTACCGTTAAAATAAGTACCTACATACCTACAAGTACTAGGAAGATTCCTTACTTAAGCGTTACCCCGACGTGAAGTGAAACTTCATGGCTAAAGTGTTATTTTTAACTTTTTAAATGTTTTAGTTTTTGCGGTGTGGGTTTTTAAAATTTAAAATTTATTTTTTTCTTTTAGTAAATATCTATCTTAATGATCTAAGCTGAAGTGGTTTTCCTTCAGGGCCCATTGATTCCTTAACGCAGCGCAGGACATGCTGAACTACCTCAACATCTATACATATTGTATGTACCATGTTCTAACAAATAAACATTTTAGATTTTGATTTGATTTAATCCTGTAAGTATAGATAAGGTAATACGGGGAAGTTTTCAGGTCTTGAATAGTCGTAGATTAATGAAACGCTAACTGAACGTACTTATTTGAATTAAATTTTAATACATCCAATAACTTTTATCCGAAAATTAATATAGCTTAACATATTGAATAAAGTAAAGTTGTTATAGGTACCACTATTTGTGTTTCCCTGGTACAACTTAGGTTTAAAAAGACATAAAAATCGGCCCTTGGCCTACTTACAATTAACAAGTAAGTAAGATTAAAGATACGGAGCTGATATCTAACAAGTAAGTAGTAGGAATTAAGTTTGTAACTCGCCAAACCAAACAACAGACACAACACAACAACACAAATACAATACAACAACAACAACAACACAAACAATACAATACATTTTTTTTACTTTGACTTTGGCCTAATACGGTTTAGTACGTAGTGATTCCCGCGCAATCGAATTATTGACACGCAGGACTTTCCGAAGGTCGATTTGTATTTTTCTCCAACGTATCAAAATATCAAAAACACGGTAAAAATGTAGGTGAGCATGAACATATATCCGGTGAAAAATAAATACGTGGAATTGCGCAGTCTTGGCGTCGACGAAAGGGTCAATGTGAATCAACCAGATTGGATTACCGTGTGTCGGAGTAACGAGCAGCCATTTTGTTTTTATTTTAGCGGGAAAATTTTTCGTCGCCGACCGCCATTACGTAGGTCGTTACAGTTCAGAAACTAGAATAACCTAGTTACCGACATCCTATCGCGTTCTCAACTTAGTATACTAATCTATATTTAGTTTTTTGTAACACATGTGTAGTTCCTACTGTATCTAGTTACTTACTGCTGCATCATAGCATTAATTCTGTCTGGCCTGTAAGTGTCGTAGTTAGTGGCTCTGACTACTATGCTCGAAGTCGTGGGTTCGATTCCCACTCAGGACAAAGGTTTGTGTGAGGAACACAGACGTTTGCTCTGTGTCTGGGTGTAATTTATCTATGATATTTATATATAGAAATTTAAAAGTATGTATATCAGTTTGTACGCTTAACACAAGCTCTGCTTAGCTTGGGACTAGATGGTGTTGTGTGAAAGTTGTGGAATATTATTATCTCGTATATTCATTTAAAATTCTTATAAATTACAATTTTAAATAATAATATAAAAATAAAAACATTTAAAAATATTAAAAATAGTAGGCCATGGATGGCGGGAGTAGGGTCCAAGCTACCGGTGGTTAGGGTCTCAGAGACAGGAACCTCCTCACAATGCGAGCCGTATCGAGGAGTACTACCTTTTGTATCAGGCCTTTAACCCTTAATTATTATTATTATTATTAATCATTCAGTATACCCAAGAGAGGTTCAGCACATCGAGTTACCCCAATGTATCAAATTTCTTTGATCGTTTTTCAACTTTATTTCAAACACAATTAGGTTCATATTCAATTGGGAAAATTTGACGCATTAGGGTAACTTGATGTGCTGGCGTCTGTACCTAAAGTTTAGTAGAACACCCAGACTTTGCCAAGTAACAATAACATGATAAATAAAATTGTTATTTCTCAACCCAAGCCTCAAAATACAAACAATATAACAAATAAAAGTTAGCTAACAATTTCTGGTTGTAGATCGCTGGTACCTGTGGTAGGTAGAAACACGTGTAATACCACCAGGTCCCGACCTGATTCAAGTTACATAGTTAATAGCTTTTATTTTAGACACAGAGAGTATAACACATTTTCTTAAAATGTAAATGAATGAAAACCATGGAGTAAACAAGTTACACAAAAGAGGAGGTCTTATGATCATTAGTTAGTATTCATGAGTATGCTTAGATGGTTTGGTCACGTTGAAAGGATGGATGAAAGGCGACTAACGAAAGGTATTTACAAGGCAGATGTAAGTGGGAACTACTTATTGGTGAGGTTCTTCAGAAAGGTCAGGTGCGTAGTACTCGCAACCGGCGTGTGTGTATGACAACATGTATGAATGTAAGCGAAGCAAAAGAAGTATGTAAGAATCGTAGCATATGGCGCTCTGTAGTTTCTGCCTACCCCCATGGGAAAAAAGCGTGAGTTTATGTTTGTGTATATATGTAAGAAATCATTAGTCCCAGGAGACGAGTCTATTGAGCTTGGCACAAACAAAAGGCACATTCTGGTACTGTGAAAATTTTATTGAAAAAAAAACCAATATCTCTGCTGATTCGGGAATCAAACCCATACCTACACACTTTACGAGTCGATTTGTACTTTACCATACAGCACGGTACCTTTCGTAGTCTATGAGCCACGTGTGCGTCGTAGAATTTGTAGCAGTCGTAGCATTCGTAGCAGTCGTAGCAGTCGTAGTATTCGTAGCAGTCATAGCATTCGTAGCAGTTGTAGCATTCGTAGCAGTCGTAGCACATCATTATTTGCTACGATAGCTACGACATAATAATTATACATTCGTTTTAGTTAGTTTTCCAAGTCAGGTTTGATTGAATGCTTTTTGGCTTGTATGAAAATACTAACTGTACTTTTGTATGTTTTACATTTTTTCAGCGCTGACAGCGCTGTACGTCGTGCAAACGCGTCCATTTTTGCATATGATCGGGCAAATTATTAATTCCATCAGCGAGGGTAGGCAATCACGGCTTAACGAATGTGACATTACATTACATGCCGCACATTTGTTACATACATTTTATATGGGGTTTTTTCGGTACAACTCTAAAGCAATTAACTTTGTTATGAATGATTATTTTGCTTCTGTTTCTAAATTGGAAGGAATGACTTATTCGGATTGTATTTTTTACAAATATACCTATGCTCAGAAAGACATTGACCAAGAGCGAGTCGAACTTGCTCAGTTAAGGATTCTTCAAAAACGACACAGCAGTCTATACATACATACATAACGTCACGCCTGTAATCCCCGAAGGGCTAGGCAGAGGTGTACCTGGTAGTACACCCACATTTCGCCATTATGTTTAAGTCCCATGTAATAGGGGGCGAGCCTATTGCCATCAATCGGGCACAAATCCAGACTCCGGGCTGCTACTGAGAAATCCCAGATTGAAAAACTCAATAACACTTTGCCCGACCCGGGGATCGAACCCGGGACCTCATGATCAGCAGTAGCGCTTGCGACCACTAGACCAACGAGGCACTACTGTAATTCCTGTTACATACAGTACATT
This sequence comes from Euplexia lucipara, assembly GCA_921972225.1. NCBI lineage: Eukaryota > Metazoa > Arthropoda > Insecta > Lepidoptera > Noctuidae > Euplexia > Euplexia lucipara. The sequence goes on along the minus strand of OV179146.1, from coordinate 960,931 downwards.
AAGGTTGTCTGTAAGAGATCCCGTGTTTCTGGCAAACAAATAAATTATTATTATTATTATTTTATTATTATCACTTTTAGCTAAAAGTCCGCCCATTGTAACACTCTATGTAGCCCTTAAAGTTATAGTTTTTATGGAGTACAATAAAGAGCATTCTCTATTCTATTCTTTGATGACAATACCTGCTAACTCCTGAACCTCCTCATCAACCTGTCGATATCAATTTATTTGGGGTCAGCGCAGCATGTCTTCTATTTCAATACATTTCTATTTACCATTTTTTTTATATAGTCACCTCCTACATACGTCTCGATAAAGACATCTATGACATACAGACAAAAAGTGATTTTTATATAAAGTTTTAATTATAAAGGCACTGCTTTTCGTTTTGAACTCTAAGAGCAAATCTACATTATGCTATCTTCAACCTCAATATAAATATTCTCAAACAAAGTTATTGAACGAACATGCTAAGTCAATTTATAAACACACACACACACATACCTGTTTAAATAAAGACAACCAACGCTTCCTTTGACTTCACTAATTAAAAGTATTAGACGCAAGAAAAATGCCATTCAGCCTTCTCGTGGTCAGCGTGAGTGTAATTACTGCTCGCTACAAAGGTTTCGGAACGCACGGCGGCTGATTTCCCTCGGGCGCGGGACGTGGTTTCCGAACGTTGTTTGCGTGGAATGAAGACGTCTGTGGTTTTCATTAAGCGGGAAATCTTGTTTCGTTTTGGTGTTAACAAGTTCAGGATCGAGGTTATGGTTTTGTTAAGTGTTTATTTATGAGTTAGGTGCCGTTTTGGATGATTGTCGGCGATTTGTCGTTCGGTAAAAGATTTAGGAGAACCAAAGTTTATTTTCTACTGGCCTGTTGGTCTAGTAGTTAGTGACCCTGACTGCTATGCCGGAGGTCGTGGGTTCGATTCCCACCCAGGACAAATATTTGTGTGATGAGCACGATCCTTTGTTCTGTGTCTGGGTGTTATTTATCTATAATATGTATGTATTTAGAAATATATAAGTATGTTTATCAGCTGTTTAGTACCCATAACACAAGCTCTGCTTAGCTTGGGTCTAGATGGCGTTGTGTGAAAGTTGTGGAATATTTATTTATTATTTATTTATTATTGTCAGGTTAGGGAGACTTGTGTCAGTTGTTTCTTAATATTTGAATACATAGAATCTCATCATCTGCCTAGCCTCTTCTCAATTATGTTAGGTCGGCTTTCAGTTTAACCAGATAGAATAACAGTGTTTACCACAAGTACATGGAGCGACTGCCTGTCAGACCTCCACAACCCAGTTACTGGGTAACACGATACCCCTTGGTTAACCCGATCGTCAGACTCTCAGGCTTCTGACTACTCGTTGAGTAATGACTGTCGTGGATCTACAAATGTCAGCAGGGATCAACGGCTTAACGTGTATCTCTTCATCGAGGCACGGAGAAGTCTTGATATTATACATATAATTAATGGTCACCCCTTCACGGACTAACCTCTTCAAGAATAGCTTAACCTTCAATATTCCACAACTTTTTCACACAACACCATTTAGTCCCAAGTTAAGCTTGAGAGCTTGTGTTATGGGTACTAAATAGCTGATAAACATACTTATATATTTTTAATACATACATATTAAAGATAAATGACACCCAGACACAGAACAAATGATCGTGCTCATCACACAAACATTTGTCCTGGGTGGGAATCGAACCCACGACCACCGGCATAGCAGTCAGGGTCACTAACTACTAGACCAACAGGCCTAGGAGAATACATATTAAAAAAAAAATACAAGCTTTACAAATCATACAAAGATAGAACTACAATCTAAAATCTAATATCTAAAATCTATTTTTTTTTATAAAGTTAAACTAAATACAGATATAAATACAGGGTGTTAGTGTAGACACCGTTATCACTAAAACCATAGGTAGTTGACTTAATTATAACAATGTTTATCTAAATTTAAAAATAAATAAACGTTATTTTCATTCAAAAATGTAAGAAAGTTCCTGTCCGACACCGTCCATAAATTCATGGATACTACGCGTAAAGGGCGCTGACCTGCTGCACTGACCGTCCATTTTAACTACCTACACAATACTCCAATAAAAACACAATACACATTACCTGTGATGTTACTTTCCTTCATACTTTTCCTGGCTTAGGACAGGCCAAAATACCTACTACCTTCTGTTGCGTGACGGGTCCAAATGTAAGTTAGATATAACAACAACGAAAATGAAAGAAAGGCTACAACTGGGTAGGGTTTTATCTACAGTTTTATTAAAAAATACTGGTTAAATTTACACTGATTGAATATCTACACTGATTGAATTAAGTACTTACATTAGTCTTAAAAGATGTTCAAAATGGGATCCACTCCACACGTTTTCGCACATTGTTTCGCACTCTAGGAAGCACAACAGTGTCACTTTGTATGTCTCTGAACGCACTACGTATCCGCATTTTGAGTTCCGACGTATTATGAAACTCAGTGGCATACACCCGGCGCTTCATTTCCCCCCAAAGATAAAAGTGCGAGCGCGCGGGCCACGCCATTGGCCCTCCACGTCCAATCCATCGCCCAGGTTATCACCAGCCGCGGCGTAAAGCCGTACCAATTTCGTCCACTGTACGTTTTTGTACGACATAATTACTTTTATCTAACTACCCACTTTTGCGAAAAACGTGTCTAAACCGACGTGCGCTCGATAGCGAGGCTATAGTCAGACTGAGGTGTGTGTGCAGACGCTCAGCTTACGGTGTCTGATCAAGCGCAGTTACCCGCGCCACTCCGTCTGCTATGTCCTTGCGTGTAGTTGTATAGGGAGAAACAATTTAAAGGAAAAATTGAGACTTTACTTAAAAATTTCAAAAAAAAAATTTTTTTTGAATTTACGTTCTCTAAGTGAAACCATACCACCGGTTTCAAGGATAACGGTGTTCACACTAACACCCTGTATAAAACATTACAAGTTTCCTCCTAATAATATTATTTTAGAGCTAAGCGTTGTGAATGTTTTAATTTTTTGTTATTCAAAAATATACATTATATAGTAACTTGAAACGTATTCTAATACTAATAATATTTCTATATATCAAGGTATGTGAGCCTAACTAGTGCTAACCGATTAATGTTTTTAAAATAATGTTTTTAAATTTACCAGCAGAGAGAACAAACATGTCAACATCATGGAAAAGTTTGTTATAGTTGCCAGTAAGTCGCCGCAGAATCGACCCTCATATTTATTTATTGCAAATTAAAAGTTATTGCTGGGGAGTTAAGACTAAGATCATGACTGCACGGTACCGCGCGGTACTAGATCAAAGTAAACAGTGATGATCGTGAGAACTTGAGTGTAGTAAACTGTCAATGTCTATCATTAGTATGGAATGACAGCTCAATTCTTCACTACACTTACATTTTCACCCGGTGATTTAAACAGAATTGCACCGCTGTTCAGTTGATCCGCGCTAGTTGAGACGGACAGACGCATAAGGTCATGTGAACTTAGCCTTATTGTATCCCTACTTATTTCCAGCAAAGAGACTAGGATGTGGGAAAGAGCGAGCGTTTTCGGGAATTATCCCATGTAATTTTTGAGGTTCACAAAGTACTGATTTTCAGCCTAATTTGAATAAATCAGTTTTGATTTCGAAATGTGTGCCTAATAAGTTCCTTTACTTCCTAACAGATGGCAGTGTAAGCCACCTTCAGCCACAGCAAAGCAATCCCAGCCCAGGTTAGCTAGAAAACAAATAAATAAAGCTCTATTCTGCGCTCGTAAAGTTTCAAGCGTTTATTTTTGACGCAATTTCAGGTATTTCTAGAGAAACAATCCTGAACGCTACGTGTCCTTTTTGACTTGGTTATTTAACTTTATGACGGAGCTATTGAGGAACATCCACATAGATTGAACGCAGGCGAAACCTATTTTAGTTTATGATTGACTGATGGCTTAATTATTTGCTTAATTCATGAATAACAGAATAAAATAAAGCTCGACTGCTTCGTTAATCTCGTGGTCACAAGCGCTACTGCCGAGCATGAGGCCCCGGGTTCGAACCCCGGGTCTGCTTAACCCTTAGTGGATAACAGGCGCGATGTTACGTTATGTCAATTGTCTTTAGTATTGCAGCTGGTTGTCGTGAACCCGTTGTAATAACCCATACTGCCGTCCAAACTCGAGTTATTGCACTTTTTGCAAGGACGGCAGCATTCTCATAAAGTTAAGTATTTGTAAGCTTCTTACGGCTAAACTCAATCCACTGTTGACTCTGCCTCTGTTATCTCAGACCTAGACTAGAGTGAAGAGTGAACCCATCGTAAATATCAATAAAAATACGAGAAAAAGGATGAGATTACAGTGGAAACTCCCGGAGGTACAGCCTAGAAAAACTTACACTAACTGGAATGTTCTTCAGATAAGTTAGGTATTTAGTTCTATTGGGGTTTCGGAAGTATCTTCTGTTCCCGTGACCCGCGGCGCAGGTGTCAGACGGAACACCGAGGTGGTTTTTAGTCAGTAAGAGTCTGACAGACCCCTCCGCCCTCCCCGGAGCGCAGGAGACCCATTGGAATTTTACACCCCACATCAAAAATAAAAAAAAGATGCTTGGTTCTCGCAGTCAGTATACGTGTATGACCTGGCATGGTTGGAAGTATCGTAGCAGGTGGCGATCTAGTAGTTTCTGCCTACCTCATTGAGAAAAAGGCGTGAGTGTATGTACTGCAGCTATATTAAATATACATATATTTAATATGTAAACTTTCCTGCACGTCATAATACTGTTTAGAACGGAAACTAGAACGTCTTTCGCAGCTAGAATCACAATGCTGAAGCTAATTTATTCATAGTTGCCGGACGTGACGTCTCGGGGGTGGCTTCTGGCTCCAGACTCCTATGATATGCTAACACGGGGTTTTTGTTACTGAATCTGGTAAACCTAGGTAACTAGAATTGTTGAAGAATGTGCCTAGCTATTTACAACTTCTATTAGAATGATATTTATATTAAAACGTCATCCTGCTTTTGATCACTAACTTTAATCTATTCTATATACTATACTACTTATAATAAATCTGTAGAAGTAAAATTTCTGTACATTGAAAATATCAAAAAAAAAAATAGCAGGGGGTGTTACTAGACCGACAGCGAACCCAAAAATATGATTAAAAAAATTTTTGTCTGTCTGTCTGTCTGTCTGTCTGTCTGTCTGTCTGTATGTTCAGGTATCACGCAAAAACTACCGGTTCGATTACGATGAAACTTGGTATAATTATTCTTTAATATCCTGGGCACAACACTGGGTACTTTTTATCCCAGAAAAGTATATACAATAAAAAACAAACTTAATTTTGCGGTTCGACCCCTAGACCCAACTACTGTACCAACCGCAAATAATAAGTTTGTCGTAGGTTACGTCACCCGCAGTGGAGTTCACCAAGGGGCGCTGCACACGGCTAAGATATTATAATATTTTATCTTAAGATACAATATCGCTCGCCATACAGTTCAATGGACTATCACACACTACGAAGATAATTATGTACATTGAATATATATTCAAAATTAATATTGGAGGAGGATTGGTGATCGATACTGATGCCAAAAATGCAATCAGTAAATGTTTTGTCCGTCTGTCTGTCTGTATGTGCACGCATAGTTCAATAACTATTATAGGGATTGGGATTGACTTGGTACGGTTGTAATCAATACGCCTGGGTAGGTTGATCTTAGTCTCAGTTGTTTTACACATGGTCAGTTGTACGGCGCTCTTTCCCGGGTCAGTAGTTCCAGAAATCTTTATGCATACATACTGGAAGGATCAACTTTGAAAGTAGTCTATCTGGAAGTATTATGCTAAAATGATTACGTTTATATATCAACGCACAGCCCAAACCGCTGGTATTAGAGACATGAAACTTGAAGGAGACTTCTTAGTTAAGAATAAGTATCCAATAAAACACGATTTTTGGAAATTCAACCCTTAATGGGAAAACATAGGAGGCGGAAGTTCGACATCCACGCGGGCGAAGCCGCGGGCAAAAGCTAGTTATAATAATAAAGTTTTTATTTGTACAATGTAGACACAGACGTGGTGCTTAAAATAAAAGAAAAACAGAGGTCAAGCAGATATATTAATGTCCCCCATGCTAGGAAAATCCTGTGTTATGGGGGGGCATTCAACCATCCGGTTGATGTTAACAGTAACGTTTTAATTTTACACTCATTTTTAGAAGATACATGCACAAAACTTTGGGTATTGTACTAATGACAATTAATAAAAGTAGGTTCGCTTTTGCTCTATATAAACTTAGGAAAATTGTTAATCAGGCAGCTGTTGTAGCTGCGTATTATGGTTACGTAGACTCCATATTACGTTATGGAGTAATTTTTTGGGCAAATTCCTGCGAAAAAAATAACATCTTTAAAGCACAGAAGAGGTGCATTAGATCTATACGCAATCTTAAACCAACGGATAGCTGTAAACCACATTTTAGATCTCTTAAAATTCTAACTTTACCTTGTCTTTACATTTATGAGACCGCATTGTTCGTCAAGAAAAACAGTGACTTATTTAAAAAAGCTTCACAGCAACGCTATAGGTCGACAAGACCAGAATATCGACACGAATTATGTCTAAGAGCCTCAAAGACCGCCCTTATGCACAAAAGCATTCTCTGTATGGCTCCGAAAATATATAATAAAATTCCAAATGGCATTAAAGATTTAAATTTGACGCAATTTAAACAAAAACTAAATAAATTTCTAATCGACAAATGCTACTATACCATTGACGAATTCCTTCTTGACAAAATGTAACAAACCAAGCTGGCAATTATGTATTTATTATCCTTGACAATTGAAAACTTGACTAATTTGAATAATATTATTAATCTAAATTGTAATCTGATATTTTTTTTATGAATTTTATTGATTGTATTCAAAATCATTATTGTAGAAATTATTGGTTGTATTTTAAAATTTCTTATATTGTTAATTGTGTATGCCCTGACGGGTAGTTTTTTGAGATACATATCCTACTGTAAGACCACACATCACCAAAAAATACGCAAATAAATACTTTGACTTTGACTTTGACTTTAATAATATCAAAAGATAGAATAGAACCAACAAGCGTATAATATTTTAACGTGATGTACCTGTGTGAGTGTAATGAGGGTGTGTGTAAGGAGGTGAGTAAAAAGAGATGAGTGTGTTGTAGGGTTGTGGCTGCGTGTTGTGTTATGTGTAAGTTGTGTTGTGTGTGTGGTGCGTTGTGTGTGTGGTGTGATGTGTGTGTAAGTGTGCGGTGTGTTGTGTGTGTAGGTAAGTGTGTGTTGTGTTGCGTTGAGGGCAGCGATCAACATTCGGCTGCAAGATTTGACTAGAACGATCGATGATCACACATTAAAGGGGTTTGACGAGCTCCTCTGTACTGTCGTAGTCAAGCGACATTAGATATTCCTTCACTTTGTGTTTGCATTTATGAGTGTTTAGAGAATGGATGTTGAGTTTTGTGTGCATTGAACCGGTTATGCTATAGTATTACACAGTTCTTGAGATGTGGAGGTTTGGTATGCAGCTGCTTCATGTAAAACTGGTTTTCAGCTGCACCCGGTTAGACTGAACACTCAACTTAACATACTGCAAAAAATGGATAGACAGATGATAAAATGTGCCCAAAACGTTTTTCAAAATACGACTCAGTTATGTTTGAAGTGTAGGTTTTCTACCGAGTAGGAAAGGTAAACATGTTATGTTAAACTTTAGCTTGAAACCCAAGGTGATGGTGTTAAATGTGTCTGGTAATTTATTCAGGGAGAAGTTCCGGCAAGTCTGAGTGATTTCCCCGCGGGCCACGTCTTGGCCACCATCCCGAATGGTCCAGCGGAGGCACGTGCACTCAAACTGGACGTATGGAAACGTTTTCTATTTGTTCGAAGTTTCGCAACAAACATAAATGTTTTGTGGACTGTATTAAAGTTTTCGTGTGTTTCTGACAAACACATTGACATGGATATTGCAGTTTTCTTGTATTAAAAAAAAACAAAGATAAAACGTGGCGTGCCCCAGGGCTACAGCAAATTAAGTAGGTGAGCAGGTTCGCAAAACTGCCTTCCTTCACTGTTTTACCAACCATCCAAGCGCAATTCTTTTTTGTTTCTACTTATTCTTCAATAACACCACAACGTTGTTTTAACACATCACCTAGGTACTTACTCAATCTAACATTTGTGGTTACACCGCAAGCTTCGTAAGAAACTATTCCATTTTAACTAATGTATAAAATTATCGTGTTTATTCAACTCCTCCGAAATGTTTTTTTTTGTATGTTCAGGAGGTCTGAGATCGCACTTAAAACAAATTCATACCCCAGAGCAATTATATTATAAGAAAAAAAGTTGTACATTAGGTTACCTAAGCAACATTCGATCTTCAAAATCGGTACGCTAACGCATGCACGCGTCCGTTGACGGCGCGATGCGACATTGAGGTCAAGTGTGGCTAATTAGCCACGTTTTAACGTGTCGCTTGCTGAGTGCTTATAACCTATCTACACCTTTTTACTTATAATATGAGTGTGTGAGTGTGTGTGCTGACAGTATATTTAAGCCTAATGTGACGTCACGTTATCATGTTCATCTAAATCCTTCGAACACAATCCAAGTGTCAAACTAACATTTCTAATTTATAACGAAAGTATAAGTTCTACAGACGTTTTGACACCAGACATACAGACGGGTGTGGTCATACATTTTGTAGATTTCCCCCGGGCAGGCCGTATAGGTACTACATATTTTGGTTTACGGAGGCGTAAGTAAATGGATTGTACACATGCATCTCAATATTGAATTGGTATACTGTACAGGGAAAAGAAACTGTTGTTGATCGACAAGGTCTTTTGCTAGTCGATACATTATATTATATGTCGCGGAAAGCGATATTCTTGAATAATAAGTTGTGAAGTTGATTAACTTACTACAGAGTCTATGGTGACCAGCGTGACGTTACTTGTCATTTGAAATGGCGCGAATGTGTTTTTGGTAATGTCACGTGGACAGAGTCATGCTGGTGTGTGGGAGCTGGGCAGAGCTCAGATTGGTTTGAGGCACCAACGAAGACACACGTTCAGTACGAAACTGTCAGTTACCTATTTGAGTTTATGTTTTGTGATTACGATTGTTAAGTGAGGTTATTACTGCAATGAAGATTGTTCTTCTACGAGTAAGTTATGAACTTGGTACTACGAAACCCCTATCGGTGTCAGCTCATCGCTCAGCCATCGCTGACGTCGACATATAAAATAAAGACAAATTAAGGTGCGTCCATTTGTTGCTACTATTATTTTCTAGACATAACATAAGAACACTTTTCTGCAAGTGCGCACACTGGCGCAGATATTGCAAGTAACAAACTGAGACTCCTGAACACTGCTTCTCGGTATCTGGAGTCCATTGCCACTCCAAGCACTATCTCCCAAGATTATTTAAAATAAGAAATATTACATTATTTTATTTTAGTTTATCTGTGTTCTTGTTTGTTTATTTCTATTTAATTATTATTACTTACTTTTGGTATTATTTCGATTCTATATTTCCTCAACCAATAGCTTGTATGTTTAGTTATTAACTCTTAGTATAAGTTGGTTAAAAAAAAAAAAATGAAAAATAAATTATATTTTAAACAAAACTAACTCTTTGACAGTTAATCGTTGAACATTTTGCCTAGTGACCATGACTATGAACTGTCAGCGGAGATACGCAATACAGCCTTACTGGCATGCCCGTTTATATGTGGTAAAGCTGGTGGGTACCAAGCTTCATACCCTGGCCCACCGTCGCAATGTTGCATGTCTGTCGGTCTTTTACAAACTGTATTTTGGTGATTGTGCTCTAGAGCTCCACAACTTCATTCCATCATCTCCTTTCTTCCATCGGGAATCCAGACGTACTGCAAGTTATCACCCATTCCTTGTAGATGTTCCACACATTCGCACGAAGCGCTTTGCTTGTTCCTTCATTATGCGCACAGCCAAGGAGTAAAATTCCCTGCCTGCATCAGTGTTCCCGAGTTCATATGACCCCAATCTGTTTAAGTCGCGAGTTATTTTGGGTAAGCTCGTTCCATCGTCGACCTCATCTCTGACCGCAGGACAAGATTGAGGTCAAGTCTAGACCTATTATAATAAATAAATAAATAAATATTCCACAACTTTTCACACAACGCCATTTAGTCCCAAGTTAAGCTTGAGAGCTTGTGATATGGGTACTAAACAGCTGATAAACACATATATATTTCAAAATACATACATATTATAGATAAATTACACACAGACACAGAACAAATGATCGTGCTCATCACACAAACATTTGTCCTGGGTGAGAATCGAACCCACGACCTCCGGCATAGCAGTCAGAGTCACTAACTACTAGACCAACAGGCCAGTCAAATTATTATATATATATAAAAAATATACAACGCTGACTTATATTCGTAAGGCTGTGACTCCAAGATTTAAATGATAATCTAGGACAGGATAACGAAGAAGAAGCCATGTCCCATGACATGTATCTTAAACACAAACGCAGGTCACCTAGACCCAGGTCTTGTTTACTCCGTGTCTGCACACTGAAGTGCTCGATCGATTAGGATTTCCTCGAAGGAATTTATTTCTTGCTAATTTATGCATGTTGAGTGTGTGAGGGAACCTCATTGATTTCCCGTGAGGAAGTTGTATTGATGAGTGGATTGATTTTGGTTTGCTTTAATAATTGGATTTGTGTACTTGTTTTTCTTTGATAAAAGTACCTATGGTCAGAAGGGTATTGAGCTATAATTGATATGAGTGAGTTACTCTTATAATATACTTAATTACAATATAATAATAAATATTTATTTCAAATTAAGTCCATCTTCTTTTGTTAAGCAAATCTCCTTTCTCTTTTTCCCATCAAAAACACGGTAAAAGACTGTTGTTTTGGGGGACTGCCTTATGTAATTTCTAAGTGCTGATCCCGAGTCTAATTAGCAATAACGACTTTTGATTTTAATTGTGTATCTATGGTCAATGTCGTGCATGTGCCAACGCTTAGTTTAATATGGTCTGAAATGTTAACCGAGCGAGTAGAAGTAAGAAAACGGTTAATTAGCTATGTTTAGTTAAACCTCACTCAGATCGCAGGTAAACATAAAAACTTTACACGAGTATTTAATAAATAAGGCAACAGTTTCGCTCTCGTTAATTAGTTTAGTTTTATAAAGTGCAGTAATTAAAGTACAGCTCATTTATTAAGAGGTCAGAGTGCTTGATTTCCCGCGAGCTGGCTCCTTTGCGGGACCATGCGGGATAGCTGATGTGCAACAGAATAAACTACTTTTTTTTCTTACCGTTTCTTGTGTAGGGAGGTATTAAATTAAGAGTTACGACTATCTTCGCGACTACGGGATAACAAACAGTGGGATGAACAGTATTCTTCATGAATAAACGTTAAATTACACACACACATACACGCACACACACACACACACAAACACATACACTAAACATAACGTCACGCCTGTAGTACAAAAGTGAGGTGTAATTCCAGACGGAAAACTCAATAAAACTTGGCCCAACCCGGGGATCGATAACCCAGGACCTCATGCTCTGCATTGAGATTTTCCTATTTTTATTGAGAGCCCTATTACATAGGACTTAAACATAATTGGCGAAATGTGGGTGTACTACCAGGTACACCTCTGCCTAACCCTTGGGGGATTACAGGCGTGATGTTATGTTATGGAATATCTGTTTATTACGTCGTTAAATATTAGCCAAAGTTCAGCCCACAAGACGCCTATGAGCTAATAATAAGAGTATCTACTCCTATATCCACTATCGAAGTTGCACCCAAGCTGCAACTTTAAACTTAGCTTAGGTTTATGACACAAACTACAAACTCAGTTTTAGTTGTCCGAAGTTAACAACGAGCGAACTTCAACGAGACTTTTTGTAAAGTTGTTACAAGAATTGAGTTACAATTTCTGAGAAAGATAACATTGTCTTGCCTTTGGGGAGTTTCGTTATGAAATTTAACGGTTTAGTGGTTGTTTTATGATAAACATGGCGGCAGGTTGAGACGAGTCCTGGGGGAGTCTGGGGTGACAGATGTGAAGGTCAGTTTGAAGGATAACTGTTCAGTTGATGGAAGGGTTTACATTTATTATTATTTTCGTTGGGGTAATTTAACTCAGTGATTTGGGTTTATTGATAAGATCTTTGTACAGACGCCAGCTCGCCAATGTTTCAAATTTCTTTGATAGGTTTCCAACGTTATTCGAAACAAAATAAAGTTCATGTTTAATTGGGAAAATTTGACAGTTTAGGGTAGTTTGATGTGCTGGCGTCAGTACATTATTCTAAAGCATTGTAGCGCTTTATGTTTACAAACTTTACTTGTTAACACTCTGTTTGCTACTTTAGTTTTTAAAATGTTAGTTTTTTTGAGATTTAAACATAAAGTAGATACCCCATGTTGCTTCTCTATCTCTTAGTATTATTGCTTGGTAACCAGCCGATATATAAGTGGTCCCTTTTCTAGTGTAGGTAATGCTTTAAGGAAACATGATGGCTACTAGTCAGTCTTATGTTTTAAGCTAATTGCTTTTATTTGCAACAATAACATTACACTTTACGCTTGTATTCCCCGAAAGGTCAGCCTCAGCCAGAGGTGTAGGTACAGAGGCCAGCACATCAAGCTACCTCAATGTGTCAAATTTCTTTGATAGCTTTCAAATACAACAAGGTGCATGTTCAATTGGGAAAATTTGACAATTTGGGTTAGCTTGATGTGCCACTGTACCTTAAGTAAGTACACCCACATTTCGCTAGTTCTGTTTAAATCCGCTTGAACTCCTGTTTTGTTATGGTTTTATGACAGTTTTAAATTCTAAAATGGATTCCAGCAGATGTATTAAGCCAGATATTACTTTAGCTGCGGTTTTCCACATTTACGATCAGCAAGGGAACATCGTCCCGTTTACCGCAACTTCGAACACTGCTTATCCCAGCGAACACGACCGTGATGAATGTTCTTATATTTTTAAGTCAGGGTTGCCAACTTATAAGGCTTTATCGCATAGTTCTAGTAACTAAAGCCTAAATATTATTGAACTGTTGCACAGTGTAAAAACACAATGTTTTTTTGTTTTTACTTGTGCCTACTGCTGTGCATAAATAGGCGAACAAACACAAAAAGGCACCTTTAATTAACATAACATCACGCCTGTATTCCGGAAAAATTGGGCTGAGGTGTACAAAATCAAAATCAAAAGTCATTTATTCAAATTAGGCTGAGGATCAGCACTTTTTGAACGTCAAAAATAACATAAGACAGTCCCCCAAAACGCCCGCCCTTCGCCACTTTCTAGTGTTTTTGCTGGGAAGAAGAAGTGGCGGAACAAACTCCCCAGCAACACGTCTGTCTGATATGTAAGAAGAACAGTTTAAACAGCATTGGTAATTAATAAACGTACCTACTCATTTAAATAAAATTAAATAATTTGCTACATGCTAGCTAGCACACACCAATATACAAGACAGTAGTAATAAGAATAGTAAGTACCGACAACTACATACATACAGCCACATTTCGTCAGTTTGGTTTAAGTCCCATGTAATAAGGGGCGAGCCTTTTGCCATCAATCGGGCTCGAATCCAGACTCCGGGCTGAAACTCAGAAATTCCAGATGGAAAAACTCAATAACGCTTCGCCCGACCCGAGATCGAACCCAGGACCTCATGCTCAGCAGTAGCGCTTGCGACCACTAGACCAACGATGCATTATTTCTCCTAAAGGTAACAATATAATAAGTGCTCTTCCCCATAGCAGGTATCGAACAAGATGTCTACCTACCCAATTTAATTAGTATCAAAGACGGCCACATACCGGCTGTCTACACCATCATAACCCACATTTTCACCGAAATTTGCGGTCGGCAGCCCTGTTTGCAGCGAAGAAGGAATATTTTAAAATGTTGGCACCAACCCGGGCTCCTCCAGCCACATATTTCAGGCATCCATTTAATTTTGTATCAAAGCGAGACATTGTAGCTTTACACTTTTTAACTTGCTTTATTGCTTCTCCGAGGAAATAATATAACTTTGTTATGACTGCGGTTGTAAACGTAATAATATAAATTGTTTACTTCTCTGGGAACGTTATTGGATTTCTAGGAATTGTTCTGGCAATTAAACAATCTTCTTTGAGTGGGATTTTTTCAGACGAAGAACTGTGGCGTTCCGAAAATTCGTTAGGTATGAGATTATGTCAAGTGGATGTGTTGCGGTGATCTCCAAAAAGCCTAGCCTTAACCAAAACAATTGTGTTATCTTTCTTCAACATCCCTGATGTACGCTTCACCATCATTGATTGCACCACTGCTTACCATTAGGTGGGATTGCAGTCAAGCCCTAGTTTATACCATTAAGAAAAAGTGAATTTAACCTAGTAGAATAACAAAGTAAAATAAATAAAAAAAGTGTTTTTACCTACATCAGTGATATTAATGGTATTCTAAGGTCTCACGACGCAGTGTATAAACTAACTTTAATTGTATAAACTAGTGCTTAACTTCGATTACACTTGATGATAAGCAGTTGTGATAGAGTCATCGTGGCAAACCATATAATATATATTTTGATTTGATTTGATAACAAATGTTTATATTGGTCGCGATTCATACTGGTCCGATCACTATATTTACAGCCTTTCCTTATTGAGTGTAATCACAATATTAAAACCACACCAAACCTTTTAACCTTTCCTTATTTAACACAGTAGGTACTAATTTACCAGCAACTCCGTATCCGAAAGAGATACCTTTAGTAGTCTAGATATAGGTCCTCCTTGAGCTCAATGGAGCGCTTCCGAGAGCGTCTGCTGAGAGGCAGCCCCAAGGTTCCCGATCAGTGAGCCGTTCCACCTCGCTTCACACACGATGCACCTCGAGACGTTTGTGATTAATTAAGATGCTACTCCCACGCCGGGAAAGGTTGTTAAAGGTATATAACTAACAAGGGATAAATCGTATCTTTTCGTTTGTTGTAAGTAATATAATATTCCACAACTTTCACAAAACGCCACCTAGTCCCAAGCTAAGCAGAGCTTGTGTTATGGTTACTTAACGACTGTTTAACAAAACTATATATTTCTAAATACATACATATTATAGATAAATTACACTGAGTCACAGAACAAATGATCGTGCTCATCACACAAACATTTGTCCTAAGTGGAAATCGAACCCACGACTTTCGGCATAGAAGTCAGGGCCATTAACTAATAGTCCATCAGGCCAGTCATTCGACCACCAAGCAGTAAGTAAGCTGTTATTTTTCGTCTGTCTTATCGTTATTTGTATTGAGTAGGTATACTTATCTTTTCTTTTGTTGTAGGTCTATTAATAGTCCTCAGTAGTTTCTTTATTTAATTCCATATGTATTACATACATGGTATAACCACAGTATAAATATTAATACAATAGGACGACGCCTTTGATCTCTGGAAAAATGCCGACACCGTCTACACGCGTTAGCCTTGTATAATACCTCCCGAACTACGAACATCGTTTTGTTCGCAGTTCGGGAGGGGCTTTTCCGCGTCTCGCCCCCCACACCCCGCACGATTGCCCTGTCTAGACGGCATCGACGACTGTAGGTTTTTTAGACTGTGGTATAACAAAGAAAAATAAATATGGCTGCTGCCGGACATATCACAACGTAGAAGGAGGAATAGTCCTCTCTCCAAGTTTTGTAGTAGTAACTAGGAGACATGTAACATAACATCAAGCCTGTAATCCCCCAAGAGTTAGACAGACGAGTACCTGGTAGTAGGTAGGTACACCCACATTCCGGTAGTGATGTTTAATCCCCATGTAATAGGGGGCGAGCCTTTTGCCATCAACCGGGCACAGATCCAGACTCCAGGCTCCTTGCGATCTAGGTCTACCAATGAGTACTCAATACTTAGTTATTTATTGAATTCCATGTGTATTACATACGAAGTAAAAGATCAATAGGGTTCCTGTCAGACACAGCAAACTTTGGAAGAGGAATAGCCCCTTCCACTCTCTTAATTTTGTAGTAGTAAGAGACATTCGGTACTAATTGTAAACCGCCACTACAGTTCTCCCAAAGTGATAATGCGCATAGAAATATTCGTCACTGTTCGGCAACGGCCGTATTCCCCGAGTGTCGGATGACTATATGTATATAGAGTGGTTAAGTGCATTTTCTTCATGCATAATTAGGGCTCTTACGATTCAATGATTCGGGTGTTTCCGGGAATACGACAATTAGCGAAGATCTGCATGTGCATTATTAATTTGGGAATACTATAATAACTAATGCTACTATTGTCGAAAAATGTATTTAAATCCTAACCTTGCCGTGGAAGAAACACCTAGTTAGGAAAATTTTAATTAAAATCAAATTAAAAGTCATTTATTTAAATTATTCCCCATAACGCCCACCCTTCACCACTTCCTAGTGTTTTTACTGGGAAGAAGAAGTGGCGGAACAAACTCCCCAGCAACACGTCTATCTGCTATGTTAGAAGAACTTGAGTTTAAACAACATTAGTAATTAATAAACGTAATCATTTAAATTAAATAATTCGCTACCTGTTAGCTAATTCACACCAATATACATGATAGTAGCAATAATAATAGTAGGTTGATTTATTGCGTCAACTAAACTCAAGCAAAAAAGTGTGATCATTATCACCTGAACCCTTACCTTTTATGGCTGTTGGTAAATTTTCTGAGTACTGGCAACACAGTCAATAAGTGCAGACTTTGAATTTAAACATATGTTAAAGTGCTTCAATGTCTTATGTCCAACTAAATTCAGTCTCAGTATTTTCTTTCTCCAATTTCCTATAAGTAACAGACATAAAGTGTGTCAGTATTCGGTATGATAGTTGTACTTAAAATACTATTTTGTGCCTATTTATTTCCAGGGTCATCAGATATCCGCTATTGGGTTCAAGGCCCGCACTATTTGCCATATCTTCGGATCAAAGCACCACGTCCTAGATTTCAATACTCAAACTCCAAGCTTACGAAGTTCGGGTACTCGCCATTCATCTGCCGTTAACACATCCGACGGAACCCGCTTGCCGAGTACTTCCTACTATTCCCTTGCCAAATGTCGCACTCTACTGAACCCTAACGTATTCTGATGACACCACCTCTATTTTGATGACAGTAAGGTCGGATTTGGCATGGTAGTTGGATCTTGGAAGTTTGCTGAAACAATTTCCCTGTGACGGTGCTTTCTTTATGCGCACGTTTCTTCGAGACACTTTATTGGGCCTCTCTAATGCGTTCCGAAGGACTCATGAGGGAGAAAAATGAGTCTCGTAATGGGAATAATTCTAAAATACGGGTCTTACAATTGCGTGTACTGCATTAAATTCACCCCTGTGTTCTGTACCAGAAGATGTGGATAATTAATGACATAAACCATCAGGCGGTGACATTACATCACGCCTTTATTCCTGAAGGGCTAAGCAGAGGGATCCAAAGTAAAACCCATTTTTGTCAGTTCGATGTTGTCAGGGCCGGGCCCAATTACTGACAAATGCGTGCACTGACTGGAATGGTCCACTTATATCTGTGTGGTAGATAATGTTTGGATTTTAAAAGAGAGAGAGAGAGATTCTGAGTTTGTGTTTTTTCAGAGTAGTAAGATAGAAAACACCGATCTCATCTACTTTAAAAATAAGTTTGCAGGTTTGAATATTTAGAAATATATAAGAATGTTTATCAGTTGTTTAGTACGACCCATAACACAAGCTCTGCTTAGCTTGGGACTAGATGGCGTTGTGTGTAAGATGTGAAATATAATTATTATTTACTATCTAACAATAATCCGGCGCAAAGCCAGACTCTGGGCTGTTACGGAGAATAGGATTTCTCCGTTGTGGTTTTCTATGGAAAATAGAAACACGTTACTCGATCCGGGAATCGAATCCAGACCCTCAACAGTAGCCCTGTCGACCACTAGGGCCACAAAGTGAAGGTCATTGCTAAAATAAGTTGTGTGCAATTAATAATTTCAATAACAAACAAGCCTAAAACAGTGAAAAAGGCATTCCATAAATAAATCAATAATTAAAATATCAGAGAATTATGATTCTAGCTTAGAGTCACCGTCATCAGACAAACCATTGCTCAACTATATATATTGGGGTTGGCTTTCAGTTTATCTGAATGCAGTTTAAGAGCAATGTTTTATGGAGAGACTACCTCTTGCTTAGACTATCTATAACTTATATTATGTTTTCATCAATACAAACCATCATAATTTCTCACAATCACGGGGCTGGGTGTTGGTTAACAACGGGCCACAGACATCAAGTAAAGATCCAATAAGACAGCAAAAAGTCAAAAATAGAAGAGATTTAATTACGTGTTATAGCTAGCTAGCTGCGTAGCGTGATGTCGGCTGTGAAGTACGTGCGGTCGCAATGAAGTGCCTGGAGTACTCCCCCGACTTTAATGAACGCGAATGAGGACGAATTTAGATGAAATAACGTGAATTACTAGTGAGGTTGCGTTTAAAATGTTCCTGATATAGGTATACCTTGTATGTGCTGCAAGGCTTCACAGAGACGGACTGTGAGTTTGTGGGCGCCTGTAGTACTAATGCTACTTAAGGCCTTCCTTATTTACCAAGTAAATGCTATTTGAAATGTTTTTGTTTTTAAATACTTAGGTACACAATATTGTCCATTGTCATCATTCTAAGTTTGGTCGGCTCTAGCCTGATATGAGGCATATAACTCATATAAAGATCCACCGCTGAAGTTACTTTATATAGGTATTCATTTTGAAGTAAATAATAAAGTATGATCTATTAACGGCTAAATATACCTGCGGGTTGATTGAGAGTTAAGCTATGCATTTCTTGTTACATAAACTTACTCCTGTTTTCCGTGGAGATAAGCAGACCTTACAGCACTATTATTCTGTAAGAATCGCTAGGAAATGCTTGACTTAACGGGGTTCACTATTATACATAGTGTATAATAGTGAACCCCGTTAAGTCTAACGCACTGTTTTACGCATTTAATCTTTCTGACGACCATTACCGATAAGGTCAATGTTCTAAGGCTTCCACCAGCGTTTCCACTTACACCTTCCTTATTCAATAAATATTTGATCTTATTTCCAAGTATCTTCTTTCCATTCCTTTGTGTTATTATTGTTATAACCGGATTGTTGAGAGTTATATTGTTAATCCACAGGTGCGGCCTCCGCATGTAGATAATCCCTTAATCTCTGCTGACGTCACCCGCTGGAGGGGACTTTGTTTTTATATACGGTTTTAATATGCGAAATGTTTGAGTTGTTGTTTGTTATTTAGGTACGAGATGCAAATATATGATGTATTCTGGACGTAGAAAGAGGGGTTCGTGGTTAAATAATAACACTAGGACTGTCCAGGGATGGGTATTATTTGCCCATTTGTACATCTCCGTCAGTTGTTTTGATAGTCAGAGGTCCAAATATCTTACAACCAGTTTTATGTAGAGGTATCATGTTACCCAGTTACTGGGTTGTAAAGGTCAGATAGGCAATCATCTTTGAAAAATGTTAGTATTCAGATGCATATTTGAAGCCGTCCCGAATACAGTTGGGAAAAGGCAGGCAGACACAGATTGAGATATTTTAAAATACTACATTGTCTCTAGATATAGCACTCACATTTTCATCAGTTAATTCAAATAATAATAATAGTTAATTTAATTTAATAAGGCGATTCTAATGCCATTAACCGAGCACAAATCTATTTTTATTACCTACAGAATCGAAAGCAGTTCATTCTTATGTTGTAAATTCTATTTAGTGATAGATCCTGAATGTTTGTCGTAGTTCTTTAATTCGTCGTGGTTGGCTTGTGAGGTCTAAATATCGCAAAAATCTTTGTTTATTATAGACAGCTTTCATTTAACTTATGATACCTTCTCATCTTATGATCTTATTCACTCGTGAATACAGAAAACTCACTACATCACTTATCTGCTAATTTAAACGAGCTCACAAACTTTAACCCTAATTCTTTCTTAGGACAAGAAACACTGAACGCACACACTCGGATATTCCATACAATATTTACTTCAATTAATCTTCGTAGATTAAATCGAAACACAAAAAAAAAACAGAGAATTTATCATAAAACACATCACGGTAAACAAATTTTCGAAGGTAATTGGTTTATTCGTCGCGGAAACAAATAAAGTGTACGCACATAAAGGAAATTTATTTAATATTCAAACTCGAATAATTTTTTATTGGAAACGTTTTTGATTGATTTTTAAATAATAATAATAATAATAATAAATTTATTTGTAAGAATATTGTTTTACAAGATGTTACACGCAATTTTATGTCCAAAATATTCTGCTGTTTCCAGCGTACAAATATTTTTCAAGGATTAAATCAATTTGAAGGAATTACATAGGTACATGTCAAATGCATACTAATTAAAATGTCAAGAGTTATCGAATACAATATTAACGGAATACTAGATAATTATGTCAGGAGTTATTAATACAATGTCAAGGCAATCTAAATTATAATATCAAGAGTTCTCAGATAAAATGTCAAGGAATATAAAATATGTCAGGAATGAGTAAATACAATATATAAAGTAATTCAAAACAATGTCACATAGGTATTAAATTAAATTCAATGATTATAAGTATATGGGCAAGTCGTCGTCCAATTTAAATTTAGAGTCAAACTTTTCATTGAAGAACTCATCAGTTGAGTAATAACACTTAGACAATAGGAAGTCAAATAATTTCTTTTTAAAATTCAAGAAATTTAGATCTTTAAAAACATTGGGTAATTTATTATAAATACGAATAGCCATACAGTAAACGTTATTTGAAAATAGTTTAATTCTTTGTTGGGGTACACATAATTTGTGGATATCTCTACTTTTTCTTATTACAACATTATTATGTAATTTGAATAAACCTATGTTCCTACGCACAAAGATACAAAGTTCAAATATATATAATGATGGTAGTGGTAGTATTTTTAAACTTTTAAACAGTGGAACACAGCTGTCCAACGGTTGGGCTTTGGTTATTGAACGAATACATTTTTTTTGGGCTCGGAATGCTTTAATAATATCAACAGAATTGCCCCATATGATAACACCGTAACGAAGAATTGAAGCTACGTAACCATGATACGCATAAAGTGCTGCGTTGATACCAGCTATGCGAGTTATTCTGCCTAAAACAAACACAAATCTTTGCAGTTTAGTACATAATTTGTCAATATGTTCTTTCCAGTTGCAATGTTTATCCAAAGTTATACCTAAGAAAGTAGCATTTTCAACCTCTTCTATAGTGTCACTTTCATATCTTATTTTTAATCCGTAGGATAATCATAGGATAAATCTGTAGGATATAAAATATTTTCGTTCGGAGTGTGGCCAGTCGCGCGTGAAGGCTTGGAAACTGTATACATATGTAGTTTTAACACAATTTGACAATCGTTAATGTTATAAAAGTCTTGTTTTTTGTACGACTTTACTTTTGGGATAGTGGTCGCAAGTGCTACAAACTGCTAAGCGTGAGGTTTTGGGTTCGAATCGCAAGTCGGTTAGTGTTATTGGATGTTCTATGTTAAACCAAGTAGCAGATTTTGGGATTCTGTTCATTTGACAGCAATATGCTAACTATATTTACCTTACCCTTCCCCCCTTCCCCTTTACCTTTTCCTTTTTTTTTTTTTTTTTTTTTTTTTTTTTTTTTTTTTTTTTTTTTTTTTTTTTTTTTTTTTTTACTAAATATATTTACCTATTACATAAGACCTAGCGTGATATACTTGCGAGATTAGGCTAGTTCACTACATTTTAGTTTTTGTAATTATATTTTTAAAAATAACGGTGATACATCGAGTCAAAATGTCTCATGACGTCACTATCCCGTACAGTTTATTCTGAATTGTGGCGTCACTAGCCCCTTATCCTTATTTTTAATGCACTTAATCTGAGTAGTTTTTCATCAATTTGAAAAAGCAAAAAAAAATACTTGTGTATTTTTTTTTATATCTAACTGATGAACTAAATATAAATTTGATATTCATAAACCGACCACATGTTGATTGTAGGTGCACTGTAAGTCAACCACAGTCTTACCCTTCGGACAATAGAAGTGAAAATTGACTTTACTTCTATCGAAATGAAAATGAAAATTCATTCAGACAAATTAGGCTGAGAATCAGCACTTTTTGAAAGTCAAAATCACATAATACAGTCCCTCAATTGCCCGCCCTTCCTATGAGAGTCTAAGCCAGATGTGGGTTCACCAAATACCATTCTTTCTACAAAAAAAAAACTACATATATCACATATTCCCACAGTAAATAAACAAGGTTAACGTTCTAATTCCATTATATTATCCAGTGGGTCATAAGCCGCCGCCATTTTAAATAAAGGCAAGGCTATTGAGAGTGGGTCGCGGAAGCGTTTTGGGGATTATCAGTAATCCCCGGGCGGCGGGGATTCACGAGTTACTTTTTAAGAATCACAAATAATCGCTAAGTCAAGGTGGAAGGGGGAGGGTGAACAATTTTGATACTTTATGGATGTTTTCCTGTTGTTACAAAGGCTTGAAGGGGATCAATAATTCTGTACAGGCTTACCAGTTTTATTCTTGTGCCTACGAGCTACGGGGGCAAGTTCAAGGCAGTACGTTACGCACCGTAATACTTACCTAACTAAATTAACATACTGTGAATACATTAAAATTTGAACACGGTAAGCCTAATTTAATGTCCATGATAGCCAAAATAATAAAAACCACACGTGACACAGGTCGATTATAGGTTATGATGGGTGACCATTAATTAGATACACATCAAGACCCCGTGCCTCGAAAAGCACGATAAGCCGTTGGTCCCAGCTATAATTTGTAGATCTTTAACAGTCGTTAACCCTGATTGTCTGTCAACCAGTTTAACCAGGGGGTATCTTGTTACCGGGTGACTGAGTGGCTTGTTACCCGGCCACTGGGTTATGGAGGCCAAATAGCCACAGTCTGAATAGGTTAAACTGGAAGCCTACCTCAAAATGGTTGGGAAAAGACAGGCAGATGATGACAGCATGATAGAAAGATTGGAAGAGAGAGAGAGAGAGAGGAGACAGAGAGAGAAAGAGTAGACAGAGAGAGAGGAGACAGAGAGAGAGAGAGGAGACAGAGAGAGAGAGGAGACAGAGACAGAGAGGAGACAGAGACAGAGAGGAGACAGATAAGAGAGAGAGGAGACACAGAGAGAGAGAGAGAGAGGAGACAGAGAGAGAGAGAAGAGACAGAGAGATAGAACGAGAGGAGACAGAGAGAGAGAGAGAGAGAGAGGAGACAGAGAGAGAGAGAGATAGAGGAGACAGAGAGAGAGAGAGAGAGGAGACAGAGAGAGAGAGAGAGGAAACAGAGAGAGAGAGAGGAGTGGTGGAGTGAAATTCTCTGCTGGAGTCGGTGTTTCCTGATAGCTACAACTTAGGGGTCTTCAAGTCAAGAGTGAACAGGTTGCTTCTAGGCAAGCGTGCTTCCTGACCATCAGGTGAAATAGTGGTCAAACGCGTTCTTATCAGCAACAAAAGAAAACTCCATAAGTATGTTTTTTTTCTAGTCTTTATTCATCCTGTTTTTTGAGTAAATTGCTGTTTATTCAGATGCATTCGACTAAATGGAAAGCCGACCTAAAATAGTTCATGCAACGAGTCTCTGAGGTGCGGGATTTAGGAGTTGCTGTCACTCCTGAATGAATGATGACGAGTAATTTGATGGGCTTTTCCAGGATTTATTCTCCTGTGTGGTTCAAATTAGTTCAGACCTTAAGAACTTTCATACGTAATCATAAAGCCAATAAAGTAGGTCACAAAATAAACAGAAAAACGTAACAGAAACTAATTTCAGCAAAACCTCTAAAAATGTTAAAAACTTGGCAAATCCGGTCATAACTAACAAATTATAATTTTCTCGTGTACAGCGTCCGGACGCGGCACGGGATTCGGAATTAAAACCGTCCACTCTGATACAATTGTCGGGACCGGCAATAACTGTGGCGGGCGACGTTCACCACTTTTTTTGTAACGCGCGAATGTCCATTCTCGAGCACATTCTAGGTTTAATATTATGACTTACTCTTATTGTGCCTTTTTCTGTCGGTTTTCAATTAGAATGAGCTTGTATTTGAATACTGGGAGGTAGTGTTTGAATATAGGGTTTCACGGCGACTTTGTAGATATGTTTGTTACATTTTAAATTGGATAAAGATATATGATCTGTTAGATTGGTTATAGCGGAATGTGGAAGTGTACTATATCATATAAGACAGTTTGAAATTAGAAAGAAAACCGATAATTTAGGGCAATATCATTATTTTTAAATATATAATTATATTATGCCTCCACTTTGATTTAACAGCCTGAGCCTGCAGTGGTGACCACGCACTAGGTTTTAGGTAATTTAGGGCCCCTAACAGTAAAATAGGGATTACCGACAATTCGTTTGTTTTTCACCTAAAGTTACCGCAAGCTAGGAGCTTCTGTAACAATACTATCAACCTTCATTCAACGGAGGCAGTCGGTGGCATGTGGTGACATAATTGTAGCTAGTATGAAGATGGTTGTTGGGTATTTCTGTAAAAGTAAACAATACTCTTAATGTGATTATTTCCCTAAATAATCATACTGGACTCCCCCGACATTTCACACTCAGCGAGGCAGCTAAGCGACCAGTTCGAATATTTTTCCGGCAATAATTATTCATAATGCTCCGCAATCAACCCTCTGGAGACTTGCGGGACGAGAGGGGGAAGATTAATTTGTTTTCATTCAATTAGCCGCACCCTATTTGATTGGGATTAATCATGTTTGCCCTTGATTCGTTACCGAACCTTATTAGTTTGATCGTTTGGTGTCTGTTCGATACTGTTTGTGTTAAGTTTTAATGATGCTGGTAATGTACCCTTTTTGGATTTTGATTAGCAGTACGACCCCTTGATTTCTCTGTAACCACTACAGTTAACAGCCAAAGGGTCAACCAATTAAGTACTACTGAGAGGTTGTGCATGAGTGAGCCGATCCAATTTGTTTTGCTATTACGACGCACATATCAACATCAAAAGCTGTCGTGACATTAAAAAGGGACCTATAAAAATAAATAAATCATACAATCTTCAATCTCATTGCATTACAACCCATCAAGGGTATTATTGCCATCTAAATTGTTGCGAAAAATCACGGAAATTTAAATAAAACGCATAAAGTCGGGATCGTTAAAATCTCTGGGTGTCGTGGATGTAAAGCTGGCTCGTAAACCAGGAGTTTTACGAATTATTGTCATCCGTAATTCTTCTGGCATGCCAGTGGTACAATGTACTGGCAATTGAGGAGTGTGGCGTGTGTAAGTGTTCTTGTCAGACAATCTTTTTTTATGTTATAGGTTGGTGAACATCCGAAGGGCTCATCAAATGATAAGTTACACCTGCTCACTTATGAGTTTGAAGATGCGTTCCCAAAAGTTGATAAGTCATTTTTATGTTGTTTTCTTTGCTAACCAGCTTTATAACGTGTCTCATACTTAAACACAGGTAGGTACGTCTGTTCATTTTTGAGACAAAATTGTCTACTTATATTCATTCATTAGTAACATATACGCATGTAATTCCCGATGGGTTAGGCGAGCCTCTAGCCATGAACCGGATATACAATTCACACACCGGGGTTTGTGCCCGGAACTCACAATTCCTATAAGTTAATTCCAGTTGAAAAAACTCACACACAAACACACACACAAACACACAGACACAAACGCTGTAACGTTGTACAGTAAGTACACTGTCTCTAAATTATATGCAAGTAAATTTTAACTAATTACGATTATGGTCAAGTCATCGTAATCATCACACATCACCTACTGCGCCGGTATACTTTTGTCTCACTCGCTCGCGTGATTAGGAACCTGTTTGTCTCCCACTCCATACGTCTTATGCGCGGACGCAGCCGCGGACTGCGGCCCGCGTTGAGCCGGATTCAGCAGAATCGTCACTGGAGACGCACGTTCACCAACATTTACTTTTGCGTGACGTCACACGTGTGGTCTCCAAAGACACTTTATTCGCTGGTTCTTTCTTTTCATTTAAACTTTAATTTAAATTAACTTAGTGAACAGTGTTCCCCCCGTATTGGGTAAGTGTTGACAAATTCACGCTTTGCTTTCTCATGTGTCTTGAAGGTCAATGACTTGCAAATTATGTATTTCATCATCTTTTTTTTTACCTCAACTTTTAACTTCATTTCAACCTTAAACGCTAATTATTTGCTCACATCATTATCATTGTGTTCTAAATGTTTTAATCTGTGTAAATTCATTTAATGTATCTTTTCTTGTGAACTCCGATTCTGAAGGTGACCTTTACACACAACCGCCTTAAGCGCACAAGTACATCTGCCTTACGCTTATGCTTACGCTGCTGTGGTCACCGTCAGGAGAGGATAAGCTGGATAGTTAATAATCCACTGGACATGAATTCCAGGGTCCAAAGTTCCGGGTTCATTTGCCCCAAGAAGACCAGAAACCAACACCAAGGACCTTCCACCTCAGCCCTCGGGTCATCCGTCACCCAGGGACTACTCCTGAGCTCCGGCGTCGTCACTACGCGCTAAGCCAAGCCAGGGCAGTACTTAGTTGCACCTACTTCCTTAGAACGGGAATGTAAAAATTGACGGGCCTTAATACCCACCTACGACCCTTAATAAAAAAAATTATTGAAAGTGTTTAGTGGGTTTTATTAACTTCGTAGTTTTAATAAAAACTCACACGCTTCATTGGCGCCCTTATCGTGGTTCTTTTATGGTCAATTTTTTTTTCTGTTCTATGGAGGTAGTGGTACTTTTGGTGTTTTGTGTGTTTTGTGATTAGTTCTTTTATTTTTGTGAAACGTTTTACATTTTATTTTTGGTTGCATAGTAACTAAGGTGTACGTTACAAAAAGAATATTATACTTAATTAAGTAATTGTTTACGTTTCTAAGTACAGTCATGTTCACGCAATTGTAGCAATTTTAATGTACAGTCAGAGCACGATATAAGTTGCAAGTTTTAAAAAAAGAAAAAAAAAACTATATTTGCGTGTTTTAACCGTAACGATTTCTTCGTCATTCAAATTATCAAAGTATAGTCAGCAACATAATTTACTTAACATTTTTTTTTCTTGGTATTTTTTTTTGATAATTTCAACTTGTATCGAGTTTCGTTTGGTTGTGCGTACACATTAGTTGCAATTTTTTGTGCTTATTTTTATTATTTTTTAGTTGCAATTTTTTTTGCTGCTTTTCTTTCTGTGCTTTATTATTTCTTCTTATAGTGGAAAAACAACCAAGACGTTACTTAGTTATCAATTTAAATTGTAACAGACGGAGTATTTACTACTTGTTATTTTTTTCACTTTCCGAAATTGTTCAACACTTATCCAACTTTTATTATCTTTCATTCAACATTTTTTTTTTATTTTTTCTTTTCAATCATTTCTTTTAATCAACATTTAAAAAAAAAATACTTTAGAATGGCTTATCCCGTGAAGTTTATGTCACTTCAAAAGTCAGAGCTAGAGTATGAAGTTGCCATAAGGGGTGAAACACCAGCTGCCACAGTGCAGGAGTTGCGCAAACAAATAGCTAAATGTGGGCCATTATTTCCTTCAGAAGATGTTCTCACTAGCCCCTTTGAACCAACGGACGACTTAAATGGTGTGCTAGATGTTCTTGAAAAAGTTAACGTCACTTTAGAATCTACGTCATTAGATAAGAACACATTGCTTCGAACCCAAAACGTACTTAATCATCTATACCATCGGCTTAACCGCATTACTTGTGATGATAAATTAAGGGTAGACTTTGAACAATGTGCTTGCCTTTTCAAGAAGGCCATAATAAGACTTACGTCACTTAGTGATTCAACTTTAGACCCACTAGCTACAACTAGTAATGATTGCTTACCGGCTACTCTTCCGGCACCGGTTAACGTCACTGTTACCTGTGATGGTAATAATAATAGATTTGCGAAATTAAAATTTGACGGCAAGTCCTGCGTCCGGGCGTTCATTCAACGTTGCGAAGAAATTTGTGTAGCTAGAAGTATCTCACACGATAAAATTTTAACAAACGCTACCGACATATTTACCGGTGACGCACTACACTGGTACAGAAGTATTAGGGATACGGTTACGGGTTGGAACGATCTTACAGTGTCATTGAGACGTGATTTCGATCAGTCTGATTACGACTACAGATTGCTTGCAGAAATTCGGTCTCGCACACAGGGAGAAACGGAAAATATAGTTATCTACCTTTCCATTATGTCTGGACTTTTTTCACGTCTGACGAAAAAGTTATCAGAGGAAGATAAATTGGAAATTATACTCCACAACATCCGCCCAATCTATGCCAACACCCTTTCTTCCGTATCAGACATCAGATCTATTGACGAATTGCGAACCTTATGCCGAAATTATGAGGCTATTCAATCACGATTTTCTCAATTTAGGGAACCTCCAAAACCGTGTTCGAATACACTAGCCCCAGAGTTTGCATATTCAGGACAGTGTAATAGTAAGACCTACTCTAAATATAATAATAACTATAACACTTACAATAAACACTATTCTAAAAATAATAATATTAACCAAAATAAGCCTAATTCTAATAATAATACGGAACCTACCCTAGTTGATGCAGTTGAAAACTCTAAGTCTGACACGAAACAGCGTTACTGCCCACGTTGTCGTAATAATACACATAATCTGAGACAGTGTACTGCTAACAAAGATGAGGTGGTATGTTTTAGATGCGGCCACAAAGGTGTAAAGGCACCAGACTGTCCAAGTTGTCGCAAACAAAGCAACCCAAAAAATTAATTAATGAGAATTGTGCGAATAAAAACTTTGATAGCGAAGACTGGAAAAACTGGCTACAAACTATCAAGCTATTTTTCAAATCGTATAACATCTGCACAATTCTCGATGATAAAGGTGATCTCGATGATAGACCTTATGTTTCTGTTAAAATTAACGATCTCACTGTTTCGGGACTACTAGATTCTGGCTCTGCGGTCACGATTTTAGGCAACGGTGCTCATTCAGTGCTAGTTGCAAATGGCTTGCCACTTGTAGAATCAGATTACATTACAGTAACAGCCGCGGGAGGTCAAAATATAAAAAGTTTCGGTTACATAAATATACCCATTAATTTCGAAAAACAGTTTCATATATTAAAAGCGTATATAATCCCTCAAATAAAACGCAATCTTATTTTAGGTATAGATTTTTGGCGAAAATTTAAAATATGTCCAAAATTTATTGGTAGCATCGCCATGGCCAAAACCAATAATTGTTCTTTGGTCACTTCCCATCCAACCTTTATACAAAGTTATGAAAACCTAGATACGTCTCAGAAGCTTCTCGCTAACAATGTTATAAAACAGTTCGAGGACATTTCTTATCAGAACAAGGGCTTGGGCGTAACAGACATCATCACGCATCACATTAACACAGGTGACTCAGAACCAATTCGCCAACGATATTATCGCATATCACCGGAGAAGCAGCGTATATTGGTTGAACAGGTTGATGAGATGCTTTCGCTTGATGTGATCGAGCCATGTGAGAGTGCCTGGTCATCTCCTGTTCTGATTGTTACCAAGAAGAACGGTCAACCTCGTTTTTGCCTTGACAGTCGTAAACTCAATTCGGTCACAAAACGCGATGCATATAATCTACCCTATATTTCCGAGATCCTAGATAATCTAAGAGACGCGCGCTACTTGACTAGTATCGACTTATCAAAAGCATTTTGGCAGATTCCGATTGCTTTTGAGGATCGCGATAAGACCGCTTTTTACGTTCCCGGTAGTGGCACGTTTCGCTTTAAACGAACCGCTTTCGGCCTTACAAATGCACCAGCTACTCAGCAGCGTTTGGTTGACTTACTGTTTTCTAATTTCGATCACAAGGTGTTTGCCTACTTAGATGACATTATCATAATTTCAGAAGACTTCAATAGTCACGTGACACTACTTTTACGTGTACTCAATAAATTGAAACAGGCTAACTTAACCATAAACCTAGAGAAGTCCAAGTTTTTTAGTTCTCAGCTAAAATATCTGGGATATGTCGTTGATGGCTCTGGATTACGTACTGATCCAGCCAAGGTTGAGGCCATACTAAACTATCCGACACCAAATTGTAGTAAAGACCTCAAACGTTTCTTAGGAACTGCGACATGGTACAGACGCTTTGTTCCAAATTTCAGTACCATCGCTGGACCCCTTAATAAATTAACTTCATCCAAAAAAGGGACCCCTTCTTTTAAGTGGACTACTGAGGCGGACGATGCATTTCTTAAACTGAAAGAATGTCTGGTTTCTGCACCTGTTCTATCCTGCCCGGACTATACGAAACCATTCGAAGTGCATACGGATGCTAGTGACTACGGTATCGGTGCAATGCTTACTCAATCCATAGATAGCAAAGAACACCCTATTGCATACATGAGTAAGTCACTAACCGCTGCTGAGAAAAACTATAGCATAACCGAACGCGAAACCTTAGCCGTCATTACCGCACTTGAACATTGGCGTTGCTACATTGAGAACGGTCAACAGTTCACTGTTTACACGGATCACAGCGCTCTCAAATGGTTCTTATCCCTAAGTAACCCTACCGGTCGACTAGCCCGTTGGGGCGTACGTCTATCAGCCTTTAATCTTGTCATAAAACACCGACGTGGTGTTGATAACGTTATCCCAGATGCACTGTCCAGAATTGTTCCGGTTAGTTCAATAAACCTTGCAAACTCTTATTTAAGTACGAAAGACAGCTGGTACCAAAATATTTATAACGGTTGTAAAAATGACCCTTCAAAATTTCCAAATTTCATTTTTAAAAACAATTCCTTATTTAGACTCTCAAAAAATAAATACGAATTAACTTCAGAATTTTCGTGGAAAGAGGTCGTACCAACCGAATTTCGTGAGACCATAATTTATGAAAACCATTCTGAGCCCACGGCTGGACATATGGGCATTTTTTAAACTTACCGTCGTCTTGCTTTACGTTATTACTGGCCTGGTATGTACCAAGATGTCGTAAAGTTTATTGGTATTTGTGAAAAATGTTTAGCATACAAGTCCCAAAATCATAAAGTTTTAGGAGAAATGGGACGTCCTAAACATTGCTCGCGTCCATTTCAAATGATATCGATTGATCTCATGGGACCTCTTCCCACTTCAAGGAAGCAGAATAATTACATATTAGTTGTAACTTGCTGTTTTTCAAAATATTGTATAATTTTTCCAATTAAAAAGGCAAATGCAGACATAATTACAAAAATTTTAGAAGATTCTGTATTCTTAACTCATGGCATACCTCAAACCGTGTTAATGGATAATGGAACTCAGTTTACTGGCAAGGTGACAGAGGCATTCTTTAAGAAATATAATATCCCAAATATTTATTTTACACCTAAGTATACCCCTCAGGTAAACTTAGTAGAACGCTATAACAGAACCATTATCACTTGCATTTCTACCTACGTAGATAATGATCATAGAACATGGGACTTATTTATTCCCAAAGTGCAGTTCGCAATCAATAACTCCGTAAATGAGGCTACAGGATTTACACCTTCATTTTTAGTTTTCGGCCGTGAAATTGTTACATGTGGGTCACATTATACTGACAATGATCTTGGTGACGAAATACTATTCCTGCCACGAGACGTTTATGCAGAAAACTTAGGTGTATTGTCTTCTATTTTCAATAACGTACAAGCTAAGTTATGGGAGGCCCATGCTAAGAATACATCACATTACAACTTAAGACGCAAGTTTGCCGAATTTGATATTGGAGACGTTGTCATGAAACGAGCGTACTTTCTAAGTGATAAAGAAAGCAGATTCTCAAAGAAACTGGCTCCAAAATTTATAAAAGCCAAGATTATCGAAAAAAAGTCCCCTCTCGTTTATGTTTTACAAGACTTGTCTGGCAAAAATTTAGGCACTTGGCACATTAAAGACTTAAAACTAGTAGGTAAAAATAAATAGTATTAAATAAAAATGTCATTAATTTGCATAGTTGTCCACACTAAAACATACATTTTGTTTTCTAACGATTTAAGACTTACAATACCTCTAGCAACATATTCCACCTTCTATTTTGACGTCTATTGGTAAGGTATCCGGTTAAGGAAAACAAGATACCTATATATTTTATGTAAATGTGCGACAGTTATGTTTGTGTCAAATATTATACAATAACTGCTGCCAGTTCATGTTTGCGAGAAGTATGAAAGATGATTCTTAAAAGGTTAAACTAATAGTCTAGCTCTTGTTCGTAATGCGGATTTTCTTTCATTTTAAGATCATGACGAAAATCCTTGTTGCGCGCGGGGGGTATTGTAACGTTGTACAGTAAGTACACTGTCTCTAAATTATATGCAAGTAAATTTTAACTAATTACGATTATGGTCAAGTCATCGTAATATAGTTCCAACCCGTACACATCACCTACTGCGCCGGTATACTTTTGTCTCACTCGCTCGCGTGATTAGGAACCTGTTTGTCTCCCACTCCATACGTCTTATGCGCGGACGCAGCCGCGGACTGCGGCCCGCGTTGAGCCGGATTCAGCAGAATCGTCACTGGAGACGCACGTTCACCAACATTTACTTTTGCGTGACGTCACACGTGTGGTCTCCAAAGACACTTTATTCGCTGGTTCTTTCTTTTCATTTAAACTTTAATTTAAATTAACTTAGTGAACAGTGTTCCCCCCGTATTGGGTAAGTGTTGACAAATTCACGCTTTGCTTTCTCATGTGTCTTGAAGGTCAATGACTTGCAAATTATGTATTTCATCATCTTTTTTTTTACCTCAACTTTTAACTTCATTTCAACCTTAAACGCTAATTATTTGCTCACATCATTATCATTGTGTTCTAAATGTTTTAATCTGTGTAAATTCATTTAATGTATCTTTTCTTGTGAACTCCGATTCTGAAGGTGACCTTTACACACAACCGCCTTAAGCGCACAAGTACATCTGCCTTACGCTTATGCTTACGCTGCTGTGGTCACCGTCAGGAGAGGATAAGCTGGATAGTTAATAATCCACTGGACATGAATTCCAGGGTCCAAAGTTCCGGGTTCATTTGCCCCAAGAAGACCAGAAACCAACACCAAGGACCTTCCACCTCAGCCCTCGGGTCATCCGTCACCCAGGGACTACTCCTGAGCTCCGGCGTCGTCACTACGCGCTAAGCCAAGCCAGGGCAGTACTTAGTTGCACCTACTTCCTTAGAACGGGAATGTAAAAATTGACGGGCCTTAATACCCACCTACGACCCTTAATAAAAAAAATTATTGAAAGTGTTTAGTGGGTTTTATTAACTTCGTAGTTTTAATAAAAACTCACACGCTTCAACGCACACACACCAAAACCCTTTGCCCGACCCATAAATTGAACTCAAGATGTTGTGGTTAGTAGTCGCGCTTTCGACCACTAGACTAACGAGGTAGACGACAGTCTTCATTCATTTGTGAGCGAAATAAATTGCTAGTTTATACGTGCATCTTTGCCCTCAAAATATGACGTGTAATATCGACGCGATGCCAACAAAACCTTTCCAATAACTTAAAATTCCTCACACAGAAGCAATTCTCAATTTTTCTTCAACGATGGAAGCGAACATCAATCACGCGTTCTATCAAAACTGCAAGCTCCGGACAATAACATGTCGGATTAGAACATGTCTTCGGCAGCAAATGGTAGCAAATGGTAGGAAATGGGATCCGCGAGCTCAGCCGGGCCCGGGTAATGACCGGCGATAGGGAATCATAACAACAGCGCTCTTCGGGAAATAAGAAGACTCGGGACAGAAGTGGGATGCTGCGTGGATGCGGCATGTGGTCGTGTTGGGTTTTAGGACGTCAGATACTTAGATGCGATCTACCAGACACGTACATGATTTGAGCTCACGATCTTTGATAAATGCTTGCAATGACTAATCTGGTCTCCTCATATCTGTGTGGTTCTTTCCTCAATAGACCATTTCAGACACTAATCTGCATGGTTCATACATGATCTGACCAAGATAATGTCTGGACTTTAAAAGAGACTATGACCTCTGATTTTCTTTCAGTGTTTCTTCTCAGAGTAGTCAGATGGTGTAACACCGACCCCACATTCTAGTTAAAAATGACATGTAAAAGTGTTTGTATGAAACTATTTACAGAAATCAATATAATGTATAGCAATCGGGATGATTAGGCTCAAAGTCAACCCCAAAATATATGGTAAACCGTTTGACCGATGAATGATAGAATAACCATTGGACTTTTTACTTGGGTTATTTTTATTTATCTTTATTTCTAAATTGTACAAATTATTATGAGTTTTTAATATAAATTCATGTAACCCATAGGTATTTGTAACACCTTTAAGAACAACACATTTTTTTATCACCGTTCATTAATCCGTCCATGAATACCAATGTATGTAAAGACTTTTGCTATATACCAACTCAGAAATAATAACTACTTATTTCATTTTAATAAAGAAGTGTTTAGTGCCAAATGTGTGTATGATATATGTAGTAAGCTGTGATTACAAAGTTGGATCTGGCCAGTAACTTTAATTATTTTTACTGCTATTCCACATTATGGACAGGATAGTTTTTCAAAAGATCTAGAGTTCCTTTGCATAATTATGATAAATTAGAGTATTAACAGTATAGTTGTAGCAAATAGCAACTCGCATGTGTTTTTATTCCTAGCCGTATCTAGTGCTTCGTGTCTCCACAATCGATACGTCACCCGTATAGTCCTGATTGGATCCCCTTCAAGAAGCGTCTCTCGTCGCGTTGTCGCGCGGCAGACAAATTGTCCGAGCGCCGTCGGTAATTGGACGCGCGTCCGATGGGACGACGCGCGCAAAGCCATGCAGCTTGCATGTAATTGGTTCCCGCATGCATGATGACATACAATAAAACAATAGGGACTTCGGAATCATTATTAAATAATTAAACAAACGATCTAATAAGTCTTTTGGTAACATAGATCCACCAGGACTGCTACAAGTGTTAAGGATTTTTTATTATTTAATTAAGTAATAATCGTTTATTTGGGAACAGCAACAAATACACACAGAGGACAAACAATGTAGCTGCAAAATGTAAAAACTGTGGCGAAGCTATCAACGCCCGACTCCTAAAACAGAAAGGGGCTGGTAACCTAAACATAACAATCTAAACAGAAACCAATATGATAAAAAGAAAAGTTAAATATGTCTAAATTTTAAGAAAGTTGCCGTGTGTGTGAGTATGTAATGTAGTGTAATAGAGAGTGATAGCACAGTATAAATATTAATACAGTAGGACGACGCCTTTGATCTCTGGAAAAAAGCCGACAACAGACTTCTACACGCGTTAGACTTGAATAATACCTCCCGCACTACGAACATCGTTTTGTTCGGAGTGCGGGAGCGGCTTTCCCGCGTCTCGCCCCTCACACCCCGCACGATTGCCCTGTCTAGACGACTTCGTCGGACGACTGTATGTTTTTAGACTGTGGTGATAGTGTGTGTGTATGTATGTGTGTACGTGGGTGTGTATGATGAAAACATTAACTTACTGTTAGTTGGGTTACACAGTTACAAATTAACTTTGTTTGACAAAACTGTTTACCTACTCTCGTCTACTCATAAGCTAGACAAATACTGAATTAAATTAGGTAGGTAGAAGGCTTGTCGGTACCAATTAGGTACTTAGAAAAGTTAACGAAAGCCGGACTGGTAAGCCGTGCTCGGATCGGACGGGCCGGACGCTTGCTGGTCCGATTGGGAGGCGTCCGACTATTGAAAGGAAATCCGGATTTAGAACTCTTTACCGAGATTGGAAACATTCTTTTCGCGTCTGCAATGTCGCCGTGTCGCCGTGTCGCCGTGTCGAAGTGTCGCTTGTTTTGTAAAGAAAAACTAGTCGAGTGTTTTGTTGCCTGTCGGTGAATTGAAACATTCATGAAAATAAATAAAAATGTTTTTGGGAAGACACGTCATAAATAAATAAAGATTACTTAAGTATGTTTTTGTCTGTATCTTAAAGATTTCAGTGTAAATAGGAAGTACATTAACTAAAGCTAGGTACTATCGTCGTAGTCGAAAGGGAAAAGTGGATAAACATATCGGCAAAACAAAATGTAGGGTTTCTGAGCACATTGGGTGGGCCCTTGTCCCTCGGCGTGTAAGGGACAGAAAGCGATATAACATGGCGTCCTTGAACGCAGGGTGACGTCTCAATTTATCACCGGCTTCAGAGACGGATGGTATCGCGATATCGCGACATCCATGCCTCGGTAGTTAGGGTAAACGTGTGCAGCTCTCCGACATTTAAAGTGTAATCATAATGTAATATATTCGTCTCTATTACATTTTCTGATGATTACACTTTAATTGTAATAACAGAAAGAAGTAAAGGGTTATTGGCTCAATTATTAACAGCTGGTACGAGTACAGACGTTAGCACATCAAGGTACCTCAAATTGTCATTTTTTTTGCAATTGAACATGAAACTTATTCAATTTGTCATAAAGTTGAAATTCTAAAAAAGAAATTGGACACATTTGGGTAGCTTGATGCGCTGGCCTCTGTACTTTAAAGTAGTAGATTCAAAGAACTTTAGTATCAGAAGAAAAATATATACGCGACACCAATAATGCTCAGATTGTGTCGAAAGTTGATTTTTCGTTTAAATTATCGACCTAGTCAAAATTGAAAAAAAATATGAATTTTAATAAAAAATAAGATGTAAGTATTAGCAACAAGATAATAACAGTTATGATCAAATGCAGAATTGTTTATTTGAAAATGACATTGATTTATACCTAAACCTAATGATATCACGGAGAAAACCCAAGCGTAATGTGAAAGTAAGTAGAACTATTTCATAAGGTATATTATTTCAAGAATGAGACGAGATAGAAACTCATAACATTGTGTAGCACTACAAGATATTTCGATTAAAGAATAAGCTGGTATATTCTGCAACACGGGTGTGTGCTTTTAGTGTAACCCCGCTTAAAAACGTGTTATGTTTAGATACCTACGTAATACTAGTATTTACTAGGTTTGTAATATTAAATTGAAAGTATTTCCTTTCAAAAGTATGATTAAGAGTGATTTTATGTCTTTATTAATAGCTTCTGCCCGCGACTTCGTACGCGGATCCAGTTGCTTATGCCAGCGACAACAGGGTCGTCAAAATCGAAGATTTGAAACGTCTGATTTCGAATTCTAAAAGCTCGGGGACGGGAAAACTGCGGGAAGCGCGAGGCGATTCGAGACGTTCCAGATCTTTCATTTTTGTAAGTCAACAGGAAACGCCCATCAGACTAAACGACTTTTGCTAAGAAGTCATTCCTATATATTTATGGTGTCGCTGGGTTTTGGAGTTCCACAACAGGTGTTCCAGATCTTCAAATTTATTCTCACAGCAGAAAATGATCTTCACGTGGAATATTTTTTGCTATGGAACCATTTTTATATCTCTTATACTTTGGGTGTTCCATTGTCAAAAATAAATTATAGCCTATATGTTGCGTGACGTTCACGATCAGCGGACAGTCGCGCATCACGTTCCCCACTTGTCCTTAGAGACTTAGTTATTATTAATATTAGAGGTAATCTCGGATAACTCTTTATTAGGATTTAAATGTAATGCCATGCCATTCTTTGACGATCACTAGCATTAGCACTGCTATTCTATAATTTTTTTTTTAAATTAAATTCAAACTGTCAAGCGAAAGTTTCTGGACAAGTAGCAGTAACATCACTATGTAACTTTAAGTCATAATACCTTAGGGGACCGGACTGCTTCTCCTTAACACAGGTTGCATGACCTAGCTAGGAGAAATGAAGATTTGTACATATTTGATAGAGCTGTATTTAAACGTGTACTACAAAGTTTTGTGAGTCAATAAATCTAATATAATTATTATTTATAATGTTTTGTTTTTATTTCTCGGAACCCTATTATTATTATTATTCAGTGAGTGTGCAGGTGAAGTGAAGGCGAAGTCAGCTGTCATTCCAAACTAATGCTAGGGATCGACAGTTGCTCACTTCACCTAAGTTTTCTCGGGAAGATTGTTACAGAGTATACCAGCAAGAGAAGCTGATGAAAAACGAAAAGTTTGTATTCAACAATTTACCGAAAAGTATTAATTCTAATCGAAAAACATTATATTATTATATATTATTTCTGCAGGTAGATATCACTGATAGCTAACGTCACTAAACAATTTACGGAGAGATTTTTTACTGAATGGAATAAATACTGTGTTATTCTGTAACATTCACTCCGGGAGAATTGAGCTGTTACTTATACTCCATCGACTATGTCTGACCTATCATTATTAGCATGTAGCAAATTATTTAATTTAAATGATTAAGTTTATTAATTACCAATGCTGTTTAAACTGTTCTTCTAACATATCAGACAGACGTGTTTGCTGTGGAGTTTGTTCCTCCACTTCTTCTTCCCAGCAAAAACACTAGGAAGTGGCGAAGGGCGGGCGTTTTGGGGGACTGTCTTATGTAATTTTTGACGTTCAAAAAGTGCTGATCCTCAGCCTAATTTGAATAAATGACTTTTGATTTGATTTGATTTGATTTGATTTGATCAAAACATTTTCCTACATCAGTCAGTATAGCAAGTCTGTAGTAATAGGTAAGCGTGGCGCGTCGACCGCTGACTGCGTCCTCCAACTTATCTTGATTCGAGTCTGATCCCATGTTATTTGATTAGCCAAGTTTTTGTATCAGGCGCTAATGTAGCTCTATCGAGTTGCTTTGTTTACAGAACAACACTAATGGGATGAAAGAATAACTTAATAAAGTCTCCAGATAACTATGCTACAAGAATGGAACCTATGTTTTTGTCTAAGTTTGGGTTAGTACCTATTTACTTTACTGACTTGTTATTTGTCAATGCCAGGAAAAAAATTAAGAAACAGCTATTCAAGATGCGTTCAAGTTGGTTATTAAAGAGGACTTGCGTTTTATAAGATGGGTAATATTTAGTATAATTTCGAACTTTATATCAAATCTAGTGTTAATAGCACATTAAATATATATTTTGATAAAATTTATGTTGCATAGTTTCTGATGAATGATGTCTTCAAGTGTCCACTGTCCGTCCGTTTTTAAGTATCTCAGTGGGCTGTGTATTATGAACTGTATTAAATAGGTCGTTAAAATTTCTTGAGTGCATATTTCCAATCAAAATAAAACGACTGCCTCGTTAGTCTGTTTGTCGCAAGCCTTACTAGTGAGCATGAGGTGCCGCGTTCTTTAACCGTGTGAGGCAAAGCATAATTGAGCTTTTCCATTTGGAAATTTGTAGTAGCAACCCAATTCTGGACTTACGCCAGGTTAAACGCAATAGGTTCGTCTCCTATTTAATGGCACTAAAATATCTCTGTCAAAATACACTGCCTCTGCCCTTCAGGGATTACAGGCGTGATAGTATATTCTAAAAGTGTTTGAAACCAAAAGACCTGAAAAATAGCTATATCTATAATCTTGCACAATGGTCCGACTCACCCTTCGCCAGCTCGGTACAAAGCTCTCTAAGTAAAGGAAAATGAATCTGGCCGCCATCTCTAAACAATCTGTTATATTTACTTGCGCGGAATTACATCTGCCGTGGAGTCACGGTCACAGAGCTCAGTGCTCCGTTTATTTTACTCATTACTTAGTTTATTTAAACAGCGATTAAACTTGACGAAGTTACTGAGGTTTGCTGTATTTAATTTAGATGAGAGGTTTTGTCTTCGAGGTGTTGTCTTTTTGGATTTAAGACAGAAGATTTGTGGGTCTTTTACATAGTTGTGTCGGAACGTAAAACAATCATTCTTAAATTAAACAAGATTGTAATAAAAAATAATAATAAATATTCCACAACTTTGACACTAGCCAAAGCTAAGAAGAACTTGTGTAATGGGTACTAAACAGCTGATAAACTTACTTTTAAATTTCTAAATACATACCTACACATTAAAGTCATTATAGATAGATTACACCTAGACCTAGAACAAATGGACGTGCTCATCACACAAACATTTGTCCTGGGTGGGAGTAGAATCCTCGACCTCCGGCTTAGAAGTCAGGACTTGTCAGGACTAGACTTCCGGAGGTCTAGTAAGGCCAACAGGCCAAGCAAAAGCAAAGTCAGCAAGTCAAAAAAAGCAAAAGCAAAAAAAACAAAAACAAAAAAAAAGGCAAAAGCATTGGCAGGGCAAGTCAAAGTACATTCAGTGGGCATTTATTTAAGTTCATAAACGACTATGTACAATCGCATCAACCTTAAATTTACAACAACCTACTTAAATGTCGGACGTCACAAATATCATGCTATAATTAGTGCATACACATACATCAGTACGTACACATGTTTTGACTAATGCAAATCGTGTCAGATAATAAAACTGCGAAACTCAACACTTGTCTTGAGAAAGAATCGCTTTAACTTGTAAACCTTCTACATTATAAAACAACTTAAAACATAACTTGTGGTTCTTTCTGTGCACTTACTTAACCAACATCAACAAAGCGTTAGTGTACAGTGCTTACAACCATTGGGTCCTATCCTACAGACCACGAGTACCTTGGTTGTGGAGATCAGATAGACAGTCGATCAATGTAACATTTAGCTCAGTCTCCGGCTAGTTTAGCAGCTGAACTAGACTTATCTAGAAAAAGACAGTTCCGTCCGTACAATGCTTTATCATTGTCACTTACTGGTATGAAAATTTAGCTAACAATCGCTTCTATATGAACCAGACATTACCCTTTACCCTTTCACAGAATCAGATCTAATTCCCAAATGTAATGTAGGTACTTACGGAAAGTGCTACCTGATATTATTAAAGAATTTCCATCAAATGTCAGGGACTCTGGGCCGCTTCAGTCGCTGCTACATTCCTGAAGAGAATAGGCCGTTTTTATTAAAGGTGAAAGTGCTAAGATTAAATAAGAATAAATAACTACCGTCCAAGTGATATAAAACGTTTCATTCGTCAAGAATTTTATTATGAAACTTTATGAAAGTGAGAGTACAACAGCAGTAACTAGGGCTGCCACGAGCTGCGTCTATACATACTAATTTTATGAAGTGTAGTTTTTTGAGTAGTTTTTCTTTTCTTCGAAGCAAAAAGATGACTTTAGGTAATCATTACAGTGGTCTCGAAATTGATTGCGGTTTAGCAACTGTTCTTTTTCTTGATAACTTGGAAACTGAAAACAGCAATGGTACTGCAGCGCCTTGGCAAAATAACACCAGTTTTTTTTAACAATGGGGCCAATGCTTCTTTTTATACAGTACGAGCAATTGATCACCACACTTGCTTTATTTGGATTGGCGATTTCAGACTTATGTATATTATCTGCCAGACGTTGTTACAAAAATAGAGCCACATACCAGATTCAATCGTAATTTCAAACCATTCAATGACCCACTCAATTTTACTGACTAAAGGAG
The DNA here is from genome assembly GCA_921972225.1 of Euplexia lucipara. Lineage (NCBI taxonomy): Eukaryota > Metazoa > Arthropoda > Insecta > Lepidoptera > Noctuidae > Euplexia > Euplexia lucipara. Next base: position 919,247 of record OV179146.1, on the reverse strand, counting down.
ATCAATGCTTGTACCTTTTCTGTATGAGAAAAAGTCTTTACCTTGCCGTGGGACAGTAACAGGCTGATATTATAATTATTTACTATTACGTCGCTCAGTTACTATTGAAAAATCTAAAGACATTCAATACCTACTTACTGTAGACGGAATAACAAGATTTTTTTTGGTTTAGTTTAGTTTAATTAAGTACGCTCCGCTGCCGCTCCAATATTGCTATATTATTATAGATGGCGTTACTGAGACATGGGATCACGGTTTCAGTTTTTCTATGACATTTCTTCACATGTCCTCTCTTAGTATCTTAAAACTCTTTGGAAAAATCAGTTATGTACATCTTAGCACACATAAAATGCATCTTAACAATAATATGTAATAATTCGAGAATCACCCAGTTTTTTTCTCTTTTGTTGTTAGATTACGATTGGGCTACTCATTGGGCTTTAGTAATAAAAGCGTGGCAGCCCTTGGCAAGTCGTCACGAATTAATAGTAAAATTCCGCGAATGACGATTGTTCTGAGGTGTAAAATAGAATATGCCCAGCGGGGGCCATCTTCGACAACTTTCTCAAAAGTACAGTTGCAAGAAACTTTTTGCTTACAGTTTACAATGAAAAAAGTTTTGGTTAACTGAGCAGATTGGTTGCCATGGCTAGTAGCAACAATATACTTCGCGATTTTGTCGTTTTAATGTTGATTTTACGGAGTCTAATATCACTCAGTTGCTCGATCGAACAGAATGAAGCTTACCGTATTTATTAAAAAAAAAACCTCCTAGCCATTTCATTCGTTAAACCCCGGAAGGACACCGATGTCCGCCTGTCATTGGCTTACTATTGTGTCCCTAATTACCTCAATTGAAAGGTTAAGGACACCAACATTTTTACGGCTGGCCATAATTTTTGCATTTTGGCTGTCGAAGGAAGTATAGGAAGAAATGAAGTAGAATCTTAAAAATTAAGATGTAGGTAATTAGGTATAATAAAACAGGAAAACTGTTATGCCACCCTGGACCAAATGTTGGGTACGCCCATGTCGACGATTTAAAAGTCAAATCGGTCAAGTAGTTTCGAAGCCTATTCGTTGCACACAAATAAATAAACTGACAATCAAACTTCTCCTCTTTATAATATTACGAGTAGTATAGACAATTCGATTTTACCCTGTTATAAGTGCGTATCTTCAAAGCATGTAGTTATGGACAAACACACGCAAGCCCTTTATATATTTTTATACGTTTCTTTTACTCTCAAAAAAGATTTCGCCGCTCCGCGAAATACATAAAAATGATTTACAAAATGGCGTTCTCTTGACTTGGTCTCGGCTCATATTTATTTTTGTGTTAAGCTGGGAATTCTCGTTATTTATTGTTTACGTTTGTTGTACATATATGTATTGTTAAGAGAGTTTACTTGCGAGATGGATATTAAATCCAGAAAATTGTATTTAAGAACGTGAACGATGTAGATCGAACGTGCAATAACCACTATACTTAGCAAACAGCTTTTTCGAACTCTGCTTCAATCAATGAAACTCTTTTACGAACGACTTGCTTTCCCTTTGACTCTAAACTTAAAAACAAGTAACTACTTACTAAGTTGCATAAATCTCCGGCACAAGGAAGTTCGTTAAAGACATCGAACAGAATGCCTTTAATTGGCTAGTTCGTTGGGAGTGGTAATTGTGTCGCCCGGCTGCGCTCGTGATTGCGAAGACTATAATACTACAAGTATAGCACAGCTATTGGGAAGTTATCGGAAGTATCGGACCTCGTTGTAGGGGTGAGTTTCCACGATTTGCGGAGATTCGCGAGACCATGAAATCTGTACGAGGAAGCCAAGTGGTGTGTGGATGTATAACGGTCACTGCTATGCTAAAAAGACGTACAAAAAAACAAGTGACTATTTTATTTTGAAGTTACACTTCTTTTGGCGCGTTAGCGAAAAATAATGAGATTATTTTTTCCGATGCGCGCGCACACCCCGTCACGAAAAACCGACACCCTGAAGTTAGCTGTAGTCAACATTCTAGTTTTTTTCTATTATTACGCCAAGGAAGTATCACTTTTAGCGCGTGTTTACATAAGTACCTACACAGTTTCTTTTTTTTTATTTATGATAGCGATGACGTGCGACGATGAAGCACGCCTGCCCAGAAGCAACCTATTCTCTCTTGACTCTTCTCCCTTAAACGCAAGACCGTACCATTTCAACAGTGCGATTTTTAAAAAAATAAGTATTTAATCCTTATCGAACACATTCCTCGCTTCGCATCCCCGCATCTCACTGTTCTGGAATCGTACCCTAAGTCTTGGAAGACGTTCGCCATCTTCGTGTTCGTGTAGCGACATTACCTCGGTACAAGAGATCCTCTTGAAAAAGTTCGCTCAATGAATTGTAAGTACCAAACTGGGTACTGTATACTGTATACTTGTATAGGTACTTCGGATTCCTGAATGTGCCTAATTTTAAAACTCCTACCTAAATTGATTGAATGCATAATAATAATAATATCATCATCATCATCTGCCTAGTCTTTTTTCATCGACTTCCAGTTTAACAACATTAGAACAGTGAAATTACGTTATTTCTTGATCTTTACATGTTCAACAGTGCAATCAATTTGATTCTAGATTAGTTTGATTGTGATAGCTGAACATTTAATGATGTGGCGCCATTTAAACCCATTCTCAACAATATCGCCTACGCCTACAGAAAATATTATATCTGTGAAACTAATTAGTGTCATGCAGTAAGTAGGTACTCTTGTCCCGTATTGACACAGCTCGCATGTTTGTCTGTTTGTCTGTTTGCCGCGCGTTCGGCCGGGATTAAGCGCGGCGCGTGTTAGCTTTGATATCGACGCGCGCTGAGGACCCTCCGCCATACAGCGCAGCGGAGAGGCTCGCCAGACAATGGGGAGGAACGTCGACATTTAATTGATGGTTTATTTTGAAAAATCATTTGTTCATTGCTGAAGTAATATTGAAGATTATGGGTTGTTAACATTCTGACAGGTGAAAGGAGATACGCACCATCTCTATATATTTGTATGTCGTGGAAAGCCAAAGACATTCAATACCTATTCCGGACATCACGAACAAAGTTTTCGTCCGAAAAAGTGTGTCCTGCTGGATACAAGTCTATGTGTTTTTTGTAGTACGCTCCGCTGCCGCTCCAATATTCATATATTATTCTAGATGGCGTAACTGAGACATGGGATCAAAGTTTTTCTATTACATTTCCTTGACATGCCCGATCTATAGTATTTTAAATCTTTTTGTGGAAAGCGATATTCTTGAATAATAAGTTGTGAAGTTGATTAACTTACGGAGTCTATTATACCTAGTGTGACGTTACTTGTCATTTGAGAATAACGCGAATGTGTTTTTGGTAATGTCACGTGTCACAGAGTCGTGCTGGTGTGTGGGAGCTGGACACAGCTCAGGTTGACTTGTGGCACCAACGAAGACACACATCCAGTACGAAACTGTCGGTTACCTATTGGAGTTATGTTTTGCGATTACGATCCGATTGTTAAGTGAGGTTATTACTGCAATGAGGATTGTTATTCTACGTCATGAACTCGGTACCACGGAACTCCCATCGGTGTCAGCTCATCGCTCAGCCATCGCTGACGCCGACATGTATACCTATTCACTCTGTTGATCAATTTACTACCCACATACTTATAGAAGATACATACTATCACTAATACACACGCACACCCCTACACCCACACATGTACTCTCCTCAACTGCTTTTGTATGGTAAACGATTATTATTTTTTCCTATTTTCTGAATTCGCATTATGCTTATTAGTCCTAAGTTATTTTGATATTATTAACAATTAGGTATTTTGATTATTAGTTCAAGTATTTTAGTTGCGCTTGTGGAACATTGGGAACTTTTTAACTTTGTGTAGTGTTTTGGATCACCAATACAGATACAGGTTGTGCCTAGTTTGGGACCCGGTGTTAAACCTATCAGTGCTCTGTTGTAAGCAAATAAATGAATTTGTTTTTTTTTTTATGAAATTTATGTAAAATTTTATAAATGTTGTGAGCCTAATTCGGTTCTAAATAATTAAATTTTATTTCTTAAATGTTGCTGAATGTTTTTCCTTTCTTTAATCTCATTCAAGATTGGAGTATCGGACAAGAAGTCTATAATGAACAGCTTCTCATCTCTACACACTTAAATGGACAATCCATTTCAGTTACATACACGATTTCAATTACATTACACATGGTTAAGATGTACAGACGCCAGCACATCAAGTTACCCCAATGTGTGATATTTCTTTGACAATTTTTAATAATAATAATAATAACCATGGTCAATAATGGTCATGGTCTTATTACCAAAAGCCTCAACGACCATCTGTCGAGGCTTTCGTTACGCGGTTGGGTCAAAGGCCTGATACAGCAGTACTCCTCGATACGGCTCGCATTGTGAGGAGGTTCCTGTCTCTGAGACCCTAACCACCGGTAGCTTGGACCCTGCTCCCGCCGTTGGTGGCCTACTATTTTTTATATTTTTAAATGTTTTTATTTTTATATTAATATTAAAAAATGTAATTTATAAGAATTTTAAATGAATATACGAAATAATAATAATAATTTCTTCTTCTTCTTTTCTTTTCTTATTTTTTTCATTTTTTTTTCCACTTTATGTGAATCAGAATAAGGTTCATATTGGATTGGGAAAATTTGACAGTTTGGGGTAGCTTGATGTGCTGGCGTATGTTCCTATTTTACCTAAATATACATTTATTCATGCACGATGAGTATGAGCCCGAAGTCCATGTAATGGTTTATGAGACGATTTTATTCACAGTTGTTATTAACGCCACATTGCACTGCCACCCACAACTCTTGATATTGTTGGTAAATACCGGAGCGCGCCTATGGTAGATGTGGATGCTACTCTAGATAATAGAATTTATAATTATTGTCGGTTTCTGAATGTATGGTAATATATAGCTTATCAATGGTTGGTATTTTGTAATTTGTTGGTTCTGTAGAAACTGGCGGTTTTGTCAACTTTTATACATGTGTATTTTGTGCTTGGTGCATGCTGAAGTTTAGTTTATGTATCTAACCCAATCTTATACATATTTCATCAAAATTGGTTCAGCCGTTTCAAGGTAATCAGCTCTTTTGTGTTAGCTACTGTTGCTATTTTAGACGTCTATGGGTATTAACTTTACTTACAAACAAATGTGTGTCTTAAAATTTCAAATTCCCATGTGTGTAATATTAATAAGCAACATTGTGGTGTATTTTGAGGAGCTTGTGGCTAAAGAGGAGCTTGTGGCTAAAGAGGAGCTTGTGGCTAAATTATAACAGCCGCATGGGTCGATCGAAGGTTAAGCTACGCTTGACGAGGTCGGTCCGTGGATGGGTGACCATTTATTACATACCAAGACTCCTCCGTGCCTCGGAAAGCACGTTAAGCCGTTGGTCCCGGCTGTCATTTGTAGATCTTTGACAGTCGTTACGTGTAGTCAGAAGCCCGAAAGTCTGACAACCAGTTTAACCATGGGGTATCATGTTACCCAGTTACTGGGTTGTGGAGGTCAGACAGGCAGTCGCTCCATGTAAAACACTGGTATTCAGCTGCATCCGGTTAAACTGGAAGCCGACCCCAACATAGTTGGGAAAAGGCTAGGCAGATGATGAACATTGTGGTGTATTTGGTCTGATGCAGCCAGGATATTTAGCAGACTAATACACTCTTGGAAAAATAACAGCAGATATGTCGTGTATGGATTCATTTTAACCTGCATTTGATTCTGCACACAATGCACTGATGGCGACTGGATGAGCTGATGCTGCAGCCAGGCTATCCAGCACACCAGTAGGTAGACTCTTGACAAAATAATAGCAGATATGTCGTGTTTGGATTCATTTCAACCAGCATTTGATTCTGCACACAATGCTTTGATGGCAACAGGATGAGCTGATGCTGCAGCCAGGCTATCCAACACACCAGTAGGTAGACTCTTGACAAAATAATAGCAAATATGTCGTGTTTGGATTCATTTCAACCAGCATTTAATTCTGCACACAATGCTTTGATGGCAACAGGATGAGCTGATGCTGCAGCCAGGCTATCCAACACACCAGTAGGTAGACTCTTGACAAAATAATAGCAGATATGTCGTGTTTGGATTAATTTCAACCAGCATTTGATTTTAAACACAATGCACTGATGGCAATAGGATGAGCTGATGCTGCAGCTAGGCTATCCAGCACACCAGTAGGTAGACCCTTGACAAAATAATAGCAGATATGTCGTGTTTGGATTCGTTTTAACCAGCATTTGACTCTACATACAATACACTTAAAAATTCTCATAACTGTAAACTCTATAAAAACAAAATTAATGCGTTTAAAAAATATAAAATAAAAATTAAATTAAAAATTTAAAAAACCCCCATCGCAAAAAAGTAAAACATTTAAAAAGTTAAAAATAACACTTTAGCCATGAAATTTTACGTAACGTCGGGGTACCGTTAAAATAAGTACCTACATACCTACAAGTACTAGGAACATTTCTTACTTAAGCGGTAGCTACCCCGACGTGAAGTAAAATTTCATGGCTAAAGTGTTATTTTTAACTTTTTAAATGTTTTACTTTTTTGCGATGGGGGGTTTTTAAATTTTTAATTTAATTTTTTTATTATTTGTTTCGTTGTGCGATCCAAAGCAAGTCAATTGTTTTTCTACGATTCGTCTAGTTTCATTGATTCGACACTTTACTGGTTGTCGCCGCGGTTCACAGGAGTCGCAGGAGTTGGTAATATAATGGCATACTTTCCAGCAAAAGTATTCATGAAATCTTGTGCAAATCAGCATCTGTTTGGCATTACCGCTGAAATGAGCCTTTTGGCGCAGCCGTGAGATATGCCATTAATTTTTTACTTTTTTTTTGGTTATTTTAATGTTTTACAGTGGGTTTTTACCTGTTGCCAATAAATATTATTTCTTTCTTTCAAATTTAAATAAATTGACTGCCTCGTAGGTCTGGCGCTACTGCTGAGCAAGAGGTCCAGGGTACGATCCCCGGATTTTCCATCTGTAATTTCTCAGTATCAGCCCGGTGTCCGGATTTGTGCCCGATGAATGGCAATAGGCTCGCCCCCAATTACATGGGACTTAAACATAGCTGGCGAAATGTGGGTGTACTACTTATACACCTCTGCCTAACTCTTCGGGGATAACAGGCATAATGTTATGTTTATTTTAATAAATAATTCAAGGTTACAATTTACACTCCAAATACGTCCAATGTTATTAAAATCCAATAAAATAAGCCATAAAATATACGAGCTAACCCGTAACAAAGCGGCTAGTCCATAAATTGTGTACATACACTGTGTGTGTACACAAAGGAACTTGAGCTTGAACTAAGTGGGATACAGTTTTACCCATTCAGATTTACAAAGCCTCCCGCACGAGATTTATTTTCGTAAAAAATGGTTTTCTAAGTATTTACCAGTAGAGGGTAACCATGAGCAGGGTGTGCTTCTGTAAAACTAGTTGGCCGAAGAACCTCACGATTTATAGTCGGTTTTAAACAATGAACTATCCATCATTTTTGTTGTACCACAATGTTCTCGTTATATACACGGTTAAATAAACAATAAACAGCTGGATCCCTACATTTTGACGGGTAAATATAAATGTAGGGAACAGCTGATTTTTTGTCGCGATTTCAGGTTTGGCCCTATAGAAAAAGTTGTTTTTAATGACAAGTACAATGGCCCCTGAAGAAATCTTAAACGACTTAAATTGAACCGCATATAGATAATTCAGTTAATCTTAATCTAAATTTAATCTTAAGAACTATTATGTATTACCCATATTTGCACAATAAAATTCTATTCTATTCTATTCTATTCTATTCTATAGAACCTTTAAAATTAGATTTACGAATCTGTTTTTAATGGTTCTTCCCACCTTAACTTCTCAAGTGATTATTATAAAATTAAGCATCGGTAAACGTTGTCATTTTGAAAAGGACAGGTTATCTTCATCAAGAGAAGAGGTTGTACTGTTACCGAGGGATATAAAAACTTAAATAAAAAAAATAAACTATAACTAATTTCACAAAGATCTAAAAACATATAATTAAAAGATTCATTTATTTATTGTAAAGCATAGGTAAGTAAATTTTAAGTTCTTAAACAGTAAAAGTTTGAGGGCGATATGTAATTCGTCATGGGTATTATGAAGGCGGCCATCTTGGATTTGAAATGTATATAGCCTATATATTTAAAGTGTTCTTCTAGTCAAATCCTTTAATTAGATACCCATATTGAGGGAGTTGTGAAAAAATATTCCGCGATTTTGTGGCGGCGAGCATCTCGGACCGATTTTCTTTAAACATTGCAAAGACACTCCCGAATAATTCACTTTTCAAACAGGAACTACATTGCTACAGACAGTCATATACACACAGACACGCCATAATTATAACACCCCGTAATTTTTGCGTTAGGGGGTTATAATTCAAAATTAACTCAAGTGAAGTCGCATGCTTAGCTAGTCTTATATAAGTTTTGATAAGCGCGAAAACACGGAACTTCATAGATTCAATTTTTGCAGCCACTTTGCCCCGATTCGTCCAGGGGTAACCGAAAAGAATCACTTTGTGTATTTTCCTTCGCGCAAACATCATGGGAATACGAAAAGAGATTTTTCGTAAAAACTCCCGCTCAAAAGTCTATTTTCCCACGTGTGTCTATGCACGTTTATTCGATTCGGGACGCGCCTGCATTCTGCGCCATGGTTCGCGAGGATATTCTCGAAAATATGCTCTTTCGATATAGATTGTTCAGTTCGATATACATATATGTATATTTTATTGTGTCCGCGAGTTGAATAAAGGAATTTGATTTCGATATTCGTGACTCTATATGTGAGGTTTGTTACGTTGCTCTCGATCTTGAGTTGTGTTTGCAATACTGGTCGTGACACTCAGTTTTGACATTATTCAGTTTTGTAGATAGTTGAAGTTTTAAAGTTATCTTCAAAAGAAATGTTGGAAGACCAATGAGACGGTAGGCTGATGACATCATTCAAGTAACTGGATACATTATGGCAAAGACAGATAGTTGTGGAACAAGATGGAGGAGTCCTTTACCCTTACAGGGGTCCATATTTCAATCAGTGATACAAATATTACTATCATAGTTTACACAATAATTAATTTGTCGCGACATTTCTAATGAGAAATGTTAACTTAGAATCAGAAATATGGAATAAATGGTTTATTTTTTAATTAGATAGCTTCTTAAGAACGGGCCAGCATTGATTGTAGTATTGTTATATTTATCGCCGACTACCATTCAGTGCTTGTCAGGTTTAAACTTCACAGGTAGTTTGAGTAGAAAGTCTCGCAAAATTATAGTTATTGTACCTGTGTTGTGAGTACCTACTTTGTAGTCAACAACTGAAAACAATTGTCTTTCAGAAGTTATTTAGCTCCACCGATAAAGTTAGTACTAAAATAGGGACGGCATCGATATTTTGTTACCGTATAGTGATAGTTTTTGTTGCGTTGCGTTAGTTTTTGTTTCTGTTTTTTTACGCGGACACGCGGTGCACGACGACCACCACAAACAATAGGGTTAGCAATACTACGTCTTGTTCAGACGGGCTGATCGTTGGATTTTCGATCGTGCACCCTGAAATAAGTAATAGGATTGACTATTTCTAAATGGTTTAAATGACCTAAGGGTTCAGCCCACCACTCATGCAGGAGGCCTTGACATACTATTATATGAGACATTGCTGATATCAATTGACAAATAAAAACGTCGTGAGGAAACTTTGACTTATATTTAAAATAGGTTCAAGCGTGGTGATTATATTATTGCTCGTGCCGGCAGTAGAACTGTGACTCTGGTATTACTAATAAACCAAACCTATCTTTGAACTCTTTTGTATGCCTAAATCCTTTATTACTATGGAACTTATTAAAAGTCCTGCAAAAACTCGGCAACCAAAAAGTGGCTCATCAATCAACAAGACGTGTTCTCGTATGAGCCCGCCATGCGTGCGCTACAGTTATATCCGAGCCATGAAAGTTTAGTTACAAATATACAGCGATGCTGGGCAGCTATGTCGCTGGCGCCTGTTCCATCCCTGAACATGACCATACCGTTTTGTATTTTTTTTTGCTCTCATAACTTCAATGGGTCCTAATGGTAGACACAAAAAACAATAACAAACGGTTACGCTCCGCAGAACTGCTTATCTTCACAGAGGGATCCAAAACAGGTGCTGGCCCTAAACTGAAATAATCTGGAACAGTTTTAGACGATTTCAATACTTAAAGTCATACCACTCACTGGGGCCTACAACATGAGTGCATGGGTGCCCTGCCCTGTCAGTGTCATATATCATACACTACTGCCAGGCTCGATACAGATTGCGGATAGTCTAGTGGTTAGTGGCCCTGCCTGATATGCCGGAGGTCATGGTTTCGATTCCCACCCAAGACCCAAGTTTGTACGATTAGCAAGATCGTTCATCTGTGTCTGAATGTAACTTATTTACAATGTGTAGGTACGTAATTAGGAATAATATGTACCTAAGTATGTTTATCAGTTAGCTAGTTGATGGATAGATGTTTGATTGCGTTGTGTAAAAGTTATGGAATATACTTTTTGCACGAAGGAACTTGTAATAATCGTTCACACGTCAGAATACATAGATTGAACGCAGCTTATTTTCATTCTTCGTAAGCACAAGAGGTAAAGATGAAGTGGCTCATACTTTTATCACTATCATATTAAGTATCCGATATCATGCCCAAAAGTTTCAAAAATGGCTTTTATTTAAGGGGCCATGCATAAAATTCGCTCGCTGGAGTTTAGGTAACATCAATGCGATGCTATATTTGTGTGTACCGTTCACGAACACACGCGTAAAGCTCGAGCGTAGTGATCGCTTAAACTGTTTTGATATTTTAAATCATATTTTGAGTTTCAAAGTAAATTAAGAGGGTTGAGAAATAAATCTCCGGAATTTTTGTGTATACATATTTGTTTACTATGTTGGTACACATGTTAAAGTACATAAGTTAAAAAATAGTACGAATTTATAATAAACTGAGGATTAATATGTTACTTTTAAAATTTCTTAAAAGTGATTTAAACAATAGAAAAAAAAATACTGATTAGTCTTGAAATTTCCGGAAAGTAACGACATTGAATTTTTTTTTTCCGTATGTTGTAGTAAAAATTAAAAAAGTGGTTCCCTCACGTGCAAGTTGACTATATACTGGTATTGGTAAGATTTTTTAATTTTCAAAATCTATTTCAGTTTCTTGTAACTAAATGATCAAACGTCAGTCTCGCGTCATTTTATGGAAAACATGTGGGTGAATTTTAGTGATTTTCCATGAATAAGTAATTTATTTCCAAAATTTTATTCCTCAACATGCAAAACAAGGAACTCGTCTTTTTAAATCACAAATAGGATTGTTTAAATTCTTCTTCTCTTTCACAAATAATGATTACAGTTGATCAAAATCAGGCGATTTCAGGCACGGCGCCTTAACTGCACGTCCTTAAATACTAATTAAGATAGCTTTCTAAGTTCTAAGCCAACTTGTCGTCACTCATGCACCGTACGGCGAAAACATTTAACCGAACGTCAGTCACTGCGATGTACGACGACACTTAATTTATCTAGCTCTCGAGTGTTCTGACACTTCTGAGACACTCTGATTACACTGCGGAAACTCTCGTCAGGCTGGTGCTGAGAGATTTGGATTATTGCAGGAAGCATCGTGGTTGAAAGGCCCACTGTTAAACTTTCAATGGTGTATTTAAATAGCACAGATTAGTTGATAGATTGTTGTTATTTTAGCTCTGAAGGAGAAAGGAGAATTGTCCTGCGTAAATACAAAACGTATCTACCGACTAGGTTTATGACCAGTGTGCCTATCACAAAATAATTCTTTCATTGACATTACGTAAATTACGAAAGTAACAATATTTTAGGTAAGTAGGTACAGACGCCAGCACAACAAGTTACCCCAATGTGACTGACGTGCTGGCGTCTGTACATGTTTTTTTTTTCAAAAGAGAATGGCCTCGGATCCTTATTCTTTTTATAAACCAATATGGCTTTTTATTTTGTGATTAATAAAATGAGCTTATTTTTGTACCGCTTCTCTAATGCGTCTATTTTTATGGCGTCATCAAAGACAAGGTTCCTAAAAAGCATAGACATAGCTAAGAGTTTAACATAGACAATTTAGTAAAGTAAACAGACACAGACAGTAAGTAGACAGACTAGTATTGCATAGTATTTTTTTTGTGTTTTTTTTTGCATTTTAGTATACTCCGCCTGACAGTTGGATTTTGTGATTGGGGTAGGTTGATCTGCTGGCCTCTGTACCTTTAAGTGATTTCATGGATATTCATGTCCAGTAAAAGTTTTACAAAAGGCTTTTATCGGGCTGTTTGCCTTTTTGTACCTTTTTAACACATTGAGTATTAACTATGACATATATATTTGAACTCTACATGATGCTCACCGCTATGTGTTAATTATACTCGTCTTTGTTTCATTCTCAATGAGATAGGTTTACTTGTAGTAGATCTTCTAGCCGCCACGGCGTCGTACATACTTTTACAGCAAGCGTAAAATAGAGCGTAACCCTTCATGGAACGGACACCTGTCAAATCTCTCATTGGTTTTTTATGTCACCTAATGGCGTCATCTTTTTCCTATATTTTTTAATATTTTGTGTTGTGTTGTGAAAATACTGTTCCAAATAGCATAAAAATGGGAAAAAGGAATTCACTAGATACAATTTGAATATGAAAACGACTGAGAGATGTATTAAAATGCTAAAACTTGATTCAAGTCACGAAGGTAAGAAAATGTCAAAAATGGCCGCTTTTAAAAGCTGTTTTCTGTAACTGTTTCATCAGTTAACCGACTCAAGAACTTGCCTGATTATGAATATTATAGTAAATCGAAACCCTGTGTACGTATTATCGCTAGTGAATATGAAAACATAGGGTGCGCTTTGTTTTTTTGCGTTATGCACGTGCTAGTGTGCTTGCAACCTACAAGTGCATGCCTGACCTGTGGGACGTTCTGCGGGAACGTACGTGGTCAACAATGGCAGTTGCCTGACCTGTGGGACGTTCTGCGGGAACGTACGTGGTCAACAATGGCAGTATTGGCTTGGCAGTAAATAGCCCAACCTGTGGAGCGTTTGAAAACGCATTTGTAATGAAAAATGGCTATATAGTGAGCAACTTGCCTAGAACCTGTGGGGCGTTCTGCGGGAGCGCACGTGGTTTACAATGGCTATGTTGTGATTTAAGCAATCTGTGGGGTGTTCTTTAGGGACACACGTGGTTGACTTTTTTCTTATAACCTTCAAGGGAAGTTCTGCGGGAACTTACATGGTTATATGGTACAATGTTTATTGTCTGTACAGCATGGACTGTTTTCTACAGACACTAATAAATTCAGTAGAACAATTCGTCTGAAATGAATGGAAAAAACAAAAAATGTTTCTCCGGAGTTCATAAAAAACTTCAAACAAAAGTTGTATTATGCAGATTCTAGTTGGTAAATGGAATGATTGAAGAACAGGTACCTCCGGAAAAGACACAAGATGTTCAGATTCACAAAATGCTAGCCATGGGTTCTCAACTGGAGAAATCAGGAAAAGATTTACCATAACCCAGGTATCTAATACTTATTAAGAAGCTTAACAAAATTATTTAATAAGCATAAAGAAGATAAAGACAACATCAGGGCGTCAACGCCCTGCCTTGTTTTGACTCAGACCTTCAGATGTGTCTAGATACTCCGGAGCATAAAATGTTACAAAGTTGAGTGATACTTTAAGGTATGATATATATGCATACATACAGAGGGGCATATTTTCCCTGCTAGTAACAGTCATAAAGACAATCAAGAGTTTTCTGCCTCATTCTGAGTTAGAAACATACTTATTTGGTGAAGACCCAATACTTCCCAAAAAAGCAGCTTTAAAACTGGTGGAGCCAACCTCATTCCAAAAATGAAGAAAAAAGGGGGGGTGGAGGCATCGTGTGAGGCACCAGTGGTTGAGAGAACATGAGAAGACCGGAGGATTCATCAGCGCTGCAAAATACACCCACAGGTGGGCATTTAAAAAATTAATTTAGGTGATTGAAAACTAATCATCACTACTATTTGTGGTTATTATTTTTGATAAGATTGTAAATATACAACTTTATTTCATACTAGACCACACCAAAGTTACTTTTCATTGAAACAAAAAAGAGGAATCTTGTCAGATAATATCTAATTTATAAATACTTTCTGAGCAATAGAAATTGGTCAGACTACTAAAGCTTAGTTTACCAGTCTTTTATCGGTAAAAAGCCCATTGGAAACCTTTCATCAATTTCTAAATTAAAGAAGTTGAAGACTTTTGTTAAAACAGAACATTGAAATGAAAAGTCTACCACACAATAAGCGATATTAAACAGAAAAATTACTTTCTGATAGAGGTAGTTTTAAACAGGCTTATTGCCTGGTCAATATTTATACATATAAAACATTATATACTCTTCAAAGGAAATGGCAACAATTAATTGTTTTATGTTTTTGGGTTATATAATTATGATCAACATTTACAAGAAAGGTGAAAGATGCTTACTAAATAGAGAGACTATAATATATAAGTTTGTTTATTCAGAATTTTAGCTAAGAAATAATTCAGTTAACTGTATATAAACAAAGAAAAACAAGATTCATAACTAACAAACTAAATAACTGTTTGTAAAGAAAAATCATGTCAAGTCAACTATAGTCAGATTCCACGTTCAGATGAATGGAAATTTTACATCCACTTGCATGACACCTATTGAATATCTTGTCTTTTATTTGATAAGTTACTAATGAGAATGATTTATTATGGAATAGGTAATACCTTGAATACTGCATGTTTAGACAAGACCTTGAATGGTAGTTCATAAACATAGTCAGAGTAAATAATATTTTAAAGTTAGAAACATTTATTGTATTTTTGACTGGGCTGTTGGTCTGGTGGTTGGTGAACCTGACTGTTATGTTAGAGGTTGTGGGTTTGATTCCCACCCAGGATAATGTTTTTTGTTCTTAGCACAATCATTGTTCTGTGTCTGGGTATAATTTATCCCTAATAAGTTACTATTTATTTAGAAATATATATGTGTTTTTATCAGCTGTTTAGTGCCCATAATGCAGGCTCTGCTTAGTTTGGAACTAAGTGCTGTTGTGTGAAGGTTGTGGAATATTTATTTATTTATTTACAAATGCCTTTTTCCACAAGGTAATTTCCAAGAGGTTATGGTTTTTGGAGGCATGTAAGCAATGGACTGAGAATGAAGCTAAGCTTCAAATGATTATTTTTTTAGATTCAATTGCTGCCTACTTAGTCTGTAATGCCTTGCCAGATACCCAACAGATAGTGAAATCTGATTGAGAATGGATTATATGACTACAATATCATACAATTGATTGGAAGGAGTTCAATATCCTACCTATATACAGGGTGTCCAAGAACCTGGCGTCCAACTGGATTCCCACGATGCCCCAAGTTCTAACAGTACTCAGAAAAATATTTTAAAAAATCCACCCCATGTACTTACAGAATTATACTGATTTCAAAAAAAAGGGGGAAATGAGCACCCTGTGACATACTTTTGAATGCTGTGACTGCTAATGCTGATAACTTCGATATTTCTTGGAGGTTTTGTAATCTAGGGTATTGCTGTGTCTAAATAGAATGTAAAAATAAAGTACTTATTGTACCATTTTAAAATAAAATATTATTTTAACTAAAGGTGATATGGAAAACTATTGAATTTCGCAACTTTGACCGACTGTAGTGTAAAAAAAATGTACCAAAATAGTATGGCAAGTGACGTCAAATTTTGACGCGTTTATTCCTCTTTTTAAAAAGGTATAATACTTACACATTAATTTGAAAAAAAAAAATTTTGATAATATTTTTACTCAACAACCCAATTTTTACGAAGTGCCTACCTACTAACGGTAACTGTCGGACCCTTTCTTATCTTAGAAACTGTTATGTTACTACTATTATTTACTTCGGTTCCAAGAGTGAGCAAGAAGGAAATACACACAGGTAGATGGGTTCCCAGTAGAATAAAAGCAAAGAATGTTAGTTTAAAGATATTTTATTACAATAAATGTTCAAAATGTTGACCACCCGCGGCAATACAAGCTCTCACTCTCCTTAAAAAGGACCGCTTTATGTTTCGCGAGTAACTTTTTGACGTATCACCTGCACTGCTTGTGTTATCTTCTCACGAAGGTCAGCGATGTCATTAATGGGCTTCGCATAAACGAGCTCCTTCATAGTTCCCCAGAAAAAAAAATCCAGCGGATTTAAGTCAGGTGAGCGGGCTGGCCACGGGATTGTTCCTGATCGCCCAATCCACCTGTTCGGGTATTGCTCGTCCAAAAACTCTCTAACGGATACGCGAAAATGTGCTGGACAGCCGTCGTGTTGGAACCACATATCTGGTGGGGTCTCTTCTAGTAAGTTTGGCAAATCATTTTGAAGAAAATTTAAATATGATTCGCCAGTCAAATTCTCGGGCATCTCAAATGGACCAATAATATTCCCACAGAGAATACCGGTCCACATGTTCACTTTGAACCGGTACTGGGATCTATCTTCTCGCATCAAGTGCGGATTTTCCACATGCCACTCGTGCAAGTTGTGTAGGTTCATGTAGCCATCCTTCTTAAATGTTGATTCATCTGACCACAAAATTTTGTCGATAAAGTTTTCGTCTTCTCGATGTTTTTGCAGGATTGTTTCACAAAACGCGACTCGGCTCGGATAGTCTCGAGGTAAAAGACTTTGCACTCGCTGTACGTGGTACGGATGATATTCTTCTTTTTGGAGAATACTGTGTGCTGTGCTCTTCGGTATCCCCGTATCAGCTTCTATTCCTCGCACAGAGATGCTTGGATTTGCCGACACCGCCTCTAAAACTTCATCGCGTATGAAGTCATTTACGGGTCGTCCTTCACCAGCTACTTGATTGGGGAACCGCCCGTCACATAGTGATCTGTGCACATTAATGAAAACTCGATGGTCGGGATATCGCGTAGCCCTCGGATACCTTTCTCTGTAAAGTCTCGCTGCAGCTCGTCCATTACCTCTACATTCTCCATAAATGTAGTGCATATTTGCGTATTCTTGCGGAGTGTAGGTCGCCATGGTAGCACACACAAAACACAAACTGTCCAAACACAGGCAAAGGTCGTCGTAAAGAGTTCGTTTCAAAGTCCAGAGCACAAAGAGTAATCGAGTCCAATAAACAAAGCTTTAAATCGTAGTACGTGATCAATGGTAACAATAAGAGAGAGGTGCGTAGTAACGGCAGGAGGCAGTGACGCGTACTGACCGTACTGTTATCCTAAATAGCACGATCCCAGATAGCGTCACTATCTATCTCACTCGCACCTCTAACCTTTTTCTCCCTCACTCTTACCTGAATAATGGGGTACCATAAAGAAGAACCAGCAAATCGCAAAGATAGTTTCTGTCTTGCTCCCTCCTGTTGTAATAACGAATCACTATGGTGAGATGCATGCACATACCGTCCCTTACGGTCTAACCTGTTTTTTGAGAGGCCTGTTGTTATTTTTATGAGCATACAATAGTAATTCTTTAGAGGTTAGATTCAATTCGTCGTAAATTTTTCTTTCTAAGAATTCTGTAAGACATCGTAAAAATTGGGTTGTTGAGTAAAAATATTATCAAAAAATTTTTTTTTCAAATTAATGTGTAAGTATTATACCTTTTTAAAAAGAGGAATAAACGCGTCAAAATTTGACGTCACTTGCCATACTATTTTGGTACATTTTTTTTACACTACAGTCGGTCAAAGTTGCGAAATTCAATAGTTTTCCATATCACCTTTAGTTAAAATAATATTTTATTTTAAAATGGTACAATAAGTACTTTATTTTTACATTCTATTTAGACACAGCAATACCCTAGATTACAAAACCTCCAAGAAATATCGAAGTTATCAGCATTAGCAGTCACAGCATTCAAAAGTATGTCACAGGGTGCTCATTTCCCCCTTTTTTTTGAAATCAGTATAATTCTGTAAGTACATGGGGTGGATTTTTTAAAATATTTTTCTGAGTACTGTTAGAACTTGGGGCATCGTGGGAATCCAGTTGGACGCCAGGTTCTTGGACACCCTGTATATACCATTACTAAAAATACTTGGCAGTGGTGTGATTAAAAACCAAGGGGTTTTTTGTTTTTTTTGTTTTCTACATGACTAAATTTTAATTAATAGGTAGCTGATTTTGAATCTAGAAGAGAAGTAAACATTACAAAATGACTAATAAGTAATACAAATTGTCAAAAGATTACATACAATACCAATTAATTTTTCTGCTTCCCAGATCAACACAAAAGTGCCAAAGAACCTAAATGCTTTCTTTTTGCATTGGTCTCAATCATAAGAATTAAGTTTTATGATCTCTCCCCGCTCTCTTTGTAGGTACTCAAAAATATAAAAATGACAATAATTAAAGACAAAGCACAAGGTAATGTTTTGTACTTCATCTGTTGATCACTCAAACCAGGGTTCTCGATATTTCAGAGATTTTTGATACATTTTAACCCTTTAATTATCTCCTTGGCACTATCATTCTAGATTGTTACATGTCCTTTACAGGAAATTTAAATAAGAGCCAAGAATAGGTATAACAGACCGAAAAGTAGTCCTTAATGGACCGTAAAGTTGTAATACAAAATAAAATGATTTCATTTTGATTTATTTATTTTTAAAAGTATAGAATACTCTTGATTATCCACCTTTAAAATAATAACTTAAAGAGTCATATGGGGTGTTTACAATGCGCTGATCTATTACTCTTAATATAAGTGATCATTTACAAACAATTGTTGAAGAATATTGTCATGTAAACATTTGTACATATTTGGAGTGTGAACAAGCAGTTGAAAATTCATTATGTTGAATATGAATTTAATTCCAGTGCGTTTGGCTAAAAACTGTAATTTGTAGTATTACTAATATCATAATGAGACTCCAGGAAGGAGTTATTTCCTATGAAAGTTTGGTTTATATTTGATCTGTCCTAGCCTTGATAATAGGACCGCAAAAGATGATAAAATGAAAAGATTAAGGCTTCATAATAAGACCTCTTAAACCTAGATATACTTGGGATGTTTTTTCATGTTAACTTAATTATATTTTAAATAATTACATGCAACAAGGTGATTTATACTTACTTTATTACCAAGAAGGTTTTTTGAGTCTATTCACGATAGTTTCAGGTCAAAAGATGATACCTAACAATCCCCATTATAAATATAGAGTGATCAAATTAGACATAGGTAATCATAATTGAAATCCATAAGCATAATTATCAAGATTAATAAGTTAGTTAAAACTGTTATAGGTAACCAAATAGCCAAACTTCATTTTATTTTACAATTAGGTATTATGAAAATTACAGCTATTACAATTCATATGATGAAGCATTAACAATAAATTAGGAGATGTACAATTATAAGGTTTCTATTTTCTGTTTACTGTTTTACAAAACAGTAAAGTAGGGTACCTACTAAACATTGTAACAAAAACACTGAACTGTAAGCTCCAGTGTCAGCCGTTGGATTACCAGGGCTATGGAAGAAAGAGTGAACTTAATATTAGCGAGTTTTTTCAACATTCATTACATTCATTATGTAAGAATTTCAGCCGGTAAGGGGGTTTTTTCAATACCTATCAACTTTATTATAAGTTATACACGTGAACTGAAGGGTCAACCATTCCTTCCTAAATTACCAAATGGACATATTAATAATAGACATTTTCTATTTTAGTTTTGACGAGTATGATTCTATTTGAATTGTAATTCGATGTTGTGTTTTTATTTTGATTCTTTTGAAAAATTTAAAATAACTCATTGTTATTTTTAATTCTTTAATAATTATTGATTGCTTTTACAACTTGTCTTTAAACATCTACAAGTAAACCTATCTCATTGAGAATGAAACAAAGACGAGTATAATTGAATAGTCAAACGAACTTACCTGTAAGTGAAGTTCGACGGTAATTATACGAAGTCTTTGTTTCATTCGAAAATGAGAAGAGTCCCACCCGACCCAAACAATACATGCTATCTAAAATTCTAAATACAATTTTGAGCTTGGACCCTATGTTGTAAAATCAATCATTTGCTGTGAACTTAATGAGAGATTTGACAGGTGTCCGTTCCATGAAGGGTTACGCTCTATTTTACGCTTGCTGTAAAAGTATGTACGACGCCGTGGCGGCTAGAAGATCTACTACAAGTAAACCTATCTCATTTTCGAATGAAACAAAGACTTCGTATAATTACCGTCGAACTTCACTTACAGGTAAGTTCGTTTGACTATTCAATAACTTGATAGAATTTTCCAAAATTCTGCGAACTCATTAAGTAATCGTGCCTACAGAGGACGCGTGTAGTTTAACAATTCAGAGACATAACTAAACAAGGGCGAGCTGTCAGCGTGGTGTCGCGTAAATAAACGTAGTGACCGCCGCGTACCGCGCGCCGCGCACCGCGCTTGCCGAATCGAATGCATAATCGATATGCGAACAGCGCAGCTTTACCCTCAGGGCTGGCACTCAGACTACACATAGGTACTTTCTACTAATCTCAGTTGAGTTATTTTATTCTAATAGTTTTTGTAATTGTACTTATAAAATGCACAATAAAGAGATCAAGAATTAATTGGATTTCTATCTTAAATCGCTAACACACTTATTCATTATTTAGCTAGATAATTAAGCTGTTAGTCGTAATCTTGTACAACTCTTATGCATGCAGCGTTTACCTATAAGTGATTTTTACAGTATTGTCCTATTTTTGTACACGTTACCTACTAAAAACTATTACTAACTATTGGAGAACCTATTAATAAATAAATAAGGTATTCATTATTAAGTTGTTTATTCTTTGCATAAAGGCAATCATTATTATTATATTATTAACTATTGAGGAGTACACACAGTTCGTTCAAAACTAATATGCCGTTTGTAAGGTCAATCAGCTGGGTACATACTATCTTCGTGACTTAAGTATTAGTTTACCATAAACTATAAACATGTTGACATGGCAATGAGAGAAGAATAATATTATTAGTATACTTAAATTAATATTGTTTACCTTATTGTATAATTATTATTGCCGACTTAATTCTATTATTATTGTTGTTTAACTTCTTTTATTTTCTATTTTATATACTCTATGGTAAAGTTGCCTGACAACACTGAATTGTTTTTGACATAGAGATTTAAGAAAAGAACAGAGAGCTTGACGGCGATTTTGGAGGTTTTTGTAAAAACGAGGTTCACATAATATATCATTTAGAATTACTACACCTTGAGTTTAATTTCGAAGAATAAGAGTTGATCTTTCATCTCAGAAGTGGGATACTACTCATAACGTCCACCATATCGACGAAAAGTTATACTCAAGACTGTTAACTTCGAGTTTTGGTTTGGGTGAAAATCTTGTCCAAATACCGAAGTGAAACTTCATAATAAATATAAAATGGATGAAAGTAAAGGCAATGAAGGAGAACGCACCCGAAGGACACGACATCGCTCGCAAAATGGATGTGAGCGTCGACGTCGTCGTCGTGATCGCGGCTCAATGGACTCGAGCGGCCTGAAAAAGCAGAAACATCAAAGGCATCGCACGGACAGCTCTTTGGAATCCCAAGACGGCAGAGGCAGAAGTTCACGCAAGGACAGGGCGAGTTACCGCCAACGAAGTCACCGTAGTCGGAGCAGTAGTCATGGGCGTTTTCAAGAACGTCGCGCCAGCCGAAGTGTGGACAGGAGGCATGCAGGCAGGAAGCGAGGTCGCAGGTTAGATCAGTCTTCCAGCGTTGAACGTCACACACCTCCCGGGCGCGTGGTTAATTCCGACATTCTTAACAGTGACACTCGAGTGCTTCTGTCTAAATTGGTAGAGGTGTTAACAAACAATCGACCGCAAGGTAATAAGTTTCCCATGCTAGGAAATGTTATACCCGACTTTGACCCTATGGTTAAGAGTCAAACCATTTGTATGTGGATCAACAAAGTAGACGAATGTGCGAAATTGTATGGTTGGGGAGACGACCAAATTATACATTATGCTTTGCCTAAATTGTCAGGTGTAGCTAAAACATGGTACCAGGCCTTGCCATCTATGTCTTATTCTTGGTTAGAATGGAAGGTAAAGTTAGAAGAATCGTTTCCAAATAGTGATGACTATGCTGAATTACTCACTGAGATGCTCTTGAAACGTGTCAGATTTAGCGAATCATTAGAGTATTATTATTACGAAAAAATAAATTTACTCAATAGATGCGAAATTCAGGGTAAGAGGGCAGTTGATTGTCTACTAAATGGAATCGATGATCGGTCCTTAAGGTTAGGTGCTAAGGCTGCGAAATGCCAAGAACCAGAACAGGTTTTAAAATACTTTCAGTCGATTAAGCAACGGTCTCGAGAGCCCGATAGGTTAAAAATCAACCCTGATAAACGTATTAATAATAATATTAATCTGACAGCACCTAATACTAATTCTAAACCGACTTTAAACAGTGGTGAAACTAGAAGATCACAAAATAATATGTCTATTGTGTGTTTTAATTGTAACGAACCAGGACACTTTAGATCTAGATGTACTAAAAAAATATTAAAATGCAATGTTTGTAGTAGAATAGGCCACTTAAGTGTTAACTGTCCCAGATTGCCTTCTGAGTCTACTTCTAAATTTGAAAAGTCTATTGCTAAAGATGTCATGCGTGTTGAAACAAATAATTCTGGTGATGTCAAATATTTAGTATATTTAAAACTAAATGGTGAACTCGCCCAAGGATATGTAGACTTGGGTAGTCAATGTACGTTGATACGACGCAGCGAAGCTATTAAAAGGGGAATTCAGTGGACTAAGAGCCACTTACCTACCATGCGAGGTATCGGAAATAATATAGTATTGCCACTGGGTGCCTCTAATGTTAGCATTGAAATACAAGGCGTCTCAGAGGAAGTTAACGCGTATATTGTTGATGATAGTGTCATTAACTATTCGATTTTGATAGGACATAGTTTCACTGAAAAACCGGGAATAATAATAACAAAAACTACAGATTCTCTCTTATTTACACGCGAGCATTGGGATAAACTAAAATTAAACTTGAAACATGACACTATCATTCCCCCTAAAGAAATGATACCGTTACCAATTACTACTAATTATAAATATTCGGGTGCAGTATGTATAAGCGGTTCATTACGTGGTGCACCTAAGAACGAGTTTTATTTAATGCCAGGCGAATATGAGATACAAAACGGAGAGAGTAGTTTATTAGTTCAAAACTTTAGTGATAAATCAGTTTTGCTAAAAGGGAATTCACTTATTACGCGAGCTCGATGCATAAGAAATAGCTTTGATATAAAAATGTTAGATTTTGGCGATGATGAGACTAATTCGAATTTTAATTACGGCGAACAGCTTACAGAACCTGAGGTTTTTAGGTTGAAGGAATTACTTAAGAAATTTGAAACATGTTTCTCAGATAACTTAAGTGACTTAGGAATTACTAATGTAACACAGATGGAAATTGATTTAAGCGACACGCAACCAGTAGTCTATCGTCCCTATAGACTCTCTTACCCTGAGCGTCAAAAGGTTCAGTCTATGGTTAAAGAAATGCTAGATGCAGATATTATATGCGAATCTAACTCAACATACGCTAGTCCAGTTTTATTGGTAAAAAAAAAAACAGGCGAAAGTAGGCTATGCGTCGATTATCGTGCATTAAACAATAAGACTAAAAAGGAACACTATCCATTGCCATTGATCGACGATCAGTTGGATAGGTTAGCTGGTAATTCCCTATTTGTGAGTTTGGATCTTGCATCCGGATATTATCAAATTGCTGTAGAACCAAAGTCCCAAGATAAGACTGCGTTTGTGACTCCCGACGGGCAATATCAATTTAAGCGTATGCCCTTTGGATTAGCAAACGCACCTTCGGTATTTCAACGTGCGATGAATAAAATAATGTCCAAAGTTAACTATACAATAATTTATATGGATGACGTATTAATCCCGGCGCAAACATTTGATCAAGGCATTGAACGCTTAGAGGAGGTGTTACTACTTTTGAGTAACGCAGGACTTACCCTAAAAATAAAAAAATGCAAGTTCTTTTGTACCGAGCTAGACTTCCTAGGATTCCACGTTAGCGGTGATGGTATAAGACCGGGAACACACAAAACATTAGTCATCAGAGATTTTCCTATTCCACGCAACGTACATGATATACGACGGTTTATAGGCCTAACCAGTTTTTTTAGAAGATTTATAAAAGATTTTGCCATTATAGCTCGCCCTCTAACAGACCTGTTAAAATCTAAATTCGGATGGAGATGGACTGAAAAGGAAGAAGAGGCATTTGACGCATTAAAACGAAAATTAGTTGAACGCCCAATTCTTGCTCTATACGACGCTAAATTAAAAACAGAATTGCACACAGATGCTTCGAAAATAGGTATCGCTGGCATCCTTTTACAACAGGGCAAAGATGGTTTGTTTAGGCCAGTAGCGTATTACAGTCGTAAGACTACAGTAGACGAGCAAAAGTTTCACTCGTTCGAGTTGGAAACCCTTGCGGTTGTCGCATCTTTGAACCGATTTAGAGTCTATTTGCTTGGATTAAAATTTAAAATCGTCACGGACTGCAATGCCCTTCGAACTACATTGACTAAGAGAGATCTTATACCACGCATTTCTCGATGGTGGATTCAGTTTCAGGAGTTCGACTGCGAAATAGAGTATAGGCCGGGTACGCGTATGACTCATGTAGACGCCCTGAGTCGCGGTCCTGTAGCAGAGCCAACTAATGTAGATACAGAATCCATTTTAGATGTCTTACATGTAGATTTACGTGACTGGATTGCTACGGTACAAGGTAACGATAGTGAAATTAGACGTATAAGAGACATTTTAGATGACGAAGAGACGAAGTACGTTGCTGAAGTTCGTAATAATTACCAGTTGAAGGGTAACCATGTGTATAGGGTTCTAGATAAAGGATTGCGATGGGTAGTACCGAGGGGCTGTCGATGGCAAGTGTTGCGCATGAACCACGACGATGTAGGACATTTCGGGTATGAAAAAACCTTAAATCGTTTGAAAGACGCGTTTTGGTTTCCCAATATGCGTAAGTTTTGCAAGAAGTATGTCGCGGCATGCTTAGAGTGCGCACACCATAAGGCACCCGGTGGGGGCCTAAAGAAGGGATGCTTCATCCTATTCCTAAATTGGAGATACCATTTCACACACTACATGCCGACCATCTAGGCCCGTTTATTCGCTCTAAGAAGGGTAACATGTACCTATTGGTCATCATTGATGCCTTCACCAAATTTATAAATATTAAAGCTGTAAGAGATACGAAGACAGCAACAACGATTAAAGTATTTAAGGAGCATTTTAGTTATTTCGGTGTTCCCTCTCGCCTTATAACGGATCGTGGGTCTTGTTTCACGAGTGCAAAATTTAAAGACTTAGTAAATCATCTAAAAGTAAAGCATATTTTAAATGCAGTGGCTACACCAAGAGCGAATGGACAGGTCGAGAGGTTTAATCGTACCATAACTGACGCTTTGAGTACGAAATGTCATGGTGGAAAAGATAATTTATGGGATGACTACGTTGGGGATATCCAGTTAGGCATCAATACCACTATTAATAAAGCTACGGGAAAAAGTCCCTCAGAATTGTTATTTGGCTGTAAATTAATAAATGCATCTGAGAATTTGATGACTGATGTGATAGTTGAAACATCCCAGCGAATTGATGGTGACGAATTATTGAAATTGAGATCGGATGTTAGGGAAAAGATTGAGAAACAACAAGAGTATGCTAAAAGAGAGTTTGATAAACATAGAAAAAAAACGAGTTGAATATAATGAAGGCGACTTGATTAGAATTGAGAGAACAATAATAGATAGAGACCATGTAGGCAAATCGAAGAAACTTATTCCTAAATTTCAGGGTCCCTACAGAATTGTAAAAATATTACCCCATGATAGGTTTGTCGTCGAGGACACCCCTTTAACAAGAAAAGGCAACAAAAGATATGAAAATATTGTCGCCTTAGATAAGATTCATCCTTGGATGAATTTTAGCGGTTACGGTACAGACGACTCTGAAAGCGATCAAGCAGAGGACAGTGACATTAATGAGATAGATGTACAGAAATAATATTGATGTTGATAAATAATTGATCTCAGTAGATATAGATTAGTTTAGTTTTTTTTTTTAATGAGGCTTTGTGTTGTTTTTTTTATTTAGTCCTATTCAATCTTGTGTCAGTGTTAAGAATGTTGATGGTATTTCGTTGATAGATGATGTGAAGCAAGCGAGCAATCCGTGCATATATTGAATGACATTGAGAAACTGATGTCGCACAGATGATTGCAAGACAATGAATAAGATTTAATGATGTGAGCGTGGTTTGACACATTCAGTCAGTGCAGACATTTAATGGTATCAAGATAACGATACTGGCACAGATGACCGTAAGTGAGGCAAACTGCGCAAGAAATATAGAACAGAATATAGATCTAATTTCATGATGTGAGCATGGTTTGACAGATCCAGTCAGTGCAGACATTGAATGGTATCAGGATAACGATACTGGCACAGATGACCTAAGTGAGACAAACTGCGCAAGAAATATAAAACAGAATATAGATCTAATTTCATGATGTGAGCATGGTTTGACACATTCAGTCAGTGCAGACATTGAATGGTATCGAGATAACGATACTGGCACAGATGACCGTAAGTGAGACAAACTGCGCAAGAAATATAGAACAGAATATAGATCTAATTTCATGATGTGAGCATGGTTTGACAGATCCAGTCAGTGCAGACATTGAATGGTATCAAGATAACGATACTGGCACAGATGACTGTAACTATGAAAAACTGCTCAAGAAATATAGAACAGAATATAGATCTATGATATTGATTTAGATTATGAGAAGCCTTACCGAATTATTGAAATTTGATTTTGACAAAGAAATGAGAATTAGACTTAGATTTTATTTTTTTTAAATTATTATTATATCTAGATTTAATATTGTTATCTTAGATAATGATAAGAATGAGAATGTCTTTCAAGAAATTATTTAAGTTATATCTAGATTTAATATTGTTAACTTAGATAATGATAAGAATGAGAATGTCTTTCAAGAAATTATTTAAGTTTAGATTAGATTAGAGATATATTATACGTTAGTAAGTGAGAGGACTCACTTAAGGAGGATGGCCGAACTGTAAGGTCAATCAGCTGGGTACATACTATCTTCGTGACTTAAGTATTAGTTTACCATAAACTATAAACATGTTGACATGGCAATGAGAGAAGAATAATATTATTAGTATACTTAAATTAATATTGTTTACCTTATTGTATAATTATTATTGCCGGCTTAATTCTATTATTATTGTTGTTTAACTTCTTTTATTTTCTATTTTATATACTCTATGGTAAAGTTGCTTGACAACACTGAATTGTTTTTGACATAGAGATTTAAGAAAAGAACAGAGAGCTTGACGGCGATTTTGGAGGTTTTTGTAAAAACGAGGTTCACATAATATATCATTTAGAATTACTACACCTTGAGTTTAATTTCGAAGAATAAGAGTTGATCTTTCACGTTGTAACATGGACCTTAAAAAGAAATTCCCAATAGGTACCTTGAATGCATTCTGACATTGCCATGCACTCCGAGGAGATTCTTTTTTGCACATTCCAGAAAAGGATTCATAAGGTTTTTTTTTTCATTATTCTAGACTCGTTATCTAAAACTCGCCAGCCGTGATTTTATAATGAACTTTCTTGTGTGATACTTATAAAGCTTTTTCATGTGTTTCCAAAGTTCTTGTTTGTGCTGTCATCTGAGATATTCTTATTCATGTCTCACTGATATTGCTACTGTCATAATTTCAACGATAGGAAGGTTGTAATCGAAAATGAAGGCTTCAAAATCTTTAATTCGACGCATGCCGTATGTGTAAACAACAAAAGATTTTGTTTAAAGTTAAAAAGAAAAAATGTGTCTATGAAGTATTTTTATCATTTAAAAATGGCAACCCTACTAGCGCGCCAAAATTGTCTGCGTCGTGTTTTGCGCTAAACACGACGCGGCTCTAAAATATCACAACACTACACAATTAGTGCTCTCATTATCTATTAGCTGATATGAGGCCATAGATTGCACATTCTCTTGCACGCAGTCATTGAAATTACCGTTTTAATTGGGCTGTTGCGCAAATATTATTATTCAGCAGGCTTTGACGAAGTTTCGATATTTGCTTTTGTGTTTATTTATCAAGTGCTTGACAACTTTTATGTAAACAATAAATACCGCAGTGTTACATAAATATCTCGATAGTCAACATTTTTTCCCAAAGATTATGAAAATTGGCTTTTAAATTCATATCAATATCTTATGTGAGAAAGTAGCTCTGTTTGTATATTTTTTAAAATATATAATGGGTCTACTCTTGACATCAATCTTGTCCTGCGGTAAGAGATGAGGACGACAATGAAACGAGCTTAACCAAAAGAAGCGTGTTGGTTTGTTTTTCACGACTAAACGGCTGAAAGAATCGTAATGAATTTAGCAAAGAGATAGAACATACCCTGGAGACGGACATATGCTGTCTTTAGTCTCAAAAAATAATAAAAGAAGAAAAATTGATTTCTGAAATATTTTTCAAATGCATGCCATGAATGAAAGACGGTGACAAATGCCTTTTTAGTTCATTATAGAGTGAAAATTTTACATTTGACACACAACATAAATATTGATCCTAAGTTGGAACGATGCCCTATTCCATAGAAAAAGGCGTGAGTTAATGAAAATTTATACATTGGGTGAATACCTACGTGTATGCAGCAACAACTTGCTATTGTACGCTAAATTATTAATAGATCTAACGTCGCTGAGCCTGCAAAAACCGCTATGGATAAAAACCGAACTTTTCAGGACAAGCAAAAAACTGTTTTTTATTTAAACTGTTACTATTATTTTAAAACTTAATATGTAGAAAATTAGAATTTATGTCGGGACATTCAGAAATATATATTTTACGCCGTTTACTCTGACATTTCAGGGGCTAGAATTTTTTTAAGTGAATTTGGGCACATATCGGTTTTTTTTTCAGGTCGTAAATACCGCTACCTGACTTTTCACCACATGACGGATTTTTGTTTTTACTAAGTAATTTGCATTTTTGCGCTTTCCAGAACACTTAGCGGATTTACCAAACTATATTAAAATAATGAAATCGGTTTAAGTTCACTTATAAAGTATTTATTATACTTAATTAGAAAAGTATTAAACAAAATTAAATTTAAAAAAAAAACAGTAAAATAAAAATATGATGGTATTTTCCCAGCCTTATTACAGTGGGGAATAGACTCACTGACCCCTTGGCTGCTGAAAATCTACCGATCCTGCCTAGCCCACAGATATGTACCTACCACTAGCATGGCGTGAATTGAAAGTTATTTTCATTCATATACGTATGTTTATCAGCTATTTAGTACCCATAACACAAGCTCTGAAGCTTAACTTGGGACTAAATGGCGTTGTGTGAAAAGTTGTGGAATATATTTATATTTAATATTTATATTCCCAAGCCAGGCAAATCTGATTACACACAACCAAAGGCTTATAGACCAATTAGCCTGACATCTTTCTTACTAAAGACCCTCGAGAGGCTGTGCGATAGGCATATCCGTGATGGACCCCTTCGCAAGAAACCCATTCACAAACAGCAACACGCATACTGAACTGGCAAATCCACAGAATCCGCACTGCACAGCGTAGTCTCTAAAATTGAATGCGCGATAGACCACAAACACTCATGCGTCAGGCCTTGAAAATAGTAGAGGACTGGTGCGAAGAATACCACCTAGCAGTAAACCCTGCTAAAACCGAACTAGTCCTACTTACAAAGAAAAGGAAACTGACAACACTACAGCTTCCCCGCTTCTTTGGAACAACACTAAGCCTATCAAGTGACGTCAAGTACCTGGGAATCTACTTGGACAAACAGCTAAACTGGGCAAAGCACTCAGAATACTTCACAACAAAAGCCAGCATATCCCTGTGGCAGTGTACAAGACTGCTGGGTAGGAATTGGGGCATCAACCCAAAAATCACCCACTGGCTATACACCACGGTCATCAGACCATCAATCACGTACGGCTCCATAGTTTGGTGGCCCAGGACCAACTTAAGCACGGCTCAAAAAGAACTCGACAAACTGCAACGCTTTGCTTGCGTTGCGATCACTAGCAGTATGAAAACAGCACCCACTGCTGCCCTGTAAGCAATGTTGGGGCTACCACCTCTACACCTTATCGTGCGAGAGGAGGCGGCAATGGCAGTATTCAGGCTAGGTAAATGTGGTACCTTAGGAAACGACTCCAGAATCAAACACATACGTATAAAAGACGATGCCATCAAGTGGCAACCCATGATGGTATCACCAAACGACAAAATACCCAAGACACACTGCTTCCAAAAACACTACCTCGTACAACTAACCGAAGAACAGAGTGACCACTCAGGTCCAAGAGAACTAAGAATCTACACAGACGGGTCAAAAAGTGATAAGGGAACAGGAGTAGGAGTGTGCTCCAATGACCTGAACATCAAAATATCCAGACCGCTAGGCACACTCAACACTGTCTATCAGGCGGAATGTCTGGGCCATCCATGCGGCCCATGCCATACAATCCAGGAAAGTCATGGACACCCACATTCGCATACTCTCTGACAGTGCGTCAGTACTTCAATCCCTTGAGAAAAACTACATCACCTCGGGACTAATACTAGAATGCCACAACGCACTAGAGCGTATAACAACACTATACCACAACACGGTAACACTACAGTGGATAAAAGGACACAGTGGATCACTAGGTAACGATGCAGCGGACGAATTGGCCAGGAGGGAATCTGACACCGTGGCCGTCGGGCCCGAACCCGTGGTGCACATCCCCTTCAACCAATTACGCGGATAGCTGCAAGAATTTACCCACACACAAGCAGAAAGATGGTGATCCTCGTCCCCGCGCTGCAGACAGTCAAAAGAGGCCATGCCTACCCTGGACAGGAAACTCACCAAACGCCTTCTGCGCTTGGACAGAGTTAGCTTGCGCCTGGTGACCGGGACCATCACAAACACTTACATACTTTAGGCGTAACGGATAGTCCTCTGAGCAGAGCATGTATGGAGGAGGAGGAAACGGTGGCGCACGTGCTCCTTGAGTGCACGGGTGTCGCCGAGATACGGAAGAGGACTCTCGGTTCACCGGAACTCTTCGTAGACGCACTGAAATGCTTGGGAGGCTTAATCTGCTTCTGGAAGGAGGTGGGCTGAAACAAAACGGCCGCCATGGCTCACGCACAATGGTCGAAACTTGGATTAAGTGCGGAAACCAAATCCCGATAGATAGATAGATGAGATACAAATAATTACCTACTGATACCGTGTCCAGGTGACCAAGTGACGCTCAATTAATTAAAAAACTTAATACGTACGAGAAAGTAAGAAGGCCCGTCAACATTACAACACTTTATACCTATTAATGATCTTGAAGATATTATTTTATAGTTAAAATAGCTATTTTTGAACAAGCGCTTCACAAATTATAGGTTAGAAATTGCGAACCTATGTGATCAACCTATTAGTAAGTAATAAAAGAGGCTACTTATATTAATTACACCAAACCAGGTATCTTTAATGAGTTTTGTTACACTATCTAACACTTAAAACTATTTAATTAAAATAAAATACGCTCGTAATCATTGCACCACAAGCCACGTGTCACGCACGTCTCCTGGGGGTCGAGTCTGCTATTCAATCGTGTCTCAATGACCGGTCAATGATCGATTTTTGGCGTTTAACGTCAAACTTATGACACATTTCCCATACAAAAACTGTCAAAGTTGTCAAATATTCGATCAATGACCGGTCATTGAGATAAGATTGCAATAGCAGACTCGAGCCCCTGTTTGTTTGATAAACCCGCTATGTGTCATTTCAAGGCGCAGTTTCAAGGGCCTCACTTTGAAACGAAAATACGCTATGTGTCTCCTGCACACATAGAGGGTTTTTTAAGTTCGTTTTTGACCAAAATTACATAGCTGATTTTGTTATCTTCTTAGCCAAATGAGTTATGAGAAAACGGATTTTACAGGCGCACGCGGCTTGAGAAATACTATAAATTAGCATCAAAAACCAATTTACAAAAAAAAAATACATAACGGATTTTGCAGGCGCAGCGACGTAATCAAAAATTTAATCTCATAATTGTCTTTACCTAAACGTGTTTAAATGTAAGTAGTTTTCAATCAAGTGTCAGCCCTAAATTTGCGGTTAAATTTGCAGCGCTCTGTCGTTCAACCGCGGTTCGCTTTAGCGGCTAAACACGTTTCGGCTCTAAAATATACCTGCAATATTACTGAGTGGACTTGCGGTCCCCACTGTGATTAGAACTACCCTCACACCTCCCTGAACACTTGTGACAGCGCTGGTGCATGGACGAATGAAATGCTGTTTGGATAAAAATAATTAGGTACCTAGATCAAAGAGCTCATTACTCTATTTTTGTCGCTGACATTTAAAATGTTGTAGGTGTAGGTGTACGCGGGAGTTTACTCCTACGCTCAGCCTGCGTAGCATGAACACATTGAACACCGAAGAAACGGCCTTTGTCTACAGACGAGTCGGCAAAGTGACAGATTATATAGTCAGGAACCTCAATCTGTCAAATTTCTTTCAATAAACCTGCCTGCGTAGCATGAACACTTAATTTCTTTCTTCCGAGACACGACAAATTTCTTTCTGTCCTGTTCTGTGAGCAACTTGACATTTCTTCTACCCGAGCATGAGGCGACTCGTTGACAAAGCGTTTGTACGTAGAGAAAGAAATTTACATGCTGTCTATAGCAACTGTCAAGTTGCTCTTGTCTAGGTCTCATTTGATGTAGACTGTTTGACACTTGTTGACAGGAAATGTTTCGAAAAGAACTGTCAAAAGTGGAGAAAATAGGAACGCACTTCATGCTCGGCATTCTTCGGCATATAACTTCTCATCTTTCTTGACATTGTCATGCTCGAGACGAAAGAAATGTCTATTAATCTGTCACTTTGCCGATTCGTCTGTAGACAAAGGCCGTTTCTTCGGTGTTCAATATGTTCATGCTACGCAGGCTGCTGTAGGTTCGAAAAGGTGAATAAAATTAATAGGTATCCCACTGGTTCTAAGCTTCGACTATTTCGTTTGAGAACCAGTCTAGATCGGCGAACCAGAGAGTTACTGATCGTAGCTACTATAACTAAAACGCGCTGGTTTAGGTAACCACAGTTTATTTTACAAAACATTCACAATCGTGTAAACCAAAAGAGTCACAAATCTATCTACTGTCAGTCATATTATTATTAGAATTTAGAATACAAAATAAATGTTCCGAAAAGTGGTGATGCCAATAAGTTCGATTCGTAACATACTCCACATTTTTATTAAAGTCTAGCCTAGAGCTCCTGGGGCACTAGCTTCTTAAGTGGTCTCCTGAGAGGGCCAGCACCTGTTAGTATGTCCGCCACTCTTGCTACTCCGTCTGGTCCTGTGTATATCTTAGTCACTCTACCTCTCGGCCAAGTTCCCCTGGGTAACTGTCCATCTGCTACAATAACCAAGTCACCCTCTGTTATATTTGGGGATGATCCACCGCCGCGTCGAGGTACCAAAGTCGGCAGATATTCCCGAATCCATCGAGACCAGAAATAATCCGTGAGTCTTACGGCTCTGCGCCAACCGTCTCGTCCGATGATATCCCGATCTGTCAACGTAGCTGGGATAGGTCTCCCTGCAGACGATCCTAGTATAAAATGCATTGGTGTCAAGGCTTCCTCACAGTCTGGATCAACTGGAACGTGTGTCAGAGGACGCGTATTCACTAAATTCTCTGACTCTAGTAGAAAGGTCTGCAGAACTTCATCTGCGGGCGAGCGTTCTCTTAGGGTGGTCTTGAGTGCCGTTTTGATTGATCTTACCATCCGCTCCCACGCTCCACCCATGAATGGGGCTGAAGGGGGAATGAATCGCCATGAGATCTTCTCATCTGCTACAAATCGGTTAATTTCCACTCCGTACAGCTCTCTTAGCGTTCTGGTGGCACCCACAAAAGCTGTTCCGTTATCGGACCATATCTCACTCGGTGTTCCACGGCGCGCAATGAAACAAACTATGTACAACCTCGAGATGAACTGCTCGTATAACAAGACAGGTATGCAGTGCTACATAGCGTTTCTCTTTCCTTCTGCCAACTGTGACCTGAACTGGGCCGAAGTAGTCCAAGCCTACGAAAGTGAACGGTCTACGATGATGGGCTAGGCGGGCTGGTGGGAGGTCTCCGGTGGAAGGTGTGAAGGGTTGAGCGCGCTTCAGCCGACACAGTTGACAACCATAGGTGACTTTTCGAACAGCACTTCGCAAATTGATTATCCAATAGGTTTGCCGCATTTCGTTAACTACTGTCTCGGAATAAGCATGGGCAGACTTCACGTGATGATGGGCAATCAAAAGCTGGACAGCAGGGTGTTTGGGATCTAAAATTATAGGATTTTTTACGCCATCGCCAATATCTTGCACTCGGTTGATTCTTCCGCCCAATCTCAGTAAATTCTCTTTATCTATGTAGGGGGATAGATTGAATAATCGACTTTTTCGATGTAATGACCTTTTCTCAGAGAGGCAGACGATTTCATCTGGGAAGGAGTCGAGTTGGCTTTTCTTCAGAATATGTGATTCAGCCACACGCAGATCTTCAGCGGTTATTTCTTTAGGACTGTCTTTGTTTTTTAATAGGTGCAAAAATTTATGGGCTCTCGCCGTAGCTCTCAATAGCCTTCCCCATGAGCTCAGTCTTTCTGGGTCAACAGTCAATGGTGTCGGGAAATTATGAGAGGAAATGAGATGACAATGATTCCTAACGTATGGTTTTATTTCCAAACTACTGGCCGTGTCTATGTATGGTGATGTTGGCCATTGTTGTTCTGATTCGAGTAAAAATGTTGGACCTGTAATCCAGTGAGATTCTTGATTGAATACTGCGCGCTTATGGCGTGTCGCATCGTCTGCTACATTTTCCGCGGTCGGAATCCATCTCCATTCCGTTACGGCTGTAGTTTCGAGAATCTCGCCAATTCGATGTGCTACAAATGGTTTGAATGACCGCGCATCACTACGCAACCAACTCAAAACGTTAAGCGAATCGCACCAAAATATACGCTTACTTGGTTTATGCTGATGCGATTCGTGAATGAATGATGCAAACCGAGCGGCTACTAAAGCTGCCTGCAACTCTAGGCGTGGGATGGAGGCGGGTTTCAATGGTGTGACTCTACTTTTGCTACCGATAAGAGCGAGCTTCACTGTTCCATCTGCATAGATATATCGCCAGTACGCCACTGCAGCGTACGCCAACTCACTAGCATCGCAAAACAAATGAAGTTCGCGGTGAATGATATTAGATGATGATCTAAGACCATAATATCGCGGCAGGTGCAATTGAGAAGCAAGTTGTACATCTCGAAGCCATTCAATCCAAAATGTTTGATCTCCTTGATCGAGTTCATCGTCCCAAGATAAACCTTTTCGCCAAATTGACTGGAACATGATGCGTCCTCTAGAAACAAGTGGGCCTAGAATACCCAAAGGATCATAAATTCGCATTAAGTGGGACAACGCATCACGTTTACTTAGCCTAGCTGGCGATTTAGAATCCAAGTTGAGACTGAAACCTATAACGTCGTTACTAGGTTGCCAGTTCAGACCGAGCACCCTAGAAACGTTGTCACCGTTACCTAGCACTACATGATTAAATTTCTGAGATATCGATTCAGGTTCTAATAAAGAAAGAGCTTTTGGGTCGTTCGAGACCCAGTCGCGCATTTCAACACCCGCCTGACGGTTTAGATGTACAATGTCACGGGCCAGGCGCGCAGCTTGGTCTACATTCTGTAGTGAGCCAATATAGTCATCCATGTACACATCATGCATGGTTGCATGCGCAGCATCAGGGTATTCAAGTTTGTATTCTTTCGCATTAAGGTTCTTTACATATAGGGCGGTACACGGACTCGAGCACGCGCCAAACATCATTGATGACATACGATATAGCTTTAATTTGTGTGCGGGGTCATCGCGCCACAGAAAACGCTGCGCATCGCGATCTGCTGGACGGATTCGAACCTGTGGGAACATTTCGCGTATGTCCGCCGTAAGTGCTATAGCGTTTTCCCTAAATCTTATCAGGATCGCAAGTAATGGCTGTAATAAGTCAGGACCTGGCAAGAGGAGAGAATTAAGACTGATTCCTTTAAACTTCGCGGCAGCGTCGTGAACGACTCTCAACTTACCAGGTTTATGGACATGAGTAACGCCAAAATGTGGGAGATACCAAGTGATACCTATTGGGGGGGCTATGCATTCTTCAGCGTATTTCTTATCTAACATTGCTTTAATATTATGCCTATACATGTTGGCATATTGCACATCTGACTGCATTTTCTTTTCGAGAGATAAAAATCTAGAAAGTGCTAATTTAAAATTGTTCGGTACCTACATCTTTAATATCGGGTCGCCAGAGAAGACCAGCTTCAAAATGATCATCGGATGTTCTACTAGACACGAAGCCATATAAAACCCAACCAAGAGCAGTGTGGATTGCAACTGGTTGGTGGTCCTTGCCTGCACGAATAGAATCTGCCACGGTCAACTTCCAGTTATCTACACCAATGATTAGCATAGGTTGTACTTCGTCACAACATAAAATATCTCCTAAATCAAATAAATACGAATATTTACAAATATCTTCCCTATTTACAGAAGCTCGATAATTTATACCTAAATTTTTGACCGAGCGAGCATTATGTATCTGGTAAGAGTCGGTACAGTTACGTCCTTTAATTGTAAAATCAACGTACTGAATATCGCAATCACGTGACAAGCCTCCTACACAATCTATTCGTACTCGTTTACTTGGGCCTTCGGTACCTACATGCTTTGTAATCTCGGAGTCTATGAAAGTAGTTGTACAGTCATCATCTAAAAGTGCGTGAGTCTCCACAGTCCCCCGGGGACCAGTTACTTGAACTGCGACAACTTTAAGTAGTGGTCGAGATTTAGGTCTACTTACGCTCGACGAAGGGCGAATAGCCGTAACATGAGCCGATACTTCGATATCACAGTTGTCTGGTTCAGATTTCTCTTCTTCGATATCAGTAGATGGCTTTGGCGCTGCCTCAAGTTCAGAGTCTGAGGTGTCTTCTAGATCGGCGTGAGTTAGCACATTCTGATTATTATCTATGTTATGTAGTAGGCTATGATGTTTGTAGGTACAGCCCCCAACACTGCACGGAGATTTTACTTTACAAAGGTTAAACCTATGCGACCTATTTTCCAAACATCTATGACATATTTTATTCTTTTTTATAAATTGCCATCTTTCATTCACTGACAATGCCAAAAATTTGTCACATTTGTTGACGTTATGCAATTTCGAACAAAAAATACATTTATTTCCAGTTTTATTTATAATGGAATTGGAAAATTTTTCATCGAGTAGGCTTTGATCAGAATGCGTGCCCCTTTCGATAGCTAGTTGGACTGAAAGCATCGAGAAATAGAAATCTTGAATTCCAAACTTAGTTTGAAGTTCACTCTCACGAGATAGAAAATCAGAAAGCATCTCCAACTTGCTCATGCGTTCGCCAGTATGACTAGCCGCAAACTCGTACCACTTTGAGCGAATTATTGGGGATAGTTTGGTCATTAATGAATTGAAAATTTCGGGAGAATGCAGATAGTCAAACTGATCCAATAGTTTTATTATGCCAATGCAGTTTTTGACACGGCAAGTAAAGTTAACTAAATCTTTACCTTCTGCGCTAACTTTAGATAAAGCACGCACAGCGTTGATTTCCTGGATCACAATTGTTTCTGGACGACCAAAACGCAACTCGAGGGCGTCTATGACCTCCATAGGGTCGTTCGCTGATACTAGTAAAATGTAAACGGCTTCACGAGCGGCGCCACGTAAAGATGAACTGATGCGGGCTAAGTTTTCTACTGTAGTAAATGATGCCTGCGTATCGACAAAAATACGCTTGAAAACAAGCCAATCCGTAGCAGATTTTCCGTCAAACACTGGCAGTTTGATGTCCGACTTCTTGAGTTTATTAGATAGTGTTTCAAAAATGCAGATACGATCGTTATGTCCGCAGTTGACGGCAGCTCCATCGGGTGACTGTAAATTATTATTATACATTTTAGTTGAGAAAACGTTACTTGGATTTTGGTTAGGCGCGTAGGTCTGACGGTGTATAGAATTCAATATTGCTGAGTGTACATTTCGACCTGGACCGGAACCAGAAGGAACATTGAGCACTTCGTTGTATGCCGTTGTGTGTGCTGTTGCAGCGGGAGGTATTTTACCTACTGGGATGATGTTTGGTTGTACATCGTTAAGCCATCGATTGATGTTGTCTGCTTGCGCACTAGCGCGATGACTACCATGATCACTGCCCTGTATACTGCCTCTTACGCTTTCTACGTCGATAGCGGCCAGTTCAGCCTGAAGTTGTAGGACAGCCGCTTTGCGTTCGAGTTTGGTTTGTTGGGCTGTGATGTCGCAGAGCCGACGTGCATGTAATGCTTCAGCAGTGAGTTTTTTTGCTTTTATAGTATTCGAGGATCTAGTAGACCCTAGCGATCGTGTGGTGACCGACTTAAGTGTGTTGTGTGTGTGTTGTGAAGGGGAGTCACGGCTACCTGAGGGCCCACTGCTATCGTCATAGACATGCTGTGCTTGGTGGGCCTTTAATAGGTGGGGAAAGTATACAGACTTTGAGTTTGGTTCATCAGCTGTCGGGGGCGCGCTGCTAATATAACTGTTGTTAATATTGACGGGCGGCGCTTGGTGGGCCTCCGACGGGTGGGCTGTGCATCCATTGTCATTTCCGCTAGGGGTGGCGACTCCGTTTGAAGCTCCTTGTGGTGGTTCACTATTTTGATGTTTAGAACGGGTATTATAAACCATGGCTCCTTTTCACGTGGGAGAAGGACCAAAATGTTACTGATCGTAGCTACTATAACTAAAACGCGCTGGTTTAGGTAACCACAGTTTATTTTACAAAACATTCACAATCGTGCAATCGTGTAAACCAAAAAAGTCACAAGTCTATCTACTGTCAGTCATATTATTATTAGAATTTAGAATACAAAATAAATGTTCCAAAAAGGTGATGCCAATAAGTTCGATTCGTAACACAGAGTTTGATAAGTCTTGGTGACGATATGTACTCCCCAGTTAATACTCAAATCTTTATTGCATTCCACAATGTAGGCTAAGATGGTAAACATTTGCTAAAAGTAACAATCATGGACCCAGTCGGGCACAGCAAAAGGTACACTCAGACAGTCAACGAGACATATTTCAGTCTAACTGAATTATTTATAATAGTTGTTTCTTATCATAATTTTTGTAAGAATAGAATACTGCCTGGTTCGTGTAGTCGTCGTGAATTCTTGGGTCGACAAAAGTTTTTGGGGTTTGCCGTTTGGAATTTTTCAAAACAATGTCAAATTTTTTGCAACATAGAGTCTGGAGTTGTGTTTCATTATGTGCAATTGGCTCGCCCCCTATAACATGGGACTTAAACATAAGTGGAGTACTATATATAACCTTCTGCCGAACTTCTAATGATAAGGCTTCGAAGGCTGGGTGGTGGGGAGTGACGAAGAGTTTAAATTTGGGTTTGGGTTAGAATTTTATTTTTAAAGTTTGTTTTGTTTATCTTTCTTTTTCTTCAATAAAAGCCGTGATATTAATGTATTTATTATTGTAGAATGTATATTTAACCTATAATAATAATGCTTTAGTGAATCATACGAAATCAACGAATGATACCTGCGTAATGTCCGACTGTGCGTGACAATTTACGTAAAACGATTTCTGCATAAACCTGCGGCTGTGTGCACGCGAACTGTAATTGTGTCGCTGTTCTCATTATCACGTTTCCATTATCAGAGCTAACTGTAAACTTATCATAAATTAAAAATTTAAAGAGATTTAAAAATAATTTGAAATAATGTTTGCAATGTTTTATTTGAAGTATCAAAATAATACCAGCCATGTCTAAATAAATAGTACAACTGTCTCACTGCAGGGCAAAGGCCTCTTCTCATCCAGAGAAGGCACGAGCGTTAATCACCACAATTGCTCAAGGCGTTTTCAAACTTATTGTGACTATACGAGTAAGTTCAGGTTTCCTCTCGATGTTTTCCTTCACAGACGTCAATGATGTCTTACATGAACTTAAAACACACTCACTCACTCACTTTGTACATATAAATAGAAAAAGCCATATTGGTACCCAGATGTGCCCAGCTTAACCTCTGGTCCATCACGACTAAATGTAAGTAAGTATTAATCTATACATATAATAAGACTGTAAAAAAACTGTGTCTGTACATTGAATATATTTAAAAAATAATAATTGAGGGGGGCTTAGAAACAGTAATAGAGCACGAATCCAAAAAAAAAAGTCTGTCTGTTTGTCTGTTTGTCTGTTTGTCTGTTTGTCTGTTTGTTTGCACACGCTAATCTTCGGAACTACTGGATGGATTTGAATGATTTTTTTTTGTTGTATAGATATTAAGTCTGGTCAACACATAGGCTATAATTTATCGTGGAAACTGGAACACCTGATGCAGAACCGCAACAGACCAGCTAAACTATAGGCGATACAAAAATGGCCCCATAGCAAAAATTGTTCCACGTGATGAGCATTTTCTGCTGAGAGAATAAATTTGAAGATCCGGAACACCTGATGCAGAACCGCAACAGACCAGCTAAACTATAGGAGATACAAAAATGGTCCCATAGCAAAAATTGTTCCACGTGATGAGCATTTTCTGCTGAGAGAATAAATTTGAAGATCCGGAACACCTGATGCAGAACCGCAACAGACCATCTAAACTATAGGAGATACAAAAATGGTACCATAGCAAAAATTGTTCCACGTTATGAGCATTTTCTGCTGAGAGAATAAATTTGAAGATCCGGAACACCTGATGTGGAACTTCAAGAGCCCAGCTACACTATAACATATATTGGAATGACGTCTTAGCAAGAGTTGTTCAGCCTTATGAGCACTCGCTGTTGACGTATAAAAATCGAAGATCTGGAACACCTGTTGTGGAACTCCAAGAGCCCAGCTACACCATAACTCACATAGGAATGACGTCTTAGCAAAAGTTGTTTAGTCTGATAGGCATTTCCTGTTGACTTATAAAAATCGAAGATCAGAAACATTTGATATAGAAATTAAAACTATCACTAATTTCATTGCATAATTATAAAATAACATAAGTAGGAGGTACTACGCAGTGAAGGCGGGAACAGTTCAGGACTGATTTTCGATGACGATGGTATATCGTTGAAAATTAGACTCTACTTGCTAAAACTCCCATTTTTGTATCGTATGCCTTCGGGCTTATGTTATTTGAGTGTTTAATTTCCTTTTCCATTTATCTTCGTTACACGGTAGCTTACCCGGTAACGCAGGGGAGCAGCCACTTAGATTTTAATTGATCAGGTATCATCACAATAAAACTATAACCATGCCTAGAAAGAGGTCAAATTTTTCCCAATGTTCCAAAGGTGCTAAATGATTAAAGACCATAAGATCCCAACAATCTACCGAAGAGCGTTAGGAGAGACTTGATGCTGTTCGAGAACATGAGGCTGCAACTCGCTCCGTGGAAACTTCTTGGGATCGCGAAGCACGCCTGCATTCTCAGCGTATTTACGCATCTACATCCAGGTCTCTAGAGACCAGTGAAGAATATGTGCGCGACTGACCGCTGATCGTGAACATCATGCACTGTCTCGCGAGTTGGAGACGTTCACGGAAAAAGCATGACGCTTGAGTTTTCAGCGTAAATACGCATCGACTCTAGAGATAAGTGGGGGAAGGAGATGCGCGACTGACCGCTGATCGTGAACGTCACGCAACATATTATGATGACCTAAAGTAAAAGGGATATAAAAATGGTGCCATTGCAAAAACTATTCCACGTGAAGAGTGTTTTCTGCTGTGAGACTAAATTTGAAGATCTGGAGCACCTGTAGGGGAACTCCAAAGCCCAGAGACAATATAACATATACATAATAGAAATGGCGTCTTAGCAAAAGTTGTTAAGTCTAATGGCATTTCCTGTTGACCAACAAAAATAAAAAATCTGGAACATCTTGAATCGTCTCGCGCATCCCATTGATTTCCCGTCCCCGGGCTTATAGAATTCGACATCAGATGTTTCAGATCTTCGATTTTGACGACCCCGTTGTCGCTGGCATAAGCAACAGGATCCGCGTACGAAGTCGCGGGCAGAAGCTAGTTATAAATATTTAATAATTTAACACGTTGTACCTCTAACACGCTGCCGTTACATTCAGTGCAGCAAGATTCAATTAACGTATAACTGTATGTTGAAATTTTTCTTTTCTGACTTCCCTGTTTTACATTAAATACCCGAGACCGAGACTCTCCACGCTCGATTCTGTGTAATAGACCGATATTCCTTGATATCTTACTACTACATTTATACGTCTTGTTCATGTTCATAATCACGCTTCGACTCCATTACGAAAAATATCTTTACGCACAGTGTAGGCAATAGACAGAATTGATAAAACACTAAGTAAGTCCAACAACGCAAGCACACAAAGAAATAATGAAAGAAAGAACAACAAAAATTCTTTCTTTCTAGAAAAGCATAGAGTATGTCCTGAAGCGGTGATATTCACTCTATTCAATTCGCACGTTTGATCTACCGTTTGACACTCGCGCGAGTCATAGTTCCGGCGACTTGCACAGTCGCACGCGATTATCGCACGATTTCTAAGCACAAATTGCTATGCACTACTTAGCTCATCAATCGCTTCATCTGGACAAGCTCGGACACTGAGTGACGCACGGTTGGACAAACATGCGACGCGATTCGCGACTGACGGCTGGCATTTGTTTGAAGATCGCCATGATAAGAGGTCCTGCACACAAGCGGCATGTTGCCAACGGCAGAGACCACTGCTGTGCTGCCGTCGACACGACTTGCCTATACTGAGAAGGTGACGACGGCTGCTGCTGATGTTTGAAGTTGGAATATTAACGGCTGCCGCTCGTGTGTGCGCCCGCGTCTATGTTATCTGCGTGTCTATATTCCCGATCCATCTCTCAATAACGCTGTGGTCTGTGTGTGGATCTTTTTTTAAAAACAAAGCTAATGTTGAGATGGGGTAGCGGGGGAGGGGGGGGGAGTAAATTTTTACCATGCGTGCGCACACCGTCACCTAAACCCGACACCCTGAAGTTAGCTTTAGCCAACATTATTGATATACTAACGCGAAAGATATTTTTTTAGAAAGATTTTTATTTTGTTACGCCAAAGAAATATAACCACTAACACGTAGGTACTTAAGTAGGTAAATACCTACACACACACACTTTTTTTCTGTTGTTTGTAATTTTTGTTTTAAATGTGTTCCTGTGCGTCAATATGAATGATTTTGTTTCTTTTCTTTCTTTGTCTCCATGGTCTCTGTCTCCATGTCCAGTACCTGCGCCAGTGTATCGACGAGGCGTAATTGTGCGGTTGCGGTGCCGACGCGACTGCGTTATGGTTCGCAGTTCATTTGCTTCGCCCATTTTATGCATCGTTTGCTCTGTTATGATAGTAAATTGTTATAATAAAAGGTTTTTATTGCAAATGGTTTGTTTTAATACTTAATGATAGTCGTACTGGTTTACCGGGGCCTTCCGTGGCTGTAATTCTATTATTTTGCTGTTACAGTAGTAGTTTTGTATATTTTGATGGTTGGCTTGAAACTGCGTATTGTCCCCATTCCAAAGTTTATTAACGCGTTGACTGCCCGACACAATAGACATTCAATTGTTCGTGGCTCACCGGTGACCAGCAGCGAGGCGCTTATTAAAAGTATTTTCTTGTTGTAAGTAATCGTTTAACTATGTACTTACTTATTTAAATGCAAATAGCCATCGCAGATTTAATCATAATATAAACCCTACTAATATTATAAATGTGTTAAAGTTTGTGAAGATGTTTGGATTTTTGTCACCCAATCACGTGTAAACCGTGCAACAGATTTGGATGAAAATTGGCACATAGATAGGTACGCCTTTTCTTTGATTTACACATAGGGTACTTCGAATCCCGAATATGTTTCCTTGGGATAACAGTTTAATTTTAATATTATTTAACAAAACTTTAGTTCTGAACTTTATCAAT
This sequence comes from Euplexia lucipara, assembly GCA_921972225.1. NCBI lineage: Eukaryota > Metazoa > Arthropoda > Insecta > Lepidoptera > Noctuidae > Euplexia > Euplexia lucipara. The sequence goes on along the minus strand of OV179146.1, from coordinate 874,686 downwards.
ACATAGAGCAAAGTAAACATAAACCGTTGAACGGATTTGGACAAAAGTTCATCTTGGGAAAGGTTCTTTTTGTGCAGGCAATGCCGAGGCAAATGTTAGTACTAGTATATCCCACTGCAGGGGATGGGCTCTTCTCATACTTATACTGAGGGATTTTTTTATCACGTGCCGATTTTTAACAGGCTGTTCTACCCTGTGAATATACCTAAACCATGGGACCGACTTGGAAATCTGAAAAAGATATCTGCTTTTGTCTACAAACGTTTAGGTAATACCTACTTACCCAAAATGTATGATACGTCACATTATTTTACAGGTTTCCGATTTGGTCCTTATTGAAAGTTGTTTATATTCATGGGTAGAAAAGCTTGTGAAAATTTGGCACGGGATAATATAGTCATTATATGTGTAGAGAATGCATAAGCAGGATAAGCATTAATCACTGCGCTTGCGTAGTGAGTAGAGACAAAATTTCCCCACAGTGTTTTTTCTCACTGATATCAGTGAAATCCAAGTTTAGCTTAAAAAGTTCAAATGAATTGAAAAAATTACATTGGTCCTTGCCCTACACAATTTCGTGCACGAAGCTTTAACTTTGTTAATCAATAGACTCGCAATCTAATAAGTCTGAAGTTTTTCTAAAGTTTGTTGGAACCAAGAAACTTATGTATATCTGCATATACATGAACGCATTACCGTCTACTATTTAACTTCATTTAAACAAATGTTTGCTAAATACCATGTTTTATGAAAAGAACCGCCGAGAACTGAGACAGTCGTGACTCGTGGTTAAACTCCTTTGAATAAACAGCCGAGTGAATTCTGACTAATTACACCACATTGCATATTTAATGAACATTGTGCCACTCAGTTTGTTATGGATCTTTACTGTGGGAAGTAGTACCACGGACCTCGTATTCGAAAAGCGCCCAGAGTGTCTAGTGCGAGTTTGTTTTACGTTAACGCGATCGACACGTTTATGACGTTCGGCGCTGCGATTGGTCCCTCTCCAAGCTTTTAACGCATCAGAGAGCCAAACGCGGTGAACGTTTCGATCGCGTTAGCGTAAAAACAACTCGCACTTAGCGCACAGGTTTAGATTTTTCCTAGACTGTAAGAAAAAGTGACAGTGTAAGTGTGTGTGTCTGTAAGTAAAATCGAATGGTGGTTTTGGGAACACATTCATTGTGCGTACAGGTAAGGAGTGGTATTCCCTGCCGGAGTCAGTGTTTCCTGATAGCTACAACCTAGGGGTCTTCAAGTCAAGAGTGAATAGGTTACTCCTAGGCAGGCGTGCTTCATCGTCAACCACATTATCGCTTACCATCAGGTGAGATAGTGATCTATCGCGAGCCTATATGAAAAAAATAGTTCGAATTAAGAATTTTAAAAAGATTAAATGACATCGGTCTTCACACTAGCCAGTATCATAAATTAATAATTTGGACGAATATTGGATGGAACAGCAGGTCTGACGGGCCCGTAGGTCTAGTGGTTAGTGGCCCTGACCGCTATGCCGGAGGTCGTGGTTTCGATTCCTACCTAGGACAAATACCATGTGTGATGAGCACGGCAATTTTTTTCTGTGTCTGGGTGTAACTTACCTATACTCCATCCGAGCAGGTAGTTAACTAAAGGTAAACAATCTTGACAAGTCTTTTCAAATAAACGCTTATTAATTAAATATAACTATTGTTTAAACAAATTGTTTAATTGATCATGTAATCGTTTTTGTTGTATCTAAATTTGTTTTCAGCTGCATTTTATTTTTAAACTGTGTTATTAACTAAAAATACATGTCAAAATTGTTTACCTTTTGTTAACTACCTAATCGGATGGAGTATACATTATTTATTAATTTATCAACATACATAGCCTTTAAATAGCTAACCAATGCGGTAAATGGGCCTTAATTCATTCATAACTTATTTTTAATATGTATGTATTTAGAAATATATAAGTATGTTTATCAGTTGTCTAGTACCTACTCAGGGAACAAGCTCTGCTTAGTTTAGGACAAGATGGCGCTGTGTGAAAGTTGTGCAATATTTAATTCAGTAGGTATCTTTTGGTTCTGAGTTTGTTTACAAGAGAATCCTAACTATTCTTGTTCTATTTTTAACTGACTTAAAAAAAAGAAGGACGTTCCGGTTTTTTTTAGGGTTTGTTACCTCAGTACTTTCATTTATGGACCGATAATAAAAATTCTCCGAAACTGGAGTTACTTTTCACCTATTACTGTGTTTTTTAAAGAAGTCGGTTGTTATCCAATGATATTAAAAGTAAAAAGGTGTAGATAGGTTACCTAATTAACATTCGATATTCAAACCCACACATTTTAACATGTCGCTTGTTGACCGCTTATAACCTATCTACACCTTTTTAATTATACTATCATTGTTGTTATCTAATAATTTAATACAAGACAAAAGCACAAAACAGGACATCTATTATCACCCGCAGACCACGACGTGCTGTCCCATATTTCTCCGCACAACAGATTTAATTCTCTCCCTCTCGTGCTAAACTCATTATAGTGCAGCAGTATCGTGTCTTTTCATGTCATCTCTGATGCTTGAACGTCTTGAGAGAGGGTAGGATGAGGAGAGGTGAGGGGGTGAGGGGGAGGGGTATAAGTAAAGTCTCCTTAAGGCGATGGCTCGCGACTTCGCAAGAGCTCGGAAACTTTTAGTTTGATTTTGTTTTTATTTTGCTTCAAAAGCAGCCATTGACATTTTTAGTTTGCGCCACTTGGGGATAGTTTGAGTAACTAATTAATATACATTTTTCTAAAGGTTAAAATAACACTGAGAGTTCATTTTAATGTTTAAACAGTGGGTATAGCAGTATCTTTATTATTTTTTAGGGTTGTTTTGACATAAAATAGGTATGGACTGGCCTGTTGGTGTAGTAGTCTGTGACTATGACTGCTATGCTGGAGGTGGTGGGTTTGATTACCACCCAGGACAAATGTTAGTGTGAAGATTACGATCATTTTTGTACTGTGCCTGAGTGAAATATATAAGTATGTTTAGTACCCATAACACAAGCTCTGCTAAGCTTGGGACTAGATGTCGTTGTGTAAATATTGTGGGATATTAAAAAAAAAAACTGCGGTTGACTCGCTTGTGTTTTCTTCAGTACTCAAATACACCATAGGGTACTTAGTGAGCATTTTTTTTAAATGTTAGTAATAGTTTATGTTATTAAATCATTATAATAATATGTGAAGGAGAACGATACCCTTAACATGGTCTCAAGCGAGAGTACAGTAGTTAGATAAACAGTGTAGACTAAGAGTGCTGGCGGGAGGAGGGTCGACAGTCAGTTTGTGAGTGACTTCGATTGAGCACAAAGGTAAAATGTGTCAGCTATCACACCGGTAGACTGCACGATGCTAACTGGCAGTCACAATCTATATCTATTCTATACTAGCGGCTCGGACCGGCTTCGCACAACACTTTTTACTAGGTTTTATACACACGTACCATGCCAATCATTATTATTTTGCATGCAATCGATACATATCCTGTATAGCTAAACATGTGGACTTTAGATTAATACTTGACTGTAACAACTTTATACCATGTTTAACGCAAATAAAGCTTTTTCGCTGTAGCATTTTCTAAACAACAAATAAAAACTCTACGTGAGTCCTCAAGCGATAATTTAGATTATTAGAAAAAGCACCTACGTGTGTGTAAGACACCATGTATGAATGTAAACAAAGCTAAAGAAGTATGTAAGAATTGTAGCATATGGCGCTCTGTAGTTTCTGCCTACTCCCATGGGAAAAAGGCGTGAGTTTATTTATGTATGTAAAAGCAGCCATTGATTTTTATTTAAATATATAGATTTTAGTACCGGGCCGTAAATATCGCTCTCAGCTCGGAGAGTTTTAGAACAAGTTAAGCTTGCTATAGCATCGTCTATTGGAAGGACATAAAGCTTTATTTTCTATACTAACGCATAATTGAATAAGTTCTTTGTTATATTATGTTATAACCTAAAGTATTATCGTAAACGTATTGGGAATGTCGAATGATGCATGATGAGTGTCGAGTACCTAGATATCTGGCTTGTTATCGAACTCCACAGGAAAGATTAAAGTAGGTAGGTATTGCGGATTGTCTACATACAATAAAGTAAAATAAAATTAAAATAATTACCTAAATTCGATTCAATTAACCTTCATACCCTGGCCCACCGCCGCAAAGTTACATGTCTGTCGGTCTTTTACAGACTGTATTTCGGTGAGTGTGCTCTAGAGCTCCACGAGCACATTCCACCATCTCCTTTCTTCCATCGGGAATCCTGACGTACTGCAGGTTATCACCCATTCCTTGTGGATGTTCCACACATTCGCACGGAGCGGTTTGCCTGTTCCTTCATTATGCGCACAGCCAAGGAGTGGAATTCCCTGCCTGCATCAGTGCTCCCGAGTTCATATGACCCCAATCTGTTTAAATCACGAGTTAATAGGCTTTTTTTGGGTAAGCTCGTTCCATCGTCGACCTCATCTCTGACCGCAGGACAAGATTGAGGTCAAGAGTAGACCCATTATATATATAAAAGAAAAATAAAAAAAAAAAACAAGTATTACACACGAATGGACATTTTAAAATCACACTGTCGCATTACATATAGGTACATACCTCATCATCATCATCATTTCAGCCATAGGAAGTCCTCTGCTGGACATAGGCCTCCCCAATAAGACCGGTTGGAAGCGGCTCGCATCCAGCGCGTTCCCGCGGCCTTAATGAGGTCGTCTGTCCACCTTGGTACATATACCTAATAAAATTCAATAAACATACATTACAATAAAGAAATAAGAAATAAGTCTGTTTGTTTGTAAGAAGTAATATCTGAGGTTAGAGATGAGTTTAAAAAATATATTTAACTATTTGGAAGCAACATTGCTGACACGCGGTAGACAGTTGGTTTTCCCAGAAAGAAATACACGATAAGATAAACAGCAAAACAAACTAGTGTTTGATCAATATTCCAATATTTTGCATGTGTTTGAGAAATCAGCATAAAACTCTGTTCTATTCTCAAAAACTGAACACTATTTCCTAAACTAGGTTTAAGTTCCAGTGCAATCCTCCGCTAAATGACACCTTCGGGCGGGGAGAGCTTATCGACGCCTTTCAAACTTGAGTTATTTTCCTTCAGAAGAATAGCAGTATCTCTGTAAGAATACTTCACTTTAGCAACCTTAGAAAACTGCGGCTTTATCTCCAGTTCATTTGGTAATAAAAGGTTATTCGATAGTTTGTCTGGCGTGCTCTTTAGTGCACTATTTTTTGCAAGATAAGCTATTCGAGGAGATTTCGGATGGATAAGGGTCCTGTGGATGGAAGGTTCAGTTATTTAGAAAGGGTCCATGCTCGGCTATGGATAGATGTATGCTAATGAGATGCGTGGGGTCATGTGGGCCTGAGCAGGGTTTTCAGAAAAATCTTGACTAAAACAAAATAATAATAATGAGAGCAGCGGTGGCGGCCCCGACTTACGAACAGTAAGTCGTGGGTTCGAACCCAGGCAGGCGCAATACTTTGTGTAGTTTATTACATCACCACTGCTCTCAAAAACGGTGAAGGAAAACATTGTGAGGAAACCGGCATGTCCTAGAACTAAAAAATCGAAGACATGAGACATCTACCAATTCGCACTGGGCCCGCGTGGTGATTATGGCAAAATACGCGCTTTGACATGGTGTTGCGGATACCAGCCCGGTATCTTTATCGTTTTATCTTTTGATACCAGCCTGTTACTGTCCCACCGCATACAGAGCTACATACAGAGAAGGCACGAGCATAGATCAACACTCTTGCTCAAGGTGGATTGGCGATTTCAGACTTATATTTACTACTTAAACAAAGCAAAGAAATTATGTAACCACATTAACATTAATCATTACACATCAAAGTGATCTCAAGTCACTATGATAATGTTATCCTGACCTAAAGTGTGTTGTAGATCAGCTAAACCTCACATTCGACCACCATAACACTCGCAAAGCCTATTCGGCTTAGACTTTGTACCTCAAAAAAGCATTTTCACGGTTCAAAAGTCTAAAACAGCGAGTTTGGTCGAACAACTCTATCGGACAAATCCAAATGAAGTTGCTAGTCTATCAGACTAGGGGTCCGTGGGACGCAGATATCGTAGATGAAAAATAAAGGGTTCCGTATGCGGACAGGCGGTGGGTCGTCGGTGGCAATGGGTTCGTTCAATTTTCCAATTTAAAGGAGCGTAAAGCGCACCCGCTGCCTGCTGGGAGGACGCGCCGTGTGTTATTGCGCTCAGAGATTATGCGCGGGGAATCATACACATTTTTGGTTAATATGAAATGGTAAATAATGTGATTTGTATGGAGGGATTTTGACAGTACATTTCGTAACAACGTGTTTTTATTTAAAAAAAAAACGCTTCTGTTTTCAAACAAAACAAGCATTTAGTTGTTGAGCATTAATTGTACCTACACTAAACATGTACAAAAAGTTGTCTCGTAAGTACCTATGTACTTACGAGACAACTTTTTGTAGGTACATGTTTCTTACAATGTCTGGATTTTAAAAGAGATTGTGACCATTGAGTTTCTTTCGGAGTTTCTTTTCAGAGAAGTCTGATAGTGAAATACCGAAGTCACCTTCTAGTTAATAAATTACATGTAAAAGTGTTTGTATGAACCTATCCACAGAAATAATGATAAAAAGTTTAAATGATCAAATGTCATATATAGAATGACTTATTCGGTTACATAACTATGTTAATAATATTGTAATGGTAGAATTTGAGCCCTCCTCTCCCATTAGATGTAAATGCGTATTCTACAATATTTCTATTGTAAGGCAGTACGTGCGCCGTGGTGCAGGTGGCGCCACCGGCGGCGTGCCGGGTTCAGTGCCAATTAAGGCCCTAACTTTTGACTAAACACGTTGTAGGCGTTTAATGCGAGAGGTACTGGTATGCGCACATCTGTGGCACCACTTGCATTACGATAATCACCCTTACTACAACGAAATAAAGGTGATGTCGATGTGAAATTGTTGCCACTTATCTGTGATTACCTGTGCTAACATACCTACCAATCTGTGTGGAATTAGCGTGATTTGTATTATCTTTAGAATAGCAGAGATAAGTGTAGGAAAGGTGCGTTTAACTACGATTACCTAAATTAAAGATATCACGCCTGTATCGAAAGGGCTAGCAGAGATGTGATGTGTACTTAGACCTCGAGCTGGCCAGCTTAGACTTCATCTATATTTCGGAAGTTATATTTAAGTTTTTTTTTTTACTAAAAATCTATCTACTTACGTGCGGCCGCGCCGGGGTCATTAGACTCTGCCATCCCTCGTCCGTCTCTCGATGAACTGGCTGAAAGAACCGCGCACGCAGAGTGCAAAATTAATTTTTGGCTCATTCCTAGGTGAACCCACTATAGATTGACGCCGGTTGCGTCCGCATAAGTTGCTGACATTTTTGCTTAGAGTTTTATAAAGTTGAAACTCACGATCAGTTTAACTCGGGTGGAAAGGGTTATACGGCGAGTCCATAACTATCGGATTCAAGTCCAGGTCACCATCTTTGTCAAAATGGGGATTGCTCCTAAATAATAACAGCTTCATGGGTTGATCGAAGGTTAGGAATAGAATATATTTGAATATTCTTTATTGTATACCTACCATAAAAACTTATAAATTATAACTTTCAGGGATACAAAGGTTGTTACAATGGATGGCATGATCGTTAAAAGCGAGTCATAATGAGTAGTCAGAACCTCGAAAATCTAGCAACCAGTCTAACTAAGGGTATCGTGTTACCCACCCACTGACTGGCTGGGTTGAGAAGATCAGTTAGGCAGTAGCGCCATCAGGCTGAGGGCGGACAACGCTCTCTTCCAGCCCCCCTAAATGGGTCCAGGGCGACGGACGCGGGGACGTCCGCCGCCCCCACGTACATGGACCCGAGGTGGCGGCGCGTCATGTTTACGCGCGCCCCTCCTAGACGTCGCGAGGGGAGTCTAACACCTCACTCCCCTCGCTGACTTGGCGAGGCCCGCGGGGCCGGCACCAGTCGGGAGTCGCGGAAGTATCTTCTGTTCCCGTGACCCCCGGCGCAGGTGTGAGAAGGAACACGGGGTGGTTTTTAGTCAGTAAGAGTCTGACAGACCCCTCCGCCTCCCCGGGCGGGGGACATCCATGAGGATTTTCCACCCCTCAATAAAAAAAAAAAGCAGTAGCGCCATGTACACCGGTCCGTCTTGGTAAGACTGGTAGCTGACCAGCAGATGATGATGATCATAACAACAACAACTTGGTCACTGAACACCAAAGACATAGACGGAACATCACGAACAAAATTTTCATCGGATAATATTGTCCTAGTGGACACAAGTCTATGAGTCTTGTTTAGTACGCTCCGCTGCCGCTCCAGTATTGGTATATTCTGCTAGATGACGTTACTGAGGTATGGGATTACAGTTTTTAGGGTTCCGTAGTCAACTAGGAACCCTTATAGTTTCGCCATGTCTGTCTGTCCGTCCGTCCGTCCGTCCTCGGTTAATCTCTGGGACCGTTAGCACTAGAAAGCTGAAATTTGGTACCAATATGTGTATCAATCACGCCGACAAAGTGGTAAATTAAAATTGGAAAAAATGTTTTGTTAGGGTAGCCCCCCTATATGTAAAGTGGGAAGTGATTTTTATTTTTAATTTCAACCCTAACGTGTGATATATTCAAAAATTAATAGGGTTTACTAAAATCATTTGTTGATAAAATCAATAATTTCGGAAATAATCGCTACAAAAAGTAAAAAACAATGTGTCCCCCCCTCTAACTTTTGAACCATAAGTTTAGAAAATATGTAAAAAATCTGAAATGTAGAACTTTATAAGGACTTTCTAGGAAAATTATTTTAAACTTGGATCGAAACAACAGTTTTTGTACAAAAAAGACAATATAATTTCTGGACTAAGTTTGTAGTATAACTCGTATATGCAAGCATTTTGAACACTTATTGTGACGGACGGGAAACTACAGAACCCTACACTGAGCGTGGCCCGACACGCTCTTGGCCGGTTTTTCTATGACTTTTCTTTGCATACCCTCTCTATAGTATTTTTATATCTCTTTGCTGAACACCTAGTGATGACGAGGACACGGACAAGGAGCGTAGGGTGCTATTGACCAAAGCAAATATTACGCTCACAGGTTCAAGCGAAGTGCTGTTAGTTTTAAAATAACAATATTTAGAGTGCCTTGTATATCGTGCAGCCTGTGAGCTCATTATACGCCATACGCAATAGTTGTTGAGCGGTCTGCACGCCTAATACAACAACGCGTTCAAAGCGATGTTGTAATAAAAATATCAACAAACTAAATCAAATAGTTGCTTTTATTAGAACGCCATTGTAGTTAAATCTCACACAAGTTACGTGGCGTCCGAATGGCTACCGACATACAGTTGGTTTATGGTGCCATAAACCTGTTATAACATATTGTCCATTTTCATGAGAACTGTTGTTGGGAGCTCTGTGGGGCTAGTACGAACGCGCGGACACAACGTCAGGTAGAAAATGATTTGAAACTAACACTTCGCTCACGACTTCTTCTCCACCTCTTCTCCCTATTAGTTTTGTAAATGAAATATACAGCAGAATAGAGAATAGAATATTCTTTATTGTACACCATAAAAACGCGACTATTAGTGCGCGTCATTGATTGCATCACTGGGATCTACCATCTACCATCAGATGAGATTGCAGTCAAGCACTAGTTTATAATGTTTGAATGATACATGTAATTAATTAATGAATTTATAATGTTATGTATAGGTATGTGTTGAGAATTGAGTATGTAAAATGACAATTGTTTATTATTATTGACATCCCATTTTCTCGTGTTTTGTTCTAAATTTTTTATTTATTAATTTTATTGGTGTATGATCCAATTTGCACACCTGTTACAGTAGGATATGGTTTGAAGGACTATTATTTGTATTTCGTCCATTTGTGTACCCATATTTCATGCAATAAATGATTTGATTTGATTTGATTTAAAAAAAAAACTTACTAATAGCCAAAGACATTCAATACCTATAGACCGGACATCACGAACAAAATTTTCGTCCGAAAAAGTGTGTCCTGCTGGATACAAGTCTATGAGTTTTTTGTAGTACGCTCCGCTGCCGCTCCAATATTCATATATTATTCTAGATGGCGTTACTGAGACATGGGATCAAAGTTTTTCTATGACATTTCCTTGACATGCCCGCTCTATAGTATTTTAAATCTCTTTGCTAATAGCCTATGACACTCCAAAATAATGTGAAAATTCTTTTACCTATAGAAATATAGGTAAAAGAATTTTCAAAATCGGTTTAATAGATCCAGAGAATACCTGATACCTACGACGTCATACACTCGCAAGCTTTATCTTTTCATAATATTAGTAAATAAATAAAAACTTGAAAATGTGCGTTTCAGACACAATATTTGTTTTTTTACGTGGAGCTGATCCTCAAGTTCCGAGTTGAGCTCACGATTACTGACAAATATTGTGACAAAAAAAGTGTTTGTGAAAACCTATTTATAAAAATAAATATCATTTATCATATCATTTAACATAACAGCAACATTTTTCCAGTTAAGTTTAAGAGTCATTTAACGGAGGGTGATATTCATCAACCTCATGCTCAGCTTGTGTTTAGTTTAATGACTAAAACTAAAATAAGAATGATCAATTGAACTAAAATGCCAAACCGCATACCGCATTTCGATTGGGACCTGAAAATCTGTTACTGGGCATTGAAGGTTCAACTTACGTGTACCCCATGGTTAGACACGAGTCAAATGATACAAATGGATGTGTTATAGGTATGGCCAATTAACAGTTATTGCGCGCTTTAAAATTTGTTTTATTAATTGTGCAATAATCTTCGTTCCAGATAGAGGGTTTAGTTGTGCTTGCTACGATATAAATAGTTGTATTTTTAAATTAACTTCAAGCCGCGCGCTCGTGCAAGGGCCTTTGATATGAGTTACTAAACGACTCGACTGTTGGCTTTTATCGATTTTGCCTGTTTTATTCCAACCTGCGTAGCATGAACACATTGAACACCGAAGTAAAGGCCTTTGTCTACAGACGAATCGGCAAAGTGACAGATTATATAGACAGGAACCTCAATCTGTCAAATTTCTTTCAATAAACCTGCCTGCGTAGCATGAACACTTCATTTCTTTCTTTCGAGACACGACAAATTTCTTTCTGTCCAACTTGACATTTCTTCTACCCGAGCATGAGGCGACTCGTTGACAAAGCGTTTGTACGTAGAGAAAGAAAAAAAATGCTTTCTGTAGCAACTGTCAAGTTGCTCCTGTCTAGGTCTCATTTGATGTAGACTGTTTGACACCTGTTGACAGGAAATGTTTCGAAAAGAACTGTCAAAAGTGGAGAAAATAGGTACGCACTTCATGCTCGGCATTGTTCGGCATTCTTCGGCATATAACTTCTCATCTTTCTTGACATTGTCATGCTCGAGACGAAAGAAATGTCTATATGTATAATATGCCGATTCTCACTTTGCCGATTCCTCTGTAGACAAAGGCCGTTTCTTCGGTGTTCAATGTGTTCATGCTACGCAGGCAGGTATTGTATCATGTATGGTACTGTTGCTGACCCAAATATATTTAATAAAAAATGTTTATTATTGTTCAGTGTATGGGAAATGTTTTACATGCTCTCTTCATATACCTATATGTGTATGGCCTGCGTATAATTTTTACGTGCCTGGCTGTTTGTCGGTCTGTTTGGATGAAATCCTAATGTGAATTAATTACAAAAATACATGTGCGTTCATATTTTTTGAACGCCCGTATTTTGAAACTATTTGGATCCAAAGTGACTCAATACTTCCCACTCAAAATATTCCCTAACTATCCAACCTAATTACGATCTAACGTAAGGTTCAATCAAATGAATGAAGCTTTTGTGTCACGAATTGAAAACCTGTCACTTTAGTCTCATATAACTACTCCAAAACACAGAGTTCCACAGGGCACGAAGCCATATTGCAATGTTTCGTAGAACAGAGACTGTTCACGAAAATAATGAAGAACGCTCGCTTTAAAACGCAAATTGGTTCAGCAGTTTTTGGAGTACGCGCCTTTTTTATCTACACATACCTACTATAGGTAGACTACCTTTGAAGGATCAGAGGTGGGACCCATAAATAAACCCATCAGGAAACTGAGGGAAAATATTCAGATTTCAACGTACGAAACGTAACTTCGTCAAGCGATATACCTGAAGGGTGGAAGCGACATCGACATACAACGAGGATAAACATAATTCTAGATAATAATTTATTAATTTCTGCGTTTTTGTGAAAGGTTTTTTTTTGTTACGACGATTTACGTAATATAAAATAAATAAATATTCCACATATTCTACAAACGCTTTCTAAGCCCAAGCTTAGCAGAGCTTATTTGTGTTATTGTTATGATTTCTATGTTACCCAATAATAATTATGTTATATCAAGTAAGGGTTTTTTTTTAATTTTCATTGAATTAGACAGAAATATTTTATAGTTTCAAGAAAAAACCGTCGTAGGGTCCATAAGGTCTTAAACTGTCGACCAAGATGTGGAGTTGACAATACCTCTTACCCAGTCAGTTCACCTAACTGGCGACCTGCATGCGTAGCATGAACACATTGGACACCGAAGAAACGGCCTTTGTCTACAGACGAATCGGCAAAGTGACAGATTATATAGACAGGAACCTCAATCTGTCAAATTTCTTTCAATAAACCTGCCTGCGTAGCATGAACACTTAATTTCTTTTCTTCCGAGACACGACAAAGACCGTTTCTTCGGTGATCATGCTACGCGTGCTGGTTAAGGTCGCTGGGTCATGATTTTTCGTGCATGCAACAGGTGTTCATCGATTTATAAGACGCTATCACGTCAGAAAAGACGTCGTTGGAATAGGCCGATAAAATTGTCGACAATCATGTACTGATTAATGTACCATAATATGCGTCGATGTCCTTTTCACCCTATAGACATGACAAGTAAAAAGCTTCAAAAATTATGCAGGTTCTACATATAAAAACGTGAAAAATAAAAGGTGTTCCATCAAGTTGATGGCGACAAGTAGCGATGTACGGCAGTGTCGCTAGAGCGGTGTCGCGTGTCGGTGTCAATACATCACGAGCATGACGCGGTGTCGCAAGTGTCGTGTGTCCTAACGACTTTTCACTGGCACCATGATGAAGTGACTTGTTTTAAGGATATTTTTTTTATTGAGAAGATTAAACTTCTTGATGGTCGAAATAAGCTGAAAGCAATTTATAGTTTTGGTTAAAATGACTCTCTACGTCATAATACTAACAATGACACTAAATACTCCTCATTAAAAGTCTCTATACATATTGAGAACAGACGCCAGCACATCAAGCTACCCCAATCTGTCAAATTTCTTTAATAGTTTTTCAACTTTATAACAAGATCATAAGATTCATGTTCAATCGGGTATTTTGACAGTTTAGCATAGCTTGTTGCAGCACAGCATGTTCGGACGTCTGTATGATCTACATTACAAGCAACCATAAATGTATAGTATAAATCCAAATACATACAGATAGGTACAGAACCGATTAAGCAATTCAGTTTTAATAATCTCGAAGTTTAATTAGGTAACTATAAGGTACAGACGCCAGCACATCAACCTACCCCAATGTGTCAAATTTCTTTAATAGGTTTTCAACTTTATTCTAAACACAATAAGGTTCATGTTCAATAGGGAAAATTTTACAGTTTGGGGTAGGCTGATGTGCTGGTGTCTGTACAATGTTTTTTTATTGAAGTGATGTTACTCAGCTGCCATTTGGTGTGTAACAGCTATCCAGTTTTAATATACAAGTAATACAAATGAAGGAATTTATTAAGTTTCCGATAATTATTTAAACTGGTCACCCTACTCATATGTAGAATTTGACTCTGTTGAATTGTTGCCTATCTTGTTTCTCCTCGTGTATTCAGAACAATCAAGCTTATTTTTAGTTCACACACCCCACATTGTTTCAAGAACATAATTTATAAGAACGTTTTTCAAAATAACGTACACCAAAATCGAATGTGATACTAAAAATGCAATCAGTGGTACTATTCTGTAAAAATCACCTCGAGGACATGAAGGTGAAGTGAAAGCAAATTAATCTCTCATTCTATACTAATGCTCGGCATTGACAGTTCACTTCGCTAAAGTTTTCGCGGGGCCTTCTCTTCTCCTTGTGTTGTTAGTGCCTAACCTGGTGCCAGGGTTTTAATGCCACCTAAGGGACTCTGAGCTGGCCGCACATGCCACCGAGAAATTTTTCTCAGGCATGTTTCCTCACGATGTTCTCCTTATCTGTTCCTGAAGTAATACGTGATGATTCTACAATACGCACATTGTATGAATCCGAAGAGTCAGTGGTCTTGGGTTTGAACTGGAGACCTCTGACTTGGCAATCCGCCGATCACACCAAGCTGTCACTGCGCACGGGGTGACTGTGGTTCACTGAATTTAAAAATTCATAATTCAAAAATATTTTATTCACTATTAGTTACAACTATTGCGTGGTAATATTTGGGGACTCCTTTAAAGCAAGTTAAGCCTGTGTTAGGAGACCCAGCTCGTCCATAGCAAAAAAAATGATGGTATTTAACTTATATAAGTTACTTAATTCTAAAGTTTTTTTTAATTGACCGGCAGTAAGGATACTATTTCTAATTGCTAGCTGTTTTCAACTTCAGTTACATTAATTTACCTAAAGAAATAAAGTACCTATTCGTTGCCTATTTTTAAACTATGTCACTTACAAAATGGCAGCAGATTTATAGCAACCGGTGATTGCAAATCTCGCCACTACATAAGACACAAATTGGCGCGTCACGGTCAGACCGGGCCACGGTGTCGTGTGTGTGTCCAAATTGCAATAACTTCTTAAACCCTACATAAAATCATAGAAGCTTTCAAAACTAATTTAATCAAACAAATAGGTAAACTATTTCTATAACTTGTTACAGAAAGGTTAAATATCGAGTAAGTACATTACTTTGTTTACAATAACCTCGACATCCGCCTGCAGCTGATAACGGCCTGTTGTTGATCACATCGACGATAACAACTTGTTTATGTGCTAACTTTACCGACATATTAGTTCCCGACGTGAATATTAATATTGCACGCCGTTTAGTCGCCCCGATGAAATAGGGAATCGGGATGTTTTTTGCTATCTTCACAGACGAAACATTAAAAAAATTTGAAAAACAAAATTGACATTGAACATTTCTCGTGTTTTCTAAACACCCCATCACGTCTACCTACTTTTTGTAGTTTCTTAGGGATATAACTCTTAGTATATTTGCGTACAAGGCTGAAACGTCATGTCATTTCAGTCTAAATTTAAATTTTCTGAGTAGTGAGTGAGTTAAAGCTATTTTCCGACTCCGCTATAATTTAGTTATAGTTCATAGCACACCAATATATCACGCATCATACATTGTTATGGGCACAGTCAAACTAGACTGTTCTATATATGCATGTGCTCAGTTCATCCTGTGTTATATTGTGCTCTATGTACAGACGTCAGCACATCAACTTACCCCAATGTGTCAAATTTCTTTGATCGCTTTTCAACTTTATGTTAAACAATATAAGGTTCATATTCAATTGCGAAAATTTGACATAATTATTGGGGTAACTTGATGTACTGGCGTCTGTACTATAATTATCCTCCGTCACCTAGTAAAATGCTTGCAATCGCAAGCATTTTTCTAGGCATTCTACAAGGTGTATTTTTGATATCCCATAACTCTAGGGTTATAGGTATTCTATAGGTAAAAATAATACTAAAACTCCTAGAATAGATGGTCCAAAAATGCATAGTTTCGGAGATATCATCAATCATAATTAAATTATCAGTTGTTTAGTAGGTACCCGTAACACAAGCTCTGCTTAGCTTGGGACTAGATGGCGTTGTGTGAATAGTCGTGGAATATTATTATTAAGTATTATTAATATTATTGTTATTACCTAATTAGCTCATAAATTGTCACCGTACGACGAATCTTCTTTCTAACGTCACTTTTCTTTCACGTAAGGGTGTTTTACATTAATCATCGTGACTTTGTCGAATTATTTTGTATGAAAGTAAAAAAAAAAAGATGATTGAAACATAATTCATATGCCAGTTGATTCTTTGATATGGTCTCAATCATACCCTAGAGTTATGGGATATAAAAAAAAACACGTTGTATAGCAAGACATTCACATTACGCTATACATATAATCATGTAGCGTAATGTGAACGTCTTGCTATATATAATTAGGTCCCTATTGGCTATACTATTTATATATCACATTAGTATAGAGTAGTCTGAAAGGAGCTAAATATCCCATCCATATGTACACCATCGATATGTACCTACCCATTAGTTAATTAAAAAAATACATTGCTTCATCAGTAATTTTCGTTCTCGTCTAATATCGAAATAAAAGTATAGGTAGTAAATAAAACAAACGCGTCAAGTGCCACATTACGTCTCCTTAAAATAGGCGAAGTGGTTTCTGCATTATCAGCCCCCGGGGCCGAGGGGCGAACGCGCTGATGTGTGGAATAGATTCGCAGAGATACGAGCACTTATAGAATAATGTGATCCAATAGCTTTTCAATGCATTACTATTAAGGAACTATCTCACCTGATGGTACGTGAGCGATGATGTGGTCGACGATGAAGCACGCTTGCCTAGGAGTAACCTATTCCCTCTTGACTTAAAGACCTCTAGGTTGTAGCTATCAGGAAACACCGACTCCAGCAGGGAATTCCACTCCTTAGCTGTACGCACAATGAAAGTGTGCCCAAAACGTTTAGTACGTGACTGGGTGGGATGTCCACCATGTACCGGTGGCGCAGCGCCGTTCGTCTAGTGGTGAGTGTAAGTTTATTGAATCGATCAATTGACTCAGTTTATTGCAGTCCACTGCTGGTCATGGGCAGAGCCTATAATCGCCTATAATCCAGTCTGTCTCAGCCAACTTTAATAAATTAAAACATAAAATTAAAAACGAAACGACTAACGAAAGGTATTTACAAGGCAGATGTAAGTGGGAACGCCGGGAGGGGACGCCTTAGAAGGACATACATAGACCTTATTGGTGAGGTTCTTCGGAAAGGTCAGGTGCGTAGTACTCGCAACCGGCGTGTGTGTATGACAACATGTATGAATGTAAACGAAGCAAAAGAAGTATGTAAGAATCGTAGCATATGGCGCTCTGTAGTTTTTGCCTACACCCATGGGAAAAAGGCGTGAGTTTATGTATGTATGTATGTTTAAAATTAAAAAAAAAACTAGCAGAGTTAGGAAGCTGAAGTGGCTGTGGACTGGCCATGAAGAAAAGAATTCCTTGAGTGAACAGAATACATTTGCAATTGTGTAATTTTCTATGAAACGTAGAAAGTGTCGACAAACTGGTATAATCTAATGCCAATTTGACAAAAACACACACTATCTCAAAACACCTTTCCTTTGAAAATCGTTTTTATTTGGAGGCAGATAGATGCGAAAAACGCCAATATTTTTCCACAGTTACCTACGGATATTAACCCATATGGCGAGATCGCAAAACCCTTCCATCTTTTACAGCTTCCACCGAAAAGCGAGCACACAATCACATCCATTCGCACAAAACTGAAGATTGGAACCGTGGCATTCGGTTTCCACGCACGTACCGTCAAATCGTCCATAAAAACGGAATACGACCGCATTCCGCCGAACTGCCAACTAAAAGTGTCAAAGTTTAGCCGTATCACCCGGCTATCGCATTATCTGAGCGGCTGAGCGCCGGATCCGGAGTTCCGGACATATTTACGGATGTGCACTAACAATATTCCTAATAGTTATTGTAAGTGTTACAAGAACGAGACGAATTTAGAAGTTACGTCGACGGCAGTCAATTGTGTTTTAACATGGGAACGATTTTTTGTTACAATGGCTTTCATCCCTGCTTTTTAAGACGAGGGTATACTTTCTCGAACAAAGAAATATCATTGATCATTACTATCGGTAACCGGACCATTGATTAATCAATACATACTTTTATGGAAGTTGTTTTCCAAAGAACTAGGTAGGCCAGGTGTGCCGACAGTACACCCACATTTTGACAGTTAATGTTTAAACAGAGCACAATTTATCCAAACTAACAAGCGAGAACTACAAGCGAGGAAACCATTAACTCTTTGACTGACCCGAATTTCAAACCCAGGACTTCATGTTCAGCAGCACACTTGTGTCCCCTAGTCCAGAGAGATGAGGCAGACCCAAAATTGCGAGTTCCATACAACCAGCAAAAATAATAAACAGATGTTTAATTAGGTACCTGTTTTCATTTGTTACGTAACTTCGAGCTCGTGTCGCTCTCGAGGCGCGGTGGAGTGAAATTTGCGACACTGTAAATAATGCCGTAACGATGGCGGCGGTTACAGGGTGTCCCAACTTGTGTTATATGTTTATGGTCACCCCCTGTAGCTGCGTGATTAATTAACTTTGAGTACTGTTTGCAGTTTACGTCTGCTGAATGTATTACGGTTTATTCGTCTGGTCTGTAGTATTTAGACAAGTGGTTTTGTTTTGACAATGTTTTTTCTTGTGGTTTTGTAGCAACAACAAGAAAATGGAAATTAATTTAGCGGCAATTTGTGCGTATGTGGAATGTATGTACATTTGCTTCTAATCGTTTTAAATATTAACGTTTGCCGTTAACTGCCGTTAATGTTTTAACGGTGCCGCGTTGGACCAGAGGTTAAGGCGCCTACCTCTAATGCATGTGGTTCAAAGTCAAAGTCAAATAATTTATTTCAATTAGACCTGTTAACAGGCACTTTTTAACGTTATACTTACTAATTAAATAAATTCTACAAGTTCCAATGTGACATTTTCAATTCATATTTTGTACTTTCTAAGTTGGTCTTAGACATCATTGACATCGGTGAAGGGAAAAATCTTGAGGAAACCTGGACTTGTAGTTAATATGAGTTAAAATCTTCTCTGTATGAGAAGAGGCCTTTCTCCTGCAGTGGTACAGTAACAGACTGGTATTATTATATTAACGCTTACAAACAAAACTGCCTCAAACAAACACGAGCATAATTAATGTTAATTGATCAAGCCAAATCAAAAAAAAGGAAATACAAATCAATTTCTTCACCGCCGTGATGCACCGTCTTTACTAAACTCCGGTTTAAAAACTAAATTCCGAAACCATTTAAATCATAAAAACACCTTTCAAACCCCAAGTCGCGACAAAAACTTCAAGATTTTTCTTCTAAAATGAAATCTTTCAACAAAAACTTCCTCTTACCTCCGGGGTCTGAAGTTTACATACAAAGAGCGAGTGACCCTCAATGTTGAAGTCCCTCTTAACGCTGGCCATACTTTAACAACTTTTACCAGCAAAACTAATTAGCTGCAGGCTATCAGATGCATGACGCGTCGCCCCACATTAGCGACGCTAGCGACGCGATGCGATTCAACGCTAGCGATGCGATGCGATTCGACGCTAGCGATACGATGCGATTCAACGCTGTTTTTTTACAGAAATTTGTTCGTTATGGAAGAGTAGAGTGTCCTAATACAGGCATTTATTTGCTTAAAAGGGCATTTCAATCCTGCCCTAGAATAGCAGAGCCATTTGTAAAGAAAACAAACTATTTATATTTACAAAGAGATTTCTCGCAGACTGGTCGACACTTCGCATGACCAGAGGGTTGACTTATTCTTTGGCCAAAGAATTAGCATTGTGCAACGTGGCATTGCTGCCAGTCTTCTGGGCACGTTTCCCGATGACAGCTATGGGGAGGAGTAATTTGGCGCTTGAGTGTTTCGGTTTTGCATTCCCCATTTTTTTAAATAGTTTATTTGTAGTAAGATTTAGTGTACAGACGCCAGCACGTCAAGCTACCCCAATGTGTCAAATTTCTTTGACCGTTTTTTAACTTTATGTCAAACAGAATAAGGTTCATATTCAATGGGGAAAATTTGACACATTGGGGTAACTTGATGTGCTGGCGTCTGTACATATAAATTAATTTTAATTCGTTTTTATTTATTGAATAGTTTTATATTTGTATTATATTATTCGACATACACCCAGAGTATTTGATCGCATCTAATAGCGCTGGGGTTTCGTAGGACACCGGGCCACGAGCGATATGCATAAGTTTGTGGTCGTGTGGGCCACGGAGAAGTTTCCATTGTCGGAGCTTCGAGTTCAGGCTTGTCTGATGTCTTTTGGAGGCAGCCTGACTCCTGCGGCTGCGGGTTTACTACCTCCAACTTATTAGCTATGTGGGAAGATAAGTTATGTGTGCATTCTGTAGACGGGCTAGTTTTGGTTTAGTTTCTTTTATAGTGTACTTCTACGCCTACTTCATTGCATGAAAATGTTAATTATAACACAACATAGGCCTGCATACCCCTAAGGGTTACAAAGAAAAGATAAATAGATAAACCATTTATTTAGTCACGTGCTCAGGAACATTAATAAAACATAACAAATAATAATAATATAGAAGATAAAACAATAATAATTGTGGTTGCTTACGGTTACGCATAGGGGTATTGCGGACCGTGTGGGTGTATTGTGCTCCAGTTTTGTTTAGTTGCCATGAAATAGAACATGAAAGAAAGAGAAGAAATAAAGAAAAATATTTATTTGACATCAATCATTAAAACACACACACAATAACTTATAAAAGATACAAAATACGGAAGAATACACATTTTGTGCTATGTACCTCATTGCTGCGCCAATCTCAGCATTCATGTCAGACAGGTGATGCTGTTTAACGCTGGTCTTCCAATGAACCTTGAGGGGGTTTACTAGGTGACGGAAAAACCATTGGGAAAAACAGTTTCAAGCATAATATGTATATAAATAAATGGTTAGAAATAAATCGAAAACGAGTAAATCAGTTAAATGTGTATTCACGAGGTCGGTTATACGTACATGTAAAAAAACAGATATATATATTGTGTTAGAAAGTGATACTGGTAACGATAAATAAATACAGAGATAAACTAAGACAGCATAAATGTGTTTTAAAAAGAAACAATAAGTACAGTATTTTAGTTTTAACATAGAAAAAAACAACTACCTAATAATAATTATGAAAAGTACGTGTAGTATGTGTATGTATGCGTGTGTGTTTAGGCTAAACAAAAACAAAATGCACATATAATCTAAGTATAGTTATTATTAAGGACATGGCGTTTAACACATGTGGCGTGGCGTGTGGACATGAGGCTATTGTAAGGAAACAACTTTGTCCTATAGTATAGACATGCTGTCAAGAAAATATAAGCTAATCAACAAGGTCGGGAGCTGACGGTTAAACCTTATAGTAATATGTAAAAAAGTGCATTCTTAATTACACCTTGAATCAGCTCATCTGACGTTCGATCGTCACGACGTCGGTATAAGCGCCGCGTACGTTACACAGTTATGTGCTATTACGGTAATGGCGCCGCGCCGCAATTTGCTCCCGAATAAATGTCGTAATTCCGGGGCCCGGGCCCCTGCCACTAATGCACCCTTATAATATTTAATGCTAATATTTCTTCTTCTTTTTCGCGTTCCTGGCGTTTTGCCAACGTAGAATTCACTTAAAAGAATGGATTGAGCGAATTATGTATAGACTTTTTTGTATTCTTATTTAGGCAAGTAAATTGATTGGATTTTATTGATGTTTCAAAGATAACTCTATGTTCCAAAGACAAACGAGGCCATATAAAAACTTCTGCAAAAAAGCGTAAAGATAAGACTAAAAATTACCTAAAATACTGAGTACATAACGTTTCCCGATATACATTGGAGCTAACTTAAACGAGTTTCCTTACAAATTGAAGTTTATAACTACTACAAAATTGTTTCAGTATACTTCATCGTGGATCGACGAAGTTTTATGTTTCCACACTGATTGGGAATTAAAAACAAACAGATTGTGAGACAGACTGTTTTTCTTGCCTGTTCTTATCTTAAGCTCGTTAAAACTGTCAACTGACGGAAACTAATTAATTTGGTGCTCATAAAAGTCAACAATTCTTTGATGAACAACGTTTTGAGAGTATACAAAATCTGTATCGCCAGTGTGTCTAAGGTGATCAGAACATAATTGTCAGTACCGTTACCTGTACGAGTTTGGCATTCAAATCAGTTGTATCTACTTACAAGACAATCTTATTCAAGTTCTTCAGGCGATCGCTTTCGCAGCATCTTCAACCTAATCTTTTCCAAAATACCTGCATATGTTGGGCTTGGCCTTCAGCCTAACCGTATGTAATTAAATACCTACAAGGATTTTTACATGGAGATACTGTCTATTTGATATTTACATACAACCCAGTTACGTGGTAAGATTAGTTGCCAGGCTTGACCATCTGACTACCCGGTAACAACAGCCAAACGGCACTACAATACCTACTTTCTGAGGCATAATGTAATTAATGGTAACCCATCTACGGACAGATCTGAGAATAGCTTAACCTCTGATCGACCTTTGCGGTGTTGGTGTTATTACTTAGCCACGAGCCCCTCAACACTACGACGTCTGCGTATATTAAGAGTAAAATACGAGTAGAGTGAAGGGCATTTATTCTGCGGTGGGGTAAGAAAGAGATGCGGTAGGAGGACCAAGAGTCTAGATTTTGTTGGACTTTTTAAGGCTATTTGTAATCACGGTATCGTAAATGGCAACATTTATAATCTTTTCCTTCATCTCAGTTAGACAGTCAAAATTTTAAGTTTTAGTCCCTCATCTACATTACAAGAAAATATTCGTCACATATTTTTTCTTTTTCGCGTAATCAAAAAATAACGGCGAGACATCGAGTCAAAATGTCGCATGACGTCACTAGCCAGTACAGTTTATAGGTACTAGAATTTAAGCAGTTTTCCATCAATTTGAAAAAGAAAAAATACCTACGTGTCGAATGTTTTCTTGTAATGTAGATCCTCATCTACATACAGTACATACGACTAAAACTTAAAATTTTGTCAAATAGCCCATTGATTAGCCAACATATAACTAAACAACAACATAACGTTATAACATCACGCCTGTAATTCCCGAAGGGCTAGGCAAAGGTATACCTGGTGGTCTAGTTCATAATATCGAGAATTGTACACCTATATTTCACCAGTTATGTTAAAACCAGTAGGCCTACCATCAACTTTTAGTTAGCCATTCAATTCCGATGCAAACCAGTTTAGGTTCCTAAACTGATTCGCTAATATTGATTCGCTCATGGAGGAATGAAAGAACGAAATTTGTCGGTGGTCCGCGGTGTGAGAAAGAGATGACGCTAGACAATTGTTGCATAAGTTTGTCTCTTTTACTCCAACCTATGCGTTGCGCTCCGAAACCTAGTAGTTATGATTTTAGCGGTTTTATTTGTGTATAAAATTTCAACAAATATATTTTAAAATTGCGCTTATGAGTCAAATTATATACCATTAAGCCCAATTTTACTAGTCAACTCATTAATGTAATAGTAATTTAAATAATTCTTTAAAATAAAAATTAAAGGTTTGCTTAGTGTCGTCGTAAAAGTAAAATGATTATGACGAGTTTAGAACGCAACACACGCGTTTTGAAATATATACAAACTTTTTTGATAGAACCCAAGGAGTTCTAACTAGGTAGGTAGTACTCAAAAGAGTTTTTAGTTTTTAACGTTTAACTTGGATAAAGTAATTAGTAATACGAATAATGGCGTACATTTTACATTGTTACGTAAGAAACACATATTTAACTGAAATACCTTGAATTTGGTACGTATATTTCCACATTTTTTCAAAGTTTATAACAAAACGATTCAGTTTACGCCACGAAACTAGAAACTTTTTTTGGATCGCTATTTTTGACACTATGCGAACCAATTTAGGTTCAAATGTCACCTCATGGTACGAAAAATGAACGAAATAAAACAGCTGGCGATTCAAGTGCCGACTTGATTTGGCGTCAACCTAAACCGGATCGTTTTAATGACGTCTTAGTATGAAATTGCAAAGTAGTTCATTTTAGGTCGTCAATTGAATCGTAATAATAGTTCATAGTAAGCCTCCAGTGTCAGTAGTGTTTTGTTTGTTTTATTTGTTTTCGCCAGTTGTATGCTGTTACGTTAATTAACTAAAGAATATTTTTAATAACTTTTGTAAATGATTAAAAGATTCATAATTTATGTTATACACATGCTACTGTCCTGACCTGAATGATTACCATGTCTAACTAAATTATGACCTTTGTCCGTGTTTCCTGATGGTGGACAAGGTCACCCTATCCGGGGGTAAGATTAACGTGGCCCGGTAATGGCGGGCCTTGCCTCTCAGCTGATTTAGTGTTTACATGTGTGTAGTTGAGCCGGGATATCTGCCGCTTGGTGCGAACAAACCTGCGCTTCAGAGATTTTCTGTTTAGACTAATGGTGTTTATGCTCAGTGTTAGTAACCTCATGTGTAACAAAAATATATTATCAATATTATTAATGTTAAATACCTATTATTTATTAAGAAATATTATTAAAGCACTCTTCCTTTCCTACTACTATTCTTTTTGAAATATTGCTGTGTCCAACAGGGTCCATAATTGTTTTTATTTGCCTGTATACATTATAGAATGCAATAAATATTTGAGTTTGAATTTGTACATTACAAGTTTCAAGATATTTTTATTTTGCAAACATGAGTGAGGTGTGCATGGTTCTTTATGACCTGCTGATTACATAGGTCCTGTAATAAGAGGTCCATCGAATGAATAGCTGTGGATTGATTTTCCAGCTGCTGATAAGACGTGACCAGTTCCTAGTCATGGGAAGAACATAGCGCGTGTTTCCTTATCTTGAACAAAGTAACTTTTGTTCATTGTTCCCCAAAGCCGTCCGCATTTAAAGCCAGCTTTCTGCAATTTCACCTAGACAGATTGATATTGAGCTATGGTGTATTTATTTTGTCCGATGTTATGGTCCACGCTGAATTTTAACAGCCTTCATTTCATTCTACTGTAGTGTATTTGTTTATTTAATTCGATTTATTTCAATTCAATTGGGTTCGTAATTTAAGTCGCTTCTATTTTTTTCAGTTTAGTTTAATCCTATTCAATCAAAGTTATGTATATACTAACATAAGATATTAAGTGAATTGTTACTAAAAATGTGGACTTCGTCTGAAATAAAAGATAAATTATTAATATAGTGACCATCACCATCCCTCACTTTATTTAATAATAGCAATAATATACTCGTATTTAGGTAATTATACAAAATAAAAAAAATAAAAAATCTTATTGACAATTACAAAGGGATATAAATGTTAGATGCCTGTACTAAGTTAGATAAATCTGTATCACAGGCGACAGAAGCTCATTTTGGTTGGTAATAGTAGTACAAAAAAGGTTATTAACAATATTTAACTTACAAGATGATAACATAATACAAGTTCAACGTTTCTGAACAACACACAAAGCGCATGTTTACATTTGAGTTGTACTTAATTGTTTCGCGGTATTCTTCCGGACGCCTCGAAAAGGCTGTTCTGCACTTAAGTGAGGCAGGAAGCTGCAGTAAGTGAAGGCTTCGCGATAAATTAACTTGATGTACTGCCGAACTAATGCTCTGCCTGCCAAGATGGCGACCTGCAGATCTACGACTGCGGCGGGGGATTGGAAGAAACTTGTGTTGCGTGCTTCTTCGTGGTAAAAATGTGTAGAGTACCTAATGTGACATAATATATGTAAGGCTACGGTACAATAAAACTAATTAAAATGAATTAAATATGTAAACTAAAAAAAGAAAACAATTGAGAATTCAAAATCGGAACACTCAGGCGTCAAAGTACTCCTCCTCATTGCCGTCATTGGCTGGCAGCATTGCCACGTAGGATGCCAATGCTAATTCTTTGCCCAAAGAATAAGCAAGCCCTCTGGTCACGCGAAGCGTAGAGCGGTCGGCAAGAAATCTCATAACATAACATCACGCCTGTAATCCCCGAAGGGTTAGGCAGGGATGTACAGACGCCAGCACATCAACCTACCCGAAACTGTCAAATATCCCCAATCAATTTTTAACCTTATGCTTTAGCAATAAAGTTGAAAATGTATTAAAGAAATTTGACAGATTGTAGTAGATCGATGTGCTGGCGTCTGTACCTATAGTACACCCACAATTTGCCAGTTATATTAAAGTCTTTTGTAATAGGGAGCGAGCCTTTTGCCATCAATCGGGCACAAATCCAGACTCCAGTCAGCGGCTGAAAAATTCCAGATGACAAAACTCAATAACACTTTACCCGACTCGGGGATCGTACCCGGGTCCTCATGCTCAGCAGTAGCGCTTGCGAAATCTCCTTGTAGAAAATCAACTTACAATATATGTACCTCATCGTACATAAGATTACTATCCTCTTTGATTTATTTTAACGACAATTATGCATTTAGAATATATAAATATACATATCGATTTAAACAAAAACATCGGTTTTGGTGCAGATAACGTGCTGTAAGTGGCAAGCCTTACCACAAGCAATACTACTCTCACTCTTTTGTTATCTCTTCAGCCATAACTCTTGGGTATCGTATGTGTCTCGTCAACGCTCTCCCCACCCCTTGTCTGAAGTCACAGCTGATAACAGTTCGTTGACACTTGGTTCGGTAACAAAGTGCACAAAGTTTTCTGATTACCTTTCCATGATAAGTGACATTCTTATTATTTGTTATAATATTTATTTATTTATAATAATATTCCACAATTTTCACAAAATGCCGTCATATCTCAAGCTAAGCAAAGCTTGTCTTATGGGTACTAAACGACTGATTTTATATTTATGCAAAGATAAATGTAGGCTACAGCTGATTTTATTTCGCGATTTCTGGTTTGGTCCCATAGTAAAAGTTGTTCATAATGATGAGTACAATGAGCCCGAAAGAGGTCAAAAACGACTTAAATTTAACCGTGTATACACTTTAAATATGACAACTCTGACACTCGCCCATACTTAATTATACAGTGCTCTTTAAGTGGGATTTTCGTTCTTTAGATTCCGCGATTACAGATTTCTGAATTATTTGCAGTTATCTGATACTAAGTAGCTCCGACAAAGTGGATACTGAATTGGCAAACTTAAAATTTGTATGTAAAATTTAACTTGAAACTGTTCGTATTGTTTTTATTGTTAAAAGGTGTTTAAAATAAAGTCGGTTGTATACATTCGGATTGTGGCAATAAAACGAAATATAGGTATAACGCCACATAGTTCGCTGCCCGTCGGACCGCCTGATAATATAACATTGTTCGCTACGCTGCGTTTAAATGTGGATAGTTACTTGCTGCTTTGTATATTTTACTTATCCATTTACTTACTCTCCTCTTTGAGAAGTTACAATGCGGTTAGTACAAAACAAGATTTTTCTTTGACGCTAAACTAAGTTTTTTGACCTAGTTTTATACAACAAACTTGATTTTGAATAAGGTAAATTAAGTAAAATATTGTATGGTAAGAACTAAATTTCTATAAAATGTAAAGTAAGAATACAAAATATAGTTTTTAACCTAAAGAAAAACCTTGTTTTATAAATTTATGAATAATTTTATGCAAAACACTGATTCACCCACACATTTTCTATACTATACTCAGATGTTTTCAATAGTTCATCGGAAAATGGTATACGAATTATAATAGATAAGTCTCGTTTATTCCTTCAAAGTCAACAACAGTTTGGTTCTCCCCTCTTTTAAATCAAGTTAATTGATTGATGCACTGTAGATATACGAAGATCACCAGCATATTTCTGGCTAGCATCCATCGCAGCTGATGTTTTTGTTACTGTTCGCGAGCATTCAATTAGTTTCAGAGGGTATTTTCTTCCTGACAACTTACTCTCCTGCCTACTCACCCAAATGTAATGTACAGTTCAAACGCTCCTCGGTATTGTCTCGCTATCTCGCCGATACATTTGTTGGTTGCCATTGTGTTGCTTCGCTAGCAGTCGGTTATTTACTCCTCCAACCGCACGAACAACATATTTTTATTGTTTTATCATCGCCAATATACGAGGTGCTGTCTTAAATGCTCGAAGATATAACTCGCTTTATGTGGGCATGCCTGTAAAAAGTTTAGTTGTTAAATTTTAACGGTAAGATATTTTGATGTTTTCGTGGTCTGGTGGAGTCTTTAAATACATAACAACCTTCAGTCCAGTACTTTATGAATTATGAAAAACTTATTAAAACATGGAATCTTTAGAGGATATTGCTAAAAATACTAAAAAATGTGAAGTAATGCTTGATTTCCATACAATAAAACCTTTAATTATTATAGTTCTACGATTGGGTCTACGATGTGCTACGCCTCGGTGACGACGTAGACTTTTCGTAGACCGTCGTAGCGGAACGCTACGCTTGTAAAATTTGAAAATGCAATAATGTACAGAATTAATGTTTCGTGATATGATAGATATTAATGCTTAATTACAATTGTATTTACGACTTGCATGATACATTAAGTCAGATTTACTACACAGTGTTGTGAAAGTTGTAATTTCGTAGCAAAGACTACATTTTATTTTATTTGTTAGATTGCTAGGTATTATTTTATTTGGTTTTATTGAATATACATTTTTATATGTGAGATTTAACAACACATTGTTGCATTAAATAAACACTTTATCGCTTTGTAATATCTACCAATAATATAGTCTATAATAAAGATTTGATCAAAATTGCAAAACGGAATGTTGCGTCGTCGTTGGTGCGACTTTGTCTAACTCACAAAAGTTAATCTGTTGCTTCATAGTGGCTTATTTCAGGCACTACTCATGCCTTGGGAAAAAATACACAAAGTTTGTCCACTTACATGGAAAGTGAAAAATATTTTATTGCAGTAGGATCCCAAATGCGGGGCTCAAATTATAAAGTGGGGTAACTGGGTCGAGTGGGGTGTCATACGAAAGGGGTTTATTTGCACATCCTAAATGACTGCCTCGCTGGTCTAGTCAAGCGTTACTGCTGAGCATGATGTTTTAGGTAGTAATGTTGTCTTTACATTGTGATTTTACTTACATTTTTGTGCATTGTTTAACCTGAAATTTTAAAGCATTCACCCTCCCTAGGTAGCTACATGCTCATTACTTGGAGGCAAAGCATACCTTTTGTCTTATATTATCACATTTATTATTTAAGTTTTTCTATAAATTATGTTTGTTTACATTCGTAATGTCTGCTAGTGACAGGTCTAGTTTTATTTTTAATTTGTCTGGAGCTAGTTGTAGGTCGTATATGTAAACCACATCGACCTCATTATTTTTCTTTTACTTTGCTTTGTATTGTGTTCTAAAACCTTTCAAAATTCAATCATCTGTCATTCTGTCCATTTACCTTGGAGCCAGGTGGAATTTGGCAGTCTTCGTTTGGATCTGAAAGGCCGAGCAGGTCTCTTATAGTAGCTGCAAGTCTAATACTTATGGCCTCTCTGTCCTCCGGCCCTCTAAACTGACGTCCTCCGCCTCCTCTGCAGAAGACTGAAACCTGACGTCTCTCGGCCATTACTAGAGCCGAGAGGACCACCTCTGACGGAATCCTCCTCTGATGGACTCCTTCTCCTGACGGCCTCCTCCTCCGCTGCTGAAGACTGAAGCCTGACGTCCCTCGACTACTCTACAGCAGAGAGACACCTTGGACGGCCTCCGCCTCCTCTACTGAAGACCGAAGCCTGATGCCCCTCAGCCACAACTACTGCTGAGAGAGGGCCACCTCTTCTACATTTCATCCTTCATCTTTCATTCATCAGTTTTCCTCTCTTCTTTATCCTAGCTCCACTAGGTAGGCCTGGTAACAATAAATTCTTATAACTATTCCCTCTAATCTTTTCCTACAACAGTGCTCCTCCTCCTAGGTAGGTTAGTTCTGTTACGTTACAAGGTACGATTCCGGAGTTGGGGCAGAGTGATATGGGTTTTTGTTCTGGAATTTCTCAGTACCAGGTAGCAGTCTAGATTTGTGCTCAGCTTTTACTTGAGGTTTAAACATAACTTGCGATTTGTGTGTGTAAAGTTCTGCCTAATCCGTTGGGACGTGCTGATTTTGTAAAAATAAATCAAATCTAACATCGTGTTTTTTTTTTTAATATTATAAACCAGTGCTTGCAATCCCACCTGATGGTAAGCAGTGATGCAATCAGTGATGGTGAAGCGCACTAGTTTATTAAGAGCCTATTCACTCTAGCCTTGAGAACCCTAAATTCGAAAATAAAAAACAAATAAAAAAATCCAAAATCTTAAATCGTATTTGCAAACAATACATTGTAGATATTAGGAAATTGATTTTGCTACCAGGCAGAGCAGGTGCTCAATCAATACCAGTATTTAGTTACCTATTTGGAAAATCAATAATTTTTTATCTTAAAGTCTTCCAAAAATAGTGTATAGACCTACCCCATTTAGTGTTTTACTCTTAACACTTAGTATTGACCAAACAACAAGCTGAGAGTAACGGCAGTTGGCATAACAGAATAAACATGGTGACCACGTGTTTGTTTGTACTTATGTTCCTGTAATTGCTTTCCTACAGAAGGCTCACTCTCCTTATTAAATTAATATGGTTTATTTATTTATTTAGTACATGGAGGACTCACAGCTAACAAAAACACAACAAATAAGAAAGCAACAGTCACCAGCAAACCTAATTACAAGTCCTCGCGTATAAATTAACCTCTTATGTAACAAAGCTTATAAATGACTATTAAGATAACAAAATCGTTCCACTGAACTACTTTCACTTATTTAAATTTAAAGATAAAAATATGGGTCCACATTTTTCTGCTTCATAAATAAAATATTGTGATGGCCCATAGGCGAAGGTGCTTTTATCTGGACGCACGAGGTTATGGTACAAATCCAGGTTTGGAATTTTATTATATTATTACTTTCTTACTTTATTTTTGATTCCATCAATTGACATCGCTGAAAAGAAAAGTCGTGAGCAAACCTGGTCAAGCCTTTCAGCAAGCGTGGTGATCAATACTCTAGATGTATCTGTTTATGAAGATGTATTTGCCCTTTTACGAGACAGTACACCACTTCTGGACATAGGTCTCCCTAATAAGCGCCACAACGTCAGCGCCACAGCTTTTGCAGGTCGTCATCCCACCTAGCCGGAGCCTAGTGGTTTTAGTAATTTTCTGCCTTATATTACTTTCAGTGTTCATCAAGCAGTCAGTCTTACGTCATTCACTACTTATCCTTCTGAGACCAAAAATGCTGATGCTCATCTCATGTAACTCACCTTCTGTTCTTGTCTACGTCGTGAAGCCTCAGCTGCGAGGCGACACCTAATCCTGGCTAAAAAGCCACCTCCAGTTTCTTGCGGAGCAGTTCAGTGTTGAAACTGGAGATTATAGCGATTGTAAATAGTACTATGTCGTGTTTTATGTTCTGTAGTCTTTTTTGGTAATGTTACTGGGACTGGTGGTCAAATGACGATATTGATTTTGGTGTTATCTTGCAAATAATATTAGTGGAAGATTCAGGAGGTGGGTCGTGGCATATTTGCTGCCAGAAACCACATGCCTATTGCGTGTTCAATATAGTCTGGTTTCGATAACTTTATCTTTCTGTATTTTTGTTCCACATTAACTTTAACTATTACTATGGATATCTATGACTATTACAAATTTCACTCTTAGCAGAGCGTTTTCGTGCGTTTTCCTGCAATTTTCTTAAAAAAGAACCGAAGTTTTCCCTTCAAGTATAAATAGGAAATTAATAATAGATATCATATCAAACACGAACTTAGATCAGAATGGCAATTCCCGTGTTTTAAGAACGATCAGATTTTACTCTCAGTCTTAATCTGTTAAAAGTACGTGTCATTTCCCAACATCTTTTGACCGGTTTTTGACATTGATAGTCTCTGGGATGAGATAGTAAACGTTTTTAGTTATAAGAATAAGCCTTCCTGATAATAACGAAGTATTTAATAACTCAACATTAATTTCAACACTACCCAGCGCAAGTTTTAAAATGAACTTCACAGTTCGTTCAGTGTCTCTCCGAACAATTTTAAAGTATCAACAGGTTTTTAATAGAAATATAATTGCTTCTTACAAAATTCGGAATAGCTACAATATTCGACAACACTATAACAATTATAATTTAACTAATTAAAACAATTAAGCTGAAATTAATATTTCCGTCGCTCCCATTATTTTAATTGCCGTAACCTTGATAGTTTTGGATTTGATGATTCTTGCCTTTATTATTTTAAATGGGGTTGGTTTGCGGTACAGTCGTACTTGTGGTTATTTTTGAAAGCATAGTTTTGCGAAGAAATTGTGGGGCATATAAAAAAAATATGAAAGTTTTCGTTTCATGTATAGGATTTTCGTACACTGAGAGTTCAACTTTTACTGAAAATATACAGCTCGTGACGTAGTAGTGAGTACAGCTACGTTTAGAAATTCGTTTTATATTTCAAAAAAATATTTTTGAATGACGGTCTATAAATGACGGATAGGTAACAAACCCTAGAGCAGGTCAGATACACAAAATCAGTTTAAATTATATTAATTATATAGATTTAAAATAAACGTTTGATACTTCCTTAAGGACTTCGTAATCCATGCGAAACAAATTAAGATCGATAAAAATGATAATGTTTAGAGAGACTTTTTGAGGAGATATCGAGTTAATAAAAACAATCGACTTCTTAAAAAATCACTAACAGGGGAAAAATAACTCCAATTTGGGAAGTCTGTGGCTTTGGTGGTTTTGTTTCGTTCATTATTGGCCACTGACTTCCGAAACTGGAGCTTTTTTCATCTGTTAGTGTTTTTTTAAGAAGTCGGTTGTTTTTTTTAGTGACAAAGTTTTTATTTTGCAAATTTTAGTTTCTTTAAAGAAGGTCTTTCAAAACTTGAAAGTATCGTTGAAATCGGTTAACAATTGCTAAAGAAGTTCTTTCTAAACATTAATATGTACACCTCTGCCGTAAGGGCGAAGGGCGTAATGTTATGTTATGGAAATACAAAAAAATCTGCATAGATAATATATAATCTGACTATAGCAATCGCGAATAATTTGCTGTTATGCGTTGAAGAATACCGTCGCATTTTCAGTTTACGCTAACCTCGCATTTTACGAGACAATTACAAACCTTACAATTACCTCGCATTTTACAATGCGAGACCAGATTACACCTACTGACAATGTATAGCTTGATGTGTAGTCACTCGTGTGTATCAGTTAGCTTACACACAATACTTACATTACAAACTCTGACATTGGGCAGGGAAAACGTAAAATTGAACTCAGGAGGCCTAGCCATATTACAAATTCTATTTCTATTCTATTGCGACCATAGAAAGTAAATGGCGTATGTGGAATCAGCTGTTTGTCAACTGTCAAGTGTTAACGACTAGAATTTGTAATATGGGTAAAAAAAATACACTTGACAGTTGACAAATGGCTGATTTCATATACGCCATTATCTTTCTATTGTCGCAATAGAATAGAAATTGAATTTGTAATATGGCTAGGCCTGCAGATTTAAGTCAATACAGGTAACAAAAGTATGCCAATCTATAATAGTAAGTTGGTAGTATTTAATGTATGGATAATTACTAATTGACTAAATTATTATCTTTTAATACTACTATTTTAGATACTATTACCTAATTTAGTATTCTAAGCACAAAGAGACACTCTGCGCAATAGGGCACTTTTAAATTATGTAATTAGTTACTTTCAAAATCAATGCATTTCAGTAAGGTAGTTAGGTTAGGTAGTTAGGTTCGCTATAGAATGGGTATGGTAAGTTAGGTTAGGTTATACATATATACGTATGTCGTCATTCGTGTATTATTATGTGTGTGTTGTATGTTCTATCAGTTCCATTTCCCTCGTGTCCTTTTGAATCTTCGTCATCCATGTGATTTGCTGTCATTCGTACGTTCCTCTTATTTGTACATTACATGGTAATCGGTTGGTTAAATATTAAATTAACTACCACGGCTACCAATTAGGATAATAACTCGTGATAAAGTGAAGGTCTTTCAGTAAGGTGGTGGTACCAGCGCAGTGTGCACTGGTAGTTAATTTATATTGCGGAGGTTCTTCCGATGCACCACATATACGACATAGTCTTATTGAGACAAAGTCTTTTTGAAATATTGTATTTTAAGCCATTATTTTTTGTGACATTAGTATTTTTGAGATATAATCTTTTTAAAACTTAATCTTTTGAGACAATATTTTTGGGAGAAAGTCTTTTAGAGACATAGTATTTATGAGATATTGTCGTTTCGAAACATAGTCTTTTTGTGACATAGTCTTTGTGAGACATAGTGTTTTTGACACTCGAAGTGGGCTTTCACCAAGTGCACTGTAATTCTTTTTCCTCATTACCAGCCTCATAAGTCAACGTCTTCATTACGACAATTCCTTCAGTTTTTCTTGCGGTGAACTATTGCGTGGGGGTGGGTTAGTGCAGCCAGCTCAAGGGGCAGTGAGGAGGGGGAGGGGAGGTGCAGTCGCGGCGCTCGTTTGTTACAAACTTTAACACGCCCTGCATAATGGCGCTGCTGACTGCACAGCAAGGAGAGCTGAGCGAAGCTTTAATATTGCTGATGGCGCTGAGGGACACGTGTTAATAAACTCAGTAGACAGACAGCACCAAAAGTAGTCAGTGATGGAATTCTGAATGTGAAATTGCAAAGTTTTTTTACTTGACAATTTCAAATAATTTATTGACGTTAAACTTTGCTTCAAATAATGCTTAAATCAAAGCGCACTTTTGGAATTTCTACGCTCAGCACCAGAAAATTGAATTTCCAACATTGCAACAGATTTTGTTGCATAAAGAAAAATAATGATAATTGTTTTAAACACTAATCGATTTAAAGCGCTATCGTCATTTGTAACTGTGCATCTGTATATGGCCCGCAAATGATTAACACAACAAAAGTATAGTAATATAATAACATCCACAAAAAATACCACGATGTGAAGTCACAATTCATACAAGTATAGTAAGTTATATTTTCGCTTCGCTTCTGCTGTTAGGACACAAACTTTACTTAACGAATGTCCTCAACGATCCACGTTCAAAAAGGAGTACTTGTTATTTTTCAGCCGGTTTTAGTGTTGCTTCAGGATATGAGAAAACGGAATACTTATGGTCCGGATGCTTCGGACGCCCGGACGGTACATTACCTAGGTACCTACTTGAAATGCGCTGAACGCAGCTCGGAGTATTCCTCTGGTGAAATGTTCTGTTTTAGCTTACTGATGCGTTTTTGTTTACCTCGCTGAATTCCAATGCGATGACATGAAGTATTCGTTTTGCCGATCCCTGGAACATTACACTATTTAGCGTCGGGTACGTCAAAGGTGTACAACCTATTAGGAACTACCGTAGCGTGCAAGTATTGACTAGAGGACCGTTTATTTCAAGAATACCATCGCATAATGGCTTCTAAAGTTTATGGGTCTTGCCCCTTCTTTGCCTACTCAATAATATTGTTAAGCATGCTATGACTGGCCTGTTGGTCTAGTAGTTAGTGACCCTGACTGCTATGCCGGAGGTCGTGGATTCGATTCCCACCCAAGACAAATGTTTGTGTGATGAGCACGATCATTTGTTCTGTGTCTAAATAAATATACTTCTAAATACATACATATTATAGATAAATTACTTATCTATAATATGTATGTATTTAGAAGTATTTAAAGTAGCACCCATAACACAAGCTCTTAGATTAGCTTGGGACTAGATGGCGTTGTGTGAAAAGTTGTGGAATATTTATTTATTATTTATATATAGGGCGCGCTGTCCCCTCTATGGCCCAGCAAGTTGAAAAGTATCCTTCTTGCCGAAGAAAGAAAGGAAAGAAAGAAAGAAAAATATTTATTTGAAATTAGTCATTAAAACACACAATACACCCAATAATTTATAAAACATAATTATATAATAAACAATAGTAGGTACACATTATGTGCTGTGCCTCACGGCTGCGCCAAAAAGGTCCATTTCAGCATTCATGCTAGACAGATGATGCTGTCTGGCGCTGGTCTTCCAATGAACCTTGAGGGGTACCCAGTGACGGAAAGAAACGAAGCGAAGCGACAACATGTTATGTTCTAACCGACAATATTATGTTAAATTAACTTTTGCTAGTGTTTTGCCTTTAATAATGAACGCCGTTTTACTGCATTGCTGACCTAGTGGGTGCCAGATCATGCTAATAGGTTTTTGATCTGGTATTTCTTAGTAGCAACCTAAAGCCTGGATTTGTGACCAATTGATGGCAACAGGCTCAGCCCCAATTACATGGGGCTTATACATAACTAGTAAAATGTGAGTATCATCGGCATATTTCTGCTTTTAATCCTTCGGGGAAAACACGCGTAATGTTATGTTGGTGTAACATTTAATAATTTAAGCACAATGTTTACAAACTACTATTTACAAAGAGGAATTTACCAACACTATCAATAGGAGTTCCAAGTATCCGTGTAACATTTATTTCCAATTGGTTGTTGTTATTTTGGCCGACTTATTTATATACTAAATCCCATCAAAAACATAAATGTAAAACTTTTTTACAAAAAATAAAACCGACTTCAAAAATAACACTAAACGGTGTAAAATAACTCTAAATTAGGAAGTCTGTGGCTTTGGTACTTTTGTCTTATTTTTGATGGGCCACCGACTTCCGAATTTAGAGTTATTTTACACCGTTTAGTGTTATTTTTGAAGTCGGTTTTATTTTTTGTAAAAAAGTTTTTTATTTTTCCATTTTTAGTTGTTCCCATACAAACATTTGCCATGAATTCATTTTATATTGTTAATTGTTAACAATACATGTCATTATAATAGGGTTATCCACCTAACCCTAAGAAATGAAACTTAACATACCTAACTGTCGAAATCTAGGTATATTGAACACATCTGCCTACCCCTCTGAGCATACTGGCTTGATGATACGTCATGATGTTGTATAAACAATAAACATCCAAGCGATTCCAGCAATCACGATCGATTTGCCGTCTATTTTTCTATTTTTGAAGAGTTCCGTTGTATATCTCCGAAGATCAGCATCAGATCTTCACCAAATTAAAATGGGACCACCTCAGGAGTCTACTCTTTCAAACAAAAAAAGAATTTCGAGAATCGGTCCACAAATGGCGGAGAAATCAGGAAACATACATAAAAAAAAAAAAAAAAAAAAAAAAAAAAAAAAAAAAAAAAAAATACATACACACGAACATAGAACCTCCTCCTTTTTTTGAAGTCGGTTAAAAATGAGAGCCAACTTCAATATGATGACATCTGCCTTGTTTGTTTACTTCAACGAAAAATGAAGTGAGATCTAAATGGGTGCTAAGTTCAATGGTCAGTTCTGAATAAAACATAAAATATTTTATAACAACTTGGATTACTTGGATATCATTACTTTAAGCCTACGGTCTGTTAGCTGTTGATCCCGCGTGTCTAGCTAGGAACAACAAGTTTGAGCTGTAACGTTTCCAAATGTTCTTAAAAAACATCTCCCTAGAAACACATACATTCAAAACATAGGTAGTGGGACGCGTTACAGGATCCGCACAAAAGTGTGCAAATATTTGCACAGCGGAGCGCACGGACTGTGCAAACGAGCGTATTTACCGGCGCGCTAAACGGCGGTGTCCGGTGACAACACTATTTAGGTACATTATGTGTTTAGTTCAGACAGACAGTTCTGTTCGCTAGTGATTTTCATGTTTACGAACAAAATATTTGTGTGTTCGTTTTCTTGTCAAGTTGTCAGGTTCCCAGTTTTTCGAACTCACCATGGATTTAGTAAAAGAGAAATAGTATTGTAAACCTTTCCACCGCACCGTGGTAATTTCTGTGCATTCTAATGAAAAGAGGCGTGAGATATCGTCGTAGGTGTATGCCTAATATGAAAATTGGAAGAACACTTGTGCGGGCTATTCCTACACAAATTGGCTTATTCGACCATTCAGTCAAATTGTGGAATAAGCCAATTTGTGTAGGAATAGCAGATCAGTCAGTTGTAATAATACCAGCCTGTTACTGTGTTCTACCCTAGGGCAAATGCCTCTTCTCACACAGAGAAGCCATGGCCATCTCACTACGTATGATCAAGGTGGGCTGGCAATTTAAATTATTAAAAAAGTCTAAGTTCCTAGTTATCCTCATTGCTCGTACAACAGATGGTCGTTGGAGACGTAAAGTTCTGGAGTGGAGACCATGTACTGGAAGATACAGCGTTATTAGGCCTCCCACAAGGTGGATGAAGATGCGAGACGCCCAGGTACAGTCGTTGAAATTTTGACTGGACTGGGTTCACTGATAAAAAATGCCTATGGCATTCAGTCCGCCTCTGTACATTAGTGTGCTTGAAGTATTCAATTAATAAACAATGATAAATTTTAGGGAGGCCTTTGTACAACAGTGGAAATCTTTCGGCTGAAATGATGAAGTTCCCCAACGTTTTTTTCCTTTACTATTGGCATCTAATTTACTTCAACTTAATCCTACAAAGTACTTAGAGACGACGTGTTATCCCCGAGTCCATCACGCCAATCGACTAATAACAATCGTTTAAAGAGAAGAATAAATTTCGAGAATAAGAAACCCAAACCATTCGTTTGTGCGTCACTACATTGTACTAGAACATTCCAAAAACGTTCGCTGGATTTCAACGCCTTAGTTCGGGTGTTTGTGTGTAGAACACAATTTTTCCTTTCCGTCTCCCAAATGGCGAATAACATAAATTCTCGTCTCGCGTGAAATGTCATATAATTTGTGAACTGCTGCGAATACTTTCTAAGGCTTTGTGTGGCGCGGACGAGTTAATGTATCTCAGTATCTCAGTACTTTTATAGGTATATAATAATCTATGTTGTTTGTAGTAAGCTTTTCTTCGTCGAGCCATTGGCTTATTGAAAGCTTTGTGTATAATTCCCAGAGCAAAACCTTCCTCTAATCGTCATCCAAAGCTAACTTTTGTTAGAGAATTATCTTCTCATCCTGGATTACGTTATCAAACCACGGCTTACCTTATTCTGTCTCCCTATGTGTAGATATTATTTGGCGGTTTTTTGAAGCAGAATCTACTAAAGTAATAAATAAAAACTAACAAAGAAAATGCTCTTTGTTAGTTCTTGTACATTTCCTAGAAAAACTAACGTATCGTGTCGGGCTTACCTTTGTTCCAAACGCTTTAACTGTAGTTGTTTCTTTGATCAAAGTACAATGAAATATATATTATGTAACATTCGGGTTTTTGTCAAGGAATAGATGTTGGTGTTATTTTTTTGTTATTTATACAGTCAGCTGATTAACTGGACTTATTACTTATCACATTTGTTACATGAGAAAAAAACTAAATTCATTTCTTCTGCTTTGGTGTTGTGCTCGCAAGCATTACAGCTGAGCATGAGGTGTGGGGTTCGACAAACAGTTTTTTTTTGTCTTTTTTATTTTTATTTCTTAGTTTGAAGCCTGGATTTGTGCCTGGTTGTGGCAATAAGCTCGAAATGAAACTCAAAATTCCTTTATTCAAATTGGGCAGAGAATGGGTACTTTTTGAACGTAATACCGAACATAAGAAAGTCCCCCAAAGCACTTGGCCTTCACCCCTTTTTTGTGACAAATGCTTGCACTGATTGATCTAGTCGCGTGGTTCTGTCCTCAAGACATCATTTTGAACAGTAATCTGCATGGTCTTTATATGATATGACCAAGATTCTGCCTGGACTTTTAAAGCGACTGTGACCTATAAGTTTTTTTTGCTGTTTCTTAAAGAAAAATATATTTTTATTTGCAAATATGGGTACATGATTGATGGTACAGAAAAATAAAATTGATGGATGATTTGGTTTTCTTCTCAGTGTAGTCAGATAGTGAAACGCCGACCACATCTAGCTAAAGAGTGACGCTCAAAAGTGTTTGTATGAACCTATTTACAGCAATATTTTTTATCATTTTAGTGATTTGGCTGAGAAAAAAAAATAGAGCAACGACCTTCCTATCAAAAGCTTGCCCTCAGTTATAAAACCAAATTGTCAAAATAGAACTGTGGGTGGATACTAGTATCTAGATACAGATACAGATACACAACAGCCCATCAGATTTATAATGCACCTCTCACAAGTGCACGAGAATCTTCAAGCATTAAACCTTCAATATAACGTATCATCTCAAGTGTCACCCTCCATTGTTTCACAAAGTAATTCAATCATGACTAAGGACTCACTTTGTGACTTGCCTAAGCCCTCAAGCCTGTGTTCACGCCGACCCTAAGGTCGCACGCTCATTGGTCAGACAGAGCCCGTCGTAATAGGGCGCACGCTTCATTGGCTGCGCGGCTTTGCTCACTAATCGCGTGCAAAACACACAATTACACGCGTGCTATTCTACGCTTGATTTAACATGGACTATTTTAATGTAGGTATGTCTGTACGTTGAGTTGTCATTAGGTTTAAAGTGTACTAAGTGTTGAGTATTTGAGATAGACGCTTGTATTGTGTTTCAGTAGTTCAATTTATCTTTTGTTTACATAGATTTCTGAATCATATTTCACATTCAAGTTTCGTTTTATGACTATTTACAGTCATTTTATTGAATTTGAAACCCAAAAAAAGGGGATAAGTTTGACCGCTATGTGTGTCTGTCTGTCTGTCTGTCACTGGCACCGTAGCGCTTAAACGGTTGAACCGATTTAGATGCGGTTTTTTTTTATTTGAAAGAAAGTCTTCTTGCAGTCATCATGATATATTAATGATATCAGTATTTGATTCTACATAAAATGCAAGTAACTCTATTACAAACTTAATGTGAATTTAAAAAATTGAAAATATATTTTTTATCACATTAGTTTTAAATGAGTGTGAAAATGTTTTTCAAATTTTCACAATTTATATTGTTTCAAAATAAATGACTTACGACTTAAAGCTCGGTAACAGTGTTTATGTACCATAGTTGCAACAGTCTCAGTTTAGAATTGTCCAAATACAGGCAAAAAGGCTTTTAATTTTATTTAGTTCGTAAGACTACCTCGTTAGTCTAGTGAGCATGAAGTCCCGGGTTCGAAACCCGTGTTTTCTTGAGTTTTTTCATCTAGAATTTCTCAGTAGCTGCCCGGAGTCTAGATTTGTGCCCGATTGATGGCAATAGGCTCGCCCCCTATTACATGGGACCTTAAAATAACTGGCAAAATGTGGGTGTACTATACAGTGTGGGTGTATTATGACGTTCAATAAGTGCTGATCCTCAGCCTAATTTGAATAGATGACTTTTAATCTTATCTTTAAATTGATCCAAGAAAGTATCACTAGTAAAGTAATATCGAATTGCATAATATAAATGTGTTCAGGAGCTGCCAAAGCTCGGTCCGCGTAGAACACTTATGGAAGCTATTTCTACACTATAAAAGCGACTCGTATAACGTATTAGTGCGTGCTCATGTTGAGTTTTATCTGGCCATCTTTTAGACATACATAACGTCATAATGTCACGCCTGTAATCCTCGAAGGGCTAGGCAGAGGTGTACCTGGTAGTACACCCACATTTCGCCAGTTATGTTTGAGTCCCATGTAATAGAGACTCCGGGCTGCTACTGAGAAATTCCAGATAGAAAAACTCAATAATAGAAAAACTCAATAACACTTTGCCCGACCTGGGGATCGAACCCCGGACCTCATGCTCAACAGTAGCGCTTGCGACCACTAGACCAACGAGGCAGTCCTATCTTTTAGAGTTAAAAGCAAAATACGCAAAGCAATTCTTCCTGTAACAGCCTCCTTTGTCTAGAACATGATGCTTAACATGAGCCGTAGAGTTCGATTTTTGGGTCAACATATTGTTATTTCTCAGTTACAACCACCCTTAATTACATAGAAATTATTTGGGTGTATTAAAGAAGCGCAACTCTGCCTAATCCTAAAAAAAGTATGGTAAGTAAGAATACTTATGTTATATCTATCTTATTTTAATTATTTTATTTTATATTTTTAAGAAAACTTACAGCAGACATAATATTCAAAGTGTTAACAAAATGATGGCCAATTACAAGTTTTCACATGTAACAAATCAGAATTAATTAAATTATCACTACGGTAGCAGACAGTAATAATTGCCCTTGCAAAAAACTGACACAAATAGAAAAAAGCACAGAAAACTCATGGACGGTGCAACAGACACTAACTTAAAAAATACAAACTTTACGATTGTTAGTTTTGACTACAGCACATAGATTGTTTACTTGATCCGTTTATTTTCGTGTCATCCTAAATATTTAATGTAGATAAATACTTGTTCTTTGCAGCCAAAACTATTTGCCGTCAGCAATACTATCGACACGTAGAGTACTATTTAATAGGTTATTACTGGTTCAATATCGTTTCCGAGTTTTGTTGTTCACAATAATATTAATCTGCCATTTTTGAGTCTAGTAAAAAATATATGATAATTATAAATTGTGCTAGCAAGGCAAAATCGTTTCGCTGCGGGAAAACAACCATTAAAATTTGAGCGTGTATCGTTACCGGAAAACTTTTATATTTCCGAGGCAATCGACCGAATATAACACGTTTTATTTTATATTTGGCGGTTCATTGACCATCACTACAAAAAATGGTTTTGTTCATTCAATTTCCAAATTGACTTTGATCACAAAAAAACTTTCGCACAATTTATTTGGGGAAAGCGGATACTTTATGCTTAAATGGTCGTAGGTATATTTTGTCCTACATGAAGTGACCCGTTGCGTTCTCTGCATCATCCCGCACCGTTCCGTGCACCGTCCCGCACCGTTTTGTGCTCCGTACCGCACTGTTCTGTGCAAATGCGTGAATAATTTTTGTGCACAGTGTCCCGTCGGTGACGGGGGCGCGGCGCGACGTGCATTAAATTTTTTATGACCGCATAAATTACGCCAAGTGCCCCGATAATAATGGGGGCGGAAGGCTATTTAAATGCCTTCGTTTCAGGATAAATTATTATTAATTCCAGAGCTTATTCAACAATTGAGTTGCTGTCACGGCCAAGTATTGCGAATACAAAATATAATATTTCGCTATAATGTCG
Source organism: Euplexia lucipara (assembly GCA_921972225.1). Classification (NCBI taxonomy): domain Eukaryota; kingdom Metazoa; phylum Arthropoda; class Insecta; order Lepidoptera; family Noctuidae; genus Euplexia; species Euplexia lucipara. The sequence goes on along the minus strand of OV179146.1, from coordinate 831,490 downwards.
TGTTTAATATTGAATCCGTTTTGTATGCATTGCACGGGTAGTGTTCGCGACAATGTTATATTTATGCTATGAATATTGATATTTTGAACTAATGCAAAAAATTTCGAGTAAAGTGAGATTTTGAGGAATAGTTTTTAACAGAGGAGGAGGGCTCAAGAGTGGACGGGTTTTGGAGGTTACATACATATAAATTATGTATGGTGTACAATACAGATTAGTCTTTTCTATTCTAGTTAACGATTTATTACCTCATGTTATCACTGTTATACTTTGTTTTACAAATCTAGCTATGAAAGCCAGCCTTTCTATACCTACTAAACAATGGAGAATTCGTATTGTTTTTACGTACGTTGTCACCTAGGGGTGCAGCACACACAGTTACCCCTCCTCCCCTCGCGCACCCATTTAAGGAAATTCCGTTAAATCCTTTGCAACTTCGCACACTATGTTATCAAAACTTATAAATTGTATTTGTTCCAATCAGCGTGGGATATTTAGTGGTTTGTTTACTGCGAGAGACGCTGCGTGGGGCCATTATTAGGCGGATGCTGCGCCGTTAAGTTAATAGGCAAGTCGCCAGGAGCAGGATGTCACCCGATGCGATTATTATGTAACAATATGCAACCTATAATACAGTTTGGTTTTATCATAACTATCGACTGCCATAACTGCCATAGTTCGGGCAGTTTTCGTTCAATTTGATTGCTATTTTATTTTACTTACGCACTTACACTGAAGCAAAATAATTAATACATGGATTTATAAAGGTCGTTGCCAAACGCGGATCCACCGTTGCTTGAATGTAATCCCACCTGATGGTAAGCAGAGATGCAATTAGTGATGGTGAAGCGCACTAGTTTGTTAAGATAAATAATAATAATGGTAGGTATATCAAAGTAATCTTCATGTATGGATCAATAAAGTTAAATTATTACCTCCTTCTACTACTATTTTAAATTTTCAAATACCACTAGTATTGTATGTTGCATAGAGACACGCAGCCCAGTAGTTTAGTTATAATTATGTATTTTCTATCTTTCAAAATCATTACATTTCAGTAAGGTAGTTAGGTTCGGTACTTAGGTTAGCTATAGGCTAGGTATGGTAAGTTAGGTTAGGTTATATGTATATACGTTGTCATCATAATTTCTATCTAACACAAAAGGTTTAAAGAGCACATTAGAGACTCGCTAAATAAAAGTAGTAAGTAGTAGTTATTATTGTTTGGGTTCTATTTATTGTACCAAACTCCTCCTAAACGGCTTGACCGATTCGTATGAAATATTAAGTAGGTCTGAGAAAAGAACATTATTTTTTTTAAAGGCGGAACGATGCATGCGTGCATCCTGCATTTTGGGCACGATAGGCATGCCCATAACCCTCACTAAGGTCGATATTTCAATGTTTTTATCAAATAGTTAAAAGAGCGCTGTATGAGTCCACGCCGTAGGTTTTCTGTTTAGACAACTGAATAATAATATGTTTGCACTTGTGTATTATCTGTGTTGCCCCATAATGCTCAATTAACTGCCTGCTTCGCTGTTTGAGGTGAGCATACTAGTAAAAGTTTATGTGGCGAAGTAGTGTAGAAAATTAAGAAAGTCAAGTTTCGACCACTGAGCGATCCCTAGTTTAAATAAATACGTTGACATCACCAATGTACTCTAACAATACTGATCCTTCAAAGATATAACTAAATCTACGACAACTTATAGTAATTAAATAACCCGAGTTTATTGCGGAAGAAGTTATTATGCGACAGCTATCAAGAGGCAATTCCGTCGCCTTTCCTAGTTATCATAAATACATATGTATTGACACGATACAAATTTACTTTGATAGGATTTATGTCCCAACCCGCAGGATTAGATAGCTCTTGAATATTCAATTGGGTTCCACTACACAGTAGTTACTGACAACGAACCCTGAATAAATAGGAGTGCACGTAAAAATAATCTGCGGGTCCTTCTAGTGATGGATTTTGTGATTTCATTTCGTGAAGCTTGCGGTGTATTTGTGTTGTGTGGAGCTAGTTGTGGTTTTATAAATCCGCTGAGGGATCAATAGTAACACATACATACATACATTTCTTCTACAACTTTTTCCCACAGACACTACAGAGTGCCATCTGCTACGATTCTTACATATTTCTTTTGCTTTGTTTACATTCATACATGTTGTCATACACGCACGCCGGTTGCGAGTACTACGCAGTTGACATTTCTGAAGAACCATTACATTAATTAACCTCAACCTAATAGTAATATTACCAAATAAACTATGTATGGATTGTGTGAAACATGAAATGGTTAGGAAGGAGATTGAGATGACAACCATTAAACATGTATGGGAGGAGAAGCCATGCTGCGTCGACCACTAATAAGTTGGGATGTGGGTTGTTGGATGACGATGAATAAAGATGTGCAAGTAGAGTATACTCAATATTTATTGCGTTCCACAATGTATAGACAACTTACACCCAGTCACAGAACAAATGATAGTGCTCATCATACAAACATTTGTCTTTGGTGGGAATCGAACCCACGACTTCCGGCATAGCAGTCAGGGCCACCAACTTAGACCTTCAGGGCCAGTCAAATACAATATAAGCCTCAGAATGAATATAGGTAGAACAAAGTATGGTATTATAGAAAACATAGATTAAACATGGGCTGGGATTAACTAAGACGAAAACACAAAAAAGCACTTCAGAGGAACGCATAAATCTTCTATTTCCCTTATATTTCGCACAATGTAGTTGACAATTCTGTACAAACGTTGAAACTGCTGCCAGCAACGAAATGTCTAACTAACAACTGTAAAATAAAAATGACCGAACGCCATACAGCTGGATGCAGCGGAATCCTAGCTCTATTGTTATACAGAGTTTGTGGCTCTCTCAAGGTATAATATTTCTGTCGCGTAATAACCCGGGGATTGCAGTGGCCAAGTTTTTTAACCTTGTTCCGACTTCTTAGAAAACTCGTATAAGATACGGGATTGCAACTTTACTTCGGAGAATAGGGGTGTTTATTTAAAAACAAAATTGGACGACGCCATTGTGTGCTCAAGTTTTCAAAGCAAGTTTTCTAAAGATACTTACCACACATTAACTGTCGTTGGTCTAGTGGTCGCAAGTGCTCCTACTGAGCATGAGATCCAAGGTTCGATCCCCGGGAGGGACAGAGCGTTAAGTTTTTCCATCTGGAATTTCTCAGTATCAGCTAGGAGCTAGAGTATACTCCATCCGAGTAGGTAGTTAACTAAAGGTAAGCAATCTTGACAAGTCTTTTTACTTAAACGCTTATTAATTAAATACAACTACTGTTTAAACAAATTGTTAAATTGATCATGTAATCGTTTTTGTTGTATCTAAATTTGTTTTCAGCTGCATTTTATTTTTAAACTGTGTTATTAACTAAAAATACATGTCAAAAATGTTTACCTTTTGTTAACTACCTAATCGGATGGAGTATAGACAATTGATAAACATACTTAAATATTTCTAAAAATGTATAGATAAGATACACCCAGACACATGACATAAGACAAACATTTGTCCTGGGTGGGAATCAACCCCACGACCTCCAGCATCGCAGTCAGAGCCGCTAACTACTAGGCCAACAGGCCAGCCAAAATTTGTTGGTTCAAAAGTCTTGAATTTGTAGAACTGAATAACTAGCAACATCGCCTCGACATTCCTTCTTAGCTTATCTGAACTACTTTTATACAACTTTTAACACAAATGCCAATAGGCTACGTGTACTCAAAGTTTGGCTATTACCCTCCGGTCACTAGTTCACTACAGGCCAGAAATAGCCAGCGAGGAAGCGACAGCTTAACAGATTCAAACGGATTCCCTTGTATCGTTTACGACTGTTTTATAGGGCAAGACGGAGTTGTGCTTTCGATAAAATTCACATATACAAGTTTAAGTGTGAATAGCTAGGATAAGCACCTCATAACATTTAATCCAGTTACTACTGCTAATTGAGGGGCTTTAACATTGTTTCCAAGCGTTGTTTTAAACAAGTATCAACACGTAATGTGTTTACGTATTAACTGTTAAACTTAAACTATTCTCGAGAGACCGGTATCGCAATAAACGTTAGCAATACTTTAATGTAATTATCGCTAAAAATGGCTTGTTATCAGATTGATTGGATACTATAAGCACATCACAGTTTTCAAATGAATGTGTCAGCATATAACCGCAGTACACAAAAAAACATTCATACCTCGTGCAGTCAGATCTTGCTTTATTCAGATTTTTATAGATTTAAGTAGTCTAGTAATTCAAGTCAACTCAAGATGTTGAGCACAAAGTAATACATCATAAAATTGTTCTTCTTCATCAGATAGGTCAAAAATACATGATTCACTAGACTAGCTTTGCATACATAACGTCACGTCTGATTTCCTCGAAGGGCTAGGCAGAGGTGTACTTGGTAGTAGTTACACCCACGTTTCGCCAGTTATGTTTAAGTCCCATGTAATAAGGGGCGAGCCTATTGCCATCAATAGAGCACAAATCCAGACTCCGGGCTGTTACTGAGAAATTCCTGATTGGAACCTAAGACCTCATGCTCAGGAGGTGCGGTTCCGATTACTAGACCAACGAGGCAGTCCAACTGGCTTTCTACCTAGATAAAACCTTTAATCTCAAAATTTATAGTTGCATTAGTAATTATTCCATGCTATTAAAATATGATTCGCTCACGTGACCGCGTTCCACTCTGAAGTTATCACACTTGTTTTCTATATACATATAATAAGACTGTAAAAAAACTGTGTCTGTACATTGAATATATTTAAAAAATAATAATTGAGGGGGGTTTAGAAACAGTAATAGAGCACGAATCCAAAAACAAAAGTCTGTCTGTTTGTCTGTTTGTTTGCACACGCTAATCTTCGGAACTACTGGACGGATTTGAATGATTTTGTTTTTGTTGTATAGATATTTAGTCTGGGCAACACATAGGCTATAATTTATCCTGGAAACTAGAACACCTGATGCAGAACCGCAACAGACCAGCTAAACTATAGGAGATACAAAAATGGTACCATAGTAAAAATTGTTCAACGTGATGAGCATTTTTTGTTGAGAGAATAAATTTGAAGATCCGGAACACCTGATGCAGAACCGCAACAGACCAGCTAAACTATAGGAGATACAAAAATGGTACCATAGCAAAAATTGTTCCACGTGATGAGCATTTTCTGCTGAGACAATAAATTTGAAGATCCGGAACACCTGATGTGGAACTTCAAGTGCCCAGCTACACTATAACTTATATAGGAATGACGTCTTAGCAAGAGTTGTTCAGCCTTATGAGCACTCGCTGTTGACGTATAAATATCGAAGATCTGGAACACCTGTTGTGGAACTCCAAGAGCCCAGCTACACCATAACTCACATAGGAATGACATCTTAGCAAAAGTTGTTCGGTCTGATAGGCATTTCCTGTTGACTTATAAAAATCGAAGATCAGATACATTTGATATAGAAATTAAAGCTATCAATAATTTCATTGCATATTTATAAAATAACATAAGTACCTCTACGCGGTGAAGGCGGGAACAGTTCAGGGCTGATTTTCGATGACGATGGTATATCATTGAAAATTAGACTCTACTGGCCAAAACTTCCATTTTTTTTTATCGTATAAATATGCCTTCGGGCTTATGTTATTTGAGTGTTTAATTTCCTTTTCTATTTATCTTTGTTACATGGTTGCCTACCCGGTAACGCTGGGGAGCAGCCACTTAGATTTTAATTGATCAGGTATCATCACAATAAAACTATAACCATACCTAGAAAGAGGTCAAATCTTTCTCAATGTTCCAAAAGTGCTAAATGATTAAAGATCATAAGATCCCAACAATCTACCGAAGAGCGTTAGGAGGGACTTGATGCTGTTCGACAACATGAGGTTGCAACTCGCTCCGTGGAAACTTCTTGGGATCGCGAAGCACGCCTGCATTCTCAGCGTATTTACGCATCTACCAGGTATCCAGGTCTCTAGACACCAGTGAAGAATATATGACTGACCGCTGATCATGAACATCATCATGCACTGTCTCGCGAGTTCACGTAAAAAGCATGACGCTTGAGTTTTCAGCGTAAATACGCATCTACTCTAGAGATAAGTGGGGGAAGGAGATGCGCGACTGACCGCTGAGCGTGAACGTCACGCAACATATAGGCTATAATTTATTTTGGAAAATGGAACACCTAAAGTAAAAGAGATATAAAAATGGTGCCATTGCTAAAACTATTCCACGTGAAGAGTGTTTTCTGCTGTGAAGTTAAATTTGAAGATCTGGAGCACCTGTAGTGGAACTCTAAAGCCCAGCGACAATATAGCATATACATAATAAAAATGGCGTCTTAGCAAAAGTCGTTAAGTCTGATGGCATTTCCTGTTGACCAACAAAAATAAAAAATCTGGAACGTCTTGGATCGTCTCGCGCATTCCATTGTTTTGCCGTCCCCGGGCTTTTACAATTCGACGTCAGACGTTTCAGATCTTCGATTTTGACGACCCCGTTGTCGCTGGCATAAGCAACAGGATCCGCGTATGAAGTCGCGGGCAGAAGCTAGTTACTTAATAAGTGCGAGGGCCCTGGTACCCGTAACTCAAGTTAAATCTTAATTTGGGTAACAGAGTTCAACAAAAACTAGCATTTAAATATTCATCTGTTTAACGTTTGTGCTTTTTGTGTGTATTTTATTGCAATGAAAATATATATTATTATACAGGTTGTTAGTGTGATCACCGTTATCCTTGAAACCGGTGGTTTGGTTTCACTTATAGAACGTAAATTCAATTATTTTTTTTTTTTAATTTTTAAGTAAAGTCTCAATTTTTCCTTTAAATTGTTTCACCCTATACAACTACACGCAAGGACAGTAGTAGTAGTATAGATAACGGCGCTTGATCAGACACCGTTAGCTGAGCGTCTGCACACACCTCAGTCTGACTATAGCCTCGCTATCGAGCGCACGTCGGTTTAGACACGTTTTTCGCACAAGTGGGTAGTTAGATAAAAGTAATTATGTCGTACACAAACGTACAGTGGACGAAATTGGTACGGATTTACGCCGCGGCTGGTGATAACCTGGCCGAGGCTCGCAGAATGTACGCAGATTTATTCCCTGGACAACCTGTGCCAAACCGGGAAACGATGTTGACGGCGACTCAAAGGTTGCGTACCTACGGCTAGTTCACCGTGCCGGCTCATGCTCAGGGGCGTGGCAACCAGCAAGTGCCAGTTGACCTTGAGGAACGCATACTAAATTTCTTCGCGGAGAACCCAGAGGAGAGTACGAGAAAAAAAAATGAAATGTATTCGACAGGATGTTGGAAAATGTGCCCCTTCGTTCCCTGAAAAATCTCTACTACCAACATGACGGTGCCCCTGCACATTTTCAGCTGCAAGTCAGGGCTATTGCTAGATGAGGAGTTTTCTGGGTGATGGATTGGACGTGGAGGGCCAATGGCGTGGCCCGCGCGCTCGCCAGACCTTACTCCTCTGGACTTTTATCTTTGGGGGGAAATGAAGTGCCGGGTGTATGCCACTGAGTTTCGTAATACGTCGGAACTCAAAATGCGGATGCGTTCAGAGACATACAAAGTGACACTGTTGTGCTTCCTAGAGTGCGAAACAATGTGCGAAAACGTGTGGAGGTATGCGTGGCCGTAAATGGATCCCATTTTGAACATCTTTTAAGACTAATGTAAGTACTTAATTCAATCAGTGTAGATATTCAATCAGTGTAAATTTAACCAGTATTTTTTAATGAAACTGTGGATAAAAATCCTACCCTTGATGTTGCCTTTCCTTCATTTTCGTTGTTGTTAAATCTAACTTACATTTGGACCCGGCACGCAACAGAAGGTAGTAGGTATTTTTGCCTGTCCTAAGCAAGGAAAAGTATGAAGGAAAGTTACATCACAGGTTATGTGTATTGTGTTTTTATTGGAATATTGTGTAGGTAGTTAAAACGGACGGTCAGTGCAGCAGGTCAGCGCCCTTCACGCGTAGGTTCCATGAATTTATGGACGGTGTCGGACAGAAACTTTCTTACATTTTTGAATGAAAATAACGTTTATTAATTTTTAAATTTAGATAAACATTGTTATAATTAAGTCAACTACCTATGGTTTTAGTGATAACGGTGTCTACACTAACACCCTGTATATTATTATTATTATTATTTTTAATAAAAAAAAAAATGTTTATTTCATCACTTATGACAATAACTATGTTAGGTTTGGAGTCACCTTTTAAGCAAAGATGTGCTTGTATTAGGTGGTTTCGCTCCTCCAGTTTAATTACAAATAATAAAGATTTAAGAGATTCATAGGGTGTCAGAATGGGTGGCATTATCGCTAAAAGCGACCTCTTGTAGACAACGAAAAAAACTTTAAAAATATACGATTTTGTGATCAAATCTTCAAATAAAAACTTAACCAAAAGACATGATCGTTTTTCCTCAATCAGAGATGGTTGTTATCTCAGTAGATCCTGACAGTATGGATTGATCACTTGAGCTTTTAATTAAAGTGTCCGGAGGAGGGATGGCGTCGTAACTCTCTCTGCTGTGCCCTGTATGATAATAGCCGTTAAGTAGACGCTAATTAGATCTTTTTACTGATTTTGGGCGGCGACTGCTTGATAGATTGATGGTTTGAACGCGTGCTTCCTTGATGGAAAAATGTGTGAAGGAAAATTCATTCCTTCCATTTGGTTTATTTTAGTTTGAAAATGAGAAAAACGTTGTCACCTATTTGATTCTTAGTAACATTAGTTAAGACTAGCAGATGTCACGAGGGTTCACCCGCGTTAGTCCCGTTCCTGTGGTAACACAGGGATAAAAAGTAGCCTATTTTACCCGCAGATAGTGTAGCTTCCCAACATTGAAAGAAGTTTTCAAATCTCTCCAGTGGTTTCGGAGCCCATTCAGTGCAAACAAACAAACAATCAAATGTTTCCTTTTTATACTATTATTAGTAGAGAATTGTAAATTAAGCGTCTGCCCCGAGCTGTTTACGACTGAGATATATTATGCCATTATATTTTATTATTCTTTCACCTTGTGTGCTGCTAAATGTTCTTATTTTTTGCTTTATTTCTTTACTGACGGTCTGTCTGATGTCTTTTTGATTACCGAAACCAAATGTATATCGTTTTTACAAATACTCGTTTGATCATAATATTCTCGATCTGCAATAAATGATTAAGCATACATTTTTAGTATGACAGTTAGTCCATGTTAATGTTCTTTATCCAGTCATTGATCTGGTTCAACCCCACACCACTGTATCTATTTTGTTTTTCACCCTATTTTAGATTATTTATCGTGCGGAAAGCGATAAATAAAAATAATGTTATGTATAGACCCTTATTTTTCATACAAAGATCCTTTTCCTGATGTTATCTTAATGATAAGGATCTCAATAGATTTGGAATTGATAAAAGGGTTATAGAGGGACCCTTCCTGTATGTTTTGTTATAAGAAAAGGTTTATGCACCCAATATTCAATGTATAATATTTCATAAATTTTAGGTGATGCGATACTAATTACCATAATTTGAGTTACCCGATTATTTAGGTAAAAGTTACTTTAGTTTTAGCTTCTCAAGACGCAGCGGTTCGCTCTTACTTTGGCTAGAGACAAAGTATTGCCATTCAAGTTGGATATCTGGCTAGTCTTTAGACATTTTACCAAGACAGTGATGCCGATAGTTTTTTCTAAAGGAGATGTTTCATTTTCAGCAATCAGATGTACATTTATCGAAAAAGAGGAAAAATAACACAAATGGGGGAAAATACTATCTGGTGAATATGAGTCTAATTTGTTGTGTACTAAAAATAATAGTTTTTAAATTACTGCCATGTTTTATTTAACATGGAGTCTCGATTGCTTGCATACTTCATTCGTTCTGAAATCATGTATCAAATCAATGTTACGTAGATAATTAAAACGGTGTGTATTCTTGTGGTGTTAAAAATAAATCACTATTATTCTCTTGTACATATTTTGGGTAAACATAAACAAGTGTGACGATTTCACCGTTACAATAAAAATCTAAAATCTTTAGTCTCCAATTTTGAAGTGTTTTTCTGAACGAATTAAAAATAACTTATGTCTAGGTTAAGTAAACGTCATCTCTACAACCTGCCATGGCTGTCATAACTCATAGGACAATTGCCAAAACATTAATAATTTTATGTTTTACATAAAAACCATTATTAAGAAAAAAATGTTACTTTATTCTATTCAGGGGTAAGTTTCACAGCTTCGCTTAAAGGTACAGGTTACGACCGGAGGCCCATATAAAAATGAAACATCTCCTTTACTACTTTCGTCTATATGCAATAGGGTTTATGCATGTCTTTTTTTATATTTTTAATTCATTGTATACAACGTTTTAACATAGTAAAAAAATATAAACATATTTAAAAAAGCAGTAAAGAAGATTAAAAAAAATATTTAAAAATACAGAATAAATTTGAGCTGTTTAAACACCGCCATTTTCGCGCGCCATTTCGATTACGTCGTTAACTATGAGCCTATCACTATTACTATGGGTGTTTTCGTTCTTCTAACCATTTCACCATGAAAAACGCTCAAAAACCAGTTTACCAGTATTGCTTGTACCCGAATGCAATAAACATTATCAGATTGTGCTTTTACAAAACCATTTTAAGTCATTTTTCTTAAATGTTTTATAACGTCACTATGAAGCTAAAATTACACTTGAACGTTAAATTAGTTCACAACACACACGGCAATCATTATGTTTTTCAATAAAAAGTCCATTCCAATACTTAATGTCATACTTACACATTGTATGTTTTATAGGCTTTGAGTTGTTGTCGTAGTATTTGACGTCAAGTTTCATTATAACCAATGGTGATGCGTTTCACAAATTTGAATTTCCCGCGCTTAATTCGCAGTTTTATTTTTATTTTTAAATAATTATGACGCTATTATAAAGTGAAATAATGATTTAGTTCATATTTTCTGCCATTAAAGATTCGGAAAAAAAAATATTTGAACCATATTTAAATTACATGCATATTCCCTATTCCTATTTAAACATCACTCTTAATTTTGAAAAAACTCACTAATAATCTGGCTTTCTATTGATAAAAGCATTTCAAAATTGGTATACACACCCACACACCTTGCCTCTTTATAATATTAGTCCTACTAATATTATAAACGCGAAAGTTTGTAAGGATGGATGGATGGATGGATGTTTATTACTCTTTCACGTAAAAACTACTGAATGGATTTAAATAAAATTTAGTATGGAGTTAGCTGACATCCTGGATTAACATACGCCCGATATTAATATTCTATCTCAATCCAAATCCCGATCTTTTGTTTTTGACGGCTGCTTCTGATTGGACATCTTTAAGACTCGGATAGGCGAATTCGGTCGTTGATTGGTTACAGACAAAGATCGGGATCAAGATAGCAACCGAGATAGATTATTAATATCCAGCGATTTAAGCTACTTTTTATCCCTATATTCCCACAGGAACTGGACCTACGCGGGTAAAACCGCGGGACGTCTGCTAGTATAGATATAAAGATTAAAACTTGGTGTATGTCGTAGTAAAGTAATGAACAAATATTTTTAAAAGTTTCGCATGTGCCATGTTTATTGTTTACTGTTACAAATGTACAAATAATAGGACTTGCGTACTTTACTTGGCTTATTTCCAGCTACAGGCCATAAAGAAAATAAAAAGAGTTAATCACAGAAAAATACTGCTGTATCTACAAGAGTAGAAGTGAACAATAAATACAAAACAATTTAAGTGTCTCCTTCCTCCAGTCGCCCAGTGATTAGTGTCAGGCGGTGATCGATCTATCGCCACTGTCGCTGTTGTAGCCAGTGTTGCCACTGTAGCCCCTGTAGCCACTGTTGATGTAGCCACTCTGAACTAATTACTGGCGCTAATTATGATGGATAGTGGCGCCCAAACATTGTTCATGTGTAACCATAATATATTTTCTTTACCATCTGTTGAGGAAACTGATATCGAGTCAGATTGTCAACAGGTTGTTATTTTTAAAATGTTTGATAAGTTATTTCTCTGGCCTAGGTTCTAGTGATACTCATTTGTCCTGTGTCTGGGTGTAATTTATCTGTAATACGTATGTATTTAAGAATATATAAGTTTCTTCATTCTCATTTGTCTAGTACTCATACAAGCTCTGCTTAGTTTGGGACTAGATGGCGCTGTGTAAATCTTGTGGAATATTTATTTATTTTATTAGTTAACTAGCTTCTGTCCGCGATTTCGTTCGCGTGAAGTTTAGATATCGCATCGCATCGCCTACTTGTGCTATCTAGACCCTTTTCCGACTTGCTAAACTTAAATTGTGATAGCTCGGCTAATATGCTAATATAATTAATTTATGCTATAAGCAATGAGTGGAACTAAAAATGTCACGGGAACTGAAATAATAATGAAAAAGTACTCGGTTAAAGTACGAATATGTGGATTTATGTAATAATATTATGTAGACTGGGTATGTTTATCTAAAATAATTAGTAGGTAGTCTTTTTTTTCTCCTCACGCACCGCCCGCGCACCGAGTATTATATTTTGTTACGGAGTTCATTTAAAACTATGATATCTCTCAAGATATTAATTGAATTAAATGGACTATTCAACGCAAAAATAATTTTTCAATTCGAGCCGGTAATTTCTGAGATTAGCGCATTCAAAAAAACAAATAAACAAACTTCTGCTTTATAATATTAGTATTAGTACCTATAGTATTGATTAACGCATCAAAATACTTAGTAGAATAAATATATTTTCAATTTATTGCATACATTTATTGGTGGCTTAGTCTACTGTGGTAAACAAAAGCTGGCAGAACAGATAATATCAATATTTATCCGATAGTATTTAATTGTTGTGTTGAGTGCATTCGTTATTGATATCTACTTGAATACAAACAAAGGTATTTCGTTTGGCCGGGATTTATTTCATAACACTCTGACATCATGATGCAGGAACACGGGTTTCGTGCGAAAAAAACTTAATTAGACTTTTAATCTGCGATTGTTAAACAATCAAAGTTCATCATCATCACTTTAGCCGGCCACAACGACCGGTCCTGTACGTCTCACATACATAGAACTCCCGCGACCCTCGATGTTTTGTCGATCTACCTTAGCCGTCGGTATTACTCGGTATTCGTTAAATTAATCAAAGATACACGAAACTAAAAGTTTGCTTGCGAGAAATACGAATCTTTACGAAATTTAATGTCCTTTCCATATTCTATGTCCCGAACCCCACAACTCCAAACATCACGACTCCGTGAAACTGCACCGAACCGTAGTTGTGCCAGAACGTCGCGTCAGCAGGTTGCACGTTTTCGATTTGTATTGTGTCCATAGAAATCTGGTTCCTCCTTCGCGATTTTTGGGCACAAATGTCATGGGCAAAGTCAAATCATTTATTTCAATTAGGCCATGGGGTCCGAGTGCCCATCTAGTTTTCCGGGACATCGCCAAACGGCTGGTCGACTCTTCACGTGACCAGAAGGTTGGCCTTTATTTCGGTCTGAGAATCTGCATTGCCATTCAAAGAGGCAATGTGGCCAGTCTTTAGGGTACTTTTCCCGTTGACTTTTTTTGATGCCCTATAATTGTTTTACTTTTGAACGTCAAACCTAAAAGTTATATTCAATATAATGCCCCTTGTAGTAAGTAGTTATTTCAGAATAGCTTCTATAAACCTCTTGGCGGATCTCTTAATTGATCGCTGCCACACAAATCTGCACCTTAATTACGACCGATACATCAGTGAGACTATCTTGTTTACCGTGGGCTCGTAATGAGCAATCAGCCGAGCTGTAACTGGGTTAGCAGCTGACTTAGTTATATGTCGGACTATTGAGAGCAACCGCATGAATCGCTGGGAGGCTGTAGCGACTTGTGTTGTTTATCGAGATAGGGTTAACTATAGTAAGACAGTGTATTGTACTTTAGTGCTTTGTTAGCCTAATGGTTGCAAATGCTACTAGGCAAAGTGTTTTTCTATCTAATATTTTATTTCTGTCTGAATTAAGGCCCGGTTGATGGCAATAAGTGTCAACCCCTATTTTAAAAGTCTTAAAAAACTCGTGAAATATGGGTGTAGGTACCGAAGGGTGGGCTTTTTGGGGGACTGTCTTATGTAATTTCGACGTTCAAAAAGTGCTGATCCTCAGCCTAATTTGAATAAATGACTTTTGGTTTTGATTTCTACGCACACTTCTGCTTGACCCTTTGAAAAATACAGGCGTGATGTTATGATATGGTATGTAAAGAGGACACTTTCGAAAACATGTCAAGGGTATGACGTGTTATTATGTAATCTTAAGTGATCATAATGAAACGTGACATCGTGCGAAGATTATCTTATCCCTGTATGCACTATGCAAGTGCACCCAAGGATAACAACCTGCGGATACTGTAGGATAATTGCTAAGTCAAAGTCAAAGTAACAACGTCTCAAGGTAACAGAGGAAACAAGTCGAGTAGTGACAATAATGAAGACACCTTAAATAAAGAGTGATGGCGTGGCAGCTTATCAAGTTTAATTAGGCAACAAAGTTTAAGCAGTTTATAATTATAAATAGAGCGTAAACATATTCCTCAAAGCACGTAATAAATAAAATGTCTCCCCAAGCAATGAACTCGTAACAGTTACTAAACTTGTTATAATAATTAACAGAACTTATATAAAAGGGAAAGTTGTGACAAATCTGACGGATAACTTCCGAACAAGTTCGTGACAAGTTTGGATAAGATTCCGGTGTGCTCGCTGAGATAAAATTATCTTGCGTGGTGGTGGCTCGGTGGAACCGGCGATGTCTCAATACTGATCAAGTGTGTCTTTATGTGGAGTTACACAGCCCGTATCACTTGAACATTAGCTTAATAACAATGGTTTATTAAATGGTTTGAAAATCCAGTAACGAAGTATTGGTGACGTCCTTAAGGAAGATATAGTACTCGCAACCGATTTTTAACCGACTTCAAAAAAAGGAGGAGGTTCTCAATTCGGTTGTATTTTTTTTTTTTTTAGGGTTTGTTACCTCAGTACTCCGTCATTTATAGACCGATTTTCGAAATTCTTATTTAGTTTGATAGGGTATACTTACAGATTGGTCCCATTTGTATCAAAACTATATGTATATATACCTGATGAGGGATCTTCGAGGAATTGAGGGAACTCCTCAAAAAATATAGGCACACATGCACCGATTTCAACATTTTTAGTAGCAAATCAAGCATTTTCATTTAGAAAGTATCATTTGGTGAAGAAAAACTGATGAAGAAGACGGGCAACGGAACTCTTCAACGCATAACAGCAAATTATTCGCGATTGCTATAGTCAGATGTCTATGCTGAGCTTTTGTATTTCCACAAGATAACATTACGCCATTCTATTTTAAAAGGGGCCGGCAGAGATGTACATACACACATCAAAAGTGTCTAGGGATCAACATATATTTTTGCAATAACTTTTCTCCTGATTGATATTAATTAAAATTTTCTTTAAGGATTCATCAAATAAAGTGTTTTCGTTTGTCACAGTAACGATAAACCAAGTCACCTTTGCATTAATAAAGAAATTTGCCATTTTCCTAATAAAGGGATTTTTGACATTTGAACCACTAACATTAAAGTTCGAAAAAAAGACTGAAATAACAGTTTTCTTTAAAATTTTATTGGGTAACTTAAACAATTAATAATCCGTGTTTCTACCGCGAACACTAACAACACAAGAACATCGGTTTGGCATACTCAAAATGAGTTCATCCAAATCACGCTGTGGAATGGCCGCCCACGTTCGTTGCAACAACAAAAAAAGGTCTTCTTGCGACTGGATACCCTCCATATTCGGCAGAGCTCTTCTCTGTAGCATATTCCATGCATGTTCAATCGGGTTCAAGTCTGGCGACTGAGCACGCCAGGGCAGGACATTGATGTTAGCTGCGGCGAGAGTCTGTCTTACAACTCTTGCGGTGTGCGGTCGTGCATTATCATGCATTAACTGAAATAAGGGACCGATTTGCACTTGTAGAGGAACGATGACGTCTGATACAATCGTCTCAGCATAAATTTGAGCGTTGAGGTTGCCTCTGATCCAAATCAACTCAGTTCTTCCGCCGATCCAAATACCCGCCCATACCATGATGGTTCCACCACTATAAGGATGGACTTCCTGGCAGGATTTTAATCGCTGTTGGCGTCCAAGGGTTCTCCAGTGTCGTATACGTCTTGTATCCGGTCTCATACCAAAACGAGACTCATCAGAAAAGCACACGAAACGCCATTGTTCTTCTGCCCAATTTCTGTGTTCAAGAGCCCATTGATATCGAATCCTACGATTGTGCATTGCTTAGCGGTCTTCGGGAATGAAGGTTCACTTCATGCAAGCGGTTTCTGACTGTTTGGTCGCTAATTAAGTTCCCTGAAGAGTGATGAAGCCTCACGAGTTGTAAGACAGACTCTCGCCGCAGCTAACATCAATGTCCTGCCCTGGCCTGCTCAGTCGCCAGACTTGAACCCGATTGAGCATGCATGGGATATGCTACAGCGAAGAGCTCTGCCGAATATGGAGGGTATCCAGTCGCAAGAAGACCTTTTTTTGTTGTTGCAACGAACATGGGCGGCCATTCCACAGCGTGATTTGGATGAACTCATTTTGAGTATGCCAAACCGATGTTCTTGTGTTGTTAGTGTTCGCGGTAGAAACACGGATTATTAATCGTTTAAGTTACCCAATAAAATTTTAAAGAAAACTGTTATTTCAGTCTTTTTTTCGAACTTTAATGTTAGTGGTTCAAATGTCAAAAATCCCTTTATTAGGAAAATGGCAAATTTCTTTATTAATGCAAAGGTGACTTGGTTTATCGTTACTGTGACAAACGAAAACACTTTATTTGATGAATCCTTAAAGAAAATTTTAATTAATATCAATCAGGAGAAAAGTTATTGCAAAAATATATGTTGATCCCTAGACACTTTTGATGTGTGTATTAATGTTTAGAGATAGAACTGCTTTAGCAATTGTTATCCAATTTCAATGATTCTTTCAAGTTTTGAAAGACTTTCTTTACATACAAAGAAACTAAAAATTACAAAATAAAAACTTTTTTACAAAAAAAACAACCGACTTCTTAAAAAAAACTAACAGGTGAAAAATAACTACAGTTTCGGAAGTCGGTGGCCAATAATGAACAAAACATAACTACCAAAGCCAAAGAAGAAGTCGGTTGTTTTATTGACAATGGTTTGTACGGTTTAAAAAACCTATGGCTAAGTATTGGTGACGTCCTTAAGGAAGATATAGTAACTACTCGCAACCGGCGTGCGTGTGTGATTTATCAACGTAAACTAGGTAAAAGCTGTATGTAAGATTGCAGGTGGCGTTCAGTAGTTTCTGCTAACTCTCATAGGAATGAGGTGTGAGTTTAAGAATGTATGTGACTATGTTGAAAAGCAGCACGGACCTATTTTCATAGTTAAGCAATGCCTGATAAGTTACCGCTAACAACACTTAAAGAAATACTTACTACTCCCATTTTTTTTTTTTATGAGGGGTGGAAAATCCTCATGGATGTCAACCGCCCGGGGAGGCGGAGGGGTCTGTCAGACTCTTACTGACTAAAAACCAACCCGTGTTCCTTCTCACACCTGCGCCGAGGGTCACGGGAACGGAAGATACTTCCGCGACCCCCGACTGGTGCCGGCCTCGCCAATTCAGCGAGGGGAGTGAGGTGTTAGACTCCCCTCGCGACGTCTAAGAGGGGCGCGCGTGAACACGACTCGCCGCCACCTCGGGTCCATTTTACGTGGGGGTGGCGGACATCCCCGCGTCCGTCGCCCTGGACCCATTCAGGGGGGCTGGAAGAGGGCGTTGTCTGCCCTCCGCCTGCGCCCGGTGCGTCTGCTGCGGGCCGGGTGAGTGGAGGTAATCTCCCTCTCCCTTTCCGCAGCCTCCTTCTGCGAGATGACCGTTTCGCAGAAGGACACTACCGCGTCCCAGGACTCGACGCTGCCGACCATCCTCTCCACCACGGCCGGCAGCGACAGGTCACTGCCTACTCCAGAGAGGAGGGCACGGCGCGGCTCCTCCCGCGCGGCACACTCTGCCAGCGTATGCCGCGCCGTGTCCTCCCGACAGTCGACGCAGTGGTGACACCAGGCGTCCGGCTCCCTGTTTATGCGACACAGGTACTTTCCGAAGCAATCGTGCCCGGAATGCGTGTGCGTCACCAAGCACCTGCGTCACCGATACTTACTACTTCTAGCCCAAGCGGCAACAGCCCAATGGATAATGCGTTGGGCTGGCGATCCAAAGGTCGTGAGTTCGATTCCCACCCGTTGCACTTTTGACGTGAAACCACTCCAGATACAAGCAAAAATAGCATAGTTGGAGGGGACTAAACAAGACAGCCAAAGCAAACTGCTCACCGCATTGCTAGTATCTAAGCTTTTTTAAAAAATGACAAAGTTAAACGTAGGTAGGTACATACTTCTATCAAAATGAAGTTTGAAACATTCTGATTCACCCTTACATTCTCTAGTTCACCTCGCCGCCAATAATGGCATTAATAGCGAAAGTGCCAAATGTCAAATTTATTTCCAATTAGTCTATTACCTCGTTTATTACTAAAATGGTTCTTTTGAGTAATGAAAATTGATAACGATGGTCGGAGTAATTAGATGTCGTGGTTACAAGTATAGATACTAGGAACTTACCTCGTCTTCAACGCCAATAATATGTACCAACTATTAATAACAAGTGACTGCCTCGTTAGTCTAGTGGTCGCAAGCGCTACTGCTGAGCACGAGGTCCCCGGTTCGATCCCCAGGTCGTGCAAAATGTTATTGAATTTTTCCATTTGTAGTATCTCAATAGTAGCCCGGAGTCTGGATTTGTGCCTGATTTATGGCAATACGCTCGCCCTCTATC
The DNA here is from genome assembly GCA_921972225.1 of Euplexia lucipara. Taxonomy (NCBI): domain Eukaryota; kingdom Metazoa; phylum Arthropoda; class Insecta; order Lepidoptera; family Noctuidae; genus Euplexia; species Euplexia lucipara. Next base: position 812,473 of record OV179146.1, on the reverse strand, counting down.
ACACGGGACTTTAACATAACTGGCTAAATGTGGGTCTACTACAAGTATACTTACCTTTGCCTCACCCTTCGGGGATAGCAGGCATGAAGTTAAGCACCTATGTTTGTAATAAACAAGTTAATGTTTAACGTAGACTCTGCCTTACCCTTCTAGGAATCAGACGGGATGGTATGTTAGTGTTATATTGTTAGAATTAAAAGGGCTTTTAATAAAACACAACAAACCAACCGTAAAAACAATCAGGTTATTAGTTTCACGATCCAATTCCCGTATGCAAAATATGTACGCCTGTAGCAACGGTTTAGTTTTTGATCGCTTCGTTTTACAATACGCGCCGACAAAAATATGAATTATATTATTGAGACCGGCCGCCGCGCGCCGCCGCCGCCCTGTACATGTCAGACGGTTCGAACCCGTGTGATAAATAATTCAGAGAACAGCCATCGAACTTCAGACGGATCCAGAATCTCGCTAATCTTCTTACAAGTTCAAGTTACCGAACTTATTGGAGACAAGTTAAACTTGGCTGGCATTTCGTTTTGATTCTTTGTTCAATGTTGTTCGTTTCATAAGGCGATGAGGTGTCAAATGTGTTCTTATTTTGCGGTTTTTTAATGTTTAATTTTGTTAATGTTTTATATTTTTGTTCGGGTTGTCTTTTATAGGTCGTGCCAACGATTTCAGAAATAAACAGTTGTGAAGTTTATTACATTGGCAGAATAGTCTGACATCGGCTTTGTTTACCATATTTAAAAAAATATATAGATAGATGACACGTGAATGGAGTCGAATTGGCAAGTGGAAGCTAAGCGAGCGGAGTTGGACTTCACACAACAACGAAGACACTAGTTAGTGTAGTTGTGACAATTGAACTGTCGGTTTACCTATAAGAGTTATGTTTTGTGATTAGTGTTAATGAAGTGAGGTTATTACTGCAATGAAAATTATTATTCTACGTTATGGACCTGGTTACCGGGTACCACGAATCCACTGATGTCGGCCTTACCACTTGGCCATCACTGACACCGACATATCATGTAGATTTTACATTATATTCATTATGGTCATTGCTCATTGGTTTGTGGCTAACTGTGACTGACAGGGATAAGTTTGATTCCTTGGTCGAACAAAGTGCGTTAACCGTCTAGAATTTCAGAGTGGCAGCCTGAAGTGGGAATTTGTGCCCATTTGATAACAATAGGTTCGCCCCTATTAAATGAGGCTTTAACATAAACGTGGGTGTACCTAATAAAATATACCTAACCCTTTGAGGAATACGTACATATGTATTGAGTCGGGATGTATTTAAATTAAGCCTTTTTGGGTCGTAGTGTATTATAACTATAGTTGTCTACACGAGATTTTGTAAAGTTTTAGGTGTATTCGTACAGAATTAACTTTCAAATGTTACTCCTTTAATATATTATATTTTTATAACGGTAATGCATTACTTTGATCTATGTGTTAGTTATAGTTGCGTATGGCACTCGTGGGTTACAGGTGAAAATCAGCGTCAGATAGTATTACCATGTGTTCTAATCTGACATTATGCTGAGCTGGGGCCCTTTTGGCATTATAGTCTTTGTATTTTATTGTCATAAGATGTATTTTGCTCTAATACCAATGAACGGAATACATCCCGGGGTTCACCCGCGTAGGTCTCGTTCCCGTAGGAATACAGGGATAAAAAGTAGCCTATATGTTAATTCGGGGTGTCAGCTAACCCCATACCAAATTTTATTAAAATCCATTCTGTAGTTTTTACGTGAAAGAGTAACAAACATCCATCCATCCATCCATCTATCCATACTCACAAACTTTCGCGTTTATAATATTAGAAGGATATTATTTTTAAAATGTGAACAAGCAGCTTCCCTTAAATAAGTTCTGTATTGCTGTTGTTTTGTGTATTTATGGTGCAAATAGTTATTGCATTCAGTCTGTGCGTTCCACTGACCATAACACAAATCACCCATGCACACTATGCACGTGTTCCTATTACAGAGTTCATCCACGGAGAGGATCCACGTGGAGTTGTTCCATAAAACTGCAGCTATTTGACTAGGGTGTTTCGTTATTTCATCTGTTATTCAGACTCGCACTTTGAATACGTGAATTCAACGTTTGAGGCAAAGACTTTTGTGGGTGCAGCTGTACGCTGTGAAAATGTTCGCAGGATTGATTCATACGACGAGACCAAATATTAGATGTATATTACTTCTATGGATGTTTGGGTTTCTATCACTGTGTACAGCAATCAGTATTGCCATGATTAAGAGGAAAAAGCTTCGATCTCGTTCATACACTTCCATACACAAATCAGATACTGGTAATAATGGGACTCTGCGAGAAGTTCTTGAGCCTTCACTTTTCACCTATTGCTTGAATTATATTAGCCTGTAAGTAAATTAGTTTTACCACTGTATAGTGTATAATATAGATGTGCAGTAGTTTGTATGTTGAATAATTCATCATCATCTAGTGCGCTTCACCATAATTGATTGCATCACTGCTTACCATCAGGAGGGATTGCAGTCAAACTAGTATCTAATATTAAAAAAAAAAACGGATAATCGATTTTTTGACAGTACTGTCTTGTTTAAAGATTTCTTCAACATTCAATCTGTTGTTTTTACATACATACATAAATAAACTCACGCCTTTTTCCCATGGGGGTAGGCAGAAACTACAGAGCGCCATATGCTACGATTCTTACATACTTCTTTTGCTTCGTTTACATTCATACATGTTGTCATACACACACGCCGGTTGCGAGTACTACGCACCTGACCTTTCTGAAGAACCTCACCAATAAAGTCTATGTATGTCCTTCTTGGGCGTCCCTTCCCGGCGTTCCCACTTACATCTGCCTTGTAAATACCTTTCGTTAGTCGCCTTTCATCCATCCTTTCAACGTGACCAAACCATCTAAGCATACTCTTTTCAATTTTAGTTACTACATCTTCTTTTAAACCACAACGTTGCTTTTAAATTCTTCTAAATTGATTGTCAGACATTTTGTGATAAATGTAGTGTACTTATTTGTTTTGTAAGACTTGCTGTCTTAGCAGCAAAGGAAATTAATAAATACACTAGATAATTACGTTTTTAAGAGGTGTGTACATTACGCGTATTAGAGTAGGTTATAAGAGAGCAGATAATGTACGCCTTATGGAGCCCATTTATAAAAGTGTCTGCCCACTGTGCCTGGGAGCAGGGCTGTCAATAATAATATCTAACTGTACTCCATTTACATTAGACAGAAGTTAAAAAAGCTTATTTACTCGTATAATGAACACTTTGTAACGAAAGCACAATCAAGCATATTACAATTATGATAGACGCCGAATTTATTATAATCTATTTTCACAGCAGCTGTCGCCCTTATTTGCAACCATTGCAATTTAATTTTCTAAGAAATTGTGTAGATTTCATTTAGTTATATAATTTTATTTTACTTGAAAATGTCAATGATAAAAACCTCAAAGAAGCACGGAAGAAGAATACACGGACACATTCTTCGTTTCACTTTTATTCTTCTAAATTTAAAATAAAACAATTTGAATAAAAATTGTTTTCACTTATTTTTAAAATAAAATGTTCCGTGTTTTTTATTTTGTTTTGTGCACTTGTGGCATGCGCCAAATAAATATGTTTTCTTTTTTTCTTTCTTTCTTTCATTCCTGCTTCTACGAGCCCTTTTTATCTAAAATGGAGTAGGTACAAGTAGTGGGTAAAATTAAAATCGCTACAGATTACAACACCATATACCAATATAAACACCATAGTAACCCTATGGTGTTTATTTCAGTATTTATCATGAATTATTTTTAGTTATAAAATCTTGAACCAGAAATGAAACGGAAAAATTAAATAAGTAAGTACATTCACTTTAGTCGATTCAGGGATTTAACCTAGACCCCACGCTACCCAGCGACTAACCAGCAAGTAAAATAAAATAGGTCAAGAAAATATCTAATACATTTTTCATAAACTACATATTAGTTTTCGTGCGTCGACCCCGGCCGCCCGTCGTCCGCTGTCTGTCATAATTATGTAGGTATTATCTGGTAGTTACGTATCTATTATCTGTTAGACCGAAATAAAGCTAGCCAGATGTTCACTACATCATCATAACTTGTGTTATGTTACGTATAACCACTAAAATAGTAACTTGTTAGTTCAATTTTGTATAATAACTCGTTAACTTTTCAAAAGGTTTATTTTAATGGTGAAACAAACTGCATTGTATTATTACTTTGATGATCACACATATATTTTAAATATGAAAGTTTTTGAAGATGTTTGGATGTTTGTAACACAATCACGCGTAAATTGTTAAACAAATTTGGATAAAAACCGGTAAGCCGCTGCAACCGCTAGGTTCGAGCATTATAGTGTTGTACATTTAGTTTCAACCTCATGTATAAATTGTTCAAGCTGTTCAAGTCTGAATAAAAATATGTACGCATCATCACTAGTCGACTAATGAACACTAATGTAGCGCTGCAGTCGCGCGTTTTTTATTTATATGGATTAACAAAGCAGCGCGACGGTAGCGCTGCAGCCGCATTTCCGCCGCGCGGCACCTGGCGGGAAATTTTAAGACGCCCTAAGTTAGACACCAAATGTCCCCTCATTCGTCTCATCGTAATCACCACACAAATTAAAAACACACTACTGTTAGACACCCCACCCAATGCAAACATCCCATTCTCACATCTTTGTAATCTTTGCCAAACCCTCTGTCAGCCTTTGTCAAGCTAAGCGTGATGATTACAGTCTGATATCAAAGTGAAGGATAGCCTATCAGGGCTGGCGGCCGTGCGTGCTGCGACGTGCGGCGCCCGCGTGAGGGTTGCCTCCGAAATCAATCTGCACAGATGTATTGCTTTGTGTCGACGTGACATTGAAATGTGCGTGGAATTCGTGCGTGCTGTTAAAAATATTAGGTACATACATACACATAAATAATCTCGACTCTTTCCAAGAAACTACAGAGCACCGCCACGATTCTTACATATTTCTTTTGCCTAGTTCACATTCATACATGTTGTCATACAAACACGCCGATTGCGACTACTACGCTCCTGACCTTTCTGAAGAGCCTCACCAATAAGGTCTATGTATGTCCTTCTAGGGCGTCCCCTTTCGGCGTTTCCACTTACATCTGCCTTGTAAATACCTTTCGTTAGTCGCCGTCCAGTCATCTTTTCAACGTGACCAAATTATTAGGTGTCCTAGTTCATTTTATCACACTTATTTCTGTAATAGTTTAGTAGTTGTAAAGACTTTAAACGAAAGAGTTCGTGCGGAAAACTGTTTCTGTTTTATCAAACTACCTCCTACCCACACGGGTCGGCATGAGTGATTAAATTGACACGTAAAAAATTGTAACGATGTTATGTAGTTTTATTTCGAGTCTCCATTGTCTTTGGTTTAATATAGTCACCTTCTATCAAATAGTATATATATTATATAATACTTAATTAAACAGAATCGCACATTCTGTTTAATTAAGTATACATTGAAAAATACCAATTTAATTTTAATCTTACCATTGTGTTCTTTTGCGAAGGCGTAAGTATTGATCACTAAATGCTTGCTAAAAGGAGCTTGGCGATCTAAGACAAAATATTATTTTTTAAACCTGGTTTCAACACGACGTTTTACCCCTTACCGATGTCAGAGATATCTGCTAAGATAAACATGAAAATTACATAAGTATAAATTGAAAAGGTCACATTGAATCTGGCTCGGATTTGATCACACAACCTCGAGCATAGGTGGCGGTGCCCTAACCACTGAGCCATTACAAATTTTTTAAACTTTCCCCTTGTTTTTAAACTACAAGTGTCCGAGTACTATAATGTTGATATAAAAGTATCGTTTTGATGTTACAAATACCTGCTTTTTATAATATTGTTTCAGATAAGAAACCAAACTGAACATCAATGTTTTCATTACTACGGTTCCCGTAAGCTCGACCCCGCAATTTGTTGTTTCATCCCCTGTTCCAATCAGTTTTTCTTTCACCCCGATCACAAAACCAAATCTTATTAAAGCTTCACAGTACGAATTGTTACAAATCCTGCTGATTATAAACAAACAGCGGGCCGACGGCCGAAAGCCGAAAGCCGAGTTCGGGAATCAATTAAAAGTTATCGCAAGAATTGTTGTGATTTATACGGGAGCCACCCTATCGCCGGGTCACCTCACAAATTCACTACAGAAGGTAAACTGTTATTGATATTTTTTAAAATAAAATTATGAAGGGTCAACATTATTTATTTCTTAAATTAGTTTTTTTCTGGACAATTCTTTACATGCATTGGATATGCCTACATGGTATATGCGCACTGTGGCGTAGTAATTAATAGTTTGTGTTGTGTTTCTGGTAGATGTAAGTACTAACACTAGTTTGTAAGTCGTGTGTATACTAACCAAATAGACTATGGCTGTACGAAAAAAAAAAATCACACCAATATTACGGTAATAAAAGAATCACTGATAAGGATAGACAATTATGGCAACTAGAACAAACAGCACATAGTGACATACAACTCAAAGCGGTCACTATGTTTATAGGTAGGTATTCTTAAGACAGCTCACAACCCCGCAAGAACGAGTTTTGTGATTGAATTTTAGGCTCTCAAGCTTAGCTTGGGACTAAAATGGCGTTGTTTGAAAAGTTGTGAATTAATTATTTATGTTTTTTTTTGCAACCAGACCTACCCATAGTAAATGACGAACTTAAACTCTTCGTCACTGAGTTTTGACGATTGACGTGCGTCGCGGTTAGGGTTTGAAACACGGGACATGTCGAGTCTCGAATTTTCATAATTTTAGTTGTTTCGAGTCCCGGGACTTTCGGATCCAGACTCGAGACGAAACAATAATGTCAATATTTTAAAGCTTACGCTTTTGTGCTTTATTTGGAAGTCGCTGGCGAATTATGATGAAACTCAGATTTAAGTCAATACACTCATACCAAAAGTATGCCAATCTAAGATAGTAAGTAAAACTCATAATGTATATACAATCGGGTTATTAGCTCCTACTACTATTATTTCGAATACTACTACCTACTTTAGTGCTATAACCACTATACAGACACGCTGCACAGTAGGTCTTTCTAAAATAATGTATTTTGTATGTCTCAAAATCAACGCAATTCTGTAAGGTACTTAGGTTAGGTAGTTAGGTTCGCTATATGATAGGTACGATGAGTTAGGTTAGGTTATGTATATATTATATCGTCATTCTTATTTTATAGAGCACAAAAGGCTTAGATAAGAGCACGTTACAGACTCGCTTAATAAAAAGGTGAAGGTGTTTCTTATTGTTTTGTATAGACTTGTAGTCATCTTGTTAAAAAATGTATATATTTTTGCAATAAGGAATTTTTATTAGAGAACGGGATTAATAGATCTACACACTTTTATAGACAATATCCAAAGACAATTTGATGCTTTTGAAGATCTTTAAAAGCCTTAATAACAGTCTGGGGGTTTGTTAATTGGAATCGAAACTACTATGGGCATGCTTTTACATTCTTCTTATGTAAGTCGAAAGAAAAAACGGATGAGGAGTACTTGCAGGCCACTTGCAGTCTTTAGAGACTGCAAGTCTTATCGAATTAGATTCAGTATTTCGTTGTTTATTCCTACTTGTTTAATTATTTATAATTTGCCAGATAGTTTTTATTTTAATCATCCGCTGATTTAATTCAATTGCTAATATAACAAGCTGCATCAATCTTGCATACACTTTTAAAAGTTTCCGAATATTTGGCAAAATAAATTATGAGTTTGTGTTTTTCACATGTTGCCTTTGGCCATAAAGTTCAAAAAGTCTTTCTTTTTTTTTTAGTTTTTAGAGGAATGGTCTCATGAAATGGCCATAACCATCAAAGCCACAGACTTCCGAAACTAGTGTTATTTAATTAACACATTATTTTTAATAAGATTTTTTTTGTAAACAAGTTTTGATATAACTATACAATTTAACAGACTAAAAGTGAATTTGTGTTCGATTAAAAGAAATAAACAAAGCAATTATTAAGACGAAAAATTAACGTAAAAGTTCATTTTCTAAATTATTGTTCTGTTTGAAATGTTTAATAAATACGGATATTTACAAAAAATAAATCTATTTTATTTATCACAACTTCTTTAAAAATAATAAAAAAATCTCTTCAATCCTGAATTTCCGGAAATTCTCGGGACTCGTCCCGTGTTCCGGGACTTAGAAATTGTCGGGAATCACAAACCCTAGTCGTGGTCCTACTGTTGTTTGCCTGCGATATCTTGGTACTTAGTTATCGGGGGTATTGATAAATTAATTCTCGCTATTGTGCACCGGAATTGGGGTACAGTTAACTGTTACCATGTGTTGTATTAGCAAAATTGATTATTAGTTTGTGTACTGTTTAGACCCCAAAGGGTGAGCGCGGGCATGCCATCCCCCATTAGTTGGTATTACAGTACGAGAGGAGTAATTGCACCACAAATATGACATGAAATGTGAATATCGTGGGTGTTATTCAATTAACATTATACAATTATACATTCTTGAAATTTTTACGTCATTATTTTCTGTTAGGTGTGAATATTTTATTTTGTTTTGTTTCTATTTTAATTTAATTTTAATTTTAAATTTGTTGTCTTTTTGATCTCATTAGCTCTCATTGTGTATGTAGGTACTTGTAATTTAAATAAGTTTTCTTTTTAACTTTAATTTGATTATTTGTAATTTTAATAATTAGTGAGCTAATAATAATTAAATGGTTTTTCACTCACTCGAATGTTGGTCGACCTATTATTGACGACTTTATAAGTCTGATACTTTTTACTATTATTCTAATGTAATGCTGTATACAGAAGCTGTTGGTTTACCTTTAATAAATAAATAAATTAAAATCTCTTACTCACATAACTTAACATCAAACTTGTATTCACCGACGGGTTAGTTTTGTTAAAGTACCAAGTAGAAGGCGAGCTTATCGTTACCTTGGGATATTTAAAGTGGAAAACCAAATAATAGTCTGTCCGACCTGGGCTCTTTTAGAGGAAGCCTGTAAGTGTATGTGGGTCGTAGCACAGTCTAAAAACCTACAGTCGTCACACGAAGCCGCCTAGACAGGACAATTTTGCGGGGTGTGAGTGGCGAGACGCGGGAAAGCCGCTCCCGAACTGCGAACAAAACGATGTTCGTAGTTCGGGAGGTATTCAGGGCTAGCGCGTGTAGACGTTGTCAGCATTTTTCCAGAGATCAAAGGCGTCGTCCTACTGTATTAATATTTATATTGTGGTCGTAGTGTGGTCAAGACATGCTGAAGAATAAGAATCATGCTGTGACAGAGGTTTTAAGTATAAATGTGGAAGAACAGAAAAGAAAGAAAGATAAAAAGACAAACATTTATTGGGAGCTACACGGAGTAAGAAAATGATATGACTATGTAGTTGATTGATAAAATTACTGCAAATCAAGAGGTAAGGAAGAAGAACGCTGCGCAGACACTAAATAAATTGAGATGAAAGCTGCAGATGGATGATGTCGAAATACAGTAAGTACTCTTCTTAGTGACCTAACCGCCCTTATTACCTACCCCTCAATGTTAATGAAAGAGAATGTATTTAATGGAATATTTCAGCAATTCCCGAATTCAGATACTTTAAGAGATTCCGGGAATTTTTAAAATATTCCATTAAATAACGCTCATGAAAACATTCACCCGTCGCGCGTCGTCACTTGCTTATGTTCCACGACTTTCCACGACTTTTTTTTTTCACACAACGCCATCTAGTCCCAAGCTAAGCTAAGAGCTTGTGTTATGGATACTAAACAGCTGATAAACATACTTATATTTTTCTAAATACATACATATTACAGATAAATTACACCCAGACACAGAACAAATGATCGTGCTCATCACACAAACATTTGTCCTGGGTGGGAATCGAACCCACGACCTCCGGCATAGCAGTCAGGGTCACTAACTACTAGACCAACAGGCCAGTCTTATGTTACATAATGGATAATTTAACAAGACAAAAGCGATAGTTTACCGATTCCTTTCCAACCTAATAATAGTACAAACGTCTCTTGTACCTACCGTAACCGTTAAACTGTAACTTTAAATCCAAATTACAGAAAATCCAGTCGTCACGTCGCAGTAATCCTCATAATAAGTAATTCCGAGTAACGACTACATTACGCCGAGTTTCATCACCGTGACACACAGTACTGGTGTTACTCAACTAATAAAATTGTAATGAGTCTCTCTAATGTGCGCCGGCCTTTAAAAGTGCGCATTTGCAAGTCCCTGTGATTGCAACGATCGGGATATTTGCAGAAGGACCACTGATTAATGTCTGTCAGTAAATATTTACTGGATATTTAAAAAGTTAAAGTACTTAATCATAATATGGCACCTATAATCCCTGATTGGTTAGACACACACACAGGCACACACAAGCAGGCACATTTTGCCAGTAATATTCAAGTCCCATGTCCAAGCGAGCAATTGCCATCAATCAAAACCCAATAACACTTTGCCCGACCCGGGAATTGAACTCAGGGCTTCATACTTGGTGGACAAAAACTTAGTGGGCCAAAAAACTTACAGCCATTAGACCAATACAACTACTGACAATTTTCTACAATAACTGCGGACATTTTATTCTCAATCTGTTTTCTCACCAGACATAATTGACCTATTTATCCATGCGAATGTTTTGTGTGATTGAACATTTAAAATGAAAGTTAGTTTCTTGTTTTAATTATAATGCATGACATATAACACTTTTTTTGTACGTCGTAGAGGCAAAACATAACGCCCTCAATGTATTACCGTTTAATAAATTATAATGTACCTATGTTTTACAATGATTAAATTAATCTTGAATCTTTAAAAACCAAAGAGCAGTTCAAAGATAAAGTAATTTATTTTAACCAGACCATTAAAGCGTACTTTTAAACGTCAAACTTACCAAGCTAAAAATAGAATATGAACATTATATTAAATAGAATATTAACAATATCTTGGTTTCATAATGCAAACTACTGTTATAGTTACTGGAGTTTGTTTTTCCTAACCAATAGATAATACTATTGATCCCTTTGGATCCCTTATTGTCTTTTGTCTTGAAACCACTTGGTAGTCACTTTAGGATACTTTTCTTTGTTTGCCCTTTCCACTCTCGTAGTTAATGTTAGTTTTCTTCTATGTGACGGATGGAGTTAAGCTTCTGTTTAGTTTATTTTACGTCCGAAGTTAAACTAAAATGGCGTTTTAGTGTGTACACGACTTTTTATACTCTAAATGTACTTTTTATGTTCAAAATGAGGAAACAAAAGAGTTGTGGTGTTAACGAAGTTTTAGCTTTTTTATGTTGATTGTGATGTATCTTCATAGAGGATCCCTGTGGGGTGGGTACAAGCTTTTGTACTTTTTCTATACGTAAGCGCTCCACAAAACACCATCAACAATTTGTTAAGATATTCTGTAATACCACAATAGAATTTGGTTTATATTATTTTGTTTATTAATCACATCTCTACGGCTAAACGGATTAAGTTGAAACTTAGCGCACGTATAAATCATGACCTGGATTAGGACATATGGCACTTCTATTGTGCGTTCCCGAAGGATATTTTTATGCGGGAGACGTCGCCGCGTCGTTAGCTAAAGTATGGGCGGTTATCACATTGCACCGGATTCCGGTGTGCGGTTTTTAACTTTACACTGTAGAATCTTGATTTGCATACAAAAACCTACATATAACACGCTTACACCGCATCTCCGTGCGGAAGTGCGTCGCGCACGACGTTACTCATCTCTCCGTACACCGCAGAAAAATGCGGCAGCAATGTACAACCGCCTAATAGTATGAGCGAGGTGTCTAGAGATATACAAATACGCCTTGAACTTACATAATACATTTTAGAAGGTTGAACCAGTTTATTCTCAGAGAACTTCTGTGTCACATTTTTATAATCAAAGTGGCAACAAGAGATCATACAATATAAATGTTAGCAAAATATATTTTCATTATCCTGATCCAAATAAATAGAAACAGTAACTAACCTAACTTCCACAACCCAATATCAATCACAAGTGGTATCACTGGACTGCAGGTACCACTGGACATCCTCCCCCCCCCCCCCCTCCGCCCTCACGACCTGCCCCCCCTCCCCCGTGGGACACATCACACTGTTCCACTAACTTTTATTATACAAACTAGTTGTGACACCCGCGGACAGACACGGGTTACGTTGTTTAGTGTTGCAATCTTACAACTAAGGCTTTTTTGAGTACGGCAACTTTATGTCATGACATCATCAGGCTTGTATTCCCCATGGGGGTAAGCAGAGTTAGCCAGTACGCTTATATTTTGTCAGTTACAGCATATAGCGTTACGTTTTATCATGTTGTGCTCATGTTTGGAAAATAAATTAAATAAGGGTGTGGGTTTATGTTCTGTACAAATCTATTAATATCAACTCACTTTCGGAAATATTATGATAGAAGATTAAACCGGCTTTGTCGCTATAATCATGTAACTCGTGTTCCAGGTACAGACGCTAGCAAAGCTACCCCAATGTGTCAATTTTCTTTGATAATTTTTCAACTTTATTATAAACTTGCAGCATTCAAGTGGTTTCACCCAATGCAGGGTTAAAAAAGGCCTATGTTAGGGTATAGTGTACCTTTCCAACGGCGAAAGATTTTTTCAAATCGGTCCAGTTATTTCGAAGCCTTTTCAATGCAAACAAACAAACAAAATAAAAAAAAAATATGGATAAAATAAGGTTCATGTTCAATTGAAAAAAATTGACCGCTTGAGGTAGCTTGACGTGCTGGCGTCTGTACAAATATTGTATAGGTGGCCTGTCGATCTAGTAGTCAGTGGCCCAGACTGCTATAAGTACCGGAGGTCGTGGGTTCGATTCCCGCCCAGGACAAATGTTTGTGTGATGAGCACGATCATTTGTTTTGTGTCTGGGTGTAACTTATCTATTAGATGTATGTATTTAGAAATATATAAGTATGTTTATCAGTTTGCTACCTATAACACAGGCTCTGCTTAGCATGGGACTAAATAGCGTTGTGTGAAAGTTGTGGAATATTTATTTTTTTATTATTATTATAGGTGAACGTAAGGCGCTTCTCTCTAACATACCAGACAGACGTGTTGTTGGGGAGTTTGTTCCGCCACTTCTTCTTCGGTGAAAGGCGGGCGTTTTGGGGGACTGTCTTATGTCATTTCGACGTTCAAAAAGTATTGATCCTTAGCCTGATTTGAATAAATGAGTGTTGATTTTGATTTCTGACAACGCTTCACAAGGAACTGGGCAAAAACATATTTAAGTCTGTGTAGGTACACAACAACATAATAAATTCACTTTATTATACTTTCGCAGATAAGGCCACATTGCCGATGCGTGCGGATAATATAAAGAATCTGTCGCGTACACATACAGGTTTATTTACATGCGGCCCCGCGGTGCGCTGTACGTTAAGTGTTGACGAGTTTTTCACGAGAAATTTACGCATAACATGTAAATTTCCTTTATGTGCTTCTCGCGGGGACGGAGTCTGACGGGATTAAGGCAGGCTGCGAGCGATAGAAAGTCTATTGTTGGGTTTCTGGTACGCTATGATTTTTAATTCAACATGAGAAAAGTTTACTTACAAAATTAAATTAAATAACCAAGACATTTTTTTTTAATCTCAATAGATTACATACTTAACTCTTCAAGTAACGGATATTTCAGACACAATTAAAGTACCTACAATAATTGTTCAGGGAAGTCGGTTTCCGTTCGGGGTCTGATTAATTTTATTAATGTCTCGTCAACTGACTTGAGGACTATATTATCCTGCAATTATTAACAGCAATCCAAGGAAGGATTAATAAATGCTACGCTGTTCTTTTCTCTTGAATTTCGCAGATAAATAATTATGCACTTGCTTAAAAAAAGGTGAAGAAAAACAGCATAAGGAAAGCAATATGCTTGTTGATATTTCTCCACGAGACATATGAAACCAAGGTAGAGGCAAATGGGCGGTATGAAAATTCTGACACCAAGTTAGTCACCGACCTCGTGAAAATGAGAAAAAAGTTGCGGAATCAGGGTTCCGAATTATTTTCAGCCAGTTGAGTCGTTTTTCCGATACTCAACCCTATTCTGGAAGTCGCCCCTGTCGAAGATGGTGATTATACAGGGTGTCTCATTCAAATGGGTCAGTATGGGAAAGTCTGAAACTATAAGACATACGAAGATCTGTTCTGAGGAACCATGTCATCGATTTTAATAAAAAGAGAAACTGCATTCATACATTTTAAAAAACATCTGTACTCCGTTCGGGAATCGAACCCGGTTATTTTGAAAAAAAAACCTACACTATGTCTATTTAGATATCGATTGTGTAGGTCTTAAGCAGTAAATGTCTGTATGAAACGTGATGTCTAAAATGAATAAAATGCATTGTTTCCACATACTTTAATTAACTTTAGTAGGTGCTCGAAGTGACCACCACCTTTTTCAATACAATATTCAACACGTTTAGGTAACGATCTTACAATTGCATTTTGTATCTTCTTGTGGTGAATTTGCGTTAAAATTGTCTCTATGGCTACTTTTAGGTCTACAACGGTGTCATAGCTTGTTTTGTACACTTCATCCATAACGTAACCACACAAGAAATAGTCCAGAGGCGGTATTGAAAAAGGCGGTGGTCACTTCGAGCACCTACTAAAGTTAATTAAAGTATGTGGATACAATGCATTTTATTCATTTTAGACATCACGTTTCATACAGACATTTACTGCTTAAGACCTACACAATCGATATCTAAATATACATAGTGTAGGTTTTTTTTTTAAAATAACCGGGTTCGATTCCCGAACGGAGTACAGATGTTTTTTAAAATGTATGAATGCAGTTTCTCTTTTTATTAAAATCGATGACATGGTTCCTCAGAACAGATCTTCGTATGTCTTATAGTTTCAGACTTTCCCATACTGACCCATTTGAATGAGACACCCTGTATATTTGCTTAGCACATTGAATACATAAATGTATGACATAAAGGTATTTTTCTTAAAGTTATAGTTAATCCCAAGCATGTTTATGTTCAAATATAGTGTCATATCTGGCAAAATAATTGTATAATTAATAGTGAAGACAAGTGAAATTAATATTGAGATTTTTGAGCTCTGTCAAACAATCTGTAAGACCTATTTATTTTTACCAAAAATCTTACTAATAATTATTTTGACTTTACTTTGAATTCGTCGTTAATACCGGGTACACCGAAGGACTGGAACAACTTGCCTGCTGCGGCCTTCTAGTCCGAGTATAATTTAGGTGTCTTCAAGGCTAGAGTGAAAAGGCTCTTAATAAACTAGTGCGCTTCACCATCATTGATTGCATCACTGCTTACCATCAGGTGGAATTGCAGTCAAGTACTAGTTTACAATATTTAAAAAAAATCAAGATGAATAAAAAAGATTTGCAATGTACTTGCTAACTTTAAGCGCGAGCGCTCTCGTGCAGCCTTCCTAACGTTAGGGCGAAGCCTAACGCTCACACAGAACGTAATAACGTTTTATCAAAACTCAAAGCGCCGATAGAAGGGAAGTGCAAAACTCAAATTGTTACTCGTAACAAGAAACAATTCTACTTTTTGTTCCCAACAGGTAATTTTGTCTTTAACTTTGGTAAGCGGGTTGACGGGGGTGTCGGGGGCGATAACTTGTAATGTTATGAATTTATTGCCTATCTATGTTTTGACTGACATTTGACTCGGAGTTACGGGAAGCGTCTCGTGAAAAACTTTTTATGGAAGTTTATTTTATTGAAGGTGTTTGGCGTAGAACAGGGAACTTTATCCTTATTTCAATTTATGACTGTAGTAACTAGTGAAAGTAACAGTTATTGCTAAATCAAATAAAATATAAATAGGTATAGAACTGGTAATTCTCAGTTGCAATCCGAAGTTTTGATTTGTACTCAGTTTATGTTCTTCTAACTTATCAGACAGATGTGTTGCTGGGGAGTTTGTTCCGCCACTTCTTCTTCCCAACAAAAACACTAGGAAGTGGCGAAGGGTGGGCTTTTTGGGGGACTGTCTTATGTAATTACGACGTTCAAAAAGTTTGATCCTCAGCCTAATTTGAATAAATGACTTTTGATTTGTTTTGATTTGATTTTTATTATGACTATTTCATAGGTTCACCCCCTATTTTATGGAATTGACTGTGAAATGTGGGTAAAATAACTCTCTGTCTTACCTTTCGGGAAATACAAGCATGATATTATGTATTGTACTGTCAGTGTATTGTCAGTGCTGTATGAAAGTTAGAATAGAAGGTAAAATTGAAAAAAGACATGATTTTTTCCCATATAGAATAAAGAAGAAGTCGATCTTATATAAATGCTAGGACTACACAAGCTACCAACAGTTCTTAACTAAAAATATATAGTAATAAGACCACTAAAAATCTGCAGACAAACAGAAATCTGCCAGTTATTTCCGAAGGGTTATGCAAAGGTAGACTAGTGATACACCCATATTTCGCCAGTTATGTTTAAGTCCTAGGGTGATAGAGAGGGCCAGGATAAAAGCGACTCATATTTCTTCTCATGACCAAAACCATGGTGTTCTTTTATGTCTTAATGCCCTCTGCCTGATACCTATCGTTACCGTCTATTTCGATGTTGCACATCTGCCGGATACAGCCACATTTTTTTATCATTTAGTAAACCGTATCAATTTTCAAACCACGTTATCCGATCCTTTAATAAAATATCACTTTTGTACCGCTAACGGCTTTGTGTTCGTTTATGTTTATTTACTATTTGCATGAACAACATAGCCTATCAAAAAAAACATTTTCACGTGAAACCGCATGCGGTAACTAATGCAGAAAGTATTATAAAACACGATAGAAATTGTGAAATTGAATCACAATTGAAGCAAATATTAAAGTTGCATCGCAGCGCCAAGTGCTACGCTAGTGCTACGGATATTGCAAATACGTGCTACAAATGGTGCTTGTTAGCTACGCAGCCGCTACGCCGCTACGAGCGTAGCGTTGTGTTGCTTCCATTCGTGTTGAGAATTTGATTATACAATTTAAGTTTGAATTATGGAGGCATACAATTTTTCTTAGTATTATTCTCAATTAGAAATGGCAACTTCTTGTAATAGTAGACCGTGTTTCAATGTAAATGTTAGTATGTTTTTACATTTTAACAGAAGGTTTTACATTTGAAATACTAGAGGCGTCTCGGATACGATAGTGTCTTGACTAGAAAGTTCTGACTGGCTTAGCCTTTAATTATATCACTGTATAGGACTGTCCTTACCCTACTTTAAAACCGAAAAATAACAAAACTAAACCAAATCATGAGTATATCAAAAAACCCGACAGCAAAAAAGACTAGTGGTGTTAAATAATTTGTGCCATCTAATCTAAGTGTGAACTATAACAACATCTGTATTATTTATATTCTAATAAAAAAATAATATTATACAAACAAACAAACAGGAAAAAACCCCACACAAGCTTGATAAATCTTAATTATCCTATTTGAAAAAACTATCAAGCCATGTGAGCCACAAATCGTGTCACAAAAAACATAATAATATACATACATACAGACACTCGTAAAACATTACCCTTCTTCTGGGCAGTCGAGTAATAAGGTTACAGTTTAATAATTAGTGTTCCATTTTTCAACTTCTAACTGTAGTTGGTTCAGTTCGCTACGTAGACTAATTAAAATTAGTTAGCAAAACGTGAACAACATTTAAAAATATTTCTTTTAAAAGTTTCAAATGCAACTGTTCATTACAGCCGTTTGAGTTAAAGCTAAACAAGCGAGAGTAATAAGCTACAGATAGACCATTTAAGTTTGTGCTTCGGGAATCATCGTCGGACTTCGGAAATATGTTCGCGCTGTGAGGTCAGATAAATCCTACATGTTTGCATTATGCACTGACTTATACATTAGCTACACAGATGCAATTACAAAAATCTTTACAAAACAATTGCGTGACAGATGAGGATCTGTGACAATAGTTGTAAACCCGACAGAGAGAAAGCACAAATGTACAATGTGGTTTTTTCAATATTATTGATATCCCATAACTCTAGGGTTATATTCTGTAGGTAAAAATAATACTAAAACTCCTAGAATAGATGGTCCAAAAATGCAAAGTTTCGGAGATATCATCAATCATAATTAAATTATCAGTTGTTTAGTACCCGTAACACAAGCTCTGCTTAGCTTGGGACTAGATGGCGTTGTGTGAATGGTCGTGGAATATTATTATTAAGTATTATTAATATTATTTTTATTACCTAATTAGTTCAAAAATTGTCACCAGTACGACGAATCTTCTTTCTAACGTCACTTTTCTTTCACGCAAGGGTGTTTTACATTAATCATCGTTTGTATGATAGTAAAAAAAAAAGGAAGATTGAAACATAATTCATATGCCAGTTGATTCTTTGATATGATCTCAATCATACCCTAGAGTTTTTTTTGATATCCCATAGGATATAAAAAAAACAAGTTGTATACATATATGGGTCTACTCTTGACCTTAATCTTGTCCTGCGGTCAGACATGAAGTCGACGATGGAACGTGGTTACCCAAAAGAAGCCTAGTAACTCGCGACTCAAACAGATTGGGGTCATTTGAACTCGGCAGGCAGGGAATTTCACTCCTTGGCTGTGCGCATAATGAAGGAACAGTCAAGGCACTTCGTGTGAATGTGTGGAACCTTTACAAGGAATGGGTGATAGCCTGCATTACGTCTGGATTCCCGATGGAAGAAAGGAGATGGTGGAATGTGCTCGTGGAGCTCTAGAGCACACTCACCGAAATACAGTCTGTAAAAGACCGACATGACTTGCAAGTTTGCGGCGGTGGGCCAGGGTATGAAGCTTGGTACCCAATGAGCTTCTTGGCTCTGCGCACTACTGAGTCGAGTGTGGCTAGTTGGTACTTGGCTGAGCCACTCTAAAGGTTTATTGCTATAAAGCGTGGCAGTACGTCAATACTTAGAAGCTTTGGCTCTATTGCCGACGCCGCGACGCAACGTTGACCAAGGAAAGCGTGAGGGATGCCTCATCAAAAGAGAAGCAAATCTCCTCATTTTATTATATTTTGAGTTTGACATTGTAGCCAACTGACGGCGGCGAATGTTATTTTGACGAGTAAAACGCTTCTAGCTATGTCGCCACATTATTTCAATAATTTTCGTCGAAAACTCTTGGTTTTGGTATACCCCGGCTTGACCATTAACAGACTCTGTTGCGGTTACTCTATGGTGCAATGTTGGCGCTTTAATTCTGAAACACGAACATTATCAAAGTGCACACCTTATCTGGTTCAACTGCACAATGTGGACAAATCAGATATTGAACGGCCGTGACTCAATGGAACTGATTACTGATCAGTTCTATTGAGCGAGTTACCGATTAATTCATTCAATAATTATTGTTAATGGATGGACAGAAATATGCATTCATAAGTTTCGCTTATTCAGTGAACAGGCAAATGTGTGCGCATTTGTAGTTTTTGAGATGATAAATGTGTTATCGGTAATGTTCAGCAACTTGACAAACAATGCGTGTTGTATGTATTTCGTGACAATCATTATGATAATACTTAATGATGATTTGATAGATAGTACATCTACTTTGGAACTTTAGTTTAGTTTTTTTTTACAATCTTAGTTCCTCTTGTTTGGGGTATTTCTCCAACCGCAAACTTTTTTAAGCGTAACCATCTATGCGCAACTAAATTAGTCCTCAAAGCGCAACCATTAGTAGTTTCAGTTGATTTTTGTTTCTTTTGTAGTCCGTTTGAATAAACAAACAAAAAGGCCATGTGATTTAAAACTATCTATCGATACCATTAATGGTTCTATCAAACCTTCTTTATTATTTTCCATAATGGTTGCGCTTTGAGGAATAAACTTTTAATATTTTTAATTTGATGTCGTGATAGCCCAGAGGTTAAGACGCCTACCTCACATGCACGAGGTTGTGGTTCAAATCCGGGCAAGTACCAATGTGACTTTTTCAATTCTTAAGTACTTTCTAAATTTATCTTAGATATCATTGACATCGGTGAAGAAAGAACATCGTGAGGAAACCTGGACTTATAGTTAACATAAGTTCGAAATCGCCAATCCGCCTTGAGCAAGCGTGGTGATGAATGCTCGAGCCTTCTCTGAATGAGAAGATGCCTTTGCCCTGCAGTGGGACAGTAATAGGCTGGTATTATTATTATTTTATTTTTAATTTGGGTTGATTAGTGCAAGTAATCGTTGCGCTTTGAGGAATAATTTATTTGGTTACAGTCTCAATGAAACTAAATGATTACATACTGGCTGACTACATATTATAACATACTACATTTTAAAAACCGACTATTTCTGTTTTGTGCTTAGATGTTCGGTTTTTGTATTGTCTTTTCTATTGAAATTGATATAAGCAGGCATTGCAATGCTCGTGCATTCCCTGTTTGTGGAGAAAGCCTCAAAAGCCCTCCATTAGGCAGCTACGGGCCGAATGGGAAGAGTTATCGCTTATAATTAATTTAATAACAAATTTAATTATCCTCCGTGTCTAATTCTCACATGCAAGCCGCTGTGTAGCTTCAAACAATCTAATTATCTGTATCATTGATTTCAATTAAAATTATTTACAGCGAGCGAGCGCGCATTAGCAGCTCTTTATTAAAACCGATCTGCTTTGCAAGTCCACATCCGGCCAATTACATCCGGTAACTGGAATAATTCGAATAAATTGGAATAAACTCCATTATTCGAACGGTTTCGCATAACTAAGAGATATCGGCGCGAACAGACTTGTTATGTACTTTGTTATTGAGTTTCTTGTTCTATTGGGGATGAGGAACCTATTTTGTGGTTAAATGGGGTAAAGAGAGGGTTAAATTGTTTCTGATAAGTACGGCATTTAGGGTAACGATTGTGCGGTCGGAATTAGGCAGATTTTGTTTAATTTATGTAACTTTTACGCGGCAGTCGCGGCTAATGTTTTTGCACCAAAATATTACTTTGTATCTACTGTAATATACCTATTTACCTAAGACAATTTCCGAAAATACATAGATGGATTTCAGTTTCCTTTGCAGAAGTTTACTTAGTCTACCTATTTAAGTTATAAGTTTATTCAGTATTTTTTTCCTATTTACTTAAAATATATAATCAATAATCAATGGCCCTAAAGGGAAACCACTTTAAATGGAATAGGTATACCTAAGATAGATTTATATTTATATCAATAAAACATTACCTTATTTTAAAAAAAGAAATAAAACTGCGTTCACTGCATTGAATTAGAAAAGCTATTTCTAATTCAATGGTTCACTGATTTCTCGACAAGCATACCTTAGTTGGAAATCAAAACTTCAAAAAATAAAAAACGAGTATATAATTCTACTAATTTGTAGGATTATTGATTATGTTCCGTGCGGGAATCGAACCCGAGACACGCGGTGCAGCACTCAATCGTTCAAACGTGCTGTCAAAATATGAAAGTTATTATTTTTATTAGTTTTAGCTAATCTCCGAAATGGTTAGGTACACCGGTTTTGAAGGGACTGAGGTTACTTTTAACTAATTATTAAGGTGAAGAAGTCGCGAATAACAATTAGTCTTTCAACTACAACACAATCTTAAAGATCAGTAGCTCGTATGAGTGCGCGCCGTTCCTCCCGGCGCTCGTGTGCCCCATCCATCACGGCGAGTCGCAGGGGACCAATTACTTGTGTTGTAATTGAGTGTCGCCCGCCTTATCTCGCCCCGGGAACAGTTTGCACGCCGCCTTATTAAAAAACTTTGTGCTTTTTCTATATTACTTTAATGTTTACAAATTAATTTGGTTTTGTTGTTGTGTGTTGTGAATCTATGGTTGTTTATTTTTTATTGCTTTGTAATTCTTTGTTTATTTAGTGTATTCGGCCATTTGCGTGCTATGTATAAAGTTACACGTATAAAACGAAGTAAGTAGTAACATAGATCTGTTACGCCACGAATAAACCGCAGAACCAATTATGATGTATTTTGATATATAACTAGATAGCACCTTGGAAAAAAAAAGCTATTCAAAGTACCTACTAATCCTGCGCAGATGTAGTCGCGGGAACAAGCTAGTACGAAATATCTTAATTCAAATATCGAGTCTCAACAGACAAGCACTTTGCTGTCAAGTGCCTCTATAGACAAGTTTAGCATCTAATTCGTATAGTGGTACTCCTCGATATTGGGCGCGCGTCAACATGGCGCCTAGACGCGCGGGAACAGAGCCCTGACGCACGGCTATGTCGGCGATACCGAAATATACTAATTACTGTTTGAGATGTGTTTATACGTCGAAAATACTAGATTTGGCATTGTGAGCCTGTTCGTTTAGTAGTTAGCGGCCCTGACTGCTATTCCGGAGGTCCTGGGTTCGATTCCCACCCAGGACAAATGTTTGTGTGATGAACACGACCATTTGTTCTGTGTCTCGGTGTAATTTATATATTACATGTAAGTATGTATTTAGAAATATTGGTATATGTATGTTTATCAGTTGTTTACTATCCATACCACAAGCTCTGCTTAGCTTGGTACTAGATGGTGTGAAAGTTGAGGATAATATTTATTTTATTTTAATTTAATTACTGTAGCACCGATTAAGTTCGTACTTAATACAGAACATTTCATACAGTCATAGGTTTGATTCTCTTGTTCTAACACTAAACTTATACGGCCCTAGCCCAATGGCTCAGGCTCTGACTAGCGATCGAGAGGTCGTGAGAGTTCGTTCCCCACCCATTGGACTATTGACGTGATCCCAATCCAGTTACAAGCATTCTTAGTTTAGTTGGAGGGGTTACTAGAATACTACTTAGTTATGTGCAACCCACATTGCCAGTAAGCTTTTTTTATTAAATATAAATACACATTATATCTCTAACTGACTTACTGCTTTAGAAAAGGACAGAGACGGTGACAGATAATAACTAAGTTAAGGATGTCAAATTACTTTTTTTCTGTGAACTTCGAGATGTTTTCGGTCGCTGCGTTTAAAAATGTCAAATAAAGTCAGTATGAAAAATTAAGTTTCACTTAAATTGACAGCTCTTGAATATGTCCGTCTATTTCTTATTGTCTATGAGAAAAAAAGTGAAAATAGACTTAATTAGGTTTAGTTTGGAAGGAAGGAAACGGACACGATCATCAATTAGGTAATACGAATCAATGCGTACTTTGTAAAGTAAAAACTGCTAAGATAGAATTAGCCGCTTCTATAATAATATTGTAATACACACTCACACACACACACGGATCACCTCTTCTTGGACCCTTGGTTTCCAATCACACATTGCGTCCTAAAGTTAATATATTAAAACATTAGACTAACTATAAACAGGATACCACTACTCGGTAAACTATGATATTGATTTGTGCTGACGTTTGTGTACGTCTTCACAAATCAATATCGCTATGTCAACTCATACAACATCCCATCAAAAACTTGGATCGTACTGAAGTTGAATACAATTAGTTTTACACGAGAGCAAGGTAGTATCGAATGCAGTCAATATTGTCTCATGGAGAATTGCTCCAAGTTTCGGAAACAAAGGAGGTTAGATGCACGCGCAGCATGTAACCTCACCACACTGAACAGATAGGCACAGAAGGTCCACCGCAACGCGCCAACACGAACGCACATAATGTATGTGTTACAAATACTAGGTGGAAGGAAAATCACCAACAAGATTTTTAATATAAGAAGTGAATTGTTTACTTTATATTAGAGATCACTTTTTAATTGATTTTTACAGTTCATAGTAAAAAAAAACATCTCATCTTTTACCTAAAATACAATAGGAAAATATGAAAAAACCTACCAAAAAGGTCAACTGTCTCTAAAATAATCATGTACAACGGTGCGATTCTGTTCAAATCACCGCGTAATAATGAAGGTGAAGTGTACGCAAATTAAGCTGTCATTCCATAAACATGCCAGACATTGACATTTCACTACACTTTTCTACAGTTTTCACGGGATGACTGTTACTGAATCGATTGGCTGAACTGGCATCGGGTTGTGTGTCGTTATCCCATCCACCGTGTACCTATAACAACAGTCCTTCAATTGGTATTCTTTGACGTAGTTTGAGATCACCGATTATACTGTCTTCCTGGGTTCGTGTGCCTATTTTTATTTCATTTTATTTTAATTGGAACAACAAACAATTGCAAAATAAAGAATACAAAGCTAAGAAACTTAAAAGTAATAATTATGCAATCAACGACGTTATCCACAGCATACAATAAAAAATATATAACACGTTATAACGACAAAATACATT
The DNA here is from genome assembly GCA_921972225.1 of Euplexia lucipara. NCBI lineage: Eukaryota > Metazoa > Arthropoda > Insecta > Lepidoptera > Noctuidae > Euplexia > Euplexia lucipara. Next base: position 788,052 of record OV179146.1, on the reverse strand, counting down.
AAGGATTTCTTGATGTTTAAAACTAAAAGGGAGAGGTAAAGATACTCGTACACAACTCAACTAAATCTTATGAGGAGGAAACGAGAAAACTGTCTGACCCGCTTTGAGGGTAGAATTACAAAATTTTTCGCGTGTTTCATGGAACAAATCAATTTTTTTTAAAAACTTATACAATTATCGGCAAGCCGCCGCAATGGGACCTTGCTATTATGGGACTTTGCGTGGAGTCAACCTTCTGTTCTTGCTATACGCTATGTTCACCAGCAAACGTGTATGCGAATGTTCTCAAACGTCTGTGTAGCTTTGTACAAACATTTTGAATAGCGTGCTTGCTCCAACAACGGGTAATTGTCTTTCAGCGTAGTTCTGTCTTTTTCATGCGTTTATTATTGTTTTATCCCTTTGTTCTACATAGTGCGTAGTGCAACGTACTTCTAGTGGCTAGTGTATTTCTAACGTATCCGGGGACAGCAGGACATCGGCTCCTGGCGTTTTCGTCAACCTATTGATAAGCATACTCTGTTCTCTCATAACTATCATCTGTTTAACTTTATTATTATAAAAGAACAACTATGGATTCCTTTTGTTTAGGTCTTTTAGTTTAATTGAAGTTTGAGTTAGTGTAGGCATAAATTCAAGTGGATGTGGCTGTGGATTGTTTTCCGCCATTTCTTCTTCTCAGCAAAAACTCTAGGAACTAGCGAAGGGCGGATTTTTTGATCCTCTGCCTAATTTGAATACATGACTTTTGATTTTTTGCTGGTTCGTCTATATGTGAAAAGACTAACTGAAACCATGACTGTAGTCTCTAGTTTGTGACGTACCATATGAGCTCATATAAGTTTACAAGGACAAACCATTGAATTAATTTAATAATAATCAAGAATCTCTTCCTAGAATGCTACTAAAAATATGTACATACGTATACCTAGTTATTTATTATTTCCTAAAATGACAACATTTTTACCTCCTTTCCGCTCCTAAGACTTTGCAAAGTAACAGAAAGGACGCAGACCATAATTTAGTTAGCAACGGCAAAGTTGTCACGTACCTCCATACCTTGGAGAAGAATGCTGCCTGAGAATCGAGGGTATGAATAGCTGTGGAGCGCTAACGTAATTAAGTGTTTAAAAAAGTGGTTTTGATGGTCTCGAAATGGCTGAATAATGTTTAGTTGTGTGCTACAGTCAATTATTATGATGCATAAAGACATATTTTTATTACACTACCGATCTAGTTCTCTCTTATAATTTCAGATTACACGCTATGATGAGAAAAAGTTCAATAAATCGCTTTACTCTCCTCCAAAACACACATTTGGACGCTTGTCTCATTCGTACGCCAACCTGTCCCCTTTCAGTCTCCCCCCGCGCCTCTAGTCCCCTCCTGTCAGATGTTTTATTAAGGAGAAGTTTAATCACCCCCCCCCCCCCCCTCCCCGCCTCCCTCGCGAGAAACTTGTGGAATTTCAGAATTAACTTGTGCAAGTAATGAGATCGCGAGTGTGTGCTGTGTGCGTGAACGGACTGGTGTTATGGCTATTTCTTAGTTATGGAAAATTGGAGAAGTTGACATAATTATGCGTTTTTTTTCACACTACTTCCTAGACATTATTGACGCAAGGCATCGGTTCCGGAAGATGAAGAACAAGAGAAAAGGCACGTGCCGGCCGATTAAAAAAAAAGTCATCCCGTGGGAACTTGTGTGAAGTGAACTGTCAAAGCTAGAATGATAGATCAAGAGGCCTTCACTTCATTAACATTGTCGTGGGGTGATTTTTACGGAATGGTAGTGTTGGAAGCGGTTTTCTCGTATATCATCAGGCGGGCATCAGGTAACAAAATAACAATTGGATAGATATTAAAGTATAAGAAAAGATATATTTTTTGTAAAAACATGAGTAGGTTTACAATCACTTGGAACTTATTACATGGAAGAAAGAAAGTTTCAACACGTTGTCAAACTTTAGCATCAATTTCTTAAAAGTTTCTTTATGCTTTTATTGAAAGTAAATCTAATTAAATCTTTGTATGCCTTTGGTACCTTGTTGTATAATTTTGGGGTCATAGAATACACTCTTATACGCATTAGAACTGTGTTAGCACTATGGACATGAAGCCTCGGATCGTCACGTTGGAAACCAAACTGATCTTTATCGTCAATCACCTTTCAAATTGTAAATACACAATCAAAAATTTAATTATAGATAATAATTATTATTATTTATTTATTCTTCGGACAACAAAAGGTACACTGACAAAAACCAATCATAAAAATAATAACTAAGTGTTAATAACAAAGATACTAAAGGTACGGTAAGGAACTAGCTGGTGGTGTGGTGTTAGTATGTTTTTTTTAATTTAACAAACCACTTTTGAAGCTTTGAACAATCGTCAATTTACTTAGAACTTAACTGAACCTACAGTGTATACGCCTTCTACTTCCTACGGCATGAACAGTAAGTAAACTTATACAACAAGTATTCTGTGTACTCAGATAATGGCATCAGACTACAGAGCATTCAATAACACGCTCTCATGTGAAGATTAAACTCAAGCAAACTTGTGGAAACTCTAGCGCGGATGATCGAATCAGAGAAACTTGAGTAACTTACATTGTCACGGAAAAGATCCTGCCTTATGGGTCTAGTGGTCAACAGAGCGACTGTTGAGCGTGGGGTCTCGGGTTCAATTGGGTAAACGTCACTCCACCCCAAGGGTAACTTTGCTTCGTGAATTATTCTCTTAATTTATTTAATTTGTAAGCTGACGTTCAAAAATGCCTTTAATGGGTCTAATTGCGATAAATTCTATGACTTTAACTTTTATATTAAGATGGAGACGTGATGGTACATGCAAACTGGTTTTTATTCATAATGATTTTATTTTATGTTCACCAATGGGGGTAAATTATCTGAAAAAAAAAAACAAATTAAAACTTTTTATTTCAAAGTATAACATTAATTTTGGTTAAACCTGTTTGCTTAATCTTAATTTGAAAGATCTTAATTTGAAATAAATCCATTTATTATCACTACTGGTCGCTCTATCCTTAAAAGCCGACTGTTTTAGCTTTTATCAAAATAAATTTAAACTAAGTACTTACTTATGCCGAATCTCACAACTCCACGGACAGCGCGATATTCCTACAAAGACATCCAAAGTTTTCTGCATAATATTAGATCAAGCCTGTAATCCCCGAAGAGCTAGGCAGAGGTGTACCTGGTAGTACACCCACATTTCGCTAGTTATGTTTAAGTCCCATGTAACAGGGGGTGAGCCTATTGCCATTAATCGGGCACAAATCCAAACTTCATGCTGCTACTGAGAAAAACTCAATAACACATTGCCCGACCCAGGAATCGAACCCGGGACCTCATGCTCGGCAATAGCACTTGCGACCACAAGACCAGCGAGGTACCTATTCTCTTACCAAACGATGATAGATAGATAGTTATGAAACAAATGAACTCTACAGCTAACCTGACAAGCTTGGACACTCCACGTGGAAAGTCTGGTCCAGTCAAAGGGATATTGGACAAAGAAAACCTATAGAACTTAAATAAAATTGTATCCTCCACACAAAATTCTTGTACTTAAATAAAATCTTTTCGTAAAAAAAATAGTGTTTGTGGGGTGAGAATGAGATTAACGACGACTTTTATTGTTCCCCGCGTCAACGTTCAGGCGCTCGCCTTTGATGTTTTTATTTGGCCAACTATTACTGTTTTATGGAGTGAAAAGTTCGCTTAACAATAAACGACATTTACTCGTATATGTTATTTTATTTTTTGGTATCAAACGTAGTTTTACGCGCAGTAGAAGAGACTCACGCTACTAATGTGTAGTTCCGTGAGTCGTTTCTACTGTTGGGAAGTAGAACGAGAAGGTAGGACCTACCTACAGTAATACAACACACATTAGTTTATTTTGACATCTACATATTTTATTTTATTTTATTAATTTTGAGAAAACTTAGAGCTATTTCATTTTGGTAAACTTGTAACTGGCCATATTCTAATTTATTGTTTTAAAAATTAGAATATGGCCAATTACAAGTTTTCACTTATAAGCATATGTATACACAATTTTAATTTTAACGTTGACAGCATTACATACCAATATCAAAAATTATAAAAAAATAAAACATACAGAGTTTATTGCTGTGTTATCCCTCTGTTTTGGACTAAATAAGATTCAGAATAAAGTAAACCTTGCTTGCAAACATGGTTCAATTGATAAAGTACAGACGCCAGCACATCAAACTATCCCAAACTGTCGAAATTTCCCAATTGAACATGAACTTTATTCTGTTAAAGAAATTTGACACATTAGGGTAGCTTGATGTGCTGGCTTCTGTACTTAGTTAATAATATAAAATATTTTTATATCGGGCCACTTTAGATACATATTATTCAGAGAGGCAATCAACTATACCTTTGGTAATATTCCTAATAACCCACAAACAGCGTAATTTCATATCCAAATTACCTACTTTAGAACATTGCGCATCAGATCGGTTCGTTTAAGTCTGCGTCCCCGTGGATCGCTTAGTCGCTCACAAGTTGAACGTAAAACATACCACGAGCCAGCCGCGTCCATTGCAGGTGCGTTCAATCGATGTATGCTTTCAAGCAGCTTTTTGCTAAAAAGCCATTTGAACTTTAAATAGTTTTGAGAATTTTTAAACTTTGCTTGTTACTTATGTTGCCACTTTTGTATGTACAGACGCCAGCACATCAAGTTACCCCTATATGTCAAATTTCTTTGATCGTTTTTCAACTTGATGTTAAACAGAATAAGGTTCATATTCAATTGGGAAAATTTGACACATTGGGGTAACTTGATGTGCTGGCGTCATACACGTACATAAATACGTTCAGAGGAATCGTTTATTCTTTCGACAGTTTTTAAATTCCTTCCGCTGTCATACGGATAGAGCGAGGGGCAATAATAGGATTCCGTTGTTGCCGCTTAGGTACGGAACCCTAAAAAATATCAATATTTACAGTATCTCATTAACGTCACTAATTGGTCGTGTCATCATTTTAATGAGGGGCCAATCGTTTTAGCACTAGCAAATAAATCAATCGCTGCCGACACGCGAGCCTAATGGACTACTAATTAGCAGCTTGTTAGCGTCTGCAAACTGCCCAAACTGTTGGATTATTTAACGTTACAGTTCCCATGAATGTTTACTTTTTAATTATTGTATATATTGTATTTTTTTTTTATTGTGATTGTAAGGATTACGTGGATTGAGGACTTAATGCGACTTACCCAAATGTTCTTTCTTTGGTATTGTTCGTCAGTACATGGTGCTCCTCAAGTTCCGAGCTGAACCTACGAATTTTGACAAATGCGTGCACTGACTGATCTGGTATGTCTCAAATCTGGTTCTTACCTCAAAAAACCATTAGATACAGACGCTTATAATCTGTATGTTTCTTATATAGGATAATGTCTGAACTTTAAAAAAGACTATGTGTGGTCTTTTAGTTTCTTTCGGTGTTTCTTCTCACTGAGATAGTGGAACATCGACCTCATCTTCTAGTTAAACAATTACATGTAAAAGAGTTTTTTATGAACCTATAAAATAACCTAATTTCATTTCATTTTATGTACCGCAGAATAATACTTCCGAATACTTACGTTGTGAAGCAATTATTGGGTTTCACGAAAAGTTACAAAAAGTTTTTGAGTGACGTTAATTTATTTCAACACTCAAGTTAGCGTAAATTAATGTTTGTGTAGACGACACAAAAGAATGCGTTGTCTGCCTTCTTTTGTTGTATTGCGGATTTCTTCGAATCCACAACATCTACATTACATATATATAATCCAAGTGTCTATGAAACTAAGAAAATTGTGCTTTTGTTGTTGTCTAAACTAATGTTATAAAGAGGTATTTGTTTTGTTTGTTTGTAAGTTTGTATGTAGGGGGTAAACTTCGGAACGAATGATCCATTTTTAAAAATTATTGCAGTATTGAAAGCTATTCCCGGATGACATAGGCTACTTTTTATCTCTGTATTCCCGCGGGAACAGGAACTACGCGGGTGACGTCTGCTAGTTTTTAATAATTCTATGAATTTGGCACGACGAGTACCCATTGTCTCTGCCGATAGACATTTAATACTTATAAATTCTAAGTAGGTACCATATGGGTTTCTTTTATTATCATTTTGGTACGAAATTCCAAAAAAAAGAAAACCCCTTTAGAGTAGAAAGTTTGAGATATTAACTTCTCAACAAATTGCCAATCGTGTTCTATGCACATAACAATTTAACATAGTTAAAGCCACAAGCGATTGAAGCGATATTGTAACAGTAGGTACCTATGGCTTCTGAACTACCTAATAACATTATGCGCTGTACAAATATTAATCAACTTAGAATAGTTATTGATCGATGCTTCATTCAGGGTGCGCATATTGGGAATTTAATTAAAATTATAGCTAACCTTAGCTGTAATCACCATTATTATTTGCCTCCTATTCCTTATTATTAAACACTTAAACAAGAAAGGGACGGATAGTAGCTGTCAATTTTACGACGACATTATTTTAATCAAACTCAGTTGACATTTCAGAAAGCGTTGTCCAAAACACGCTGAGTGCGGAGCTTTTTAACCGACTTCAAAAAAGGAGGAGGTTCTATGTTCGTGTGTATGTATTTTTTTATGTATGTTAAGTACCTGATTTCTCCCCCATTTGTGGATCGATTCTCAAAATGCTTTTTTTAATAGAGTATACTCCTGAGGTGGTGCCATTTTAATTAGATGAAGATCTGGTGCTTCTCGTCGGAAATATACAATGGAACTCTTCAAAAATAGACGGCAAATCTGTCGTGGTTGTTGGAAACGCTTGGATTTTTATTGTTTATACAACATGATGACGTATTATTACGCCTGTATGCTCTGAGGGGTACCCAGAAGTGTACAATATACCTACCGAGATTTCAACAGTTAGGTATGTTAAGTTTCATTCATTAGGGATAAGTAAATAACCCTATTAAGTACCATGACATGTGTTGTTAACAATTAACAACATAAAATAAATTCATGGCAAATATTTGGATGGGAACAACTAAAAATGGAAAAACAACAAACACCAAATCAATCAAATAAAGTTTAAGCTTCGAAGTCGGTGACCTTTATTTGATTGATTTGGTGTTTTTGTCACCGGCTTCTGAAGCTACTTATTTATATTTCACTTTTTTTGCGTTTTTCTTTTAGTTTTTTTTGTTTGTGTTTTTTTTGAAGTCGGTTTTATTTTTTTTTACTGCGGAGTTTGTTCCGCCATTCCTTCTTCCCAGCTAAAACACAAAGAAGTGGCGAAGGCAGGCTTTTTGGGGGACTGTTTTATGTCATTATGATGTTCATAAAGTGCTGATCCACAGCCTAATTTAAAGAAATGACTTTTGATTTGAAGTTTATCAGATAAACTAATTGGACATCATTCTCTAACTTAGTTCAGTTCTGTCTCCGTCTTTTTCCAAAGTTGTTTGTCGGAGGTATCTCAAATCTCTCGTTTTGGTGAACCAAAGGAACTGAATTAGGATAAAAAAAAACTAACAGGTGAAAAATAACTCCAGTTTCGGAAGTCTGTGGCTTTGGTGGTTTTGTTTTGTTCATTATTGGCCACCGACTTCCGAAACTGGAGTTATTTTTCACCTGTTAGTTTTTTTTTAAGAAGTCGGTTGTTTTTTCTTGTAAAAAAGTTTTTATTTTATAATTTTTAGTTTCTTTGTATGTAAAGAAAGTCTTTCAAAACTTGAAAGAATCATTGAAATTGGATAACAATTGCTAAAGAAGTTCTATCTCTAAACATTAATCTGTACATCTCTGCCGGCCCCTTTTAAAATAGAATGGCGTAATGTTATGTTGTGGAAATACAAAAGCTCAGCATAGACATCTGACTATAGCAATCGCGAATAATTTGCTGTTATGCGTTAAAGAGTTCCGTTGTCTGTCTTCCTCATCAGTTTTTCTTCACCAAATGTTACTTTCTAAATGAAAAAGCTTGATTTGTTACTAAAAATGTTGAAATCGGTGCATGTGTGCCTATATTTTTTGAGGAGTTCCCTCAATTCCTCGAAGATCCCTCATCAGATATGAGTTTTGATACAAATGGGACCAATCTGTTAGTATACCCTATCAAACAAAAAAAGAATTTTGAAAATCGGTCCATAAATGACGGAGTACTGAGGTAACAAACCCTAAAAAAAAAAAAAAAAAAAAATACAACCGAATTGAGAACCTCCTCCTTTTTTTGAAGTCGGTTAAAAAATAAATACAATAGTTTCAACAATGAGCACTAAGTATCTAAGTACATGAAGAAATGTCTTTTCTTCCCATATTATATTTCCAAGTAAATGGGTAGGTACTTGACCCACAATTGGCTAGAGAAAGCCTAGTTTACCGCCATATTCCAGTAATATTAGCAAAGTGAAGACGTTGTAGGTGACATAAGCTATGGATATTGTAAGTTATTTACAAGGCCGGGCTTACGGCGGGCCCTGTTCCGGACGAGGCAGCTTTATAGGCGCGCCGTTAGGTCGCTCGGTTAGGCGTATGCTGGGTAACGGAGACTATTCCCTTCAATATAAGATAGGATCAGAAGCAAGGAAATTATGCTCTGGAGAAAGTCTGGCGTCTCGTTTAAGGTTCGAAGGAATTTTAAAAAAGGGCTTAAGCACTTTGAAAGTGGTTTTGCGTTATTATCTACGCACCTACCTAAACAAATATTAACCTACCCTACAGATTTTTGCCTTCAAAGAAAGCAGTGATCCTAAAAGGTACCCAAGAGTCAAATTCACAAAGCCACAAAAGAAAGACGCTGTGAAAAAAATACTCCACCTACCTTATCAGTTCTCTCTTACAATTTTCTACGTTAAACTTTTACCACCCTTTTTTCAGTCCCAAATTCGTTCAATAAGTTACCCCAACCCTGTTTTTTTTTTGCAAAGATTTTATATGCGAAAGCTGCTATTTATAAAGATCAAGCGAAAATCGTCGTCTACAAATCTAAAGGCAGGTAACGTGTGGAGCGGTAACGATGGGCCACATTTATCTCTGGCGCCGCCTGTCACCGCTCCACACAGGGGCTCATAAACGCGGGTCTGGCAGTCGTCAGGTGTGTTGCGGGGCGCCATCAAGTAGCCGACCCTCGGCCGGATCGCTTGTCGATACTACTGGCTAATCGCTCCCCTGGGCAACCCTCGTCGGCGCACATTAGCCCGGCCCGCTTTAACGATGCGCTGTAAACATAAAATCGTTAAGATTTTATACCCCAAATCCCTCGCTGTAAGTTTCTGTGAAGTATTTTCATTTTTATACCTATGCACTTTGCTTGTGCGGATGATGTGCAAAGGCTCTAAACATAATTGACCCACTTTCTGCACGAAAGCATCAGCTCCAAACGAACGTGTGGGATAATGGAGTGAGATAGCGTCGGTTAGCCCGCGATTGTGTGTGCCAAAGACATCAGTAAATCTGATCGAATATTAGTAGGTAGGTACCTACTCTGAATCACACGATCACCCAAAAAGATTTAATTTCAGTTTACACCACAAGAGGCATTGCTAATGGCTTAAAACGCTTTCAAAGCTGATTGTAACGACTCCCGTGGGAGCAGTAGCGCGCGTCCAATCGAAACCGAGACCACATGTAGTAGGTACACTTATCGTAAACATACAATCCAATTTACAACTTTATTGAACCGATCTACTTTATGTTTTCGCTCATTTCTCAGAAAACGCAAAGGCAATATTGTATGGAAAAATCTAAAAGCGTTCATCGGAATCCAATTTCTTGTACAAGCCTAAAATGTTTTGAAAATAAACGGAATAGGTACCTACGTTTCAATCGGAACATCCAATACACAAAATAATCACGTTCCTTACTTGGATTGACGCAGACGCTCGTTCACTCACCGCTCCGCTCGATGGAATCCATTCACTCGTTCATTCGCTCAATCATTCACCCCACTTGCGAGTGGATGCATGCCTTTATGCAGAATTATTGAATTTCCGAATTCACATAGCGCCTGATTCGAAGCGAGGTGCGCGGACAAAACTCCATTTGCCAAATATTTATACGGGTACCTAACGATGGGGAAGGCACTTAGTGTTCATAATAAGTTTGTGAGCGTGCTCTTCATTCTGATTTCCTATCGTCAGCCGGCTTCTGCTCGGGAAGGTGAAAATTATTAGGTAATATGGGTAGGTAAGTCACTGCAATTTCATTTTAGGCCCAATAACATCCTTCCTTGTCAAATACGTAGGTAGGTACCTAACCTACTTTATCGTAAAATCCTGGTGACTGGATGTTGGTTTACCATCACTTAAATTGTGATTTGAAATAACTTAAGTATAAAATTACTCTACCAGTGCAATACTTCTGAAAATCCTGTGCAAGTCCTACCTACAGTCTCAACTAGGATTATTAAACCTTTTTTATTTTAAACTAGTCGACTAACGGCTAACACCGGCTTTTGGAAGGAAAAACAAGAAGAGTCTAAATGAAACTCCAACTGATCTTAGGTAAATTAACTAAGTAATTCCGTCATTGAACCACTGCATTTCCTGGAAAAAGATGTGACTTGAAAAGCTTATACCTAGGAAGCTTTTTTTTAGTCGGTTTCTCTAAAAAATAAACACATTAAATTTACCTATAGGTTACCTTACAAGTTGAACTTAGAAGAAAGAAATTAAGAAACCCATTCATTTGGGACGATACATATCTAAAAATGAAACTATGAAGGGCTTATCAGGAACAATAAAAAAGAAGACTATCAATAACCTATGACCATAAGTTCGCCACTTCGCACTAGGTAAACCGTAGGAGTCCGAACCTCAAACCGCATGCAGTAGGTAAACCGTAGTTAAAATTCTTATCTTGGTCTTAAGCTGACAAAAATACTTTTATGACACTACATTAGATGGTCATTAGATGGTTGGTGGAACTTTTTTAGAAATACGTAGGCGCTGATCATGCAACTTTATTTTCTTGAGAAAACACTAAATTTTACGACCTCCGAACTAAGGATTTAAGTAAGTCTGCACTAACTATTTTTCATCAGCTGATACTTTCGTTACATTTCTACAAACAATATTCAATAATGTTACGAATCGCAAGAAAATTTGAATTTCGCGGGCTTCCCTGACACATCCATCTCGAAATAAGATTGTTTATTTTTTTTTAATTATCATTTTGCATTTTCTGAGTTCCACTTTTCTGTATCATTATTGATCATTAGTTTTTGTTTTTAATTACTGGGATGTTCCAAAAAAAAAATATCCACACGCCAATCAATAGTAATATAATTCTTTCTTCAAAACTTTCGACTAAAAAGAGAAAATAATATAAAAATATAGTGCTGCCACTAAAATAAAACACGAATTATGAGTAATTAACTGGCCACACTGTTGAATGCTGTCATTGTCATGTCAACGTGAAGCTCCCGCGATGGTCGTGTAGCGTCCCTGTTTGTTAAAATTATTTGTTTGGCTAAACAACTATATTGAATAAGTGCAAAATATTAACATCAGTGTTCTTGTGAGTTCTAAGAAGATGTTGGTGTTGTTCGAAACATCGGCGGGATACGCCATTTTCAAGGTAAATTCAACACGTGTGTATTCTAACCTCGAAAGCTAAACGCACTTTTCTTTTAGAGAATATACCGAATGTATTTACGGTTGTCTTTCAATATTGAAAGTGACGACCTTATTCAGAATTAAATATAATACTGGATTTCATTAATATTATCCTATAAAGTTCCATGCAAACATTTTGTAGCTTAACTTATAGTAGGTAGAATGTAAACACGTTTTTTAATTTGTGTTTCGGTAGGTTTTAGTATTGCACAATAACAAACCTCTGTCATTAACCTCGTTAATGACTGTTGTATCGCAATATGAAATGTATCTAATTCAAATTCTTTAACCAGTGTTAAGAGCCTATTCCTGTACTTACTTATTAGGTTAAATGAACTTAGTTCCTACTTATTTAAGTTGTGACATTCTGTTACTGATTTCGACAATAATGATTGACCTACTGCTGTAAGTTTATAAAACTACAAGAGATTGTTTCTCAGTGTTTTGTAAATGCTCCGATCCAGTAACTGCTTTTTCAAAACAACTTCACCTGCATAATTTTAGTTAAGTACCATTCAAATATTTTACATTAATTTCTTTTAATCATTCAGTACTAGTTTCCAATTCTCATTACCAGCACAAAGTCTGGATTTTTGTCTATTGCCATATGCTTGCTGCAATATTGGGACTTCAACTTTACTAAGGAAATATGGGTGTATGATGGCTAGCTTTTGTCTTGTACTTGAAGTTGAAAACACACAAAATGAAAACAAACAATGTTAACCACATTCTTCAGTATTTAAGTGTTAAAATTACATATGTAGAGAGACCATACCGCTATAGCACAGAATAATCCAGATATAACTCTCAAGGGACCGGCAACACTGTTGAACTAACCAAATGATACATAAAAAAAACTACATTTTGAAAATTTTCTATTTCTAAGGTAAATAAAATGTAAAATTTAATACAAACTACCCTTAACCTTAATGGTACCTGATCATTTTGCTAATAAGGATAGGATAAGTGTGTGGGGACTTTAGTGCACAATAAATACACCACTATTTTTTAATTAGTACAAAAAAAAATGGGCTATATCCGTACCTGTTACTGATCATATTTGCATAATAAAAGTAAAAAAAAACCAAATTCAATTTTTAAATATGCCACTATTTAGTTACACTTAAATAACGAAAACAGCTGTTGGAGGCGGGGCATGCTTGAGCGAGATCACTCGAACGTGAGCGAGATATGATGATTGATGAATACTACTATGTCATGAATAGCCTGTACAATATTTCCATAAATTGGGTGACTTTTGGGATATAAACAAACGCTAATAACTTTGCTGTTTATGAATATTATTTATTAATACTTTACAAATATAATGAGAATACTGTCTAGAATAAGCCCTTTAAGTATTTGTACTAATTAAAAATTTGTGGTGTATATTATAATAATTTAAACAAAAACTAGGCAAATTATCATTATAATAGGCTGTTATGAGCTGGTCACATAAACCGGGGTCATACTAAACTAATATGTTTATCCTGTACCTAATTAACCTTTCAATTGTGTCCATTAGAGACACAATAGAAAGACAATGACAGCGCCAACACCGGTGTCCTCTTGAGGTTTAATGAATTAAGAAGCCAAACTTGAGTTAAATCATTGTTCCTGAAAACCGAACATTGTCCTAAGTGTGGTTGCCACATCCACATTTTATGAATTAGTTGATTCATAAAAAACATTTTTGTAAACTGAAATTCCTTATCTGAAATTCATTTTGATAGGAAATAAAAATATAATCATTGTCAATCGAAAAGTATTAAATAATTCTGTCTGTTTCCTATGCTGTTACTTATAGGATGAGAATACTAACCAACAGCAATATCTGAATTGTTGTGACATGGTGTTGATTGTTGACTTTGTTCTAGTTATTGGACGAGTCCAAGTTATCACAGATAGATGACTTGTACCAGGAGTTCAACACTCCCGAGGGGGCTTCTTCTGTGTGAGTATATTTATAAAATAATATTAAATTATTGAATGTTTGTTCATCAGTAGTAAGATAACATGTCTTTAAAAATCAAATATATTTTTACCTGTAAGCCCAAAAAAAAACAGGCTGTGAATTAATTAGCAGTGAATTTAGTAGATGCTCAGATTTGATACCACCAACTACATCAGGCCTCTTGTTCTTATTCAGTTTATTATTACAGGTTTTGTTAATATTATTACTGTTATGTGGCTTATGTTTTCTTTAAATGATTTTTCGAAATAATAATACATGTTTGATAAATTAATTAATTTTTGTTTTCTCTTTATTTACTTAACCCCATCTTTACAGTGTCAAACTCAAGAACTTCATAAAGTTTGAGGACACAGCTGAGGCTCTTGCAGCCACCACAGCAGCTATTGAAGGCAAAGTGTCCAAACCCTTGAAGAAAGCCCTCAAGAAGTATATCAGCAAAGAAGTACAAGATCAGCTACTTGTTGGAGATGCAAAACTCGGAAGTGCCATCAGAGAAAAGTTTGATTTACAATGTGTGTCCAACAACAATGTTCAGGAACTGCTGAGATGCATTCGCTCACAGATGGACAGCCTCCTTGCTGGCCTACCTAAAAAGGAAATGACAGCCATGGCTCTCGGTCTAGCTCACTCATTGTCCAGGTACAAGCTAAAGTTCTCCCCAGACAAGATAGACACAATGATTGTTCAAGCACAATGTCTACTTGATGATTTGGATAAAGAATTGAACAACTATGTCATGAGATGCAGAGAATGGTACGGTTGGCACTTCCCTGAACTTGGAAAAATTATCACAGACAACACACTGTTTGTCAAAATAGTCAAACTGATTGGCACCCGAGATAATGCTTCACTGACAGATCTGTCTGACATCCTACCAGAAGACTTAGAAGAGAAAGTGAAGGAGGCAGCTGAGATCTCCATGGGCACAGAGATTTCTGATGACGACATCTTGAATATACAAAACCTGTGTGATGAAATCATATCAATAACAGACTACAGAACGCACCTGACAGACTACTTGAAAGCCAGAATGATGGCTATGGCTCCGAATCTCACAGTGTTGATCGGCGAGCATATAGGAGCTAGATTGATTGCTCACGCCGGTTCATTGATGAACTTAGCAAAACATCCCGCTTCAACAGTGCAAATCTTTGGAGCAGAGAAAGCTCTATTCAGAGCCTTGAAGACTAAGAAAGATACGCCAAAGTATGGTCTGATCTACCATGCACAGTTAGTTGGTCAGTGTAGCACCAAGAACAAAGGTAAAATGGCCCGCATGTTGGCTGCGAAGGCGGCTTTAGCGACGAGGGTAGATGCTTTCGGAGAAGATGTGACCTTCGAGCTAGGTGCTGAACACAAAGTTAAGCTAGAAAACAGATTGAGGCTGTTAGAGGAAGGCAACCTGAGGAGAATCAGTGGGACAGGCAAGGCAAAGGCGAAGTTTGAAAAGTACCAGAGCAAGAGGTGAGTCTTATGATTTTTAATCAATTGTAATTGTTGTGTCGATTGCCAAATCATAGGTCTCGAGTTCGAACCCAAGGCACGCACCTCTGACTTTTCGGATTCATGTGCGTATTGTATAATTATCACTTGCTTCAAAATCGGTGTAGGAAAACATCGTGAGGAAACCGGCATGCCTGAGAGATATTTCTCGAGGGCATGTGATGCCAAGTCAGAGGCCCATGGGCGGCATTAAAACTCTGACACCAGGTTAGTTACTAACCACACGATAAGAAGAAGAAGATCAATTGTAAAAGCTATTGTCAAACCTTTAAAAATGTTATGTAGCAAATATTTTATTATGGTTAAATATTATATTAGTTTACTAATTTTGAACACTTCAAAATTAAATTGTTTATACCATATTCATATCCAAGTAAATAAATAAATGTTTAACACACAGATAGCAATAAATAATAATAAATAACCGTACAGTATACAATAATGACGCCACTTACAAAATAATAACCTTTTAACCAATACTTTAACTTGTTCTTTTTCTCGCAGCGAGGTGTTCCAATACCAGACAGCTGGTGACAGCACGCTCGGCCAGAAGCCAGTTAAGCGCGAGCACTCGCCTGATGAAGACGGCGGACAAACCTCCGCCAAGAAGATTAAACTAGAAGATGGAGCTGAAGAAGTAAGTTATCTATTTTATTTATAATCTTGGTTACCAAACAAGCAAGGTGTAATTGTAAGTGATTTGTTTATAATCGCCCATCCACATTATACTGATCCAAAAGCAAGATACATTTGAAATGCAATATTGGGGTACACCAGCACTCATACCTTCCAAACCTGCAGATTTAATTTAGTATGGACAGTTTGAAATTTCCTGAAAAATATTTATGTGAATAATTAAACTGACGGCACGATTGGCGCAGCGACAGTGTGTGGTGGTGTGTCGCGTGTCTTGGGTTTGATTCCAACTCATACTAGGCTTGTTCCGGCTCAGGTTGTTTGTGTATGTGAATTTAAATGTTTATCAACACACCCACACAGGAGTAACTTCCAGTGTGGGGCATGATATTTTTTAAATGACAGACATAGTCAAAGTGAAATGATCAACTTTAACCTCGAAAAATGTATGGTTAATCAAAAGGTTATTATAACAGACACAGTGTCAATCTTATGGTGTAAGGACCAACACATGAAACTTAAGACAATATCCTTCCCCAGGTTACACCTAAAAAAGGAAAGAAATCAAAGGCAGCAGTGAAAGAAGAGCCTGCTGATGAGGAACAGGAGCCCGCTGAGCCAGTTTCAGAGAAAAAGAAGAAGAAGAAAAAGAAGTCTGATGTCCAACCTGCAGAAGAAGCAGAAGAAACAGTAGAAGAACCTAAAAGTGAGAAGAAAAAGAAAAAGAAACGACAGTCGCAGGTCGAAGAAGAATAGATGGAGATCTACCTCTAGCCAAAACAGTAACTCCGTGAAAGATCAATCTTCTGTAAAGCTGTGTATTCACTAGGTAATAATGACTTGCAACATAAATCGGTGGGATGTTTGGCAATAATGTGTAATTTAAAATAACGTAGTATTGCCAGATGGGGAACAACATGTATGACATGACAAGCAAGCGTCATAATAAAGAAAAAACATAATAATTATTAAGCTAATGTCATGTTTAAAAATATGTTAAATGTGGTTTGAAATATTGAAAGAGAACAGAGTTTGAAACAAATTTTTATCAGAATGTTTTGTGTTTTTGTTGCGTTTTCGTGCGTGCGTCACGTTACGGAAGATTCTTGCCAGTGGATACACGACTTAACATTTACAAACAGCGCTAATCGTGCATTTCTACGCGAACTTCAAGCACACATTTTAAATGACTACAATACGGGTACTTTATGTACGTTTTATAATGATAATTCTTTACTAGAATGGCAATATGTAGCCCGTGGTTCGGCCTAGTCGCTGTGTACGTCGGTATACTTGTTGCATTTTATGAACGCTCGTCAATCATTGTAATTGACACCCTATGTTGATGTCTATAGTCACACGGGGCGCGCTCGTGATATGCAAAGATTATACAAGTTTATAGTTGTAAGTGAAATGTATTATAACAGTTGTTATAATAAAAGATTTTAAAATTATTCATTTTTGTGGTTTGATTTGAGTCAGACAGTCATATAGAACACTTACCTATGGATAATAAATTACCTTATGTACCTTAAAACGAAACGTATTAACGAAAGGTACTTATAAGGCAGATGTAAGTGGAAACGCCTTAAGGGGACGCCCTAGAAGCACATAGATATACCTTATTGATGAGGTTCTTCAGAAAGGTCTGGTGCGTAGTACAGCGTAGTAGCAACCGGCGTGTGTGTATGACAACATGTATGAATGTGAACGAAGCAAAAAAAGTATGTAAGAATCGTAGCATATGGTGCTCTGTAGTTTCTGCCTTCCCCCCATGGGAAGAAGGCGTGAGTTTATGTATGTATGTACCATAGAAGTTATTGTTAAACAAATAAGTACTGTAACATAGAGAATTTATGTAAAGAAAGAATTAGAGATGGGAATGAAAATCGTTCAGGTTTCAAAAGACTCACTATACAATCCTCAAATAACTTGTTAGTAGCCATGAATAAGAAGCTATTCCCAAAGTGACGTGAAGAAGTGGTCCTTTCAACAAACAGTGCGGCAGTGTCCGCTGAGTCAACAGTCCGTCCTGAGCCAGATTATCCCGCAATAAGTGAAGCAAAGCCGCAGCGGCAACACGCCCGCGTCCCGCGGCATAATGGCGGCGAGTTAGCGCACTAATGTCCCGCCTCAACAGTGGGGTTGCTGAGGGTTTTTGTAGCTATTTTTGTACCTAATGGTAAGTGTGTTTGCTGGGTTAGTGGCAGTATCTTTGTGTATTTTTCTTTTACAAAAATGCACACGTTTGGGTTTACGAATGATAAGATTGTGGGTATTGGGTGCCTATAACTTATGGGTAATTCATACATTTACGTTCTAAGTTTATCGGAGATATCATTGACACCTATGACATCTGATGAAAAACATTGTCAAGTCTAAAACCGTGAATCCACGCAAGCGTGGTGATTAA
The DNA here is from genome assembly GCA_921972225.1 of Euplexia lucipara. Classification (NCBI taxonomy): domain Eukaryota; kingdom Metazoa; phylum Arthropoda; class Insecta; order Lepidoptera; family Noctuidae; genus Euplexia; species Euplexia lucipara. The sequence continues at coordinate 769,868 of OV179146.1, read as the reverse complement.
TGAGATTCTTTTAAAGAGAAAATGTAGGTATAGGTATGCCCTGCATTACAACAGTAGGTACACTTCTATAACATCACGCAAATGTAATCTCCGAAGGGTTACCTGCAATAAACCCACATTTCGCAAGTTATGTTGAAGTCCCACGTAATAGGGGCGAGCCTAATTGCTATCAAAAAGCTAGTATTATTAAACGAAGTAAATGATATTAGGTGCCTGCTAGCACTGCCGAGGGCCAGGGTGAAATGGAACCAGTATTACCTACCTATAATTGTTACTGTTTTGGTTCTGAACGTCAGGTCTTTCAGATGAACCTGGAGCTCCCTCAAGGCTCACATTACTCGAGTTGCATTTCTTGGTTCCATACCTCAAACGGAACCCTTTTGTTGTCCGTCCATCCGTCTGTCTAGCAAGACTATCTCTTTATCTGGGAATGCGTGGAAGTATCGATTTAAAATAAAACCTCTGTTCGAATCTGGTTTCAGGCAAGGTTTCTATTATAATAATGTAGGTACCTATTCGTTTTATGATCGACTAGAAGTTCTTTCGAAGTTTTAAGTACAAGTCTGTGTCGTGGAATAAATATCTAAATTAGTTTTGTGCTTCGTGTCTATGTTATTCACTTTAGTTATCTAACTTTGAAAGTCACAGGTGACTTTGCAAGATAGATTTCTTTCAAAATTGTTTTCCAATTTTACATAGTCAATGAAGGTAAATCCTTCGTTTCTATGCTATTTTTACAGTCCTGCAAAGCCTGACTCCTTTTCTAAATAAAATGATGGCAGGAGGGGTTAGGTAGTGCAGACCACTGGCTGTGTTTTTGGCCTACCCACCAAAATGGTCAAAATAAGCTGTTCTATTTCGAACAAAAAAAAACAAAACTTAGTAATCACAAATCTGAACCGTGGGTTACTTAAGTACCTGTCTATTTATTATTTATCGCCAACTTTACTTAATTTAACTTTCAGAATTTCAATTTGAATAACAAAAACTTACACTTGTTATTTTGAAGAAAAATACTAAGTAACGGGTTGTTTAAGTAATTATTGGTACCCTATTGTTATTTTGCCGAAGTCCGTCGTTTTCTTACGAACGGCAAAGTTAAGAGTAACAAACAGTATTGAATAAATCTACCTCCTTGGGGCTGCGGCCGGTAGGGTAGGGATACTTCCTACCGAGTTCGTTAGGTATGAGTAGAAACTTGGATATCTGAACAGGCCCGCAGAGGCTAGCACCGTACGTTCCCGCGACCCACGACACAGGCGATGCAAGGTGGTGTATAAGTAGGTAAGAGTCAGAAAGACCTCCGAAGGGTTCTAAAATAATGTTTAGGTAGTTAGTTTATTTTAAATATCTACTCAGTAATTATTGCTACCTACATTTTTTTTTGAGTCCCCCTTTTCATTGTGTTCTTGCTCATGCGCCGTCATGACTGTTCCTGCTCATTCCGCACTAACCACAATCTAAGCGATGCGAGTGGACCACTATATAATTTAAGTAGGTACTTAGGTATCGTTATTTTAAAGAGACATTCCTGTCTTTCTATTCGGGAAATACCGGCGTGATGTTATTATATATTTATATACTAATATTATAAATAAGTTTGTATGTTTGTAAGTTTGTATGTAGGGGGTAATCTTTGGAACTAATGATCTAATTTAAAAACTTATTGCACTGGTGGAAAGCTACTCTATTCCCGGATGACATAGGCTAGGCTAGGCTTTTTTATCTCTGTAATCCCACGGGTACAGGAATTACGCGGGTGAAACCGCGTGACGTCTGCTATGTGATATAAAGTAGATTAAAAACTTACTTAGTACTTTGAGACCTCGAATCGAGCTAAACATAATTGCCAAAATGTAGCCAGTTATCTATAAGCTTATTTTCATTGACCGGACACAAGTCCCAACCTCAGGCCACTAATGGGGAACACTACATAGCAGTGGCGAGGGGTCAATTTTCTTTTAAGAGGGAAGCTGACAAAGCAAAACTTAGTATTCTTATCACTATCTGATGTCTGTCTTGAAGTCATCGGTCTACCTACCACCCAGTAAACGTTTGGTGTAAATATCTAGAGGATACCTACCTATTAGGCAATAGTGGTGAGTCTCGCTGCTATTATTCAATAGCGGAGAGTTGCTCTTCCGAACCTCCATTGGGAAGTCGATTGGAATTGAGTTGTATGGACGGTTCGCCAAATAATAACAATGCCTAACCAGCAGGCCTAGCCATATTACAAATTCTATGACAATAGAAAGAAAATCGCGTTTATGGAATCAGCTGTTTGTCAACTGTCAAGTGTATTTCATTTTCAGCCATATTACAAATTCTACTCGTTAACACTTGACAGTTGACAAACGGCTGATTCCATAAACGCCATTTTCTTTCTATTGTCGCCTTATCGATTACAATAATAGAAATAGAATTTGTAAAATGGCTCGGCCTGCTGGACATCGAACCCTAGACTACCTAAACAACATGCTAATTAGTAGTGACAAAGACAACTAAACCGAAGTATTCGCACTTTAACTTTTTACATAAGTAGGTACTAAGTTAAATAACTTCGGCGGTCTCACGTTTCACCGCGTGGTTCACGAGCCCTAAAAACTTATCGTCGATAAGTGCTGAACTATTACCGACCGTATTACCTACTTCACTAATAATATCGCTTGATTGAAATAGTTCTTGCACTGCGCTACACGAAGGTAGATAATTCAGTTTTTACTTTAACGACTACCTACTTGTGAAGTTGCTTTTAGAAAGGTTGCTAGTCTTGTAATCGTTGAATGTGAGTAGAAGCTTAGTTTTTGAGCTCAGCCTAAAGATTAGTCTATCATCATAATTTTTGTTTTTTTGTATGTATTAGGAAAAATGTTTAAGGACACAGGTAACTTGCTTCCATTTCGGGTGCAAGTTATCTAAATAAATGAATTTAATAGAATAAAATAGTCTTCTTCCACTATATGTTGAGTAGGTTCTGAGGTACCTACTTTCTGTTTGTGCTTGCCTTACATCAAAAAGTAAAACGTAAATTATGTTTAACACAAGGAACTAAGCTCCTGCTCCTACTATACATATTCGAAAAGACCCGGCTGGTCTGTGTGAATCCCATCCACTCATTGATTTGAGTGTCCAGCTATCTTCAAAGTTATAGTGGTTGTAGCTTGTGTTCGGAATATCAGATTCCTCATACCTACAGAGCTACTGACAGTCCTTGACATTTCCCAATATTATTTTCTCCTTTCTTAGATTATAGTTTCCAGTTGCGTCCGGCATTTAACTGGTACGAGTATTGTCGGTAGATATTGTATCAAAGACGGTCTCGTTTAATCTCAGTGGAATTGAACGGAACCAACCAATATTTACTTTTTTTGGCTTATAATAGGTACCTACTCTTTATTGTACACCATAAAAACTTACAAATGATAACTTTAAGAGCTCTATAGAGCTTTACTATTGGGTTTAAAAAAGTACCTGTAAGTAGGTACTATAGTTAAATAACTAAACACTACTACCTTCCCATCCACACCCTACCTATACTTAGTTATAAACAGACATCAACACCGTGGTCTGACATTGTGAATAGGCGACCACTTCATATCCTGTCGGGGATGGTCCGGTCGCGGCACGTTCACTACTGACTAGATAAGACAGGAGCCGGTGATTGATGGGATGAAAAATTGAGACATCCTATGGTCAAGAACTGTAGGACCTATTCCGCCATGCTAAGCTGAAAAGCCTATGCCGAAAAAAAATAAGTCGATTTTTACCTCGGATAGCTTAAAGAAAGACACATGCAATAAACTTAGTCACTTTTTAAGGGTGTTATTGACATAGGTAATTGAATTTGACTTTCACATCGCTGTCTAGCCTTTAACTAAAAGCAGCTGAATACCCACAGTATTTTACATGGAGTCAGAACATCAACTATTTACGTGGAAGTGTACCTAACCGTTTAAGGAAACAAGTACTTTCATAATTCTCATCTAGGCAAGTGTTTTGCTAAATTATTAAAACTTGATGAACAAGATAAAATAGCATTTTAAAACATTCGGTGATGCATTGATAGATATTGAACAGCTGAGAATTGCTAAAATAAATTGAATATCGGGAATAATTATCGATTTGATTAGAGTTAATAATACCACATCCATGAGAGACAGGCGCCTTTATCACTAGGCTATTATTATTATGAAAATAAGTATGGGTTTTATGGTAGCTCCATTCTAAGTCTGCTAGTAGCCTATTTAATTTAACATCTACTGGCAGATGTCCAATGAAATAATCCATAGTTTCAAGTGTTCTTCGGTCCGTGGGCACCAGGCCCCCCGTTGTTGAAGTCACGGTACATAAGGATATTCACTTAATTCAGGTCGAATGCCTCGAGCTTACCAACATTCCGTTACCCTCGATTCTTTTAAAACGAATTCTCTCCTACCCACATTTACATATCTGTCGCCGTGGAGCGAAAAATGAAAATTATTCAGAGTTCTGTATACCTTTGTTATTTTCACACTCGTTTTTACTGAAATGGAAAACTTTTGAAATCACGGGAATCGCGATTGTGCTTATTCTGGTTTTATTTCGAGATTCGGTACCTACTATAAATACAAAATGAAGTATGAGACATCTAATATTTTTTTAAATATTTTTTCCTAATGTAATATTTCGCCGGACACCACATTTATTTACGGACGGACATTTATTTTTATCCTTGTATAATTTTCAATTCGTTACCCCAGTTATCGTTGGAAATGAATATTTTACCATAGCGAGGAGTGAATTTTGACGGTTTAAGGAAAACATCACGATATATCCTGAAAGCCCTCTCAGTGCGGTTATCCGATCAAATAGCCTCCCCTGCTTACCCCCCGATCATATAAATTACTGTCGGTATATTATATTGGTCGATACGAGAGAGTGAAACGCGTCGCTAGTTTCCGCAAACTGTCGGTACTTCGGTGAGCCGCGAACCGTTCACGATATATTACATGTTTGTGTGCGGTTTTAAACAGTCCTACCATATACAGGGTGTAAAAAGACCGATAACATGGCCGATAACCTACACATTCTGTACATATAATTAAGTAACTTGAACCAAAAAGTATTGCTGGGAAAATACTTTTTTTTCCATCTTTATTAAAGAGATTTGAGAAAGTTTATTACTAACGATACTTGAATTACGATTTTGAAAAAAATGGCACTTTGACCTTCAATATCTACAAAACCAGTGAATTCTCAGGTATGTAGAAAACACTATCCCGGGCTGGGTAGAATACGTAGTTTTCGTTTACGTTAGGGTGTTTGTACACCCTGTATGTAGGTAGCATGGAGGACGAGTTAGAGTTAAAGATACAGAAGGTTTGAGTAAATACTTGTCTTCTCAGGTAATTGTCAGAATTGTTATAAGAAGTGATGAAGCTAAAAAATACATCGAGCTAGCTCAAACTGTTAAATGTTCCCAATTGAACATCTCTGACTGGCCTGTTGGTCTAGTAGGTAGTGGCCCTGACTGCTATACCGGAGGTCGTAGGTTCGATTCACACTCAGGACAAATGCTTGTGTGATGAGCAGAGCATGATCATTTTATCTGTGTCTGGGTGTTATAATAATAATTCATCTATTATAGAATCAAATTACTACTCAAAAAAATCTACGCAGTAAAAAAAAAGTAGAATAAGCAGGTTTGAATGTTGTGTTGTCAACATAATATACTGGACTGGCCTGTTGGTCTAGTAGTTACTGACCCTGACTGCTATGCCGGAGGTCGTGGGTTCGATTCCCACCCAGGACAAATGTTTGTGTGATGAGCACGATCATTTGTTCTGTGTGTGGGTGTAATTTATCTATAATATGTATGTATTTAGAAATATAAAAGTATGTTTATCAGCTGTTTAGTACCCATAACACAAGCTCTGAAGCTTAATTTGGGACTAAATGGCGTTGTGTGAAAAAATTGTGGGAATATTTATTTATTTATTAATATATTGTAAAATATTTACTGAAACTGATATTTGCGAACGATAATAGTAGATAGCAATTCAGCAGGCCTAGCCACATTACAAATTCTATTTCTATTATCATAATCTATAAGGCGACAATAGAAAGAAAATGGCGTATATGGAATCAGCTGTTTGTGAACTGTCAAGTGTTAACGAGTAGAATTTGTAATATGAATGAAATTAAAAATACACTTGACAGTTCACAAACAGCTGATTCCACATACGCCATTTTCTTTCTATAATAGAAATAGAATTTGTAATATGGCTAGGCCTACTGGTTTAGTTAAAGTGTAAATAACACGATAGTGACAGACACATGACGGGGTACGTGGAGTCGGACAAACAGACAACATTACCAAGTCATCAAGTCAATCCAATCAGTCAGGTAAATACACTGGAGTCAGATCCAGTGACTAGGAGATAACATCTCTTAACTACAGGTAGAACCTGTCGTCATATCACTCCTTATTGATATGAAGCAAGCAAAGTGTGGACTTTGCTTGCTTCATATCAATAAGGAGTGATATGAGGGAAATAGTGGTATTTCCCTTTAGTTTTGGAGATTGATATTCATAATATATTATCACAGTATATATACAGTAGGACGACGCCTTTTATCTCTGAAAAAATGCCGACAACTTCTACACGCGTTAGACTTGAATAATACCTCCCGCACTACGAACATCGTTTTGTTCGCAGTGCGGGAGCGGCTCACCCGCGTCCCGCCCCTCACACCCCGCACGACTGCCCTATCTAGACGGCTTCGTCGGACGACTGTATGTTTTAAGACTGTGATATTATATGGTAGATTGGCAAATCAGTACGTAGCGAAAGTGCTACGGCGTAGCAATATTGTCTACGACAGCTATGGTCTCGTAGCGGTCAGTCAAAGTCAGTAACTCGCTACGAAAGCTTGGTTTTCGTAGCAGACCACCAAACCGCTACGCTAAACATAATGAAGCCGAGCACGAACGCGCGAAGTAAACGTAATGTAAATTTTAATGAGTTTTTTAATTAAAAACTCGTTTTGTACATAAAAATAACCGCAATGTTATATTTATGTACATCTTTATTGTCTTCTATGAGTGGCAGTTATTAAATTTGACGCATCTAATAAATAAATATTTCACAACTTTTACACAATGCCATGAGATCTAGTCCTAAGCTAAACATAGCTGATATTATGGGTACTATACAACTGATAAACATACTTATACATTTCTAAATACATACATAGGATAAATAGATTACACCTAGACCCAGAACAAATGATCATGCTCTGCTCATCACACAAAATATTTGTCCTGGGTGGGAATCGAACCCACGATCTCTGGCATAGCAGTCAGGGCCACTAACTACTAGACCAACAGGCCAGTCAAATAATGAAAAGATAGTTAAGTTTCCGATTCAAAAATCCTTCCAATTTAAATTACGTTTATGTCGCTCATTCGTGTTGGGACTGCATGTCATTATTAATTCAGTAAATGGAAATAAAATGGAGTTTTGCCACACAGCTACATTCAGTACCTAGTTATTTAGCTCTACCTAGGTACTATGTATGTGGGACCAAAGGTCATCACTCAATGTCTCCTAACGATATACTCCTACGTCAGAGCCGTCGATATTTCACCCAAAGGTGGCAGAAAATAAATTAATAACATCGAAGACCGAAAGTAAAGGTCAGCTGTGCGTGGTATGTACAGACGCCAGCACATCAAGTTACCCCAATGTGTCAAATATTCTCAATTGAATATGAACCTGATTGTGTTTGACATGAAGTTGAAAAGCAATCAAAGAAATTTGACACATTGGGGTAACTTGATGTGCTGGCGTCTGTACCTGTTCACATTTATTATTGTTACGAAAATAGGTAGATACTTTTCTGATCATCGAAAAAAATTATAGGTGTTAAAGTTACACTTAAATAATCTTGGTGGGAAAGGCATCGACGCACATCAAGAAAAGAAAGAAAAAACATTTAATGGCAGCTTGTTAAAACACGTACGGTAAAAAACTTAGACAATTTAACATAACTCACGGCTGCGCCAACGGGTTTATTTCAAAGCAGGAAAACACTAGGACGTGGCGAAGGGTTGGCGTTTTGAGAGATTATCTTACCTATGTATTTTTGACTTGAGTGCTGATTCCCAGCTTTTTTTAATTTGATTTTTGAGAGGTATTACTAGACAGATGCTGAGATGCTGCCTGCCGCTCGTTGTCTATTCTATTTTATTTTTTGTTATGGCAAACAAAGCCGATGTCAACTATTCTACCAATGTCTAAAGTAAATTGAAAAGCAAGCGTGTAAAAAAAAGCAAATAAACTGTAGGTAACACTAAAGTCTTCAATTGATACGGTCGAACTCAATGTAGATCTTCATGAGTTAGTTAGGACATGCTGGTTGTCAAACGCTTGTCACCTTTGGGGACAAGTGACGATGTGGCGTGATTGACATCGTGTCCTTAGTTTTTGTGAAAACCTTTGACTGTTGTGTCGAAAGTGACAACTGACTCTTCAATCAGTTTCGTCTCGGACAGGTGTCAGATAGGCATGTTCGACGGGCGATGGCATAAGTTGTGGCGACAGTTTTGCGTGACAAAGTACTGCAAATAATTTGAATCCGCTTTAAGTGCAATGCATTGTTGTGTACTCTGTGGAGTTATAAACTCCTATGTTGCTCAAATGCTTCATTCTACTGGCTATGTTGGTCAAATGCTTCAGACTTCAGGCTATGTTGGTCAAATGTTTCAGACTAAGTATCAGTTGTTTGGAGGGAATGAAGAAAAGGGCGTAGTAACTCGTCCACAATATGATAGAAAAGGGGGGATCCTCCAACCAGACGAGCGCTGTGTCTGGTGGGTTTCTGCCCAACGGATGTTGTCGGCATTTTGGAAGTACCTATGCAATGTTTGGTTGTGTTCATAATTTATGTCGACATCACTGTCTAGGTGACGCTGCGCTATTAACTGCACATACATACATAAACTTACGCCTTTATCCCATGGGGGTAGGCAGAAACAAATAGATTTAAAATACTATAGAGCGGGCATGTGAAGTATAGGTCTATAGGTATTGAATGTCTTTGGGCAGAAACTACAGAGCGCTATATGCTACGGTTCTTACATAATTATTTTGCTTTACTAATAGGCAATTATTTTTAAGTTTAAGTACTCTAATTTTTTATTTTATACCTACGTAAAAATAAATTAAAAATAACAGAATCATCTGATAATTTTAACATCATTATTACTCCTTCAAATTAAATTTCAAAAGCATTATATCTTTATAGACTAAATCGTGTTGTACGGCGGCAACAACAAAGCAACTGTAAAAAAACAAATTTCTCACGGAACGTAACTCAATAAGTGCGGCGTCTGACAAACGAACGTAAAACAACACGCCGACAATTCAATTATAAATAATCTAATACTTCTTTCATCCGGTACTGTATTGGAGGAGAATTTCACGTCGGAATCTCAGCGCACTCGTGTCAAGCTCTGGACACACTGCGGTATATCCCGCGCGGGATGCGGGACAGTTAAAAAGAGAGACGTCATTTCGTCCTTTTGATTGCCTCGTTGGTCTAGTGTTCGCTAGCGCATAAGGTCCCGGGTTCGATACCCGGGATGGGTTATTGAGTTTTTCCATCTGGAATTTCTCAGCAGCAGCCCGGAGTTTGGATTTGTGCCTGATTGATAGCAATAGGCTCGCCCCCTATTACATGGGACTTAAATATAACTGGCGTAATGTGGGTGCACTACTAGGAACACCTCTGCCTAGCCCTTCGGGGATTACAGGCGTTATGTCACGTTGTGTCTTTTCACGTCAGTTTTGAGGTGGTTGTAACACACCTTAGTAAGTTTAGATAATCGTCGCGAGCTAAATATAGTAAATCCTGCGCGGGATTCGCTTCAGTTTGGCCAAAGTTCTTGAGTATAGCCGGAATAAGATATAATCATGTGTCTTAAATATAAGGAGCATTTAAAATATAATATTATAATAATCTTTACTGACATAACTTTTATGGCATTTTTGTGAATTCCTGCGCTAGTGTATATACAATTACGTCACCAGTAGTGGTCGCCCTGGCACTGATATTGAACTGGTTTATTTGTATAATAACACAAGATATAATATGTATAATAATTACACTATACACACTTAGATGGTTTGGTCACGTTGAAAGGATGGATGAAAGGCGACTAACGAAAGGTATTTACAAGGCAGATGTAAGTGGAATCGCCAGGAGGGGACGCCCTAGAAGGACATACATAGACTTTATTGGCGAGGTTCTTCAGAAAGGTCAGGTGCGTAGTACTCGTAACCGGCGTGTGTGTATGACAACATGTATGAATGTAAACGAAGCAAAAGAAGTATGTAAGAATCGTAGCATATGGCGCTCTGTAGTTTCTGCCTACCCCCATGGGAAAAAGGCGTGAGTTTATGTATGTATGTATGTAATTACACTATCTTGTTACCGTTCCATTGGAGGGCAGAATGTCCTTCTTATGTAGAGTACTATTACTTTAGTCGGTAAAAATGCAAAAAATATACCTCTCCCAAATACTGCACTTCTGAACGCAACATGTATGCTTTAATAGGAGCACATAAAAAAGTTTCCTCTTTTCGTAGTAATATATAGATATTATTAACAAAAGTGGCCCGTCTGTACAAACCTTTAAACAAAATCACCCTGGACATTATTTGTTCCGGACAAACGAACAAAAACAGTCACCGTATCTATTGCTTTAGCAAAAAGACAATATATATTCCGTCGTTGTATTTTAATTCAATCCTACGTTTTGTTAGGAAATTAGTTTTTCGTTCGGACGATGTTTTGTTGTCGTGTTCGGTGGCAGCTAGTGAACCGCGCTTTTTGTTTGGCCTCAGAATTTCCGATAAATTGGACGACGTTCGGCGTTTGATAAATCTTGTTTTTATGACCTGTTTGTTGTTGTATTTTCTTAGTTTCGAATACGTTTTATTTTTAGTGACATAATGGGAGCTTCAGCTAACACATCACGCTACTATCGTAGTGATCGGAATTGATTGATTGATTCATGCTACCGTTGTTCAAATCTAACAAGGATCACTCGACTGCCTGTTAATTGATTACCTTTTCAATTAACGATTGCGCCAGACGCAAGCCAAGCCATATTTATCTATACTAATATTACAAAAAGGAAAGATTTGATTGTTTGTTTGCATTACATAGGCTCCGAAACAACTGGACCGATTTGAAAAATTCTTTCACCGTTTGGGAAGCTAGACTATCTCCTGACATATTCTACTTTTATCCCTGTAATCCCACGGGAACGGGAATTACGTCGGTATAACCGTGGTCGTGACGTCTGCAGCCAGTGATACATAAAGGAAATAAATAGTATATAAAGAAATATAATTTCTTGATAAACAAAGGCTTGCCAAAACCACAGTGATGCTAATTACGGCTACATTTTTTGATGAACACCTGACCGCTCGTGAAGGTAACAGGTAGACTTTGTAAATGACCAAAGCTTTTAGCGGAACATCTTAAGGACTCCCGTAACTGGTGCTTAGAGGAAGTACTTTAACGTGGAAGGTCGGAAAGACGGATTGTTCGGTGTTTATCTTTAAACCAAGGTTAAATGGTGTACCAGGGCTGAAACTTAAGAGCTGTTGGTTATGCCTAATTTCTTTGAAATCAAAGGTTAAATTAATGCATAGGATAAAAATCATAGCAGTTTATAATAGTCATAGTAGTTTATTGGTAAGGGATTCTTACAAGTCCTATACAGATTAATAATATTTTCAGACAGAACAGAAAACCTAATCTAACCTAATCTTATATCAGATTAATGTATTTATCAGTGAAGTAACTTGCAAGTGCGTTTGGTATCTAAATTAAAATAATTGGGCAATTAAGGCACGCAAACCCTAAAAGTATTTAGAACTTACTACTACGTTAACCCTATTTTTCTTCAAAAAGCCCATCCAAAGGTTGTCAATAAAAAATCGCTTTTAGAGATAATACCGCTCATTATAACACAATTTATTAACCTTAAACGTTTTTAAGACTTTAAAAAAGTCGAATCGATCTATTCATTATTGATTTCGAGGTTGTGGTTCAAATCCGGGCAAGTACCAATGTGACTTTTTCAATTCATATATGTACTTTCTATGTTTATCTTAGACATCATTGACATCTGTGAAGGAAAACATCGTGAGGAAACCTGGACTTATAGTTAATATAAGTTTCAAATCGCCAATCCGCCTTGAGCAAGCGTGGTGCTTAATGCTCGAGCCTTCTATGTATGAGAAGAGGCCTTTGCCCTGCAGAGGGACAGTAACAGGCTGGCATTATTATTATTATTGATTTGCATTGTATTAGGATTTCCTCTTGATGAATTTCTCAGTAGTAGCTAGGAGTAGATATTTTTGACTAAAAGGGTACTGGAATACAAGTTACATTGACAGGCCTGTTGGTCTAGTAATTAGTGGCCCTGAATGCTATGCCGGAGGTCGTGGGTTCGATTTCCACTCAGGACAAATGTTTGTGTGCTGAGCACGATCATTGGTTCTGTGTCTGGGTGTAGCATTTATAATAATATGTATGTATTCAAAACAATATTATAAGTGTGTTTATCAGCTGTTTAGTGTCCATAACACAAGCTCTGCTTAGCTTGGGAATAGATGGTGTTGTGTGAATAGTCTTCTTCACAGCATTTTAAGCGGTATACATGGGTGACGTAGTTCACGTACACATAGGTAAATAAATAGAAACAAAACATCTTACTATTTATTTAGAATAACACAACTTTCAATCACCACGATTCCACGTCTCAGTCAGTTACATCCTGCATCATTTTTCGTGTAAACAGTTGGGCGACAGTCGCGGGCGATGCGCGATGCTGACGTATTCTTGCGCAAATAAACGCGGCTGTGCAGACTAGCGACTGTTTGTTGCGCACTCCGGTGAACTGGAAAGTTTGTAGTCGTTGCGATTTATATTGAATAGAGGTAGAATTGTTAGGCGTGTTGTTCCACGTTTTAAATGTATGTTTGGGTGTTTATTATACTGGGCTAGGTAAGGGAAGTTTAGACAAGTCGAACGATCAATATCCATATATCAACTTGATTTAGTATGTTAAATTTTAAAATGAATGAAAAATAAGCTATTTACGAAACTCGAAAAGTCGATTACATGGAAATTAATTTAATAATATGAGGTTTACATAATCTAGGTTAAAGGACACCAAGTTTGATTGGTTGGTTCTTAATTAATATTTTAAGTGTGTAATGACTACTGTCAGAGCCTTTAATGGGAATAGCAATTAGGGTTAAAAATACAGCCTATTTTATAAAAAAAACACTTAAAGGAGTATAATAACTCTACATATATTCAGAAGTCGGTGGCAAATTATGATGAAATTCAGATTTAATTCAATACACTCATTCCAAAAGTATGCCAATCTGTAATAGTAAGTAGTATCTTATACTCTTTATGTATGGATGATAAACAATCGGGTTAAATTATTAGCTCCTACTACAACTATTTCAAATACTACTATCTCTTTAGTATTGTAAGCACCATAAAGACACGCAGCACAGTAGGTGTTTTTAAAATAATGTATTTTGTATCTTTCAAAATCAATGCATTTCAGTAAGGTAGTTAGGTTAGGTAGTTAGGTTCGCTATAGGGCAGGTATGCAGAGTTAGGTTAGGTTATACATAATAGCTATTCTAATTCTATCTAAAACAAAAAGCTTAAGAGCTCATTAGAGACTCGCTTAATACAATTTTAATAGTAGATAGTAAGTTTATTTATACTGTTTATAGACATCTTATTAAAAGTGTGTAGGTACAGAGGCCAGCACATGAAGTTACCCCATTAAGATATGTCAAATTTCATCAATAGTTCTTCAATTTTATTGCTTCGATAGTAAGGTTCATATTCAATTGGGAAAATGTGACAATTTGGGGTAGGTTGATGTGCTGGCGTCTGTACATAGTTAGTCGACGACGAGTTTTACAGACAATCAGCAGTTGATTTTGCTTTAAGATCATTTAAAGCTTTGATAACAGCTTGGGGGTTTGTACTTATATTGAAATCGAAAATTCAATAGGCGTGCCTTTATGAAAATGATTGTTAGCAGAGTGGACTGCCCCATCCAAAGGCACTGGGTAGAATTAGGTATAGGTTTATGTTAAATAGGATTAAGTACTAACAACAATAACATAGCATGTAAGCACAGTTTGTTACTAACCACTAACTACCTATGGACTGCTTAGGTCTGAAATAAAGATATTTTATTTTATTTATTTTATTTTTTTTTATTCTTCCTAAGTAAGCCAAAAGAAAGAGAGGTCGAATGAGGAGTTTAAAGGTTTAGTAGTTTAGATTAGAAAATTGAAAAAAAAACAGTTTTGTTTTTCACATGTTGCGTCTGAGACACCTGGAGCCACCCAATAACTAAATAAGAAATTAGTGTAAATGATTTTAGTTTTTTGAGGAAAGGTCTCATTAAATATCCAAAACCATCTTACTTACAAAATTCCGAAAATAGAATTAAATTTCAACTGATAGTGTGTAGCTATGTACGTAGTCGGTTGTATTTTTTTTTTAAGTTTTTATCTTCTTATACAGTGTGGATATTTCGATACGCCAATAAATGAAACTTCGTATACCTACTTAAGGACATACCCAGTCTACATACAAAAATTCATTTGAAAATATCCAGTAGTTTAGTCACAGGAGGTGATTTTACTGTTATAACATTTATTACATGTTGTATCTGTAATTTATACGGAAGCACTGACAGGTTAACGACCCCCGCATCGGTAACATCAAAACATAAAAGACACGTGGTGACGTGGCCAACTTGCTACCTACTTAAAAACTTTCGCCAAATCAGTTTTTAAAATTATGCCTTAAACCCGTGTCATAAGAGTCACAAAGCGTGTCATCAGAGTTCGATAAGAAAATAATGCATGCGGAAGTTGCTATGCACTCATATCAATAGAAAATTTAGTGTGTGCGAAAGAGATAAATCTAGTTTCGTTTGCTTATTACTTCACTTTCTTGTCGAAACTTGCAACTACAAATTTAGGTCACAGTCACTGGTCAGTGTATCGCCGCAGTCCTGTGACGATCGACGCATCATTGATTTGTGCAAGCGCACGAGTGCCGCAGGAGCACCGGTGCCCGCGGGCCGCGCCGCCTTTAAAGTACACCTACCCGCCGTCTTTCAAGTGCCCGCCGCCCGCCGCTCGTGTGTTTTTGTAACGAACGACTGATTTATAAGTGCGAAATTGGACGCTTTATTTTAGTGATAAGATCATATGACACGTATAATAGTAATAGGTACCTACTTAGTTAAATAGTTAAGTGAATGTGCGAAATTAGACGCTTAGTTTTTGTTGTTTTCGTGTTGTCTGTTATTAAATTAAAAGACATGGCTGCAAATGGTGACCTCTTAGCAAACGTTAGAAATAACCTTCTCCGACGGTCCGATTTGTGTATTCGTATTCATGGCTGCCAAGTCGAAAAACGAATAATTTTGTGACATAGGTACCTGCCTACCTACTACCTATGTGATTGAATAGTGATCCTGATTGTGATTAATAATTTGATTAGGTATTAGATAACGCCCGGGTGAGAGTTACCTGATTATTCGGTTAATAATCTATGATTCAGTGTTATTGTTTTTACTGAGCATTACCTATTAATGGCGCCAAAAGATCAAGTCGCTGCAAGACCGCGCTGTTGCCACTCTTATCACAGGTTAGTGAACTAATGTTTTTAAAGGGCGTTAATTGCTTATTTTGTTATATTTGCCTATTTTGTTTCCAGTTCTAAACCATTTACCTAGTTTGTTTGTTTTTTTTTTTAATTTTTGTGTAAGAATATTTTTGACGGTTTAGAATTATTCCTAGGAACTAGCAGTGTCCGTGTTTTCATTTATTGTCGTATTATCGTCACCACGCTGTATATAAAATTCTCGTAGGTAGGTATACTCCTCCGAATCCGCTTGACCGATGTTTATGAAATTTTATATGCATATTCTAATGAGCATATAAAATTTGTTTTTTTTCTGAGAATCGAATACCTACACCTATCTATTTTTCATACCTCTAAGTGCGGAACTAACTTTGCAGGGGCATTTAGTGCCTAGTGAGGCACCTATATCTACAAAACGTGACTCCAATAAAAGTGAACCTATGTTTGATTAAAATAAACAGACAAAGTAAGTAATTATGTAAGTAAGACTGAAATTAACGTAAAAGTTCATTTTCAAAATTGCCTTATTTATACGTTTCACCAGAAATTAACTCCAATAAAATTCTTAAAAAAGGCCTTTTAAAAATCTAAAAAGTCTCGAAATCCCGACTTTGAAATGGTCGGGACTTCCCAAACCTTAATAGCAATCGACTAAGCTAGATCTTTTACAACAAAAAAATGTTCTTTGGTTCTAAAAATACCTTAAGTACCAATAAACAAATAAAATAAATACATCAATACAGTCACAAGGACAAATCAAATACAAATTAAATTCTTTCTTTCACAATATCAATATGGAAAAAAACATTTAATCATATTTGGTACTTGTGTTCAGGGATGTGTAATATCTTCGTAGCTACTCGTGCGTTATAACAAGTGCTCGCAAAATGAAGCGATCGCTTTCAAAACCAATATCTAATTTTCTTTATAACATTATATTAATTTACTTTTTGGGGTTCCGTACATCGTAATGAAAAAAACTAAAACTCTTGTAGGATTCCTTTTCTGTCCGTCCGTCTATTCTTTTTTCTTGGGAAATTGAAAAGAGTCAGTAAGTACTATAAAACAATATATGAAATAGGAAATTCTGCAGTCCCCTGGTATTTCAAGTTTGCAAGTCAACACAGTTAAAAGATAGATAATCATGTGTAATTTTTTAATGATTTTCTTGTTTTTTAAAACCTTCACCACGACTTAGCAGCATGAAAATCGACAAACATGCAAGGTCCCGCAGAACAAAAGGAAAAATCCTTAAATTGTAGCACAAGAAAACAGAGCGACAATCGTAATTTTAAATTGTGAGATAATTCGGTCGTTATTTCATTCAAATTGATCGGCCATTAGGTCTACATTTTAGCAAGGACATTTTTAATTGTAAAGTCAAGTTTACCTTCATTCCGGAATTGGAAATTTACAGAACTTGAGTGACGGGCCGCCGGGCACATGAGACGGAACCTTCGGGGTGGGAGTCGTTTCGCACTTGTCCGATTTATTTCTAAATTATATGGCCACTTGAACTGCGCGACTTTTCTTTCGCTTTGAAACTTTGTTGGCGTAATGGTAACTAGAGCTGAGGTATGGAGTTTCCCTAAGAAGTGTTTGGACTTTTTATGGGTTTTCGTTTTTATGGGAGATTAATAACTCAGTGCGTGCCCAGTTTCAAGGTAAATGGATTCTGCGTAAAACTTTAATAAACTTTTTTTTTCTGACTTCTGCTTTTCTAATAAGTATCTACTCTTTGTTGGCATCATTATTTTTCTGATTATATATTATTAAATAATATATTTATAAAATCGGAGCGATTTGAGTTGCGTTGTAGGTACCTAAGTCGGTAGCTTCAACATATTTTTATAACTAGGTACTTGCCTATACATAAATTCTGGTTCTATTATAAAGGACATTGCTCTGACATTGTCACCGAAATTAAATTAAAGTAACGTACACCAGAGATTTGTAAAACATCAAAATAATTTCCCATTTACAGAATTCTATTGTGGCACGAGACTGTAATGCGAATTAACTTCGTGAGTTCCAGTAGTCTTAATAGATAATTAATTTTATCGTCTGCATTTTATGATCCATTATTATATTTCAAAATCTGCCAGTCCTAAGATATAAGTTATTTGTCGATTGAAAATTCGGCCTCAAGTCTTGGACAAGTTACTTAGAGCTAAATTACCTACCAAGCTTGTATTTAATAGAACGTTTCGGTTATTAGAGTTATAAGAAAATTTAACTAGCTTTATGCCTGTTGAAAGGAAGTAAATCTGGTCTAGATATTCTTGTATGTGTACTGAATATTACGTTTCATGGATATCTTGTACAATCTCATCTAATTACTAGTTAAAGAACAACGTGTAAAAGTTTTTGTAAAAACCTATTTACACAAATCAATATAATTTCATCGACGAGTGTTTATTAGCCCTAAAGCTAGCATTAGCATTAATTAAGACCTTTTGTAGCAAAATTTTATATTCAAAATTCCGACTAGTGAAATAAAGTAGCGACTATTAATTATATTTAATCGGTTTAGGTAAGTAAATCGACGTACTGGTGAACGCAGTTAAATTTCTTGGAAAATGAAGCTGTGATTCCTTAAAGCAAAATACCGGGCGCTTTAATTTTTTCTAGCCTGTATAATACGACAGCGAATTGAAAAACAAAACGTCAAACTAGTGTCATTGGCCAGTACTAACGTCGCCACGTCGCTGTATAGCGCTTTAGTGTAACTATGTGCACAGCGGCGGATCAATAAAATGGGCTTTTAAGGCTAAAGCCCAGTCAGGTTTACGAGATTTGAAATTGTCCGTTCGATTATAATAGATGTTAATAACATGATTTACTGCAATACTAAACATGTTAAGTATCCCATCTGCCGATAAATACCCGAAGATTTCTGTCAATTGTCTTTCTGTTGTGTCGGCCATTGACCACGATTGAAGGGTTATAGCTATAAATTACACCCAGACTCAAAACAAATGCTCGTCACACAAACATTTGTCCTGTGTGGAAATGGAACCCACGACCTCCGGCACAGCAGTCTAATAATAGCACTAACTACTACACCAACAGCCAAGTCAGATATTGAAATTATATTTATTTAAAATACAGTACATTTTTCTAAACCACTTTATAAGTCAATATCTTAGACACTAGCTGGCGCCATAGTTGTCGTTCTGGTGGCTTACGAGCTGATTCATAGAACGACAAACACAGAACCGAAACAGTGCATTGTCACCCCGACAGGCATTTGCGAAGCTGATATTGTAATCGTCGGCTGAGCAGTTCCCTGTCCCGCGCTTCCCCGGGACTCCGCCGGGATTCCGGGGTCTCAATTGGGTCAAGACGTCCTAGAGACAGTGTCTCGTTAATCGTATTCATCTGTAAGCGTTTAGGGACATTTTCCGGGGGCTGATTTGATGTTTTGGTTCGGGGCGGCTATACCATTATAAATTTGAGCGGTTGAAGAAATATTGTGCCGAAATATTTGGTCTGTAGTTAAACTGAAATACACTAACGTTAAATGTTTTGTATCAGTTTGTTTGTTATCTAATATTTTATTAAGCCGAACTGTTATGTTATGAAAGCAGGACAAAGGCCTGCTGTCATAACATCCTCAGGCTCCAGTCCAGCCTATACAGAAGTAGCAGTTTATCTCGACGTATTAGTCTGCATGGAACTTCAACTGACGAAAGGCAGGTTGTGCGCTTGGCTAACTAGTTGTCTGACACGCAGAAAATGTGTATAACCCAATTCCACCTTAACGTGACACTTCTCCAAGTACATCAGGACAGTTTCCGTGTACATTTAATCCAATGTCACGTTGTACTCCTTACCCAGTTTGGTATTCAGTTTTTATTAACTCCAGATTAAATAACTCAAGCTAATATTTACTTAGAACTTGGACCATGTCTAATAACCATATGTCAGTACGGAAAGAATGTTCCAGTCAAATCATTTGAAGAACTGTTTAACTAATTAGTAGCATTTGCCCGCGGCTTCGCCTGCAGAATAAACAATATCCCAAGGAAACATGTTACCGGTTTAAAAGGTATCCTTTTTGTTACATCAGGAAATGGTCTATCTATGCGCCAATGTTCATCCAAATTTGCTCCACGGTTTACACGTGATTGAGTTACATACATCCAAACATCTTCAAAAACTTTCAAATTTATAATATTGTAGGATTAACCCTTAACTGTTTATGAGCAATGCCCCCCTTCATCTTTTTCATCTGTCGCGATTCTGTTACCACTTTCAAGTTTCAAGGTACATATCCAGGTCAAATGTAAGTGAAAACACGCCTTAGAAGAACATAATATAGACCTTAAAAGTGAGGTTCTTCAGAAAGGTCAGGTGCGTAGTACAACCGGCGCGGCGAGTGTGTATGTCAACATGTAAGAATGTAACTAAAGCAAAATAAGTATGTAAAAATCGTAGCACATGGTGCTCTGTAGATTCTATCTACCCCCCGAAAAAAAGACGTGAGTTTATGTAAGTATATCCAGGTCATCCGACTTTTTTCTTCGTGGTCTACCGCTGCCCTAAAGTCGTTGTTCTTGGCCACTAATTCTGTGTTTTTCAGACCCACTAATTGTTCTCCATGTGGCAGACATATCCCGTTCCTTCCTTTTTGAGCTGAATAATCTTTTGACTATAGTTGACTATATGCGTATTAGAGCACAACGAGGGGTTACGAACATGACCAGAACCATTTAAGTGCTCTCTATAACCAACGCATTTGAAATGAAAATATCGGTGTGTGTTTAATATAAGCTAGTAGATAGGTATTTACTTAGGACCGAACACTAATAACAAGGTTACTCATAAAATGTATCAATTTTGTGAAATAATTACTTGTAAACCAAGTGACCTTTCTGCCGACATTCAGTAACTTTGACCATTGACTGCATGACCTTTTCACGTAATTTCGGCTTTATGCTTCACTGGGCTCTAGGCCGTAATTAGGTAAGTATAACAAAATACCCCCGAAATTAAATTCGAAAACTGCTTTTAGCGACGGTCGAAAGTCGAGAACAGCAGGCGTTGGAACTTGTCTAGTTCAAAGTGTTTCTATTGAATAAACAGCGGTTTTCAACTATCCAACTATGTCTGTAAATTAGTGTCTATGGATTTAATTGGCGACGCCACTCCCCCGGTGGGGGGGACGGGGAGGGGACGTGTGTCGTGTGAACAAAGCCGGGCTGTTGGCCGGGACACCGCACGACGGCCATTCTCAATTAATTTCAACACGACTTGCCGGGTTCGATTCCCGGCAGAAGCACGTGCCAGTGGTTCGGAAAGTTTGAATAGTTTGCTGGAATGGTCGAGTGACTTCTATGTTCAGGAATTCAACCGTGTGGACTCGATAAGTATGTATTTTTACTTACTAATAAGTAACACTTTGATACACTTGAGATCTGTGAAGGTTGCTAACATGCCACACAAACAAGGTAAAGTGTAACTTACTCGTACTTAAGTTGCATCATAATTATTTAATTTTATAGTTTTAACAAAAAATTAATAAATTATCAATATAAGCTCCGTCATTTTGTGTTTGACATACAAGGCAACCTTATCTACTGTTTGTTTATAAGTCCAAACCCTAATAATCGCGTAACAAACACACAAAAAAAAAACCTACCGTCGAATTGAGAACCTCCTCCTTTTTTTGAAGTCGGTTAAAAAGCGTTACTTAATTTAAATTTGCGTTATTCTTTTAAGAAAAATCAATTACTTACCTATATTTATTAGCTATACCATAACTTGTTACCAAGTGTAGCTAGAACAAAGAGTTAAAGAACAGCTGCATTATATTGATCTTGTATAATGAGCATGTTAGTCATCTTTTTCGAAGGCTGTGCGCAAAGTTTGAGAAGCCGCGTCTGAACAGCGCACCAACTTTGCATATTAATTTGTTATTAGTTGTTTATTGAGGCGTCTGACAGCCAGAGTTGCCACATAGTTGCATGATAGTGGCACCTCTATGTGAACTTACGATCTAAGTACATTATGTTATTATTCAAATAGCCATTAATGGTATATATTTATGTACACCACAAACTACCTACTCATCTTTTCTCCTCCACAATTAAGTCATTCCAAAGGTTGTCTGTAAGAGATCGCTTTTAGCGATAAGGCCGCCCATTGTATCACCCTAAGTAGCCCTAATATTTAAATTTAAGTTACTACATAGAAGTTTTGATGAAGTAAAATAAAGAGTGTTCTATTCTCAAAGAGTGAAGAGTTTTCTGTGCTCAAATGGTATTCTGATGATGTTATCCAATAAACCGCCTACTCACCTATTTCTGCGTTACTTTTTGCGAATACTGGTGAGTCAAGATTAGTTTTTAAGTTTTGTTGTTGTGTCTGGTTTTCTAACATAGTTTGTAAATATTCCTGTGACGAACCGGTGGACCTCTGTTGTCTTTTAAATAAATTATTATTATTATTCAGCGGTGGCCCAGTGGTGGCGGCCCCGACTTACGAACAGTAAGTCGTGGGTACAATTCCAGGCAGGCGCTTTACTTTGTGTAATTTATTTCATCACCACTGGTCTCAAAAACGGTGAAGGAAAACATCGTGAGGAAGCATCTCCTAGAACCAAAAAAAATCGAAGACATGTGACATTTCGAACAATGCCAATTCGCACTGGGCCCGCGTGGTAGATCCTGGCCCATGCTTACGGAAA
The DNA here is from genome assembly GCA_921972225.1 of Euplexia lucipara. Lineage (NCBI taxonomy): Eukaryota > Metazoa > Arthropoda > Insecta > Lepidoptera > Noctuidae > Euplexia > Euplexia lucipara. The sequence goes on along the minus strand of OV179146.1, from coordinate 747,418 downwards.
ATACGCGCTTTGACGTGGAGTTATCTTTATCTTATCCTTATCTTTAAGAGTGTTCTATTCTATTCTATTATTCAGTGGGTAGTCGAAAATGCCAGTAGGTAGGTGCTCTTTCGTTAGAGGCTCGACTAGCGAGGCTAGACTTAGGTAGCCTGTGTGGTGAGCCTGGCTCTAGCGGTTTTCATCAGATATCGGACTGTAATGTGAATTGTCGGCTATATCTATACAGAAGTCAATATCAAACAACCCCAATGTGTCAAATTTCTTTGTTAGTTTTTCAACTTTTTAACAAAAAAAATAAGGTTTATGTTCATTTGGTAAAATACCTCAGTTTAGGGTAGTTTGATGTAATGGCTTCTGTGCTTTAGTCTCGGTACAAGAAATAGTATTAAGTAGAATGTATAGAATAAGTAACTTGCTCTTTATTAGTACTCCATAAAAGCTTAAAAATAATAACTTTAAGGGCTACTTACATAGGGTGTTAAAATGGGCGGCCTTATCGCTAAAAGCTCTTGCGGCCTATGGATGGATTTACATACCTATAGTTTTAAAACTCATGTTCATATTTCTACTCTAGTAGTTTTTAGTATAACTTATAATTACCCGTGTATTCCCCGTCGGGTAAAGCAGTGGCACACATGTTGTGTTGAAACACAGAACTGAAGACTTATAGTTATAAGCCGGGAACCTATTGCCATCAAACGGACACTGATCTAGACTTCAGTTTGCTACAACATCATAATATCGCTCTGCCAGACCTTAGAATCAAGCCCTTGACCTCATATTCAACACTCAACTCCTGTGATTATTATGCGAACGAGGATGTTTTTATGCGTTCAGTAACTTATCAAAATATTGGTATTGTAGGCGAATGGGAACGGAAAAGAATTACTAATAAACAAACATTTCTGTACAACCATGTTGTCATTCCGAAGTCGTGCACAAATAAAAACGTGGACTTTTGGAATGATATAAATAATGGCATTTTCGTCAATCGCGAGGAGCCCTAATGGACAGCGGAGCCGCTCATGAATATGTATACCGGCGCGGTGCGAAGCCGAGGGGTTCCAGCTACACTCTGTGTCGACTTCCATCTTAGTGAAGGTCGAGGCAATAAGTCAAATTTCGTTAGGGAATGATCTTCTAGAACAATGTTAAAATCAACTTCGTTTTTTTCTAAGATTTAAAAAGTTCGGCAGATTAGATTGTCTTGAAGAAAAGTGAATTAATCATTTATTCCGAATGGGATTGTCAAAGCAAAGTTCAATAATTTATACCTCTCTAGTCTCTAAAGTCCGAGGTTTGCCTCGTCGCTTCCTACTTACTATTAGAACTACGATCAAGGAACGGCGGGCGTAACAAACTCAACACTCACCGTGTAACTGGGCTGTTGGTCTAGTGGTCAGAGATTCTGACTGCTATGCCGTATGTTGTGGGTTCGATTCCCACTCAAGACAAATGTTTGTGTTATGAGAATGACCATTTGTTCTGTGTCTGGGTGTAATTTATCTATAATACGTATACGTATTTGGAAATGTTCTCTATGTGCTCTGCTTAGTTTGTGACTCGATGTCGTTGGGTGAAAGTCGTGGAATATTTATTTATTTTATTGTTCAACAATAAACACGTACACACTGCTGACCCTTTTTCTAGATACGAAACCTCTGCATAAGACAGAAAGGAGGCTTTGGAACCTCTGACTCTGGACCCCAGTCGACCCCACTTTTGTAACGCACTTGCTCCGTGGACTTCCTTCCACTCGCAATTTTGCAACATGAGACTCTTTCAACCCTTGCTCGTAGAGACCTTGCTCAATAACCGAGATTGAGATTACTGAACATAAACATTTAGCTGCTATAGCTTATATGTGTAGTATAAAAGAAATAAATGGGAATAATAATGTAATAATATTTATTCTATTTCGGACATAAATCTAAAGATATAATATAAAGAAAAGCAATAAAGATACTGAGTATTGAGTGTTGAAATAATTTAAAATACTCACTTGAGTCCTATTTATTTTCTTGACTTATTCGCTGGTCTAGTGTTTTGGAATGCTTCTGTAGAGCGTGGTCTTCGTTTCGGTTTCCGAGTCGAGAAAAGTGTTATTGGGTTTTTCAATAAGGTTTTTTTCAGAAGCAACACGGAGTCTAGTTCTGTTCCCGCGTGATGGCTCAACCCATGTTGTTTACAGGACGGCATGATGTGATGTTATTCCTTTTGTTAATAAGGTTAACGTCATCTGAGTCAGAGTCTGAGTTCAGTCGTCTTTAGTGATTAGGTCGCCCATGTAACACCTAGTAATTCTGAAAGTTACTTTTCGTAAGATTTTTGATGTACAACTACTCTTTATGTTCTATTCTATAAATACCCCTTCTCTTGCAAATCAGTACCTACTTATTTAATAGCTTAAAATCGTAGGTTCCTGTGATTCCGACATGAAACACTGTCAAATGTTAATACAAAATTAGAATGACCGTCAGAATTCCCCATGCAAAACGAAGTGCAACATTCAAACTAAAATGAAAACCTGGAATTGATAATAAACGACCACTCTCTTCATATTCAAATTCACCGTTTGAAACCGTTGATTTTAGATCACATCCATCCATATTTATGGAGCATCAAAACCTTTTATCTAAAATATGGCTTCTGAAAAACAAAATGGTGGGACAGAATATGTTGATGGATATCTACGTATGTCGGCGTGACAGTGATATGAAAAGCTTATCTATAACAATTTATCTGTCGCGTCCGACGCGGGTAATGGGTTCGATGCCGAGTCGTGCGACAGTCGCCCATGCTGCCAAGATCGATGTGTGTTTGCTGTCACTGTGGTTGTGGTGCAAGCGATTAGATGTAGCGTGTCTAATTAGTTTTGAAGTATTTATTTTGCAAACAAGTGTTACTGTTACGTACAAGCTCTGCCTCCTGAACAAGGTTGTGAACATATATCTCAGGAAACTGTTCCTTTCCTAATTCCGTAATTACGACAAATAATTGGGTAAGTGGTTGTTGGAATTATGTGTTTGGGTAGGTTCCTTTTTTCAACCTACATGGTACCTGAACTTGAATAAACCTCCCACGTACCACTTACGTGCAGGTTTCATGTCTACAATACTAATGCACGGATGATAACTTAGACATTCCAAGCCTATTCTATTTATTCCATCAGCAATAAATTGAACGATGATGGTAACGTCAAAAAAATATATGAGACTGACATAAGCTACCAAATAGTTTGTGTCAAACTCCTTGTAGACATTTTAAAACAATGTTCTCCGGTATTGCTTGCCCAACGTTTTTATACGAGTGTTGCATAAATTGATCAATAAGATTTTTGTTAAAGTGCCTTGTAACTACTGTATCATGTATTTAAGCCTTGTTTCATACGCTTCAGCTTATCACTTAGTCTGCTCGTCAATGCACACTGTATTGCACTTCACGGTATATTTGGCATCAAATGGTTATTGTCACAGCGTCTTTCTGTAGAATGACCACAGAGTAATATGTCTGCCGGTCACCGCGCACTACATTATATTGTCGTTTAGTTTAACACAACATAGATAGATAGATACAACATTTATGCAGTGCACACGAACGACATAGATTAACTCACAATACAAAATACAAAAGAAATAAAATAATTATTAACATACAGTGTGCGGTGTGCGTGTACATACAGAGGCCAGCACATCATTTTACCCCGTGTGTCAAATCTCTTTGATAGGTTTTCAACTTTATTCTAAACACAATAAGGTTCATGTTCAGTTTGGGCATGTTCAAGTTTGACAGTTTGGGCAATGTACTGGCGTCTGTACATAAACACACGCTTGTATTTCCCATCGGGTTTGGTCGGCAGAGGTAAATAATAATATTCACATTTCGCTAGTTTTGTTTAAAGTTAGGGTAATTAAATATGTAGTTAGGACGGATATTTACAATTCAAAATTGTATAGAATAAAAAAAAAATATACTAAGTAAAATAGAAATAGAAAATAGGAATAGAATACACGAGTATACAGCAAAGAATCAAGTATAAGTATTTGCCTTGGGTCCTCATCATCTACCTAGCATTTTCTCGACTATGTTGGAGTCGGTTCCAGTGCATCACTATTACTGCCTGTCTGACCTCCACAACCCAGTAACTGGTTAATACGATGCCCCTTGGTGTCAGATCATCAGCGTCAGGCAAGATCATCAGCGTCAGGCAAGATCTCAGCATCTGTCTGGCATTACCGCTGAAATGAACCTTTTGGCGCAGCCGTGAGACATGCCATTCTTGTCTCATTATTGAGTTGTTGTGTTTATTCTGTGCGTGTTTTCAAGCTGTTGCCAATAAATGTATTTTCTTTCTTCTTTCTGATAAGTCATAAAAATTATAAAATGAGATTTATTTCTGTAAATAGGTTCAAAACACTTTTACACATGATTTTTTTAGCAAGGTGAGGTCGGCGTTTCACTATCTGACTACTCGGAGACGAAACACCGAAAGAAACTCAGGGGTCAGTCTCTTTTAAAGTCCAGACATTATCTTGGGCAGATCATATAAGAACCATGCAGATTAGTGTCTGAAATGGTATTTTGAGGAAAGGACCACACAAAACCTACTACTCTTCTTTTTGAAATGTTGCTGTGCCCAACAGGGTCCATAATTGTTTCTATTTTAAACACCTGCTACCTGTATATATTATGAAATGCAATAAAGATTTGAGATATGAGGGGACCAGATCAGTCAGTGCAAGCATTTGTCAGTTTTCGTGAGCTCAATTCGGAACTTGAGAGACTTTTGGGTTTCTAACTACACGCAGGTAACGACTATCAAAGATCTACAAATGATAACCGGAACCAACGGATTAATATACTTTCCGAGGCACGGAGGAGGATTGCTATATTAAAAAGAATGGTTATAACCTTTGTTCGAGCAGCGGTGGCCCAGTGGTGGCGGCACCTACTTACGAACAGTAGTAAAACAGTAAAGGAAAACATCGTGAGGAAACCGGCATGTTCTAGAACCAAAAATTCGAAGACATGTGACATCTACCAATTCGCACTGGGCCCGCGTGGTAGATTATTGCCCATACGCAAAGTACGCGCTTTGACGTGGAGTTGCGGATACCATCCCTGTATCTTTATCTTAACCTTTGTTCGACCCGTGGGGCTGTTCTTGCTAAGCCACATGATTCAAGTGCTTAACACGCAGTTTTACCTAAGTAATGAATTAATGATAAACCCAATAATACTACGTAGGTACGCTATGTATCACTCGTGGTAGTGTCGTACGTTTGTTTAAGAACTAAGTAGTCAGCCGAGATTCTATCGGTCGGCGGATTTATAGCTTTCGCCTAGGTGAGTAAAAGTCCTATTAAATCAGTTTGCATAGCTACTACTTTAATCCAAGAAATAAAAGTTTTAATGCTGGAAATACTACCTAGTTTAAATTCTAGACTAACTACGGAGTTAGCGTGACGTAGCCACTATTAAACTTACCCATTTTAATTACCTAGGTATCGTTTGCATTCAACTATATTTTTTGTTACTTCACCTACATCAGCGCTTAACATTGAACCTTAACGTAAACAAAATAAACTTTAGTTTTGGTTGCCTTGGGGCTTATAATATTTATTTGTTTGAATAAGCTAGTAAAACCTGCGGCTTTGCGTGAACGCTGTATAAAAGAGTATTTCATGTGATCCGCATGGTCGCCCGAACGCCTCATTTGAATTAAAATAGCATCGGAATTAACCGACACGCACTCATTGTTTATATTGTTGTATTTTAATTAAATAACAATATCCAATGTGATTATGACAGCACATTAATTAGTACCTAAGTGGACATTGTAATTAGTGCTCTGTTCAATTCGGAATTGCTGTGGTTGTAAATATAAGTATCTATACAACACACCAATTAATAGAACTAAAGTAAATTCAATTAAGTTAATTCTGCCATACCACGGAATTACAAATATTCTAATACTGTCATCTTCTGTTCATCAGCAAACAGGTGCAATGTAGGCATGATATCCAAAAACGCGTTGAATAATGTTACGACTGGCCTGTTGGTCTAGTAGTTAGTGACCCTGACTGCTATACTGGAGGTCGTGGGTTCGATTCCCACCCAGGACAAATGTTTGTGTGATGAGCACGATCATTTGTTCTGTGTCTGGGTGTAATTTATCTATAATATGTACGTATTTAGAAATACCTATATAAGTATGTTATCAGCTGTTTAGTACCCATAACACAAGCTCTCAAGCTTAACTTGGGATTAATTATTGGCGTTGTGTGAAAAAGTTGTGGAATATTTGTTTATTTATTTGTGGAATATGTATTGTCATCATACCTACGCGATACAGAAGAGGTCGATCGAACTACAGTGCGACAAAAAAATAACATATCATAACATCACGCTCGTTATCTCGGGGACAGAGCAAGGGTAGGCAGAGGTGTACCAGTAGTACTCATACACCCACATTTGGCCAGTTATGTTTAAGCCCCATGTAATAGGGGGCGAGCCTATTACCATCAATCGGGCACAAATCCAGATTCCGGGCTGATACTGAAAAATTCTAGATAGATAAACTTAATATTTTTGCCTGACTCGAGAATCGAACCTGGGACCTCATACTCAGCAGTAGCGCTTGCGACCACTAGACCAACGAGGCAGTCCAAAAAAATACTAATACCTAGGTAGGTAACAAATTAACAACAAGACTTTACAAGCTATTAGGGAGTCACAATAAAAGTACTTAATACATACGTACATAAACTCACGACTTTATCCCATGGGGGTAGGTAGAAACTACAGAGCGCCATCTGCTACGAATCTTACATACCTCTTTTGCTCCGTTTACGTTCAAATGTAGTCATACACACGCCATCATACTATAATTAATTCTCTACGTAATAACAAAACATTAGTGATATTTATTGAGCATTTCATTGTGTAGATTCTTTGTATACCTAGTTCTTCAAACGAATCAGACAGATGTGTTGCTGGGGAGTTTGTTCCGCCACTTCTTCTTCCCAGCAAAAACACTAGGAAGTGGTGAAGGGTGGGCCGTTTTTGGGGGACTGTCTTTATGTATTTTTTTGACGTTCAAAAAGTGCTGATTCTCAGCCTAGTTTGAATAAAGACTTTTGATTTTGATTTTGATTTTGAAAACGTCCTTAGTTACGTCTGTGGCAACCAAATCAATATTTTGGTTTGGTTATACCTGTTATTCTACTGAAACTCCGTACTGCGCTCGGCCAACTCAAGATCACAGTGATACCACCATCATGTGCCATGTGCCTACTATAGACACTGTTATTATTAAGAACATGTATTTGTTGAAATCACATTATAACGAAGTCTTTGGTCCCGGCTGTCATTGTTTGTCTCAGTCGTTCTTCCAAAGTAAGGAAGAAAAGTAAACCTGTAGCATGACTTGATGGCTTAGAATGGAGAGGGTTAAGGCGCCTACCTCTCATGCACGAGGTTGTGGTTCAAATCCGGCCAAGTACCAATGTGACTTTTTCAATTCATATGTATTTTCTAAGTTCATCTTAGACATCATTGACGTGGCTGAAGGAAAACATCCTGAGGAAACCTGGACTTATAGTTAATATTAGTTTGAAATCGCCAATCTGGCTTGAGGAACCGAGGTTATTAATGCTCGTGCCTTATCTGAATGAGAAGAGGCCTTTGTACTGCAGTGGGGCAGTTACAGGCTTGTATTATTATTTAAGCCTGAAATTAAGAGTATCGTGTTCCTGGGTTGTGGGGGTCGGGTAGGCAATTGCTTTATAGTAGTTACTAGTAATCAGCTGCATTCGGTTTCATTGGAAACCGACGCCAATTTGCACAATTATTATTAGTCGCACAATTCGTTCATTGTATGAACAGGGTAAGTATTAACTCTAAATTTACGATTTTCTACTTAAAATACACACCTATTAAAAATGCATTCTTTATAAGGAACGATTGCATAATGACATGACAACAAAAACGTTGAAGTTTATAGATATGTAAGTAGGTAGCTAAAATTAATAGGTGAGGATTATGTTGTCCGAATTTAAATAAATACATTAAAATTAAAATAACCAATTATTGTTTATAGAAATGTCAATATGTTAATTACAAAACTTCAAATCGCTTTTTTGAGCTAATACTCTGTTCATGGACCAACGAATTGTTTGTCGCACTACCGTAGCGTCGAACTACCGTAGTGTCGAACTACCGCAGCGTCGAACTGCTGTAGTGTCAAACTACCTTAGAGTCGAACTGCCGTAATGTCGAACTCCTGGTGTCGAACTACCGTAGCGTCGAACTACCGCAGTGTCGAACTACTGTAGCACAATCGTTTGTCCCACCAGCGTGATGTCGAGCGTGTGTCGCACAAGCATGCATTCGAACTATAGCGAGTCGCAGTATAGTTTTATCGCACACGCGTTAATCACACATCCATTTGTCGAGCTCACGTAGTTCACTCCAATCTAGTGAGGAAACATGGTTGGTGAGGAAGACCTTAATTAAAAGCCTCATCCCCGTCCTAAGCAGTATAAGCACAGTTATCACCACCAAAACCGCTCCTAATGTACGCTCGACGTGTGAAGCGGCCATGATTAATTTACAAACGAATGTATTATTAATCAGTCCTTGGTGCGGTCGCAGCCGCGTTATATCGACGACAGGCATCCCCGGGGGATCTCATTTGATTACACGATGATGAATAGGCTTCAGTATGCGATAAGTACATATTTACTCCACAAGGTACCCTTCAGCAGTTTTGAATAATGCACTCAAATCTTACTAGTTTAAGTTCTTACTTAAACGCAATCTGATGTCAACGTATTTTGATTCCCATGAGAGTCTCGAAATATGCGTTGTTTGCTGAGTAAACCGCCGTATCTCTTTTTAACTTAGAAATTTGATTTTTTTACAACTTCATAGGCTTCATAGACTCGGGTCTATGAAGCCTATGAAGTTGTAAAAAAATCTACTAGGTAGGTATACTCGGGTATACCTACGGTTTAAATTTAAAATTGACACGTCCACGCATTCCGAAATAAAAGGCCTTGACAGACAGACTGACAACAAAGTGATCTTGTAATGGTTCTGTTTTTGTTCCTTTGGAGGTACGGAACCCTAAAAATAGGAGAAAGTTGATATCTTACTATTTGTATCTTGTAGAATCACATACACATTAGCACTTAGTAGGTCTGTACAGTCAGGGTCAACAGTTATCAAAACATGTTTTATTCAGACGCCAGGCGGGTCTGGTCCCCGCGCTCGGAGCTCGTGTGCACTCGTTTTCATTATATCTGTGCCGGAATAATTTGCTCGTTAATTATAGGGCACGAGTTCTTTTACGCGTAACAGAACGGTTCTACGTGTTGAGCGTGAGTATCGTGGTATTAGAAGAAGAACGTCTAGATAGTCAACAGCGTAATGAAATGAAATAATATTTATTTCTGTAAGTCGATCTTCCCAGATGCTTCATCCTGTCAATTTTTTTCCCTGAGAAGACATGCCAAATTAAACTCAGGAGTCGTGGTCTCTTTTAAAGTCGAGACATAAGATTGTATGAACATATTATGCGAGTCTAACGATGTAGGGCAAAGTCTGGAAGTCTTCTGAAGAATGAGTCAATTCAGCTTTGAGTTGACCTGTCCCGATATACGGCATGCATGCTTCAGTCATCGTGTAGCTCAAACCCATTTCAAGTATTTTCAAGGAGCTCGACGACCCACCACACGACGCTATCTGCTGGTCATTTGCGTAGACCATGTAGGCTTTATCTTGCGGTAGTTTTGGAGGGAAATTCTTCTATCTTCTATATACTATGTAAAATAAAATTCAAGTTCCTCCATATACCTACTCTCTAAAGATGAAAAAAGTAGTATCTGAATTCGATTGCATTCCCAATTTCTTTATTCTGCTTAACAAAACCACAGGTTTCCTTATTTTAAAAACTAATAGAAAAATGATGCTAAAAGTCCTCAATTCTCGGTATATCAATCATTTTATATAATATCCGTTGAAAAATCGCAGCAAAATGTACAGTTGCCGACTCGGTCGCGTAGAAGAAACTCTAGCCAAGTCAAACAAAAGCAAGTTACTTTTGCTTCAACTGAAAAATTATCTTAAGACGTCTCTCTCGACTCTTTAGATCGTTACCATTTATTATTTTGAGAGCTTTGGTATCTTTTCATAAGTTTTTGGTGAGGTGGTTGATACGAAGATAGGTGTTTGGAATAAACTATAAGAATAGAATAAAATAGAGTAGGTACTCTTTATTGTACACCATAAAAACTTACAAATTATTACTTCAACTAACACACACTTACACCCTCCTTTCAAAACTGGAGGACATAGGCATTCGCGGCAAGACACTCAGCCTCTTCAAAAGTTACCTGCAGGACAGGAAACTTAGTGTCAAGATTGATTCGTGCATCAGCAATGAAGAAATCACCTCATACGGAGTTCCACAGGGCAGTGTGGTTGGTCCTACATTGTTTCTAGTATATATAAATGACCTTTGCACAGTCTGTCCCTCCCCAATTCTAAGATCTTCACATACGCTGACGATACAGCAATTGTTGTGTATGGAAATACGTGGATTGAGGTGAAACATCATGCGGAACAATCATTACAAACGGTTGCTAAGTGGCTGCAGAATAATCTGCTTACACTAAATTTGGCTAAAACTAATTACATTCCCTTCTCCATTAGTCCCAGGACCAAAGCCCCGTCGGAATTTACCATAACTGCACATACATGTACCAGCACTTCTACGTGCTCATGTACTGCGTTATCCCGTGTCACCCACACCAGATACCTGGGTGTGATAGTCGATGACGGTCTGAAGTGGTACACCCAAGTTAACAGTTTAATTTCAAAAGTCAGGAAATTAATTTACATTTTTAGGTCACTACGCCATTCCGCGGATCCAAAAACACTAAAAATGGTGTATATTGCACTTTGCGAGTCCGTGGTCAGCTATTGCATCCCGGCCTGGGGTGGCACTTTTAAAACAAAGCTGCTTGGGCTGGAACGAGCACAGAGAGCTGTTCTTAAGGTGATGCTTGGGCGACCGTATAGGTTCCCCACTACCGAATTATACGCGGAATGTAAGGTGCTTACTGTGAGGCAGCTCTTTGTGCTCCAAGCCACCCTCCGGGCTCATCGGCAGTCCCCTTTACCAGACCCTACAAAACGTAAAGCCATAACTACATACGCATCAGTAGCTCATAAAACGTCCTTCGCTAGTCGCCAGCTTTACGTGTTGAGTTCACTTATTTATAGGAAAATCAGCAAACACATTCAACTCAATAAACTAAACCGACATGAAGTTAAAACTAAATTAAAACATTGGCTGAATGATCAGGATTATTCCTTTACAGAAGACTTAGTTTCTTTTCCACTATAATAACTCAGATAAACTTGCACAGTCACACAGTTATTTCACTCTAAACTTGCTCAAATACAAATTTCTTCTTCGCTTTATCAGTAAGTACATGCACGAACAAACAGACACCCTCACGCACACCCGCACATACACACACACACACACACACACACACACACACACACACACACACACCCTCACATTTACCCCATCTATCACTTTCACATCCACACATACACTCACACCCCACCCACACGCACACAACAAAAATAAAAACACATAATACTTACATTGAACTCAACTTACCTTACCACACATTAAAAGTCCATTGTTTATTGTTACCCCATTTATGTAATTAGGTTCTTCAACATCAAACAACACACATAGAAAGGTTTATTGAAGCATTCGAAGTAACAGTAGAACACTGACTCCTAAGGCACAGGTTTCCCCTAGTTTAGGAGGCAGGGTTTCCATTATCTAAGCCACCTTTATGTATTTTAACTTGTAACCTACCTAATTGTTTAAGTTATTTTTGTAACAAAGGTTATCTGTGTAATGTACACTTAGTCTGTATTATGGTTAATATTATGAGAAACAAGTAACACTAAATATCGGCTCGTAGCAAGCTTCCGCGTCTTCACCCCGCGGCGGTCGGTCGGGCAGTGCCCCCCCGCCCCGCGACTCCGCGCGTGCGTTGCTCGAGACGACAGAGTTACACACCACTATGAATATCTATACACTACAATCTGTACCAATAAAGTTATTATTATTATTATTATTATATTACTTAAAACACTCAAAACACTCACACACTTTTTCTTGTTTCAATTGTTAGGCGTATTTAAAGTTAAAGGAAAATTATTTCAAAAATGTTAAATGCTTTCTTGTATAGATCAGACAGTTGGGCTATTAAAGGGAGGATAGGAAAGTTTTGCATTAATGTGGCGAGTTACAAGAGTATAGGAATCCTAAAAAAACAGCGGAAAGATTGTGTGAAAACTGAAATAGCAAGATGAAAGCAGATGACGTCAAAAAGTATCAATACAAGAAGAGGGTTAGGTAACTTACTATACGGTTGTAGGTACTCACGGCTACACATCAAGTTATAAATACGTTTCCAGTTTACACTGACCTCGCATTGTACGGAAATCCTATACCATGCGAGATCAGCTTATACTGAAAATGCATAGCTTGATGTGTAGCCGTGTGTACCATAAAATATGAATTACATACAAACGTTTGTAAAATAAAGAGTCACATAAAAGTAATCCCGCAAGTTGTTTTGTTTTCATTTCCGTTCGCAATTAAAAACTCAATTAAAATTCTGTTCCTACGTAAGTAATTATTTGCAAGATATTAACTCTTGTTGTTGCGTTTACACTGACTGGAAAGTCGGTGTGACATAAAAAAGCACTTAAAGAAACTAACAAAAGATACTAAACACAGATCTCGACTAGGTTTTTGAATACCGACTCAATCAGTCTTTTATTTTACCGATTCATTGGTGACTCAGATGTCTCCATCTTTTTTTAATAAGACTTAAGTCTGATAAGCTTTTAAGGCTAAAGTAGTTTTCGTACTAAATCTTAAATCTAGATTGATGCCCAAATTTTTTCTTTTTTCTTCACAATGCTGAAATGTTTCGGTATAATATGGAGATAAAGTTTCATGGTCGGCTCATATTGTGGTTTAACATAAATATAGGTACCATACGGCTAAGCCCTAAGTCTTAGCTCTAGGAGGTCCTTGACAGTAGCCTCGAACTTTAATCTGGGGTCAATTTACCCTTTCAATCTTTCTGTTTTATGGCTGACAAACCGCTGCTGTGTATATCATAAAGTAAGGCGTTTCCCTTAGGCTTACTCCCTTGATTATACAGGGTGTAAAAAGACCGATCACATAGCCGATAATCGCACATTCTGTACATATAATTAAGTAACTTTAACCAAACCACTTTTCATCTTTCAAAAAGAGATGCTTTTTATTGCGCGCATTGCATAGCGCGACAACGCAACGCAACTTTCGATCAGCTGAGCGTATGGCCACTCGCGCTTGGTCGTTGACCCGAGCGGCGGCGGCGCGCTTGTTTAGTACCTATCCATTGCATTTTTGTAACTTCAAATGCGTAATTTGATTTGAAAAATAGATAATTTTTATAATGTTTGTTCGGAAGAAAGTTTACTAATGATATTTGGAATACAATTTTGAAAAAAAAATGGAAAAAAAGATTGCGCTTTGACCTTCAATATCTCCAAAACCAGTGAATCCCCAGGTATGTTCTCAAAGAAAAAAACTATTCCAGTGATGGGTAGAATATGTATTTTTCGTTTAAGTTAAGGGTGTATAAAATCATTCGCTACAGGACATGCCATTGAAATAAACACTTAAGTATTCCTCGTTTACTGCCTCATTGGTCCAATGGACGCAAGTGCTTCTGTTGAGCATGAGGTCCCGGTTTCGATCCCCGGGTCGGGCAAAGTGATATTGACTTTTTCCATCTGGAATTTCTCAGTAGCAGCCCGGAGTCTAGATCTGTACCCGATTGATGGCCATGGGCTCGCTCCCTATTACATGGTACTTTAACTTAACTTGCGAAATGTGATTACAGGCGTGATGTAATGTTTTTTTTACTTCAGTTCTCGTGTGAGATATTGTTTGGTTTGGCAGACAAACTGGTGATTACTTTATCCAGAGAATCTAAATTTTCTTAGGCTGCCATTAAAGCAGTGTTGTTAAATCGAGGACCACTGTCAGAAAGAGGCTCTTAAGAGTTCCGTATCCAAAGGGTGCCAACGTTATCTTATTGCTCAGCGTCCGCTGTGCGTTCGTCGGTATGTTTATTAGCACGCGTTATCTCATGATCAATACCAGGTAGGCATTTACAATTTTTTCAAGAGTAGTATTTTGAAATTTTATCGGATACATTTTGCGTGACATCCGCGTGTAGTCGGTTTTTTAACAACTATTGACTCTTAGACTGAATTGCGAATATTGAACAAAATTTCCTTAATACTGGCGAATAAATGAAGATTTAGTAAACGATAAAAATGTACCTCAGTTGAGAGCAAAATGGTACAATAAAGCCGTGCAGCCCAGTCAAATAGCTGACTAAGCAAAGGCAGCTTCAGACGGGTGCAAAAGAAAAGCCAATGAATAGTAAAAGGCGGGCAATTAATCGGCCCCGTCGGCTCCAGGCTACGATTGGCTTTGCACCTCTTTGCCAATGTAAGGTACGAACATGGGAGAAACTTGAAGCTTTTAATAGTTAATTCCTGGAGATAGTAACATAAGTACCTACTTTGAACTTTTACATAATTAGGGCGAGCCGTATGTACCTATGTACAATGAAGCTTGCCAGGAAGTTTATAAGTATAGATGTCTTTAACACAAGCGTGTCTAAATTTATGAAGAGTCTTTGCAACCACTTTTTCTATAGCGTAGCCTTTGCACTGTATAATAATAGGAAACGCGAATGTAACACTGTCTGCTACACCTGGCACTAATTGCTCCTTCATCCTGTGACACTGGAAGCAGATCCCAATGTAGGCAGAAAAAGGGTGTGTAGGCAGAAAAAGGGTATGTAGGCAGAAAAAGGGTATGTAGGCAAAAAAAGGGTAGGCATTTAATGACTGCAATACATAACATAACATAACATAACATAACATAATCCCCGAAAGGTTAGACAGAGGTATACCTGTAACAATACACCCACATTTAGCCAGTTATGTTAAATCGGACACATATCCAGACTGCTACTGAGAAATTCCAAATGGAAAACTCGATAACAATTTTGCCCGACCCGGGAATTGAACCCGGGACCTTATGCTCAGCAGTAGCGCTTGCGACCACTAGACCAATGAGGCAGTCAGTGGATAGCAATACCTATGTAGTTATTTACATTAAGTGAGTAGTTAGTAATACATCCAGCTTTCGCAAGTTATGTTTAAGTCCAGTGTAAATGGCGGTAAACCTATAATTATTGCCAAATCTATGCCACGGGCCAAGTATCTTACATAATTATGAACAAACTCGTAAAATCATAAATAATCATAATATGGCTACTTGCCGGAATTTGCACCCATAATCTTGTGCATGTATAAACTGATATTTTTTTTAAATTATCTACTTATGTTCGTGCATTACCTCCTTCTAAACACGTATAAGATAAAACTCATCTGAACGTGGCTCTAACATAAAGTTTCCACTTCATTCGTGCAGACTTGATGCGTTTCAGCTTAATACGTTTAGTTTTAAGTGCTCAGGAATTGGGATTTCTCTTTGCCTTAGCACTACCGCAACTGAACATCAGGTTTTCAACCCGTAATTCCAAACAAATTGCACCTTCGTGGTGTAGTGCCGTGGTGCGGGAAAATTCCCGAAAAGTTAGATTGTTGGTATTTTACGCGTTGCATTTTTGCACAAAGTTTTCAGGTACCTACTGCGTTTTTCACGTGCGCAAATTGATGGAGTATTTCGGTTTCCGATGTTTTTAAACTTTGCTGTAAATCTATTGATGAAAGCCGTAAAAAATGTCGTAGAAACCCTGCCGTTTTAACATCTCAAAAAACTCAAAAGTAGCTCGTTCAAATATTTCTTGCCAACTAAACTGGCTGCACCGTCTCGAAACTTCACCGTCACATTTTTTTACAGTGGCAACACAAATCCGTGGAAGTGCTCAGGTAGGCACAAAAAGCTTTCATTTCACTCCACAACGACTTACAGTTATTTACGCGCAACCAAATTGGTTTCTCGTAAGTCCAGTTTCATATTTAAGTAGGGTCGCCATTACTTCTGGGTTTAAAGATAAGACTGAGGATGAAAGGAAATGGTGTTTTCCTGGAGTTGGCGATTGAGTTACTCTCAATCATATTATACTCTTTACACAATAGCACATAGGTCATTACGCACCGTGTTTTAGGGTTCCGTAGTCAACTAGGAACCCTTATAGTTTCGCCATGTCTGTCTGTCCGTCCGTCCGTCCGTCCGTCCGTCCGTCCTCGCTTAATCTCTGTGACCGTTAGCACTAGAAAGCTGAAATTTGGTACCATTATTTATGTGTATTAATCACGCCGACAAAGTGGTAAAATAAAAATTGGAAAAAAATGTTTTATTAGGGTAGCCCCCCTATGTGTAAAGTGGAAAGTTTTTTTTTAATTTCAACCCTAACGAGTGATATATTTATTATTTATTTATTTATTTAATACTTCAAGCACACAAATGTACATAGGCGGACTTAATGCCTTGATATAGTGTTGGAAAGGTATTTAAAATGAATAAGGGTTTACTAAAATCATTTTTTGATTATTTCAATAATTTCGGAAATAATCGCTCCAAAAGTAAAAAACAATGTGTCCCCCCCCCCTCTAACTTTTGAACCATAAGTTAAGAAAATATGAAAAAAATCTGAAAAGTAGAACTTCATAAGGACTTTCTAGGAAAATTATTTTGAACTTGGATGGAAACAGTTTTTGTACAAAAAAGACAAAAAGTTGTACAAAATAATTTCTGGACTAAGTTTGTTTGTAGTATAATCGTATATGCAAGCATTTTTTTTAACGTCGTTTACATATTCTACGGAACCCTACACTGAGTTTGACCCGACACGCTCTTGGCCGGTTTTTTTTTAATATATAATGGGTCTACTCAATCTTATCCTGAGGTTAGATATGAGGTCGACAATGGAACGAGCTTACCCAAAAGAAGCCCATAAACTCGCGACTTAAACAGATTGTTGGGGTCATATGAACTTACACACCGAACACCGATGCAGGCAGGGAATTCCACTCCTTGTCTGTGGGCATAATAAAGGAACAGGCAATGCGCTTCGTGCGACTGGAAAATCTACAAAGAATGGTTAAACCGTCTTTCAAATATGAAGATTCATCATTATCCCAACATCGGCCGATACCCTGGCGACCCTGTCCAGGTAGTCGCCGCGTAACGCGAGTAGCTTGTAGTACCGCCATTCGAGACATCGTTAATCAGAATAAGAATTCGCCATTTTAAACGAAAGAAGGATTGTTAAAACTTTTAACGATGCTTTTTATAAAATAAACCCGGCAAGTGAAAAGGAAATTATGTAATACTTGATAGATTGTATTTTTTCGTAATGAGGAAACTCTAACTGGACTGGGGCGTTTTAATGAAGCTACTTACCAATCTTCGACGGAAATGTTAAGACTGTGTAGTTACTTAGGTACTGTAATGTGCCAGTTCTTAACCTGGTGTCTAAGTGCTTATTACATATTTTATTATTTCTGTTATACATCCTGCTTGTTACTGATCCTAAGATTTCTTTAACTTCTTTTCTTTCTGTTTCTACACGTGAGAACCATTACTTTGCTTTGTGTTGCTTATTCATTTGTTAACCATCTACAATTGTTAGTTCTACTATCTATAAATTAAATAAATAATAATAATAAAAAAAATATAAAGAGGCAAAATTTGTTTGTTTGTAAGTTTGTATGTAGGGGGTAATCTTCGGAACTAATGATCCAATTTAAAAAAATATTGTACTGGTGGAAAGCTACGCTATTCCCGGATGGCATAGGCTACGGTTTATCCCTGTCCCACAGGAACAGGAACTACGCGGGTGAAACCGCCTGATGTCTGCTAGTAAATAATAAAGTGCCTTTTAACGGTCTAATTTTAAAAAAATATTTTGACTTTAATAATATGAAATGACCTCAGTAAATACTGTTTGTGTAAGTCATTGACAGGGTTCTTTGTGCTCAATTTACTGACACTCTCTTTGCTGACTAATAGTCTCAAGTGGCTATCACGATCCTACAATGGGCTATTTTTTTTTTTTTTTACCACGACGGTGGCAAACAAGCTTACGGCCAGCCTGATGGTAAGCGGTTACCGTAGCCTATGGACACTTGCAACACCAGAGGCGCCACACGCGCGTTGCCGACCCTTTAAAAACCTATTTACTTCCCTTTTGAAGAATCCAAGTGTACGCGGGAGGGAATTCCTCTGAAACCGCACTGTACGGGACCATTTCGGCTCCAGTGTGTGAGCATGAACTCCCTGTCGACGGCGAGCGGTGCGATGATAGAAAGTGGCCGTGGGCATCATATCAAACAATTCCTCGGAGCACAACCCATTATACAACCGGTAGAACACACATAGGGAGGCAAAGTCTCTCCTAAGACTTAGGGGCTCAATACCGCTTGTGAGTACGGGATCGTCGACGAGTCTCACAGCTCGCTTTTGAACCGAGTCAAGGGGCCCAAGCTGGTATCCAGGTGCTCCCGCCCAGAGATGACAGCAGTACTCCATATGGGGCCGAATCTGCGACTTGTGTATTTGACAACATTTTAATTTTAAGTCCCTCATCTAGATTACAAGAAAATATTTGACACGTATTTTTTTCTTTTTTTCACGTAATCAAAAAATAATGGCAATACATCGAGGTAAAGGTCACATGACGTCACTAGCCAGTACAGTTTATGCTAGCTAATGACGTTACAAGCCCCCACTCTTCAACTTTAATGCGCTTAATCTAAGCAGTTTTCCATCATGTAATCTAGATAGTTTTTAGTCCCTCACTAAAAACTAAAATTTTGTCTGATATCATTATTATTCGACTATTATCTCTGTACGACACAGTAGTTAATCATCATCTCTGCTTGCCCTTTTCCCAACTACGTTGAGGCCTGAGTTTTACATGTAGAACCTATCTGACGCAACCCAGTGACCGCGTTAGACTGGTTGTCAGACTTTCGGGGCTATTCGTTACGACTGTCTAAGATCTACAAATGATAGCTATGAGCAGGGACTAAAAGTTTCACGTGTTTTTCGAGGCACGAAGAAGTCTTACTATTTAATGAATAATAAACCTATCCATCAACTCATGCGGCTATTTTATTTAGCCACAAGCTCTAGTTTATCTTTAATCATCTAAAAATCACATTCTGTCACTCATTGTCTAATATATTCCGTACAAAAATGTACACTTATCATTGTTTTCTGTACAATGTAGATTTAAATGTGTCAAGTTTGTCTACGTGCCGCGCCGGCTTCACTGTCAACATTAACCTTTTAACAACCCTTTATATTATTACATCTCATAATCGCTAACTTTAATAACCATTTAGTCCCTTAGTTACCCTTTAAATGAACAAAAACTCCATGATCCTATAATCAAAGACAATTTTGATAATCTTTTTGACACAAATGTTCTACAAAATAAGCAAATAAACCCTCTTTAGGATAACAACCCCTTCTTGAGTGGGAATCCCAAATTAAGAACACAGTTTTTACAATAATCTGGATGGTTTTCATTTAAAAGCACAATCATCGTGCTGGGTACACAAACTTAAGCGTTCAGTTTCTACGACCCTGTGCATCAGCCGATAAGGTTTGAAATCCAGTGTATTTTATGTCGGGTTGTGTGGTAGATTTACAAATGAGATGGGCAAGGGTGTTGTAATAAGATCAAATTAAAATTTCCGCGTCCCGTAAAACGCATGTGTGCTTTATTTAGGCTGGTAATGTTGCCTCGTTTGTAATTTCCTATATAGGAAAGCTTTAGGAAGTTATTTTGATGGATCCCGTATTGAATTTTGAGTAGCTACATGAGGCTCTAAATGCGGGAAAATTAAATAAGGAGGCGAACGAACGTAATTTCTGGGAAACGAAAGCTAATGAAGAATCACTTTGTTATGAAAACGCAATTTTTGGCAAAAATAACTTACTTTCAGGGGCTCCATTAAGACCCCACTTAATAAAAAAAAAACACAACATTTCACACAACGCCATTTAGCCCCAAGTTAAGCTTGAGAGCTTGTGTTATGGGTACTAAACAGCTGATAAACATACTTATATATTTCTAGATACATACATATTATAGATAAATTACACCCAGACACAGAACAAATGATCGTGCTCATCACTCAAACATTTGGCCTGGGTGGGAATCGAACCCACGACCTCCGGCATAGCAGTCAGGATCACTAACTACTAGACCAACAGGCCAGTCGTTAATAATGAGATAAGATGGCGGCTAATACTAGTAGTATGAAATCGGGCATCAAACTCCTCGACCTTACTCACAGCTCTCCAGCTCATAACCCAACGGGCAACGGTACAAACATTTCTACTGTTTACCCGAAAAACTAGAAGCGCAAATAATACTTAACTCCTGTCATGACATTGAGTAGAATTGCGGCGTCCCATTCACGACACTACGTGATCTAATTAGGAAGCAAATGCTATGACTTCTGTATAAACAGGCGATGTTAACCGCTCAGACGCCGGGAATTTGATGATGCTGTGGTTGGTACAAGGAAGGAAGGTTATTTGGTAAGCTTGGGATCATCTAAAGTACCTAATATTACTACAAAATCAATTAATTTCCTGTACTTTGCCGCTAGTGTAGTAAATAAGTCAATTTCAAGGCGTTCAAGGTGCGCATCCCAACGTGTATGCTCCATTTGGTGCTGGAAGAAAGCTGTTTTTCAGTGACAGCCATTATAGTGTTAAAATAACAAATTTTAACACTATTTTTGGGCCAAATTACTGATTAAAAACCGGCCAAGAGCGTGTCGGGCCACGCTCAGGGTTCCGTAGAATATGTAAACGAAGCTAAAAAAATGCTTGCAAATACGATTATACTACAAACTTGGTCCAGAAATTATTTTGTACAACTTTTTGTCTTTTTTGTACAAAAACTGTTGTTTCGTTCCAAGTTCAAAATAATTTTCCTAGAAAGTCCTTATTAGTTTCTAGTTCTACATTATGGTTCAAAAGTTAGGGACACATTGTTTTTTTACTTTATTTTCGATTATTTCCGATGTTATTAACATTATCAAAAAAATGATTTTAGTAAACCCCTATTCATTTTTAAATACCTTTCCAACAATATATCACACGTTAGGGTTGAAAAAAAAATCATTTTTTGAAACTATGCATTTCGAAAAAATATAGACACGGTACCGGTTGTTGTATTGCAATCATTTTATATTTATTATTTTGCATTCCACATAGTAAAAAGATGGTCACAAACAGGCTCGTTTCAGGGCCACATAGTAATATGTATAGCTATTTATTTAATGTACTTTATATTATAGAAAAAACATTGGTACCTAGATAAAACATTTATTTAGTGCACACAAAAGACACAGGCAAACACACAATACAAAATCAAAAGTGATAAAACATGAGCGATTAATGAAACAGTGTGCTGTGTTCGTCTCAAGGCTGCACCAAATGGAAATCCAGCTCAGCATGTGTCAGGCAAATGTACCTGGTGCTGATATTCTACTGGATCCGTGTAGTCGCCTAGAGGACGCCAAGCAGACAAGAAACAAAAAAAAAATAAGATTGAGAGAATGAAGTGGTGTTGTGAATTTGTGTTTCACATATCAGACTTCATACAAAACGCTACACTATCCCGCCCTCAAAACCTGCATCCCAACACAGATTTAAGTCGATACAGTCATACCAAATGTATGCCAATCTATAATAGGAAGTAGTACCTTATTATTATGTATGGATGACATACAATTGGGTCAAATCCTTACCTCCTACTACTACTATTTCATATACTACTACCTTCTTTAGTATTGTAAGCACCATAGGGATAAGCAGCACAGTAGGACACTTTAAAATTATGTAAAAAGTATCTTTCAAAATCAACGCTTTTCGGTGAAGTAGTTAGGTTAGGTAGTTAGGTTCGCTATAGAATAGGTATGATGAGTTAGGTTAGGTTATATATATATTTTTATTTTTATTCTATCTAACACAAAGGGCAAACTAGAGACTGACTTAGTAAAACAGTAGTAGTAGGTAGTAGTGTACGTACCTAGGTATTGGTAGATGTCACCTATTGTTTTGTATACCTACAGCATGTAACGGAGAGGATAAAAAAGTACTAACGGGGTGGAAAGAGTCTTTAGTGCCGAATCTCTCAGAAAAGGGAAGTGGAGTAAAGTGGAGTGGGGTATGGAGTTGCGCTGACAGCCTATTTTACTTTTACAACTCAATGACAGTAACACGAAACTCTATGGTTTTTGTTGTCATTATTTCATTATTATTATTATGTTCTGTTCTTTATTTTTCTTCTCCTTGAGGAGAGTTTACGACCTTAAACACGGGCTGGAACCAAGTGTGTAAGGGAATATTTAAATTTAGTATGAGGATGATAGAGTAGAAGATGTTAAGAATTTTCGGGTAATGCGACAGGTGATTATTAAATTCTTTATTCTAGATAATTATGAATTATTATAACAATAACAATACAGAGCTTTGTTTACAATCAGTCTTAAACCGCCTTTATAATCACATTATTGTTGGTAAGCCTCAACTTCTGAGCAAGTGCACGTAAATATTATTACTTGCAAAAGCTAACTTTGTACCTTCTTATAAGCATATTGTGCGCACGGAAGAGTCTTAGATATCGCAAACTTTGAGTTTATGTGAAAAAGGAGCGCAGACAGCTGGAACTGTCAAAATAAAAAAAAAAACTTCCTTAATTCACCAAATCAAAATAACAACCTTGCACAATACAAGTAGTTTACAAATAAGTATTAGAGATGTTAAAGTTTTTTATGTCATCAATTTGACCTTCCAAATTCTTCTTCATTACTAACTATACTGACGGTGTCTGACTATCGCAGTTTATATTATTAGTTCTGAAGAGAACCGCTACAGCACTAACCTATTCTATTTTCATTTAACCTTGCCTCTAGTAGAGGATTTCTGCCTGACCATTAAACACCCAATAATGCTTTAAGGGATCATATTATATGGTGTCTGATAATCAAGTTGTGTTACGAGTAGAACGATCTTCAGCCGTCCTAACATCATTTACCTACCAAGTAATTATCCACTAATTACACGCCCTAAAGCACTAGGGTGCTACATTATCATCATCATCAGGCGCTTGGAAGTCGGCCAACATAGTCCGATATCGTACAACATCGCACGATATCGTACATAATCCTATCTCAAGCGCTGCCAATCGCACGCTGCACGGAACTTAATACATGACTTATGTGATTATGTTACATGAGTTATATTGGAAGCGACGAGCTAAGTCATAGCACGCCCTGGTTCATCGATGGTTAAGTTACGACTGCCGAGGTCGGTTCGTCGGTCGGGCCCCCCGTTTGCGGGAATGACAGTTAATTTCTTCTGTGCATTCAAATCCAAATCAATAGTCAGCACTTTTTGAACTTAAAAAATTATATAAGACAGTCCCCCGATACACCCGCCCTTCACCACTTCAAAGTGTTTTGCTGGGAAGAAAAAGTGGCGGAACGAAATAGCAACAAGTTTGTCTGGGATGTTAGAAGAATTACTTAGTTATGTAAATCAAAAAAATAAAAAAATAATAAAATAAAATAAAATTGTATACTAAAATCGCTTTATGTGCTGCTAGCATCGAGGTGGTGAAACCCAAGCCAAAAGTTAGGAATCTCGAATCTGTTCACCGCTTTCTGCATCTGATTGTTGATCCAGCTGTTTAGTGTCAATTTCTCTAGGTGTAGAAACCATTTACTATTGTCCAGTCTATATTCTACCATAATATTTTTATTATCATTGTGTCGACCTCAACATTCTCGATAAAAAGAAAAGCAATAAGGATTAACGTTTTCCGTCTAATTCCGCCTCGCGTGGGTGTCGTGAAAGCCGATTAGGAGATAAAATTGGAGGGAGATAGGAGATAGGCATCTATCTCACTTCTTTAGCTGATGGTGCTGTCTGGTAATACTGTACATCCGCGTACCTACTCCGACTATCAATAGTAACGTTTGGTGATCGTAATAATAATAATTATAATTATTTCTTTTAAAGTGTTACTGTTCACATTATGCAAAATAAAGTATTGTTTTTTTGCACCAAACACCATCACAGTACAAGAACCAGAAACTATTTTATGAGCATATAAGGCTTTTAACTAGATCACAAGAGTTTTAATTCCCTGACTCATAAACTAGGTGTACCTATACATGCAGGCACATGTGCCTGTGACTTAGGAGTCAGTGATTTTCCATAACAGACAAGACAAAGCCAAAGTACCTATACTAAAACGGGACATTACAACAATAAGCAAATGGGGCTAAAGAAGACAGGTTTATAATCAATTTAAATAAAACACAAAATAAAAATATTCCACAAATATGTATAATTTAATTAATTAATTCCCTTATCGGTTTTTCTCAATGGCACAGCGGATAAAAGCTGACATCTGTACCTATTACTGTTGGATACATTGTTATTTTTTTTTTTTTTTTTTTTTTTTTTTTAATATTACAAACTAGTGCTTGACTGCAATCCCACCTGATGGTAAGCAGTGATGCAATCAGTGATGGTGAAGCGCACTAGTTTGTTAAGAGCCTATTCACTCTAGCCTTGAAGACACCTAAATTATAATCGGACGGGAAGACCGCAGCAGGCAAGTTGTTCCAGTCCTTCGTGTTCCTTCGTTATTATAAGTAAAAAGGTGTAGATAAGTTATAAGCGCTCAGCACACTTGGCCTCAGTGTCGCGTCGTGCCGACTACGGCCGCGTGCGTGCGTTAGTGTGCCGTTTTTGAAGATCGAATGTGGTTTAGGTAACCTATCTACACCATTTTACTTATAATATCATTTGTTGGATAATCAAACGTTAGGATACTAAAGCTGTAATTTCTAACTCAAAAAACTTACTAGCTACTTCAGATTCCAACAAATAAGAACGATACAGAATATCCCCTACTTCTTCCAATCACCATAAAATACATCACCAGCAATGGCCACATAAAGCTGTCTGTAAACTATCGCGCAATCTCGCCAGATTTAGTGGCGCCCCTGGCGGTTGGCACGCCACTCACGTCGCGCCTTAATTAAAGATGGCGCTGGCTAAACAACTGCCAGTTTAAGTTGTAGGTACGTACCTTTTGGTGGAATCGTCTGTTTGTTGGGTAAGGGAAGGGTTAAAGGTGTACCGTAGGGTAAATGGTATGGGGGTTATACTTCGACTAAAGTTGTGCTTGGTTGGTTATGCTTGGATTGTTGGTTTCCAGCAAAAATAAGCGTTTCCTTCATTAAGGAAAACAAAAAGGTGTATTTGTGGGTCAATTAACTGTGTGTCTGAACGTAAATCTGTATCGAAACGATACGATTTCACAATGCAGGCACTTGGAAGAAAATTACTTCAATAAATTCCGATATGACGACATTTTATAAAAAGTAGTGGTATGGTAGAAATATAGCTTTACTATTTAATACCTTGTGGCTTAGTTTCAAATATACACCAATATATTGTGAAATAGAAATGCGTTCCTTGCGAAGTATGTGTGGTGTAACAATGAATGACAGATAGAGGAATGATGTGGTAAAGCAACGTTGTGGTTTAAAAGACGATGTAGTGACAAAAATTGAAAAGAGTATGCTTAGATGGTTTGGTCACTTTGAAAGGATGGATGAAAGGCGACTAACGAAAGGTATTTACAAGGCAGATGTAAGTGGGAATGCCGGGAGGGGACGCCCTAGAAGGACATACATAGACCTTATTGGTGAGGTTCTTCAGAAAGGTCAGGTGCGTAGTACTCGCAACCGGCGTGTGTGTATGACAACATGTAAGAATGTAAACGAAGCAAAAGAAATATGTAAGAATCGTAGCATATGGCGCTCTGTAGTTTCTGCCTACCCCCATGGGAAAAAGGCGTGAGTTTATGTATGTATGTATATTTTGCAATCTAGACGAACAAAACACTTATAAAGGAAATAATAACATCCTCAAAAGATAGACTCTATTAATAGGTAGGTACACATTCTAAACAAACAAAATATTGCTCATAACATAGCAGCGTCTACAAAGCGATTCTACAAAGAAACACAAACAGCTCTCGACGTATTATAACTTTAATTTAAATTCTAATACAAAACAAACGCGCATCCAAAGCAAGGAGTGTTTAACTTTGTTAGGGGGTGCACAGATAAGCTAACTGTCAGCTGTCAAACAAGCGTTCAACTGTCAAATTGTCTGAGCAAAGGTTAACGTCACGACTAACTTTCTTTAATTCCATTATGTTTAGATTTGTTAAAATGTTTGGTAATCTTATCAACATGTTTAGGGTTGACAGTTATCATTACTTTAATTGCATTATTTTTGTGAAATATAGTTTTGTTGGACACAAAAAACTGAATTGTATTCTATTTAGAAGTCGGTTAAACAATAGGTGACCACAAAGCCATTCCAGAACTCATTCTAGTCTTAGATTAGCTAGCAAGCCGTTGATTAGTCCACGTTTTGGTGGCAAATGCCCGCCGCAGTGCACTTCGGTATCTGATTGCTATTAAACACGCAAACGAGATTAATGAACACCAAAACCATGAAATGGTAAATTGATTTATCCGTGTCTAACTAACAATGATTGATTTAAGCGCATTTGTTTTGATAATATTGCTAACTGTAATCGCAATACTCGGTGCCGCAAATCTCTGTCTGAGTCCTAACCTAACATTGTCAACATTAAAACGTATGTTTAACCCGCGACATAGCTCTCTAATGAAATACAAGTGGGTCTGCGTTGCAGCTTCAAAGCCGCGTCTAGTCATCCACTAATAGTATGCAAATAGCTGCTAAATGGTTTTTTCCCGTATCTCTTTAATATGCCGGCGGTCGTTTAAGGCATTTCCATTTTAATTTCGGCGAGCTTAAGCCCCGCGCACACTGCCGTGGTTGCGCTATTATGACAGTGTGTGTGAATATTCATGTCTGTCAAGAATTTTCGAGGACATTTTTGAGATTCGTTGCCGGCGTTGTTTTGTAACCTTTGTTTTGAAATTGTTCAGATTTTAATGGAATAATGTAAAGTGATTTTAAAATCTTTGTTTATAAAGTTAGAAGATACAACATATTATTTTTACAAAAGATACTTGAATAAAGTGACAACTTTACTGAAGATTGTTTCGTATTCATTTTTTATTTGTGTTTCGTGATTTTAGAAGCATTTGAGACTTCCAAGCGTTGTTGCTAAACATAAGGTTCTGGGTTCCCTGGCAGTTGCATCGGGGTAGCAAATTTGAGTCAAGATTTGTAGGTATCCATTTAATGGCAATAGGCTCGCTTTCTACTTCGTGGGACTTAAAACATACTCAACACTTCACTGTCCACAGAGTAAACAGAATAGTAAAACAATCAACATGAGTCATATGTGACTCATGGGACAGGAAACCATTATATTTTGAGAACAAACGCAGTCGCCGTGGCTACATCACAGAAGTTCGGCAAATGGTGTAATAATTAAATGTGTAATTAAATGTGTGATCCAAATATTCTGGTGACCTACTTATAGGTATGTACCAAAGATACATAATAGGGGAATAGGTAGTGCTTATTTGCCTAAACTTCGAAGAACAGAGCCAAGAATCGGAGACTTCCTTGCCACCCACTACTTTATTGCATTTTTAAAGTGTAAAGTTAAGTAATAAAAAAACCCGCAAAAAAATGTTGACGTAGGGAAGTTTCCGAATCTGGGCTCTGTTCTGCCGCAAAGTTTAGGCAAATAAGCCAGCTATTCCCATCTTTGATAATAACGTATAATAAACTGAAATAACTGTATAATTAGGTATAATTTAGAGCTAAAAACGAGTGAGCACATTCCACCGGACTAGTGACCACAACTTGATCATTTTTTTTTTTTTTTTTTTTTTTTTTTTTTTTTTTTTTTTTTTTTTAAATCTTTATTGAACTAAAGCCTAAATAACTATTACAATGGTATAGTAGAAGTACATACATTGATAGGCTTCCGCTAGGTAGTAATACATTGAAACCCTGACCTCTAAACTAGGTTAGTACCTGTATCTTAGAAGATCAGTGTCCCTCCGCAACAATGTTACAAGCCAGTTTTTTTTTTTTTTTTTACAGCTCAAACAACTACTAAACATCGCAAAATAAAAAATAAACAAAATACTTAAAAATTAAATACTTTTACAAATCAAAAGAAATTAAAAGAAATTAAGGTATGCCGTTAGTGCGTGATTGAGGTGTGTTGTGTTGTGTTTAGGTGTTTATGTATAAAAGTGAGAGTGTGTTGTGTGTGGAAATTTTGGTATTAGTTTTATATTTAACTTTAAAGGTTGCCTGAAAGAAGATCCTCGGTGTGTTGATGAGTCAATGTTATTAGGTAATTGTGTAACGTGTGTTTGCATTGATATTTTGATTTTGTGGATAATTATAATACCTTGTTTAAGGTGTTGCATTAATACCTACAATGATGAATATTTGATATCGCCTATACTAATATACTACACATATAAGTTATAGGTGTAATGTAACATAAATCTAAATATAAATCTAACATTGTGCTCAATAATAATATAGATATTATTTCAATATTTGGACAATCATGAGAAAATAAGTATTTATTATTAGAGTTGGGTAAACATTAATTTCATCTTCAGTTTGCTTTGCCAAATAGGTACGAGAAGTTAAGAAATTTTCTATGAACAATTATGTTGATACCGAGAACTGCGCTGGCCTGTTGTTAGCAAGCTTATGGTTTATCTATAGTTTTCAAACAAACCATAAAATATTGTCATATATTGCTTTCATCTTAGCTATATTTGAGCATGTTTTCAGGGCATCGCACCCTTAGAGTGCCAAGGGAACGTATTACCAAGTCTCGACTGTACGTCCGTCCAACCAAAGTAGGTAGACTAGACAATCAATTATTTTCAGACACACTATGTTTTTCTATTGCCACAATAGCTACCAACAAAGAATTGGCAAAAAAAAACCGAGTTTTTGGGCTTGATTTTTTAACTACAAGTATTAAGTACGAACATTGTAGGTCTCTATCCTGGTACGATGGAACTAAATAATTCGTGAGTACTACTAACTAAATAAAAGTCATTCTAGTATAACCTAATGCAGCTGAATATGAGAGTTTTATATATAACTACTGCCTATCTGAACTAGGTACCGATACGTAGGTACCCCTTGATTAAACCGGTTTTCAGACTTTTGTGTTGTGACTCCCTAAGCCTTAACAACTAACTGTCAAGAGTCTGCAAATGACAGTCAGGACCAAGGATCAGGAATAGCGTAACGGTCTTTATATGTAACCCGTCCACCGATGGACATTGGCAAGAAATAAATATAAATGATTGTGAATTACTGCATGCCGAATATGAGGTCTTAGGTGGAGCAGTGTTATTAAGTTTTTAATTTAAATTTCCCCAGTAGCGGCCCGGAGTCCAGATTTAAGCCCGTTTTATAAAAATGGGCTCACTCTCACACATAACTAGTGAACTGTAGGCATATTATAGGTACATTTCTGTCTGACTGAACCGTTCGTTACACTCCAGTGTGCAAGAGACAGTATAACTTTTTTGAGTTAGCATCACGAGAACATTATTATTGGTTCGGAGCTTTTAGCGCCGGACTTTGGCGCACTCTAATAAAAAGTTGATAGGTGTAAATGTCCAACTGAGTGACTACTTTCTATCAGTCAGTTTGTGATCTAGCCTTTCACTATGATATAGATGGAGTGGGTCTTATTAGATTCCCGTGAGTACTTATTTTGGCTGTAGGAACGTTTGCATAGAGTGTAATGGATGTCGTTGACTTGCTTACAGTTGTTAAGTAGTCATATAAAGTCTTTTGGGAAATCAACCCTAGTTTAGTTGTGAAAGCCTTGTATCACGTCGTGTTGGTGTAGCTGCTGATCATACGGTACTGGGTTCAAGTCAAGTTAAATCATTTATTTTAACTAGATCAGCAAAAAATTGCTTTTGCACGGCAATTTAATAGCAATATTAAAAACATACAGGACATTTGCTCCCCTCAAAAGGTAGTTCGATCGATTTCCAGACCAAGTTAAGTGTTTTTATTTTTGTCCATCTGGATTTCTTTAAGTTGTAGCCACGAGTCTGGATACTAAGTACAGACGCCAGCACATCAAGTTACCCCAATGTGTCAATTTTTCCCAATTGAATATGAACCTTATTCTGTTTGACATAAAGTTCAAAAACAATCAAAGAAATTTGACTCATTGGGGTAACTTGATGTGCTGACGTCTGTACATGAAATTTAGTCAAAAATTGTATACCTGACGACGAAATGTGGGTGTTTTAAGTATCTACTCATGCTTTCTCCTTCGGAATATACAGGCGTGATGTTGTATTTAGTAAAAATCTCAGACAACACAGAGTACCGACGTTTGTTCCTGTAATAGAATAGAATACATACAAAAAAAACAAAAAAAAACCAAGGAACCCGACCACCAACCATGTTAAAAACCATTTCATGTCTAATAGTAGGCGCGGGACAGACAGACCAGACAGACAGACTTTATTCTAAAGTTTCAACGAACAATAACACGAGCAGCCCACAGGTACTTAAAATATTCCCAAAACTTATTAAATCACTTTTCG
Source organism: Euplexia lucipara (assembly GCA_921972225.1). Lineage (NCBI taxonomy): Eukaryota > Metazoa > Arthropoda > Insecta > Lepidoptera > Noctuidae > Euplexia > Euplexia lucipara. Next base: position 716,653 of record OV179146.1, on the reverse strand, counting down.
TGTAGCTTAATTGTAAAGTATTTGTCGTCGACCGCCTCTCTGGGGCAACATAATGAGTTTCACTCCCGTAATTGTACTCGAACTCAACCCTATAGATGAAACAACTGCTTACAACCCTTTCAGGGGCGAATTTCAAAGGTTTCTGAATCTCACCCCCGATTAAATTGCGTCAAATATTGCGAAGATATTTTTATTGGTTATTTGGTAAAGGGTAAATAATTAATTTGTTCAGTGTCCGGGATTTTTGTAATTGGGTAATTGATGTTTTGGATAAGTAAATTGACTTGTTTCATTGAGAGTGGTGGACCAAAGAAAAATAGAAAAATGCGTTTATTGACACTACAGTAAAATATGTATACGTTTAAACTATTAACAAAGACACTATACACAGAAGACAAAGATGGTAATGTGTGTTTGACTTAAAGGTCTTACTTACTTATTTGTCGAAATATTTAGATGATGTGTAATATATTATTACAGCTGTGATTGTTGATTTATGCATTTGCAACTAGAACATAATGAGCAACTACAAAATATAAAAATTATATTTGTGTATGCATTGGCTATACAAAATACTTTTACACATGTAAACTTTAGGAAGAAATATAAAACTTGTATGATCGATGTTTCAAAATCAAATAATGAGAGAGAACACCGAAACAAAATCAGAGGTCACAGTCCCTTTGAAGTCCTGACGTCTTGGTCAGATAGATCATAAATATGAAGTACATGCAAATTAGTGTCTGGGATTGCCTTTTATAGAAAGAACTGTACAGATTTGATTGAACCTGTCCAGTCAGCGCAGGCATCCGCTATACATTTTTGGAAAGTTTTTTCCGAATTTGAAAACTGTACTCTGGTAAAATTTAAAAAGAAGTATGAAAGAATCGCAGCAAATGGCATTTTGTAGATTCTGCCTACACCCATGGTAAAAAAGCGTGCTTTTTTATGCATGTAGAATTTTATATACTTATGTATGTGTGATCAAATGTGTCCATCTAATTTTATTATTTATTGTTATCCCCCCAAAACCAAATAATGAGCATAGAACTGCAGTATCTTTAAGTAGTATCAGTATCTAAAAGGTACTCAAAATGTCAAGTGGTATGATTTTTATTTTTTTTTATTTATTATTTAGCCCAAATTGTCCCACAGCTGGGCAAAGGCCTCCCTCCATTCCTTCCATCGGTCGCGATTCTGCGCCACCTCTCACCAATTCTCAAGGAAGACATCCAGGTCGTCCCGCCATCTCCTTCGTGGTCTGCCGCGGCCCCGTGTCACTAAAACAATTTATTTGTTTTTTAGTTAAATCCGAAAATGTTTGATATTATCGTTTTTCTGAATACCTACTAAAAAAACAAGGGTGATTTTTAGAGAGCTTTACAGTTTTCGTGGATAAATCACGAAACTCAGACGGAAATTGAACGGTCACTTTCATTTATGGACCAAAAAAGATGATGTCCTTCAAATTACAGACAGGTTACCAGTATCCACGCTACGCAAATCCTTATTATGTAAACACGTTTTCCTTTGAACTCCATATTCGTACTTACATAAGTACTTTGTACAGCTTCTCGTACCTTTTGAAACGGGAATGATTACTGAGGGTCTAAGAAGCCTCAGACATAATGTGAACTTGGTAGACGGATCAAATGTCAATAAATATTGTTATCGTCGGGATTAAAGGAAAAACATATTTTTATGGGTAGGTATCGTGTTTTTATGAGTTTTTTTTATTAATTTAGGATAACAGGATTACAGGTTTGCAATAGCTCGTGTAAAAATAAAATCAATTATCAGCGAGGTGAATATGCGATTGCGGTAATCAATAACCAGTGCGGTGCCTAATAACAATAAAAAAAAATTGGTTGCCTGTAAAGTCGGTATACGGGCGAAAGTTTTACGTGACAACGACTTTGAGTGGTAAAATAATTTATGTCTGTCTCTCTCGCTCTTAGGCGGGCTAACCATGCCCGAGTGGAAGGGACGCGTGCCTCTCACTCGCTCTCATTGTGAGCGCATAACGTGAGCGGAGCGTAACGCAGTTTCTTGAAGTGTCACCCGGCAAACCAATTTATAAGACGTTGTCACGTCAAAAAAGTCTCAACCATCAATACAACGCCATCGCCAACGCCGAGGCCGGTTTCCTCCTTTACCGTTTTTGAAGCAATTGATAATTATACAATACGCACATGAATCCGAAAAGGCAGAGGTGCGTGTCTTGGGTTCGAACGCGAAACCTCAGATTTGGCAACCGCCGTTCACACCACTAGGCTGACACGACGGTATTTCTAATAGTAGTAGATTTTACAACAATAACTGGTTTCCCAAAAGCAGTTTGAAGTCGGTATTTCCATCTACACAAAACCATATTTCTTCATAAAACATCTTCTAGGAAATCTTCCCACAGCGGAATACAGCATTCCTTTTCAATAATTATGTCCTGAAGCGAGTCTGTTCGCCTGAGAATGCAGCGTCTCCTACAATAATTACACCTGCATTACACTCTGTAACAGGACTTTGCTGGCTTATGCCACAGAGTAGGTGGAGACAGAAGGTACACTTCAATAATCTTCGTTTATTAACAACCGAGATTAGAATTGAAAATGAAAGAAAGAAAGGAAGCATTAATTTTATCACGTACAGGATATATGTCATTAAAAAGAAAAATGATCTAAAACTAAACTACTACTACTATTTCTTCAATAAAACTATGGTATCTCAAATCCAATGAGTCAAAATTACTATATTACCGAAATTACGTCTATTTTGGGCAAAACATGCTAGGACGTTTATTTTATTTAAAACACCATGCTTTGCCACCCAGTTTGTGTACTGCTTTCCTACTCATAAAGAAATAAAAACAAAGAAAAGAAAGAGTTTACTACATGGAAAACCAAAACATATAGCTTTGTTTAGAGTAATTTTTATACTCGAAACCAGCTCACTTACCCTGTATCGAGATTTTGATTATTATTTTTTTGCGACCTCGAACTGGCTACCAGACACCATAAAAGTAAATACCATGTCATTTCAGACAAAATTGAGTATTGTGACTTGTTTCACACAACGTTAGTCATAGGAAATTGTACGGAGTTAATTTTCTGTAAATCCATAATCTGTGATAACACCTCATTCCTTTACACTGTAGAATAACTTGGATTTATTCTCTCGAGGTGGGATAAATTCACCGCTGGCAACACTGATATTACCGCTGTGTGTGAATTTACTACGGGCAACACCGATGTTACCGCGCTGCGCAGATTTAATAAAGTTATCATACGAGTGAGTTAGGATTCAATGGAGAAAGTGAATTTCTTTGGAACGAAGGTATTATGGTGGCTTTAAGACGTACATAAATGGATGAGGTATTTACGATTTTCTATTGAGAGTTACACAATGGATGCTTGGTCAGAACAGTAAATACGTATGTAGTAGAAAGTAATTTCTAATGTGTATCAACATCCTCCCAGTTAAACACTAGAAAGTCGCGACGAGCTTGCGTTTCAGGGGACTATTTTATTTAATTTTGAACGACTACAAAGTTTATTTTTAATCTAGTTACTTTGAAACAATAACTAGTTTTAAGTTTTTATTTGTTTTTTTGACTGCCTCGTTGTTAAGGTGGTCAAATGCTCCACTGCTGGGCATGAGGTTTTGATTCTTAGGTCATAGGTACGAATGTTATTAGATCTTTCATTTAGAATAACTCAAGTACATCGAAGGACTGGAACAACTTGCCTGCTGCGGTCTTCCCGTCCGATTACAATTTAGGTGTCTTCACGGCTAGAGTGAATAGGCTCTTAACAAACTAGTGCGCTTCACCATCACTGATTGCATCACTGCTTACCATCAGGTGGGATTGCAGTCAAGCACTAGTTTGTAATATTAAAAAAAAAAAAAAAAAAAAAAAGTAGCAGAAAGTTTGGATTTGTGTCCGGTTGATGGCTATAGGCTCGTTTCCAAATGAAAGAAAAAAAGAAAGAAAAACGCATTTTTCTTTCTTAAATCTATAAAATACAGGGATTATAATGCCAAAAGGGCCTTAGCTCAGTATAATGCTAAATACATGAGACATTCACTTAACTAGCGAAATATGGGTGTATTTATAGGTCGACCTCTGCCGGTTTTTTTTTAAAGTTCCGAGATACGTGGATTTCATTAACTGGGGTATTTATAATATTTTTATATGTATCAGAATTTATTTCTTTAGTAGATTACTAATTTTATTACATGTGTATTGCCTGTCAGCTAGCGGCTATTTGTGTGTGTCTTCTTGTTATAAATTCAAATGATTGTTTATCTTATAACATGCCATTAACTTATCAGTAGAGATCCAAAGCTTTTACAGTACTATTGTGGACAAATTCATAAAAGTAGAAGAGTGAAGTGACTGTAGTAGTTCATAAAATGACCCCAATCTGTTAAAGTTGCGAGTTAATAGGCTTCTTCTGGATAAGCTCATTCCATAGTCGACCTCATCTCTGACCTCAGGACAAGATTGAGGTCAAGAGTAGACCCATTATATGTATATATGGAAAAAAAGGCGTGTGTGTGTATTAGTGTACACACGTAAGACGTGAAATTTCTTTGTGACATCATTTTTCGAAAAATTATCTACCTACTATTAACAACTTTACAGGGATTGGTTAAATAAAGCCTAATTAGATAAAGTTATCATAGACGTGGATACAAATTAATATGGCGCGTCACGGAACAATGTGACAAGATGGCCCGTCGTAACAGAAAAACGTTACATTGCCATAAAATTTCTCCCATACGTCGATGAAAAAGTTTTACTTCAATAAATAAGTATACATATATTAATAAACTTCTAACACAAGAAATAATTCAAAGGTTTTTAAGATCCATTTTACAGATTTGATGACTAAACACCTTTGTAATGGTCTGACAGTTTCAAATATTAATATCTTTATCATTAAAATCTATGCAAATCCAAGGATTCTCAGAAAAGGATCCGCCATTATGTCACACAAAGGTTCTAGGACATTCGATAGGTTTTTGCGATAGAATCGGATCCGATCCGTTTCAGCCTCCTATTGTTAGAGCTCTGCTTACGACAGGTTATGGCTGGCTTGAGGAATGGCGCCGTATTTCAAATTCGCTTCGGGTTTAATTATGCGGAATTAATTTGTGCGTTGCTAGGAATCGTTTGTTATGGCAGATACTTTGTATAACTAATGTAGTGGCATCATAGTGTCACACAACTATTATGATTTTATTTAATTGTTAAACAGTTATCAACTATTTGATTGATTTCATAGTTTAACAATTTCATCGTTTACGCGGATGGTTGTCTATATTCATCTAAGGCAAAGCATCTCATGATAGAAAATAAAGTGATCTGGTCAAAATAAAAGAAGAAATAAAAAATCTCTCCTCCTTAAAAGACGTAGTTATTATTTACTTGAAGAGCCATGTATAGTGAACACTTCAAGAGTAGAATGGACAGCCTTGAAAATGTTGTTGTCTTTTCCTGTGTCTATTGTATTAGGTTTTAGGTACGTCAACGTTCGTTTCGACCCTATGGCTGTCAAAATGGAGACTAATACAACTCAGGTACTCATGGAGATGACATTACCTCCTTATAACATAACGTCACGCCTGCAATAACCCGAAGGGTTAGGCAGAGGTGTACATACCTGTAGTACACCCACATTTCGCCGGTTATGTTTAAGTCCCATGTAATAGGGGGCTACCCTATTTCCATGAATTGGGTTCAGATACAGACTCCAGGCTACAACAGAGAACGAGACAGTCAAACATTACCAGCACACACATACATTACCCATATTAGCTAGTCGATTATTTTATTTATCGAGTTGAACACACTTTTACCACCACGAATTCTTCAACTACGCGTCCAGCTGTGTAGCCACGATACCTCACGTCGGGCACCCCGCCAACAGTTTTAAGTAAAATTACTTGATTCTCACCCGCGGCCGCGCTAAGTGAACGCTTTCGGAAAAACGCTTCTCTCACTATTCTGTGTAACTTGACGGCTTGAGTTATGGATGGTTTTCACTTGAATTTTAACTTTCATAATGGCTTCATAATAGTTTGATGGTGCAGGGAATTCATTCGAAACGTTTACCGATAATATAGGTAAACATTATTTGGTTCGATGGTATTCATTTTCTTTGCATCGAAGATTTTGAATACACAAAACATTCGTACCTTTCATACATAAATCTTTATCAAATATGTGATTTACTTGTAAGTAAAGTAGATTGGTAGGTACTGTGCAAGATCAAAGTATCAAGTTATATGGAATAGAAGCGGTACTAGGGTTGTTTCTCACAATCAGCTCGTAATAGGTTTTAAACATGAAGGAGATAGATAGCTTGGTCTTTTGTCTTGCCTAGTTTTTCTTTGTTAGTCGTTAGTTTGTTTTGATTTGTTTCTAACGCAATCAGGTAATCGTTTAACCCAGTTTCTATTTTAGTTAAATGAACCAGTTAATAATATTATGATTTATAATATAATGTAAAATCACGCCTGTAATCTCCGAAGGGTTAGGCAGAGGTGTGCCTGGTAGCACACCCACATTTCGCCAGTTATGTTTAAGTTTCATGTAATGGGGAATGAGCCTATTGCCATCAATCGGGCACAAATCCAGACTCCGGGCTACTACTAAGAAATTCCGGATGTAAAAACTTAATAACACTCTACCTAACCCGGGGACCGAACCTGGGACCTCGTGTTCACCAATTAGGCAGTTACTTAAATAAAAAAGTTCATAATCTGATGTACTAATCAAACATGTGTACACGTATCTATCTAGCAGCAGGTACTACATGCTACTATGTAACCGCATTATACGTCAGCAATGCGTCGGCCAGCGCAGCGTCCATCGCATGCCGACTGCGAACTATGCACATTCCTGCGTGAGAAGGCGTGAACGAACCGCGCAATGTACAAAGGGCACATTAGTGTACGCGTCGCGCGCTCACGAGTAACTTGATGAGCAATACTGGGACATTACGAAGTGCCCTTCAACTGGATTCCATTTATGCTGTTTCCATCAGACATTTTCATAATTAAATGCACTGCTAAGCATGAGCATATTATTATGCAACAGCATTCTGATCTGATGGCTAATTTTGACGTTATCCTTGTGAACGGGTGCTGCTTGTGATAACTGGTCGTCTTGCTGGCCTTGGTTTTGTTATTGTTTTAACTATTCGCTGATTATTGATTTATTTAATTCGATGGTCTTAGTCTATTAGTTCGTGACATTGTGTTGTAGATCTAAGAATATAATCCAATACTGCACATGTAAGCGAGCACGCCCTTTATACCGGGACCCGTTTTATTAAGTTAGTTTGCATTAATTTGCTTGAGATTAGCTACATATTACTAGTATTACTACTAGTTTATTGGAGTGTGCTAGCTAACATGTAGTAAATCATTTATTGGTATTTTTTTAAATATTTTAACTAATAGTACAGTATAAATTCAAATTATTCTGACTTATTACACAGATGTGTTTCTGGGGAGTTTGTTCCACAACTTTTTCTCTCCAACAAAAACACTAGGAAGTGGCGAAGGGCGTGTTTTTGCGGAACTGTGTTATGTAATTTTAACATTCAAAAAGTGCTGATCTTCATCCTAATTTAAATAAACTGACTTTTGATTTTGATTCACAGAACATGGACAAGTCTAGCCAATGCTTTTTTGTCTTTTTGTTTTGTCAAATCGGTCGTAGATCACAGCGGTATGCAGGCGGTGGCTGCCGCACTTGAAATTTATCATAAAAAATGGCAATTCCACAATTCCGTTCTGGTAACCTTTGCTTCTACTGTGATACTATCACTAAAATTGCAACACAATCTACTAAATTCCTGTTCAGATTTATAGCTTTAATTCAGGGTGGTACTGCACTAGAGCAAACATTTCAGAAGTTTTTTTATATCACAGGTTCTGTTCCCCTTCAGGCTTTTAGCGCCAGTTTGCAGGTCATGTCGAGTTTGTGCCACAAAGGCTTGTTTCACAGGTTGTCACTTGTTTTCAGCGCAATTTTAACTGTTTCTATTTGGTCCCCTTCCAACTAAGTTGTTTGGCGAATTCATGTTATACAGTTGTGTATCCTTCTGGTAGGATCCATGATGGATATTCCGTAGAAGTCATTTTAGTTTTGTGAATGCAATAATTAGGTCCCTTTTAGGAGAACGAGTATTAATTATATTTACAATTAATTTTCGAAGTCTCTAAAATACAATGCGTCGTTTCAATACATTGGTTTGGCTATTCAAATTTTACAAGATCGGTTATAAAATAAAAGTCTACTTTAGAAACGGAAATAAGGAAGAAAATATTTATTTACTTATTCATTTATTTTATTTTAAGGAAGGCTACTAACAATCCAGTGAATAAAGAACATAATATTAAAAAAAATTGTTAATAACAAGCCTCCACATATACTTAGCTTAAAAAAAAAGTCGATTAAAGACGACAGTGCAAATAAAGCGCAGTGCAGCGCGTGTGCCACAGAGAACGTGATACTAAAACCAAACAGCCAAAAAACACACTTTTAAAATAGAAAACTGGGTATGAAACAACTTTGCATAGTATTATGTACCTTCGTGTAATCGTAATTTAAAAGAAGCATTGTTTCATCGTCTCCAAGAACGTTAGGTGAAGCGCATAAGTTTTAAAAAACCATGAGACAGCTAAAAATTCAGCCACGAAGGATGCATAAATCTGAATGAAGAAGATTTATGACACATTATTTTATATTTGGTTAACTTGGTAAAGACAGATTCTTTCTGCAAAACAGACATCTAAAGTTATATGAAACTATCTGATGCCCGTGACTTCATCTGCGCAGGATTAACACACCAGAATAACTTGAAGATGGCAGTTTTTCTTCTTATTTACTTTACACTTTTCGTTATATTTTGGTGATTTTTTTCAATGTCTTAAATTATAGCCTCTGTGTTATTCTGATCTATAAGCCATGTTGTTGTAAAGTTACGTTAAACCTTTGGTAGTTTTTGGATACAAGAGTAACAAACCTGCATACAATCTTTCGCATTTATAACATTAAGTAGGATAAAAAACAGGTTGTGTGATAACAAAAAACTTTTTTGCAAGAAATAAAACCGACTTAAAAAAAAACTCTAAACGGTGTAAAATAACTCTAAATTAGGAAGTCTGTGGCTTTGGTGATTTTGTCTTATTCATGATGGGCCAACGACAAGATCACTTTAACTCTGCCTTAAAAGTAGACACAATTGTTTAACAATCAACATGAGTCATTTGTGACTCATGGGGGACACGGAAGTGGTTAATAAATTGATTTCCCGCCAACCCCATAAACAAACAATGTGCTATTACAAGCACATAATCTGCTCCCAATAAACATATCACACACCATAAAACTTATGAAATCAATTTATAAAGGCGTGTCCACACTGTTTATGGCCGCCTAGTAGGTACTACTAATGGTCGGGTAGGATTTACGACCTGCCCCACGGACAAAAACTTTATGAGCGGCCCTTAAGCAAACGAGCTACAAATTTTATCGCTGTATTACTTCTTTGTTAGTTTACTATGTGTTAAGTACCGGCTCCCAGTGATGTGGCCGCCATTTTGTCAGCGTTATGGGGCATGTCTCAACGTTTGAGTAGTATATGTTTTGAACTTACTTAACTACTGCTACTGTTTCTCTTTACTGTAAATCAGATTCTTTATTAAACTCTCGCTACCAACCCAAATGTTCTTTCTTTGGTATTGTTTGTTATCACGTTTCAGCTCATCAAGCTCCTCAAGTTCCGAGTTGAGCTCACGATTACTGCCAAATGCTTGCACTGACTGATCTGGTCGCCTCATTCTGTGTGGTTCTTTCCTCAAAAGACCATTTCAGACACTAATCTGCATGGACCTTACATGATTTGACCAAGATGATGTCTGGACTTTAAAAGAGACTATGACCTCTGAGTTTCTTTCGGTGTTTCTTCTCAGAGTAGTCAAATAGTGAAACTCCGATCTCATTTCCTTACTTAACTGGAACTGGACGTCACTAGTAAGTCACTAGCAATGAAAAGGTAGGCAATAGCATTGCAAATGTTTCACCGCTTAGAAAACTTAATATCATACGAAATACTTAGGTACAGTTCACGTCACTTCTGCTTACTCTGAGACCAGGTTTTGTGAATTTGTGATGCGCACAGCATGGCGCGCTGTTGTTTTAGTATAAGACTTCCTGCTGCGCTGTAGTCATTTGTCGCCTAATTATTAAGCGAAAACTATGTTACCAGGGTACTCGTATACACTGAAGACCAGCAGACGTCCTGCAGTTTCACCCGCGTAGGTCCCGTCCCCGTGGGAATACAGAGATAAAAATCAGCCTATGTGTTAATCAACAGTGTCAGCTAACTCCACAACAAATTTTATTAAAATCTATTTAGTAGTTTTTACGTAAAAGAGTAACAAACATCCAACCATCCATCCGTCTATCCATACTCACAAACTTTCGCATTTATAATATTAGTAGGATTATATTGAAAAGAAAAAGGCTAGGATTGAGTGGTTTGTTCCAATTAAAAAAACACAGTTAATGTTGAAATGTCAATGTTGTCATTCCTTTTTAAACAATTATTTTGTTATTATTGTGTATCTCTGTACACTTTGGTAGTTCCTTAATATAAAGCACAATCATTTACATATATTTGTTTTGGAAAGTATAATATTAATATAATCTTAATTATTTATATTTTAGGGACAAAATGGTTTTTTATTTGTTTTTTGTACGACTCTATTTCAAATTTCTGTCTGGCAGTTTGAGTTTTCAAAAGCAGCTTAATGTCTGGTACTGGTCCAGTTGATAGCCATATGCGTAATAATATCTAAAAAATATGACAATATATCACATGTAAATAAATGCGTATATTTTTCTGGGATCTACTAGAGTTAAAAAAGGACTGAGCTAGTAAATTCTTTATAGAGGACATCAAGGTTGGGATCACCCAACCTTACTCAGTAAGAGAAATAATAATACCGTATGTAACCCTTTCAAGTCGTTAGCCTCTGTTAAATATCTCTCTGGCCGCTCGCCAGCCTCCCAGAACGCAAGATGTGTACCATAACCAAGTATATGTCCTGTAGCCAGATAAAATGGCACGCCAGTTTAATGTGCTCCGATAACTATGTGAACAATTACTGTTTTTATCTGCGTTTTTACAATGTTAACAAATACTTTGGGGGAACAAAGTTTTAGTGTTTGTACTATGTACTACATTGACAAATTTAAGTTCAGGTTTGACACACATAAGAACTCTGGCAAAAAGAAAATGAAAATAATTGGACAGCCTTGTTGGTCTAGTAGTAAGTGACCCTGACTGCTATGCCAGAGGTCATGGGTTCGATTGAGGAATTATGTGATAAAGCAACGTTGTGGTTTAAAAGAAGATGTAGTAACAAAAATTGAAAAGAGTATGCTTAGATGGTTTGGTCACGTTGAAAGGATGGATGAAAGGCGACTAAAGAAAGGTATTTACAAGGCAGATGTAAGTGAGAACGCCGGGAGGGGACGCCCTAGAAGGACATACATAGACCTCATTGGTGAGGTCCTTCAGAAAGGTCAGTTGCGTAGTACTCGCAACCGGCGTGTGTGTATGACAACATGTATGAATGTAAACGAAGCAAAAGAAGTACGAGTATGTAAGAATCGTAGCATATGGCGCTCTGTAGTTTCTACCTACCCCCATGGGAAAAAGGCGTGAGTTTATGTATGTATGTATGTAAATCACGTGACGAATAAAAGTTCTAATTGTCCGCGCAGGCAAAGGTTTTATTAAATACGAATACATTTTCAAGATATGTCCCGTACCTTAAGCCCGCAGTCAGGGGTATCAAATACCCCGGAAGGTGTTAGCATACACAGTGTGATGACGCCATAACCGTGAGGTGTACGATTAATGGCGGTATTATCTCGCTCGTTAATTCAACGGTCGTTAACTGATGCCTCGCTAGAGGGAGCCGGAGAGTAAATATAAGACAGTAAAACAACCCATGACTACATTACTGGCAGCTGTATTGGTTACCATAACTGATGAAAATCACCAACTCCACGTAGAAATAACTTATTTATTTATAAATTATTTATTTAGTACATGGAGGACTTACAGCTAACCAGTGCAGCTTACAGTTATCTTTTATAAACCAAATTTCTTAGTCAGTAGTCAAATAAATAGGTAGGTAAGTAAACAATTACTTAACAATTATGTACAGAGGCAGACTTTATGTTTTAAGTAAAAATAAAAAAATAATTTTGAGAAAAACATAATTTTGGGAAAGAAACCAATAATATTTTCAAAACATAATATAACATATAACGTCACGCCTGTAATCCCCGAAGGTCTAGGCAGAGGTATACCTGGTAATACACCCACATTTCGCCAGTTATGTGTAAGTTCCATGTAAAAGGGGGCGAGCCTATTGCCATCAATCGCGCACAAATCCAGACTCCGGGCTGCTACTAAGAAATTCCAGATAGAAAAACTCAATAACGCTTTGCCCGACCTGAGGATCGAACCCGGGACCTCATGCTCAGCAGTAGCGGCTTGCGACCACTGGACCAACGAGGCAGTCAATATCTTTATAATAGGGGGAAAAGCGTGTAATTATAAAATTATATGGGATCAGTATGTGCAACGTGCGTCAATGTTCCTTACAATAAACTATAAATACAGTATAAATAATACCTAATATTTCAAACTAGCTGTGCCCGCGACTTCGTCCGCATGGAATAGTGACTTTTCGGGCAGCAATTTGAATTACATGTACCGTCGTTTGGGTACCTAAAAATTTACATAACAGTAATTCTTCTCCGTATACGATATTTAATTTTGACGTAGGTATGGCCATCGGGGATGAAAGCATACAGGCTCCTAGGATTGCTAACCCGTGACAGAGCCACATACAACTGACCGTGCGAGAAACAGCTGAAACTTAGATCAACACCCACAACTTTCAGCGTCTGACCTTAGGCTTTATTAATGGTCATCGAAAAACATAGGCTGACTGGAAACTGGACTCGTTTAAAACTAAATGGAAAATTGAGTTATTTAGTAAACACGTACTTAACGTACGTAACACGCTTAAGTAAGGAACGTTCCTAATACTCATACCCCGACGTTACGTAAAATTTCATGGCTCAACAATAGGAAAGTGTTATTTTTAACTTTTTAAATGTTTTACTTTTTTGCGATGGATGTTTTTTAAATTTTTAATTTAGCTTTTATTTTATAATTTTCAAACGCATTAATTTTGTTTTATAGAGTTTACAGTTATGAGAATTTTTCAGTGCATTGTATGTAGAGTCAAATGCTGGTTAAAACAAATCCAAACACGATATATCTGCTATTATTTTGTCAAGAGTCTACCTACTGGTGTGCTGGACAGCCTGGCTGCAGCATCAGCTCACCCTGTTGCCATCAGTGCATTGTGTGCAGAATCAAATGCTGGTTAAAATGAATCCAAACACGACATATCTGCTATTATTGTCATCCTGGCTGCATCAGACCAAATATACCATAATCTTGCTTATTAATATAACATACTTGGGTGTTTAAAATTTTAAGCCACACATATGTTTGTAAGTAAAGTTAATACCCACAGACTTCTAAAATAGCCACGGTACCTAACACAAAAGAGCTGATAACCTTGAAATGAATGAATTGAATCATGTCTTAGAACCATCGCAAGAAACCCTGCTTTCAAATAAAAAAAAACCGCATCTAAATCGGTTCACCCGTTTAGGCGCTACGGTGCCACAGACAGACAGACAGACAGACACACACACATAGCGGTTAAACTTATAACACTCCTCTTTTTGCGTCGGGGGTTAAAAAATTTAAAGAAAATTAAGAAAAATCTTTTTTGCAATAAATAAAACCGACTTAAAAAAAAACACTAACCGGTGTAAAATAACTCTAAATTCGGAAGTCGGTGGCCCATCATGAATGAGACAAAACCACCAAAGCCACAGACTTCCTAATGTAGAGATTTTTTTTTCCATTTTTAGTTGTCCCCATACAAAGAATTGCCATGAATTTATTTTTATATTGTTATTTGTTAACAATACATGTCATGGTAATAGGGTTATCCACTTATCCCTAATAAATGAAAGTTAACATACCTAACTGTCGAAATCTAGGTATATTGTACACATCTGCGTACCCCTCAGAGGATACGGCGTGATGATACGTCATGATGTTGTATAAACAATAAATATCCAAGCGATTCCAGCAATCACGACAGATTTGCCGTCTATTTTTGAAGAGTTTCATTGTATATCTCCGAAGATCAGCACCAGATCTTCACCAAATTAAAATGAGACCACCTCGGGAGTATACTCTTTCAAATAAAAAAAGAATTTTGAGAATCGGTCCACAAATGGGGGAGAAATCGCGTAACAAACACAAAAAAAATACATACCGTCGAATTGAGAACCTCCTCCTTTTTTTGAAGTCGGTTAAAAAGAACCCAACCTTCAAACCCTAAAATTTAAATAAATGAAATATGCAAACAGTATTCAAGTGAATCGCAATAATCGCGAGGCGTGTACTCTGATAGAATACCTTAACAAATGTTCGCCGTGATTCTTTAAATTGACATAACTTTTTTATTTATGAACTGATTAACATGAAATAAACACTAAATGTTAAGTGAAGCTTACTACAATATATTAGTGAAAACCGCATTTAAATCGAATAAGCCGTTTCTGATATTAGCGTGCACAAACATACAGACAAACAGACAAACCGACAAACAGACAAACAGCCAAAAAAAATTTTTAATTACAATTTTGGGTTCGGCATTGATATAGTAACAACCCCTGCCACTTTTTTTTTATATATTTCCATTGTACAGACACCACTTTTCTACAATTTTATTATATGTATAGATGAAATACTCAAATATTGTTAAACAGTTAGAACAAAATAATGGATTTAGTTTATATAACACACTACTGCCAACTTCTAACGAATATCTTCCATTGATGTTACGTTTACCTCGTCAATCATCTGCTCAGATATAGAGAACGTAGGTAATTATGTATAACTGAAAACGTATATAGGTACCTACCAAGTAGATTAGTAGATTGCCAAGTATCAAAACCTAAGTGCGAAAATCAGAGAGCTTTTTCATATAAACTGTGTGCAAAATAAAATACCGAGTTGTACTCACAGTGTGGAGGTCATCTGTTTCTCTTAACTGCACTCGCTTTGCTTGGCTCATGAAAAAGATCGCAGCGATAAGTTCTTATGAATGGACGTTTATGAGACAAAAGATTGAATCTTTTGATGTTATCTTAAGTGCAGGTTGTATAAAGAGATTGGGGTCATTTATAATGGCCGCCAGTGTGAATGGAAAAGTCAACTTCCTGATGTTGATTTTTTTTCGAGTTAGTGTAATGTTAAGAGGCTGTTTGTTAAAGCTTTCATTGGTATACTTTGGGTGTATGTCAACGAATGTGCTTTTAATTTAATGAACATTTTTGTAAAATTTATATTTTTGCCACATTCAGAAAAGGCACGAGCATTGATCACCACGCTTGCTCAAGGCGGATTTGCGATTTCAAACTTATACTCGTATTTACTATAAGTCCAGGTTTTCTCACGATGTTTTCCTTCACCAACATCAATAATGTCTAAAATAAACTTTGATTAGAACTTAGATCGAGATATATTAAGTTGAAAAACCGAAAGTTAAAGAAGCGGATACTGTAAAATAACTTTTATTCAAAGGAGAACAATTCTTTCAAAGGAACCATTAACATTTCATTTGAACTTGACTCACTGCCAGTCAGCACTGCTCAGTCGCCTGGCGTCACTCGTAAAACAGTTTGACGAGCGGTCGCTATCGCGCGACTACCGCCCGACCGTCGCCTAGCGGTGAGCCACGTATCGCGAATATCAATCGCACAATAAACTACTAAGATGGAAGGTGACTTGTTTTGTTTTGTTATGTAAATTTGTTACGATACAAAGTAGTTGTTCTTTAAGCGTTCCGTTTTCTGATTAAACCTCTATGCAACCAATTCTTAACAAATCCTAACATAGCGAGTATAGCCTACTATTATCATATAATATACTTTAGCTAGTTATTTTATTGTATTGGGTAATTGGCTTTCTATCAGACAAAATTATAACAGTACCTTAAAATTGATATAAATTTCCCAAATAAAATAAAATAAATTAAAGCACCCTTATCTCCCTTTTACTTTGTGTGACTTTGACTCCTATGATGGGGGGTACGAGATATAACAACTTGTGCTAATCAATAATCTTCATAGCGAGACTGACTAACCGAAAGATATAGGATAATGTATGAAACATACACTCGAAATATAACGAAAACACACCTTCTGTTCTTTTTTTCGATTATGTATCCCATTTTACCAAACCTTCTTTCCCTTAATAGCGTAAAAGGCTTTAAAAATAAACCACGTAACGTTTTCTTTTAGCCACTGCACCATAACGGCTGTACAATCTCATAATTAGGTGAAGAGCTCATAAAATGCGGGCCATTTAAGGCACAGCCGATGGAGTGAAGCCGGGAGGGGTCGTAAAACTCCCGGATGCACCCCATGATTGAATGGAATTGATTGGACATATTTATGGCTAGTAGATTGGAGCGGGTCGCTGTGGAATTCACTTGTTGGTTTGACATGTAGACTGGGGGAGCGTGACCATACATGAATGTATGGAAGAGGTTGTTCGAATGGACTCATTTTATAAACACAACAGTTTGCAAATAGTGCTCTAGTGTGCTACGGCGTAGCTGTCACTGCTACGGCGGAACTGTCACTGCTACGGCGTAGCTGTTACTGCTATGGCGTAGCTGACCATACTACGTCGTAGCTGGCGCTGCTTACTACGCCGATCTTCCCATTTCAATGTTATTTAGTAACTTTAAGATTTTTGAGTAAAAGAAGTTAATTTTATTGTATGGGTATATTAAATAACTATTCAAAATCAATATCAAAATCAAAACTAATTTAAATTAGGCTAAGAATCAGCACTTTATGAACGTCAAAAATACATAAAACCCCAAAACGCCCAGCCTTCACCACTTTCAAGTGTTTTTGATATTACTTACACATAGGCTTGACTTATCGACGTCATAATCACGGCTTGATTATTATATACCTATAAAACTTTACTTATTTAATAATACCAGCCTGTTACTGTCCCACTGCAGGGCAAAGGCCTCTTCTCAGACAGAGAAGGCTTGAGCATTGATCGCCACGCTTGCTCAAGGCGGATTGGCGATTTCAAACTTATATTAACTATAAGTCCAGGTTTCCTCACGATGTTTTCCTTCACCGATGTCAATGATGTCTAAGATAAACTTAGAAAGTACATATGAATTGAAAAAGTCACATTGGTACTTGCCCGGATTTGAACCACAACCTTTTTAACTTTACTTATTTATAACTTATTAAATCCTGACTGAATTAAAGTGAACAGAAACAGGAATTAAATGTTGTAGTGTAAGTAATGTAAGTGAGAACAAAACGATAGTGTTATCGCGGGCGCGCGTGAAATCAAGACGACTGAGACGCGCCGAAGCTGCGGCGGCTGGAGATAACGCCGCAGCATTTGCATACACACGTTGCGTCCAGCGGGCCACGCTCACAGCGGACCGCTTCCCGCCATCGTCATCGTCACGATTATTAATAATAATTGGATAATATTGATTACCTTATTTTATGATTTATTTATTTCTGTAAAACCTTAACTATATTAGCTTATTTTATTATTTAAAATATAATTTATTCATGTTGAAGGAAAACATCGTGCGGTAACCTGCAGGCCTAGCCATATTACAAATTCTATTTCTATTACCGTAATTAGTAAGGCAACGATGGGCTATTTGACAAAATTTTAGTTTTAGTCCCTCATCTAGATTACAAGAAAATATTCTGATTTCTGTCCAAAAAGTGCTGATTCATAGCCTAGTTAGAATAAAGCCCCGTATTCATGGTAAATATTTGTTTAGCAACAAAGTTGAATCAACGTGTTGCGGAGTTGCTGTCTTCATGTTGCTGGCAACACTGTGTGCTGCAGAGTTGATAACAGCTCTCGCTCGATATGTTTACGCTCATCGAGCGTAAACACCACAACACGTTAATTCAATTTTGTTGCTAAACAAATGTTTACCATGAATACGGGGCTTAAAGACTTTAGATTTTTTTTATGTTTTTTAGAGCCACAACTCCCGCAGCCGCTGTTTTTCTAGCCCCATATAGTTTGCCCCAGAAGCAGATATACCCACTAAGATACATGCAAAACGGCGTGCGCCGCTGAACGTTCACGCTGGCAATATTTGTGGAGCAAACAGATCCTCAGCCGCCAGCGCTATAGGTGCACTTAACGTTTGGTGCAGATGCAACACTCTTAGCGACAGCTGTGTCGTGTTTTGGTGGCACTCAACGTTCAGTATACGCGGCTAAATTGCGTTTTGACGACTTTTGGGGTTTCGGTCATGTGCAAAACGCTTGCTTTGAAGCAGAACCGAATTGTATTCGATAAAGCTCATTCAAAATTAAAATACGACTTCAACACGATGCGGTGATCCCGAATCCCTAACCGCTTTAGTTGCTCTACTCTGTCGCCTGACGTTGCCCGTCTGTGCCGGGCGCTGCCGTTGCAAAAGGTGTCACTTGAGCGATGGCGTCAACATCGCGATACAGTTAAGTTTGGAGCACTTTGCAGCAGCACTGATGTGTTTGTTTCTTAAGTTAATGTTCAGGCGACGGGGATAATTACATTCCCATTGGTTAAAGGGTTCGCTCTCTAAGTCTTTAGGCAAGATGGTGACTTCTGTTCTCTGGGGGTTTGTTTAAATGCTTTCGTTAGCTGCTCTGTTCTGTTATTAATTTATTTATAGGCACACCAACGACTTATTTACAAAACATTAACTGCAGTACATTTACGAGGGCATCCTGTGTAAAAAAGTCACTTACAGGTACGCACAGCATTTACAGTAGGTCTTATTAGTTAATTAATTAATTATTATATTTCGGTTTTAAATAACAATTTGTCATTAAATATAATTACTAATATACCTACTAACTAATAATAAATTAAAATCAAAATCAAAAATCAAAAAGTCATTTATTCAAATTAGGCTGAGGATCAGCACTTTTTGAACGTCGAAATTACAGAAGACAGTCCCCCAAAAAGCCCACCCTTCGCCACTTCCTAGTGTTTTTGCTGGGAAGAAGAAGTGGCGGAACAAACTCCCCAGCAACACATCTGTCTGATAAGTTAGAAGAACTTGAATTTACACAGTACAATTAGTTATAATTACAAAATAATTAAAATTAGTTATTCACTACATGTTAGCTAGCACACTCAACATACAGAATACCAGTAATATATAATTATAGCTACCGACAATAAAACTAACTTAACTCAAGCAAAAACAACTGACTAATAAGAATCCTCCAGGTAAAAAGGGTGTGCCAGCTTGCATGTGCAGAGTTGGATTAAATCCATAGATCTGCAGAACACAATGTAACAAAATGATAAACTAGAACTGTGGAAGTTAAATAAAACAAAAAAAAACAGGTAATAGTTAAAACAATAGCAAAACCAAAGCCAGCAAGACGACCAGTTACCACAAGCAAATACCATGGTCATGGTTATGCCATGGTTGTTCTATAAATTAAATTGCTCAGGCGAGACCCACAAAGACTTGGATGTTCTTTTAATGACTGCTAACTTAAGTTAAAGTTATAATTCACTGACTAAACCAATTTAGTAAAACGTTTTATGGCTCAGTAAATGAGCCATTATTTCACATAATAATACAGTAATATAAAAGATAATATGTGTCTAGGAATTATCCGCTTTATGCACCTCCGTAAAAGAAAGAAGAAAAATGAACGGATTAGCATTAACACGCTGCATCGGAGAAGTAATGCGAGGAGAGAATGCGGGTACTGCTGTACCTACCTACACTATATAAGTGCACGAGCAGCTTAGACACGCTCAATATTCATTCACATTTCTACAAGATTCTGTTACTTTTACTTAAAATGTCATAATAAGAAGTGAGTGAGTGTCGGAAGGATGCCGTAGATAATTTCTATCGTCACGTCAAAGTGTTTAAAACATTTTGACAATGGAATGAATGGGTCTGGATTAAAAGGTTGTATTTATAGCAGCAAAGCCTTTGTACGGCACCAAAACAATAAAATAACAACAAAATATTTTGTTTGGCCAAACAATCCTTTTCAGGCTGCCTCTATTAATCAAAAACAACTCCCGAACAAAACGGCCATTGTCGCAGCGATCGGCACAAAAGCGACTCATCCCGAACGTAACCGAATCCTCCCGAGCGCTCCCGACAACCTGAGTTTATTCAGCCGCATAAAACTTTAACTAGAACGTGGGATACACAGATTTTTACGCGCTGAACGCCGGGTGCGTGCAATGGCGAATATATCGTGCCTGAAACACTGAAATAGCAGCCTGTTTAATAACAAATGGACATTTAAAAATAGGCAAAATGCGCGAAAACAAGCGAATAAATGTAAATAGTTAGGAAATATGAGAGCTTTGTGCGAGCTGGTTTAAAACGAATATGGCGCAGGCTTTGTAGCGAAATGCGAGTGTTTTTAGTTTTGCTAATATTGTATTTTTTGTTGGATGCTCGGAATGGAAGGCGGCTAACTGCACGTTATTATAGCGAAGTTTAATACGGGACGAGGATTTCTAAAGAATTAATTAAAATGTGCGCTGTTCAGGCAAGTATTTTGTTTTGGAGAGACGTATTTATATGTTAAACAAGTTTCTTTAATATGTGGCCAAAAGTATTCATTTTTGGCTACCTAAATGAAATTTAACTACATATTTCAATTTTCCTTGTTTTGGCGCACAAAGTGACACAATAACAATGTCGTGCACGCATGTAGTGACGTGCCAAGCCCTGCCAAGCGTGTTGATTGAGCCTATGTCTTCCGAGACCGGTCAATAACATAGGCTTTAGTAACATGGAGTAGATAGGACAAGAAGTGCTGAAAAGTGTAAGTAAATGGTAAAGTCAGTCATACAAAAATTACACTCCACTCTCTAACGTTTTTTATCAACTAATAATATGCCTAGTTGTGTTAGCTAGATTGATTCTATTTGAAGTTGGATTAGCCTCCTTTTGGGGTTACTAAAAACCCACAGTACCGATGTATAGTAATAAGCTCTGCCCCTATTGTACGGATAAGATAAGATATAAGATAAGATAAGATATATTTATTTTGCAAATATGGGTACAAAAAAAACGGTGACATAATTTTTTTTAGGCAACCGCCATATTGAACCAGAAGGCATGCAAAAGTACAAAATACCTACGCTAAAGATTCTGAGTAGGTACATTAAATAAAATATAAATACAACAAAAAAATGTCAAATGAATTAAAAACAAATTAAACATGTCATAAAATTTTAAAATAAAATAAAACTTTAAAAAGTCGCAAAAATTAAATGAAATAAAAATATAAAAATAAAAATAATAATCGGATCTTAAACATAACTGGCAATTTGAGTGTGGCACGTTATGGATAATACTAAATTCATCATCTTTCTTCACCCTTCAAATTCTTATGGAGATAAATGCCCTAACTAATATAGTTTAAGGATTATGATAATTTAAAGTATAGGAGTCGTATTAATCTGTTAAAGTCAAATGCATCGTTTATCGGCTGTATGTTTATTATTTTCTTTTTAATAACTGATTACTTACTTAACTTATTACTTCTTAGTTTCTACTTCATGCGTCCTGTGTTTTCAGAGATAGTTTGTTTAAAACCAATTAACTGACTACGTTTTAATACGTGATAATGCGGTTCCATATTTAAAAAAAAATGTAATATGTTGCGATTCACTTGTTTTGTTTACAAAAATGTGCACTCCATGAAATTCCCTACTCTGTGTCAACATTCAATAGACTGCCGCAACGAAACGTCTTGAGCCAGCGGTTTATATCGGCGTGTGCGATGCAATTACAGCGTCGTCCGAGTGACGACGTGCGACGCCATCGGCCTGGTGTACACCAACGCTTCAGAGATTTAGTGACGCAATCAGGGATCAGCCTGAGTTAGGAGTTGATTGATTGATTGCTTCATGAAGAGGGAAGTAATTAAATGAATCGATCACTACAAGTTATTTTTGTAGTTCTGGCGGTGCCCTTTGTTTGGTTGGCAGAGGTGTTGTTTTTTTGTCAAGTGGGCGGTTATTGTGGCTTGTGGCTAAATAATAACCGTCTCATGTGTTGATCGAAGTTTATCTACGCTTGACGAGTTTGATTATTATTATTCGAAAAACACGTAAAGCTGTTGGTCCCGCCAACCATTTGTAAAGTCAAAGTCAAAGTCAAACCATTTATTTCAATTAGGCCCCTATAAGGCACTTTTGAACGTCGAACAAAAATTAACTTTAAATAATGATTCTAGTTGCCCCTTCCAAAAAGTAGATTTGTATGGAGAAGAATGGGCAAGAAACTCCATACTCTTTTAAAATCGATTTTACAATACTTTGTATACATCAATAAGATTATATGTGAGGACGATGCACCTAGAATAAAAGTACTATACTAAGATAGGAATAAGCAAAAAAAAAAAAAAGTCTGCCTCATGTTTCATACTGCCCCACAAAATATCAATAAACAATTAATAACTTTCAAGATAGATAAACTAACAGCAAAATAACGTTTTTGGTAAAAGTAATGCAAGGGGCATTCTGCAATATCTTTCGCGAGTCACGATCCTAAGCCCAAGAAGGCAATAACGTACCTATTGAGTTTAAAAAATTCACCAGACATCTAGATATTTACAGGTTTCTAGTAAATCCTATTACCAATAAAACAGGCCATTTCTTCGATTGGCCTCACAAGTTGTTCGGGAGCTATTCCGAGAAGTGCTGTACAGAACATTATAAGGTATTCAAGAGTTTTATTGCTAACTGTGAGATAGATTGGTACAATGATTGGAGTTGCGGAATTCAATTTGTTTTTTGTACGTTTTTTTTTTTTAAATCGAGTACTTTGCTTTGTAGACTAATTACATTGTTACCTTGGAATCTTTTAGTATATACTGAGAAAAGTACTGTTCGTTTGTTTACCATTTTTTTTGCTGTTATTAACCTTTGACTGGCCTGTTGGTCTAGTAGTTAGTGACCCTGACTGCTATGCCAGAGGTTGTGAAAATATATATGAAACATGTAAGTATGTTTTTAGTTATCTATTACCCATAATACAAACTCTGCTTACCGTGGGACTAGTTGGGGTTGTTGGTAGTGAAAGTTGCAGAATATTATAATTTATTATTATTAAACTAACATACGGAACGTTTGACGTTGACTATAATAATTTTGCTTCTTGAAATTAATAACATTTTTGGATATTATTCGTAGCCCACTATGTTACTATCAACTCCGTTTTTGCATCTTGTGTTACTTGTGTTAACATACATACATACATAAACTCACGCCTTTTCCCATGGGGGTATACGCAGAAACTACAGAGCGCCTTATGCAACGATTCTTACAAACTTTTTTTGCTTTATTTACTTGTATTTAGTGAACCTAAATGTAGTCGGTGTATCTACCAAAAGATTACGAGTCTGGTGTAAGTTCAACATTCAAGAGAATAACATGATAAAGTATCGAGCAACTTGTCTAACACAACAAATAGTTTGAGAGTCGCGCAGGGAGCTCCGAAGATGTAAATTACAACGGCAACATCGTGCAAGTATCAGCCAGTGGTCGGGTCAGTGCACTCGACTAGCGCGGTTACTGCCTTAGAGCATTGGACACGGGATAGTGCAGCTACTGGCACAATATACTGGCTCGAGTCGAGGTGGATTGTTTGTACGTGCAATTTGCTTAGTATTTATTGGTTTTCGTTTCATATTGCATGATACATAATTGTGAACCTTACAAGAGGGTTTGCAATAGAATAACCTGCCTGAGGCGATGCCTGACGAGTGATCAACATTCTGCCAGGTCTTTGAGATTTTTATAAAAGCTCGCGATATTAACTTATTCTTAATTTGCATTTACGAACATTTAAACATATATACACACAGCCAGACCAGGAACAGCTAACTGTAGACCATACAAATATTTATTTCTTGTAGAAATTGAACCCGTGACACGCAGCGCAGCAGCGAATCGTGTAGCCACTGCGCCTATCAAGCCGTGCATTAGTACTTGAAGAAAATTGGTACATGTATAAAATTAATACCGATATTAAATTTATAACAATTTAAAATAAAACTCAGCACAGTTTGTTAGAATCTAGACTAATGGTGATAAAAGTTTCATTACCTAAGATAAATGTGCTGAAACTTACCGTCCGAGTTTTTACGTTACTGTCCCACAAATGAATAGTAATGTCCGGTTCCGAAACCCAAACTAGTCGCATGAACTACTCATAGTTGCACAAAAACATGAACATAACTAATACTCCTATGTAGAGTCAGTTACGTTACCCGATCTTAGAAAAAAATATAAGGGCAAGATGGGTCAGGCAACGTAGCTCACTGACTGTCCAGAGGCCGGTTAGCTATCCCAATGTGTCAAATTTCTTTGATAGTTTCTAATAATAATAATAATAATTTTTGAGAGTTTTTTATTTTTTTTATTTTCAGTTAACAAGATCCAATTAAACCTTTCAATCTAATAATACATTTATTACATACTTAATAAAAACTAAAAGAAAAGAAAATTATAAGGCATCAAAAAATTCATCTGCATCGCTCTCAACGGGAAACGTGCCCAAAAGACTGGCCGCATTGCCACGTTGAATGGCAATGCTGATTCTCTGACCTAAATAAAGGCCAGCCTTCTGGTCACGCGAAGAGTCGATCAACCGCTTGGCGATGTCACGGAAAACTATATGGGCATTCGGACCCCACGGCCCGAGTGTTTCAACCCCAAACGGTTCAAATATATAACTTCCGATAAGGTTGTTATATTTTCGCCGTTTGAGGTTTTCAGCACCTGCAGCAGCCGCACCAGCACAACACGTCGTACTAGGAAGATGGGATGGCGCAAGGGTATCGACACATGTTGCATCCCACACCAAAGGCCTACCCAACTTCCAAGGCATTATGGTTACACCGTCTGGTCTCTTCCCATCGTCGCGTGCCAAGCCATTAGGTTCTAAAATAGCGGGCACCCCGGCGGTGACAAGAGCACGACGAATGATGTCATTAATGCTAACGTGACGTGCTATGCGACCTGCACTTCTGCTGCAAGACAGGCCGTGGTGTCCGAAGCAGTCGACTGCTTCACCGCATTGACAGCGATGCGGAGCTCCGCAAGGAGCGCCCAGACGCAGGCATGTAGCGAGCCGGAAGGTAGTGTCACCCAGCATGGTGCCAATGTTGGGTGACGGTAAAGCCTGAAGCCAAAGGCCCGACTCCCACTCACCCACAGCCAGCAGGCGAGCACGCTCAGCAGGTTTGATCGACGTATTAATAAGATTATTCTGTATCAAACTGCAGAGCGGCTCGTCCCACTGTCTCTGGGAACATGGGTTCACGGGCAGATCTGTATCCGGGCAAGCCACTTTCCAAGCGTTCACCGCATCATGTAAAAAAACACTGGTTTTCAACTGCATCTGGTTAAATTAGAATCTGAACTCAAAATACTTGGGTAAAAGGTACACAGATGACGATGTATTTAGCGACGTTACTTAAAAAAAAAAAAAAAAAAAAAAAAACTTACGTTTTACATAATAATAATAAGTTTATTTGGACTAAATAATAAGCCTAATACAAAATAGCTACTTAGAACTAAGACACAATGTATAATTAGGCAGCTTAACTACATGAACTCCTAACTTCCAAACTAGGTAAAAACCTGTATCTTGGAAGTCAGTGCTCTTACGTGGAGAAATGCATATACAAGCTGGACTTAATGAACAATAATAACTGATAAAAAAACTTTAGATTAGACTACAAATACACTATAGACTAAAAGGAAAAATTGCAAAAAAGAAAACAAACACAAATTTCAAAAAAAGAAAAAATGCTGTGTAGGTACTGTTTATGACAATTAGAAATAATGGGTATATAAAGAAGTGTATGTGAGTGTGTGTGTGTGTGACACGTGAGTGAGTGTTAGTGAGCGTGTAAGTGAGTGTATGTGCGGGTGAGGATTTGAGTGGGAGTACTCAGAAAGGCGCAATCCGGAAGGTAATATTTATTTTGCAATATTAAGTACGGCTTCCGTTTTAATATAATCAAGACTTAGAAGCCATTCAGTTACCACATTTTTACATCTTTGTTTAGGTAGTGGATATATTTTTAAGCATTGATTAATTTCAACTTTATTACAAATAAAATAAGGTTCATGTTTAATTAGGATTTTTTTTAAGTTTGGGGTAGCATCTTGAGTCTGTTGTACTAGATGTTATGGAAGCCATTTTATCGGAGGCTAGGACAGAGACGGTGGCGGCGGCGATATCATAACATTACGCCTTTAATACCTGAAGGGTTAGGCAGAGAAGTACCTATAGTTCCCTTTACTTTGCCAGTAATATTTAAATCCCATGTAATAGGGGGCGTGCCTATTGCCATCAGACTTTAAAATACCAGTTGGAAAACTCAGTAACGTCGCTAAATACATCGTCATCTGTGTACCTTTTACCCAAGTATTTTGAGTTCAGATTCTAATTTAACCAGATGCAGTTGAAAATCAGTGTTTTTTTACATGGAGCGACTGCCTGTCTGACCTCCTGGGTAACACAATACCCCTTGGTTAAACTGGTGGTCAGACTTTCGGGCTTCTGACTACCCGTAACGACTGTCAAAGATCTACAAATGACTGTCGAGACCTGCTTAAAGTGCTTTCTCAGGCATGGAGGAGTCTTGATATTTAATAAATGGTCACCCATCCACGGATTGACCTCGCAAATGTAGCTTAACCTTCAATCGACCTGTGTGGCTGTTATTATACATTCACAAATTTACACATATGTATGTATAATACACCTAGCTACTACTTTAAGACCATTTTATGCGTGTTTAGAATTGTCATTAGTTTTAAATAATTGCAGTGTAGTGGACATCACGAACAAAATTTTCGTCCGAAAAAGTGTGTCCTGCCGGACACAAGTCTATGAGTTTTTTTTAGTACGCTCCGCTGCCGCTCCAATATTCATATATTATTCTAGATGGCGTTACTGAGACATGAGATCAATGTTTTTCTTTGAATTTTCTCGCATGACCGCTCTATGGTCTTCTAAATCTCTTTGAGTGGTAATATGCATAATTTTTTCCTGTTAACCAAACAGTTTGTTCAAATGTGCGTATGTACGATATAGTCTGTGTCATGTGTATCGCTTGGTGTAACATACAAGGCGGCTCTTCTTAGGGTTAACGTCGTTGTGTTGAGCACTAAGCCTACCCATCGCGTGTATATCGCATTAATTAGGCAGGACGATGTAATGCAGATGCAGTACACATTCATTTTAATGTGTTTAGCAAATGAACGTTAATTTAATTTTAGATTTAGGTTTATTTTGATGTATTGCGCGTATAAATTGCGACATTACGTAATAACATTATTATCAAACAGTGATGTGGTGAAAATTATCAGGATGTGCTTTAGCATAATGTTTTTAAATGCTACTAACATTCTACAATAGAAATAGCATGTGCAAGATAAAATTTACATATTAATGCAGAAGTATAATAAGACTGTGGATTGAAATCAGTTTTCACAGGTAAATTTCAAATTGCCTAAAGCTATCAAACTAATTTTAAAAGAGTAAGCACGAGGTTTCTTGCCCATTCTTCTCCATAAAAAACTTCCCTTTGGAAGGGGCACCAAGAATTATTATATTTTATTTAACTTGCAAGTTTGACATACTTTTCGCTTGGTTTACTTTCAAACATCTGATCTTACACGCAGCTGGTTGAGAGTACTTTACACCTTACCTTTCTGAAGTTCTAACATGGGCTGTGTATATCCTTTAAAGGCGGGCACGGCCAGCGTTTCCACGTGAATCTGCGTTAAAATATCTTTTGCTAACCCCCTTCCATTTATTCTCTCAAAGGCAGCAACACTTAAATTGAAAGCTCCCTTACCTTCAAGTGAACATCACACATCAAACAACCAACAAAGAGTCTCCATGGTCGCAGCGAGCCGCCACTAATAACTAATATCATAAGGGATTACCAACAGAATTAGTGGCGAAGTTAAATACTTCGGTCCGAGAGAATCCTACTATTTTGAGTTCGCCGTAGTTATAAGCCCTAATTAAATCCTCCCTCGCGTTTGACTTCATTCCGATGCCAACGGAATCGACTTTAAAGTGTTATTTCAATTTCGGAATCTAGACTTGTTTGTTTTAATAATAGTGTTACAGACAGTTTGGCTGGAATTCAGTGGTTTTACGTAAAACGGGTTATTGAATTCTCAAGTCAAGAGAACAATGGGTTTATTCCGCTTTCCTAACCGCACTATTTTTAACTTTAAATGTTAGTTTGCATTTTAGTTGCTAAATTAGATTTGGCACATTAAGCATTTGTATTTAGTTTTCAATAAACTAAGGCTTAAAAAAAGACTTCAAAGTTATCAATTATTTAGCCGAAGCCACACAATCCTTAACATACTTAAGCTAATATTCTTGTTGTATCGATTTATGCATTGAGATATTCAATTTATGTGGCCCCATCATGCTAGAGTAAATCTCATCAAACATACCGCAAAAAAAACTTAGAAGTTACTGACTACATATAATAAAGTTTTGTTTTTCCTCAGCAATTTAAAATCATGCCTCCCTCTCTCTTGCCATCATCCCGCACAATTGTGGCGCAGTGCAAAGCCAGGGGGATCGCGTTGCATTAGCCAGCCTCGAACCCCCTGACCTACATACCGCAGTCTTCATATGCTGAACGATTCGGTGCACTGATTGGATAGGACGGCTAAACGTTGCCTTGTGCTGGGAAATTTTCACATCGTTAATGGGTTGGCTCGTCTGCCAACTTGCTGATAAATGAGGATTATCGGCCAATAGATAATACGTGCTAAGTAGTGAGTGTTTGGGAGATTTATTGTTTTGACGACATGTTGAAATGGAATTGCTTTTGATGAGTAATTTTATTGGTCGGTTGGATAAAGTATGTGTTAAATTTTTGTGTGTTTTGGGTATTTGAGGAGGTAGGTTATAGCATTGACAGGTCCATTTTAATTTCAACCAATGAAGAATTGATATCGTGTCCTGCGTATTCTGATACGTGCAGGAATTGATGGACGCTACTGATGGTGCCATAAATGTTACTAAATTCTGGGCTGACTTTACATCCTAGATTACTTTCGACACTCTAAGAAGAATAGACAAATTAACCAAATAAGCAATCTACTTACGAATCTCTTTTCTTTTCCCATTCATTTTTAGCTGGCACATTTTCACCAAAATATTCTGGCTTCGATATATCTAATCTAAGCCTTGTTTTCGTTGCAGTGCGAGGCTCACTTCAGCTGGCACACTGCCATATTATCGCTTTGGCAGGTAATAACCAAACTAACATGTCTAACTTTACTTTGTATTACTCTATCAACTTTCTGTGTAGACAAAAACAATTAGACTAGCTTCTAAAATGGTCAGTGTCTACTTACTTACATCGTCTAATTAGACCACGACCCCCAGATTTTGGGAAAACGTTGGGTCTGTTTAATAAATGTTAGACCAAAGCTAGTCGGATATAATTTCCTAGTATAAACAGGCGTGTTTGCATGCCGTGCTTGGCTTTTCCTGTGTTCTGATTGTTCTCTGTTCCTAGTGTTTGCTCCGTTGAAACATGTTCCAACTTTTGTCCGGAACATTTTCCAGCGGCTATTTGTGCTGCAGTGGATGTTGCGTGCTCGCCTCGTCGCATGTTATTTTAATAAGGATCTAAATCAAAAGCTGATTTTCTTTAACCTGAACAGTTTCGAGTATAAAAAGTTAATTAGGCTACCTCATTAAATAATAAATTATCATATTATTTATTCTTCCACCGTTCATGTCGGCATTTTTCGTTGAACTAATCAGGAGACTTTTTAATATAATTTTCAGGTCATTGAACAAGCAAAGTACGTGCGATATTTCATTAACCTAAGTGCTATACTTACTAACCACACATGTGTAAAATTTAAACACGATAGTTATTTCATTAAAAACAGAATATAAGTACTAACTGGAAGTGAACAAGCAATTTTTATTTAAAACACCCAACGCAGAAACAAATGGCAGAGAATCAAAACGAAGATTTTTTCATTTTCGCACTCACGAACTCATTTAAACTTCGACGGAAGCCGGGAAAACAAGCTCCACATAAAATAATCAGTTGGTAAAGGAACGAAAACGAAGTGTTCGTACAATTGAGGTCGCATTACTCAAATAATAAATATCGGAGGAATATGGCAGTCGGTGCAACGCTCGCTTTTCGCCGTCATGATTGATTTATTTCCCGGATCGCACGCGCTTAATGTGTCGGTAAATTATTGTGAAATAATCACCAGCGGTGCCCTGAGAAGGAAAGATAAAGTTTTGATAGCTTTGTGCGAATGGTTGGGGCATTGTCGAGTACAGTCGGCTGAGCAGAACACAAATTATATTATCTTTCATATTTTTAACCAACACAAAGGTTGAAAGGCTGACACACTACCTACATCTGGGTGCCGTGTTATTGACCTGTTGGTCTAGTGGTTAGTGGCTCTGACTGCTATGCCGGAGGTTGTGGGTTTGATTTCCACCCAGGATAAATGTTTGTGTGATAACAAAGACATTCAATACCTATAGACCGGACATCACGAACAAAATTTTCGTCCGAAAAAGTGTGTCCTGCTGGATACAAGTCTATGAGTTTTTTGTAGTACGCTCCGCTGCCGCTCCAATATTCATATATTATTCTTGATGGCGTTACTGAGACATGGGATCAAAGTTTTTCTATGACATTTCCTTGACATGCCCGCTCTATCTTATCTTCTTCTTCTTTTTCTTATATATAAAATTCTCGTGTCACAATGTTCGTTCCCATACTCCTCCGAAACGGCTTGACCGATTCTCATAATTTTTTTATACATATTCAGTAAGCCTGAGAATCGGCTACTATCTATTTTTCTAACCTGTAAGTGGTAAGGGGTGTACACCCCAAATTTTTATTTTTTATTTTTTTGATAACTTTTATTTTTTTTATTTTTTTAGTGTGGCATCAAAAAATACATACAACCCTAAATTTGCACCAACCCATGCTTTTTAATAGTCATAGCAGAACTTTTAATGACTTTTTGAAATATCACGAGGAGAGGGAAGAGGGAGGGGAGTGGGAGGGGGAGAGGGAGAGGGGAGTCGGAGTGGGGATCGTGGGGAGATTGTGAGAGGGGAGGGAGAGGCAGGGAAGGGAGGGGAGGGGGAGGGGCAGGGGCAGCGGGAGGGTTGGGGAGGGGACTGGGGGAGGGATGGGAAGGGGAGTGGGGGAGGGATGGGGAGTGGAAGAGGAGGGAGGCGAGAACAAAGGGAGGGGATGGAGAAGGAGGGAATGAGAGGGGAAAGAGAGGGGAGGGGTAGGGGAAGGTTGAGGTGAGAGGGGAGGGGAAAGGGGGAGGGGAAGAGGCACGAGCCGGGTGGGGGAGGGAGGGGAAAGTGAGGGGGTGAGGGGAGGGGGACGGAAGGGTGAGGGTAGGGGCGTGGGAGGTGTGGGGGAGAGGGAGGGAGAGGGGGGAAGGGGAGGGAAAGAGGAGTTGATAAAAAATGCTATGCAATAGCTTTAACGCGGCAGTCTCCGAGTGCCACACGTCATTTTCTCTTTTTTTTTTAACCATTCAATCTTTAATAAAATATTTTAAAGCTTCTTGTATTTTAAAAACGTCTTTTCATCTTGACACTCGCTCGTCATCCTTCTTTCCTTCTTCTTTTTTCCAAAACTATTCAAATCCTTCCTCTTTCTCCTTCCCACATTCATAGTCTCTCATTTATCCATCGCTGCGTTCATGTTTACTACATTCCTTCAAATTATCATGCATTCTAAATTAACATCCCGCATTTATATTTATTTTATATTGCTACTTCACACAGTTGAAGGGCTAAGTGGACAAAGGTATTATCCGACACAATTTAAAAAATCGACTTTTTAATATAAACATAGATTTTATTTAACTGATGATACATCGATTTATGAACTTAAAACGCGTCAATTCTAATTCGTTACATAGATAGTTACAGATGCTAGCAAAGGTGTTAAATAAATAAATAAACTGTAAATCAATTAGGTATATATTCCAGATTTGCAAAAGTGTTTTCAGCAGAAATGTTTTTTGTTATTTGATTTTATCCACTTAACCCTTCAATTTGTTAAAGAATGACACAGTAGTTATTTGAATTTAAGTGAGCTGTAAAGTTAAAACCTAGCTAATCAATAATTTTTCCCGGCTTGGGCAAAATAGCAATATCCCCAGATGTCAATAATAGAAAGAAAGTAAAATTATTCCTTAATGTAATATGAAAAGATTCTAGCAAATTGAATTTCAAATGAATGAAAAATATGGAACATTTATATTTACAATGTGCTACGTGCTCCTCGCTAGTTTGAAGAATGTGAATACTGAGTGTGGTATTGGTGAATACTGAGTACATGGGAAAGGTATGTCGTAGGAATTAGGTACTTTTAACTGAATTTTGGACTTTTAAAAATCGACAAAATAGCTTACCTACATACTAATGAGACTATTCATAAAAATGTTGGTATTTTTTTTATAAAAGTTAACATTCCTGATTTTGTTTTCGTCCTTTACAATAATCGACTGGCAGATATCAGGAGCACATCTTATTTTAATAAGGTATTTGAAAATAAACTCAAGCAATGCGAATAACACAGAACTATTAAGATTACGATATTAGCTAGTCTTACACACAACAATATGTTTCATCGTACGTACAAATCGTACTTACCTACATTAAGAAAAACAAAACTGTTGGCCATTGGACTATATTTACCTTAGGTAATGTATTTACTCACTAAGTGAACAATGTAATGTTCTTTAGTATAAGTAAAAAATCTTTTAACCCATTCATGTAGTATTTCTATATTAAAACCTGCCAGGTAAACAACCACGGAAGCCATTTAAGACCGAATCTAAGTGTCAAAGTAAAAGAGAACTGCCAAAACATTATTTTTAAAACCACAAAGTCGCGAACAACACTTTTTATGCAAATAAACGCAGGCAATTTTTAATAAATAAACAGTACGTTGCACGTCGGAAATACATAATTTGCATAGTGCGGCTGGCAGCTTAATCGCGGCGCGTCGTGTAACGGAACGGACAAAGTTGTGAGTTTTTTTTTTTAATTTAATTGTCACACGTCGCAGCTGTTATTATATTTTAAACTGACTGTTGATAAAGTGGTTTGTGATAAATAACGAATCATGTCATGTGGAGTGCGGAGCGGAGAATTAATGAACCTTTTTTTGATGACGTTTGTTATTCAGTGCATAATTGGTGAACAGTGACAAACGGTTTGAGGAGTCATAGACATTTTGTGCTTATAGTTATTGTTTATTATTTATTTGGTGAAATTAAAACTATACAATAAACTATACACTTAAAATTAACTACAACACTCAGGCGTCAAAGTACTCCTCCCCATCGCTGTCATCTGGAAACGTGCCCAGAATACTGGTAGTTGGATGGCAATGCTAATTCTTTGGCCAAAGTATGGTTTATGCTTTAAAACAAATTTATCCTATATTTTAAAACACTGAACCAAGGCTCCTGTTTACCTTATTATTGAAAATGTGAATGTGTGAAAACAAAAATATAAAGTGGTAGGTACCTTATTAAAAGAACTAGCGAACAAACCACAAGTTTTAACTTGTGCGAAACCCTAAAAATATTGTTTAATAATAATTCAGTCTCAGTTACTTGACGAACGAGTTACTTGTTCTGGGGGCAAGGGAGTGCCCCCGCCAAGACGGGCCAAGCGAAGCGCAAGGGCACTGCCTACCTTTTCTCGAAGTGTTTCGTTGTTTTTTGAACCCTCATAGAGTTGGTTTCCGATGTACCAGAGAGTTCGTATTCTCAGGATATGATGTCATTAATAACCTTATTAAACATACAAAGTCTCAATTGAATAACTCTAATACTTAAGATTTTATTGATATCTGAAATACATCTCTGTTGGCAATCTGTTGGATTAGCTTCATACTCGCATTATCCACAGAGAAATTGCCTATCTGACCTCCAGAATGTAATAACCAAGTAACACTAGTATTCCTAGGTAAGACAGGTTGTTACCCTTTTGGGTGTTTGAATATCAAAGATTAATAATCGTTTATTAAAAATATCTTTAACAATTTGCATTAGTGCACAGTTGCGTATTTGCCTGAACTAGGTTGAACCTGTGATTCAGGCTAGACAGTTCATAAATACCTCATTAAAGATTATAAATAAATTAACAATGTAAAGTACTAATTAAACAGCTATTTATAAGTAAAACGCGGGTTCATATTTGAATGTCGAACATTAAAATACCCTATAGTTCGTTCGCGTTAAGAATGCAGTGCAACTGCAAGATAAAGGCGTATTCCACAGTGGTGTTAAATTCAAACAAATTATATTTTAAAAGATTAAGTTTAATGAATTTATAAGAATGAATTTGAAAAGATTTGATTGGTTATGGGCCGGGAAAGGCCGACGGATAATGATAACTTTAATGCATTCTTAACGCGAACGTACTATAGATTAATAATATCTGGGACAAAAACCTTAACGTGCTTTCCGAAGCTCGAAGGGATCTCGGTATGTTATAAATTGTCTCCCAACCACAGATCGACCTCGGCAAGCGTACCTTGAACCTTACCTTTAACCTTACCTTCGATTGACCCCTCATCATCATCTCCCTGCCCTTGTCCCGTGGTATTTGGGGTCGTCGCAACACGTTTTTTTCTTCCATTCTATCCTGACACTAACTTCCCTTTCTTTCATATCACTCTTCACACAATCCATCCATCTTTTCTTTGGCCTCCCTCTCCCTCTCCACCCATCCACATGTATACTCATAACTCTTTTAGTAACAAGTGTTTCATCCCTCCTCTTTACATGACCATACCAAGACAAACGATTCCCTTTCAACTTTTCAGTCACTGGCGCCCCTTTCAAACTTCCTCTGATATACTCGTTTCTTACTTTATCTTTTCTCACATTTCCATCTCCACATTCTCATCTCCATTACGTGCAATCTTTTTTCATCCGTCTTTTTCACAGTCCAACATTCTGAACCATACAGTACGACAGGTCTTATCACGGACTTGTAAATTTTGCCCTTCAACTTGAGGGGCATCCGTGGTTCACAAGTTGTTCCAGTGACTTGTCGCCATTTCATCCATCCTGTATTGATCCTATGTGTTACGTCTTAGTCTACCTCGCCGTCTCCTTGGAAAGGCGACCCGAGGTACCGGAATTCGGAGCAGATTGGAGTGGGCGTTCCAGCGAGAGCTAAGAGCACAGGACCGGAGTAATCGCCAAAATCGCAGAATAATTATTAGGTTTTTGGTCTTCAGTCGACCCCTGTGGTTGTTTATTTTTGTCCATGAACCCTTTTTATCACTTCACCTGCAGGATTTAGAAGCAAGTTAACTCTCAGACTAAACCTATTTACAGTGTATCTAATTCGTTGATTTATTGACATAGATATTCACAAATATTTAAAACTAGCAGACTTGACGCGGTTTCACCCGCGTATTTTCCGTTCCCGTGGAAATACAGGGATAAAGAGAGTAGCCTATGTCACCCGAGGATGGCGTAGCTTCCTAACGGTACAGGTTTTTTTCAAATCGGTCCATTAGTTTCGGAGCCTATTCAATGCAAACAAATAATTAAACTTTTCTTCTTTATAACATTAGTATAGAAAAAATAACTTTACATATATACACTAGAAAACAAACTTAATGAAGCTAAAACATGGCGTCAAAAAACTCATCCGGTCCAAATGAAAACTTGAATGAGATGAACTGTCAATCCCTAGCATTAGTTTGAAATGACACCTCCATTAGTCTACATTTCACGTCCATTTCACGGGGTGGTTTGTACAAAATAGCCCTGCAGGTCTCTAATTACAATCTAGCTAGAGCAACGTTACGTCTTAGACTCCACCACGACCCGGTGTAACTCGCAAGCCAGGCGGCAATCCTCAGTGTTGTATTCTAAAAGCTCGTTAAATACTGTTCTGTCGTAATTCGATCCGAGCCAGGCCGCTCTTAATTACGGCGGCCCATTTAAACTCGCCTCAAGGCCACACAGCTCCCCAACCAACACCATTCATCGGTTTCAGACTTTAATACTTAGTTCTTGAATGGAATGCTTATTTTTGTTTGGTTTTTGAAGTGAAAAAAATGGCGCCTGGGTGTAAACTAACACGGACTGTGTGAATTCCAGGTGCATTTTTTCAATAATGGTACTTTTATATTTTTTTATTTAATTTCGGAAGCAGTTGGTACTTTGGATCCAATTTATTTCATATCAATTGGTGTTTTGCTCTACGTCTTGAACAGAAATCTAACAGTACCACATTTAAGACAAAATGCGCACGCGAGGCTTTGTGATATTTGGCAAAGTTAAAGTTAACAAAGAGTGCAGAAATCTACATCGACCAAAATACGATCACTTGGCGACCA
The DNA here is from genome assembly GCA_921972225.1 of Euplexia lucipara. Classification (NCBI taxonomy): domain Eukaryota; kingdom Metazoa; phylum Arthropoda; class Insecta; order Lepidoptera; family Noctuidae; genus Euplexia; species Euplexia lucipara. The sequence goes on along the minus strand of OV179146.1, from coordinate 679,956 downwards.
CAAGTATTTTTTATTATTTTAATTAGCACTACGCTTCGTCCGTGTAGATTTAGTACTTTAACATCCCGTCCATTCCCTTGTCGTTTTAAATACATAAGCTATGTGTGTGACTTGCTGATAAGGTAGCTTTACATAGGTGAAAGAATTATAAATAAATAAATATTCCACAACTTTCCACACAACGCCATTTCGTCCCAAGTTAAGCTTGAGAGCTTGTGTTATGGGTACTAAATAGCTGATAAACATACTTATATATTTCTAAATACATACATAATAGATAAATTACACCTAGACAAAGAACAAATGATCGTGCTCATCACACAAACATTTGTACTGGGTGGAAATCGAACCCACGACCTCCGGCATAGCAGTCAGGATCACTAACTACTAGACCAACTGCTGGCCAGTCGAATTTTTTTGGCCATTTTTAAAATCAATTTAGTAGTTTTTTTATTGAACCCTTACAACTAAACAAACAAGAAACATAAATAAAATCTTTCTCCTTTGCTTTCCTAGTATAGATTTAATATAAATAAATGAATGAATATAAATGAACATGACATCCTGTTTTGTACAAATGGGAGTCCTTGTAGGTATTGTATTTTAAAAATTTCATCAGTTTGAACCTCTCAACTGTTGATAATTGGAGATAGTGACGTACATGCAATACAAACACATCCCAGTCTCCTCAGTCCGCAAAACACACAGGTAGTTACAGTTCCAGGTATGCCCGGCATCCTCCGTGGCCGAGTGAAGGGATCAAAGGATTGATGGCGCGCGATCCTTTAGTTTTGAACTATTGCTATCTGCGGATAAAAGTCGCCTGTTTGTTACTTGTTACATACTTCTGTTCCGTACAAACTTTGCTGATTCCACTGAGTTCATATTGATTGTTATGCTGTTAGTATCGTTGGGTTTTTATTCAAACAGTTATGATCGGTCTTTTTTGGGGTTCCGTATAAAAAGAGTGCTGACGGAATTCTGTGCCTGTGGCTGCTACTAGCTTTGTTCATTTGTTAGTCTGTAGGTCTACATTTTCTTTTATCAATCTTACTAGGAAGTTTAGTAGTATGTATTTGTGGTAGTATATTTATTTTGAGGTACCTACAAACACTCGTGTATTTTAGTAGGTAAATGACTACAGCTATGCTTCGTTACTTACCGCTTGAACTTACACAAAATTAGTTCAGCTCGTCTAATTAATTATGTACAGACATAACCAGAGCATAATCTTATTTGTAAGTTGCTCACGTGTCTAAGTTGTAACCTTGTACGCCTAAAATACTCTTAACTTGAGCTTTCAAACTATGTTAAAGTTATCAGACTTGTTCCAAACACATCACAATACGTTGTCACCTAAGTACGCAGCCTCGCAATCCGACAACTTCACCAACTAGTACAATATTCAGAATATTTAAGCGTTAAACTAAAGTACATACATTAAAGTTGTCGAACAAGGTCTCAAGTTGTCGTAATCCGGCACAAGTTTGCATACGAGATTACGGGCGTTCGATTTGCGACTGCAACTTACTCGACACTCTGTCGCGCGCCAAACTTAATCGATGGCGCGGCGCTTGATGAGGTATCGAGCTGGTTATTTTAACTTTTATAGTTTAAATTTGTAAAACTAAAACGCGGTTCAAAAAGGCAAAACTTTATAACCCTTCTTTTTAGGGATTCATTACGGTTTACCATATCTGCGAAACCTATTCCAAACTATATTGATGTCGGGGTCCAGTATAACTGGTTAAGGTGAATATCAGCGTCTGATTGTATGACCTCCATACTTACAAGAGTAACCATTGTAAGCGGTATTTATGCCTTTGTACATTAATTTCATACAGTACATACAATTATGGATGGACATGGAATCACGGACTGACTGAAAGTAATAAAAAATCTTCCAGGTTAAGCATTGCTTACCCTGGAAGACTTTTTATTATTTTCCACAAACAATCACGTATTTTAATTACCTTTTATAGTTTGACCGGTACGGTTATCATAACTTATCCGTGCACCCCTCATTTCACCGTAACGTTAGTCTTTATCTTAAGACAACGATGACAACTTACATGCTGTGTCTATCGCGTCGTATTGTACACTATACATGTAAAGGGTTGAGAGTATCTATTTTGAATATTATATTTTATTATAGTGATACAAATGTACATAGGCCAAGAAACAAATAAAAACTTATAAGCGAGTCGCCTGCTTATTTAACACACCGCCGAACGACATGACATATCAATACAAAAGCAAATTAAACAGTGAATAAACACGGTACAAAAAACCCGCGACAGATACTAACACACCATTTCATCGATGGAACTGGCACAAGTTCATCGTTCCATTGAATAAACAGACGATAAAAATCTGTGAAAATTTGCGACAGACAGGCGCTGCGTTTGTTTTGTCACGACTATAAATCGCACGGCGAGCCCGTGAGGCAAGTGCACAATATTATTGATAGTAATAGCTTTGAAATAGAGTTTGCATTTTATTGCCAGTCATAATATTGTGCTGCGTACGTCTGCCAGGATGCTATCAACCAAAGAGATTTACTTAAGATTCTATAGAGAGCACATGCAAAGAAATGTCATAGAGAAAAACTTTTCGTCAAAAAATACAACCGACTTCAAAAAAAAACACTAACCGGTGTAAAATAACTCTAAAGTAGGAAGTCTGTATCTTTGGCGGTTTTGTCTCATTCATGATTGGCCACCGACTTCCAAATTTAGAGTTATTTTACACTGGTTAGTGTTTTTTTTTAAGTCGGTTGTATTTTTTGTCAAAAAGTTTTTATGTTGCAATTTGTATTTTTTTATTTTTATGTGGTTGATTCATTATTTTCCATTTCTTTTAATATAACAATCAAACAAATAAACAGGTTTCGTTAAAATCAAAAAGAAAAATTCATGAAAATAAATGTTCATAGAATGAAAACTGCCAGATCTGATCTGGCAGTTTTCATTTTATGAACATTTATGTTATTTTTTTATGAGACCAAAAAACAGCTATGCCGCATCGAACTTAAAAAAAATCACGTAAATCGGTACATGATAAATCTCAGCGTAATCGGTGCCCATCCATACAAAAAAATGTTCAAAAATAAATTAAATGATCTTATACCTCCATGATCATAAAATGAAAACTAACGGGTTAAACTATGCTGATTTTTTATGGGACCAAATGGCAGCTATTCTGCATCGAACTAAAAAAGAATAAAAATATTAAAAAAAAATACCGATCGAATTGAGAACCTCCTCCTGAAGTCGGTTAAAATCTGTGATCCCTGCATGTCTCAGTAACGCCATCGAGAATATTATAGCAATATTGGAGTTTAGTGGAGCGTACTAAACTGGACTCATAGATTTGTTTGCGCAGGGACACAAGTATCGGATGAACAATTATTGATTTATTTAATTAAATAATTTTTCATTCATTTTGTTCGTGATGTCCCAGATACAGTGAGTATTAAAAGTATTTGCATTCAACATATTTCTTCCTCTGGTATTTATTCACCACTGTTGAAGTAGGAACGCCTTCTTCCTGGCCATAAATAAAGTACTGTATTTGGAATGCCATGACAAATAAGGCCCGGGCACGTAGGTTTTACTCGAAACCAGCTCGCAATAATAAAGGTACAAGAATGTTACCCGCAAGTTTTTTAGGTGGACCATGCGGGGAACATTGTTTAACTTTCAGGTTGAACATTGGGTTAACCGTCACTTTAAAATTATTTTTGCCCTACCAGCAAATTGACTTTTGAAATCCACAAGTAAATGAAACATTGCAAATTATAAGAAGAGTATGAATAAGACAGAAGTATGTAAGAATCGTAGCACATGGCGCTCTGTAGTTTCTACCTACCATCACGGGAAAAAGGCGTGAGTTTATGTATGTATTGCAAATATTACAAAATCAAAGTCAGCTTCACACCTCCACGAAACCTCTGACCCCATCTAATGAACATTATGACAACAAATTGACACATTTTGGTTCAGAATTAGGTATTTTTAGTCCCCTAAGCTCATTAGCGGGAAGCTCTGTTTGCATTTAAAGCGGCGTCATTAGGTCCGGGTTCGAGTTTGCGAGACAATCGCCCATTGTGGTCGATATAGCGAACTGTTGCGGACAATTGAACGGGAATTGTAGTTGATGGTTGGATTGTTTATGAAATAGCCGTGGGATAAAAAATAATTCAACATCGACCCAGTGGAATTCACCTCTTTGATAAAAATATGAACTGGGTTGTTTTAACAATAAAAAATACATTGCTACACAACATACACAAATATTCGTTCTTTTGAAGTAGTCTATTTATTTTGCCGCTCAATACGACAGGTAGCCCTCACCAATAAAAAGTAAAAACATTCTACAATAAGGTCAATTGGTTTATTGGGAAAAATGGTAAATAATTATATTTTCCATATTTTTTTCTTTCATAGCAACGTTGCCCACTTTAGGAATGTCTTCTTAATATATTCTTATTTGTAATGTAAATATTTATTCGGTGCGTAAAATTAAACTTGAAACACACAGCGCAGCAGCCAATTGCTCAGCCACTGCGCCAGCCGTGCCAATAACCAATTAAATAAAGGTTATTTCGGCTAGTAATTGAAATATAATAATATCGCAATCGTTGCTAACGATGTAAACAATTACCTACAATAGTTTGAATTGCAAAACGCTGCATAACTTTAAATGTCTCTTATATTTTTTTTTTTTGTGTTTTGTGTTCTGCTGGCGGTTTTTTACAATTCTCTAAATTAAATTAGCTGCTAATATGTCATAAAAACTGCAAAGAGCCTATTCAAAACTTGCTTTCACCAAATCTGGCGTTTGTAGGCATAAACCATTTATTAATAATGTACACACGAAATCCTAAAAAAACTGTACACTTATAAGTATTACGTAATGCCAGGATTTGAAATTTTAATACATTTCGCCTTAGTTTAATTATTATGCCTGTGTAATCCGTTTCGGGCAGGTTTATATAACGTTCAATTAAAACCTTAATCGAATAAAAAAGATCGGCCTCGGTGTACTGGAATTATACCAGAGGGATTATATGGAACACGAGATTAAGTATTGAATTAAATATATTCGTTAAACTTGATACGTTTAAACGTTACTAAAAAATATTAAATTTTTACTGGGCTCCAAATATTCTGTATATTGAACTATGTTATACTATATTTTGGCAACCCGCGTGTTAGATAGTTAGTAGTTAACGTGCCATATTCATTATATAGATACATATATTTGTTTACATAGAGTGAATATGTTAGCAGTTTAACTTTTGTCCATACCAAAGGGAACAAACATAAATATTTCTTAACAATAATGACATAATGTAACTAGGTACCTAGGTCTTAGGTTTCGATACCCGGGTCGGGCAAAGTGTTATTGAGGTTTTCCATCAGGAATTTCTCAGTAGCAGCCCGGAGTCCCGCTTGATGTCAATAAGCTCACCTCTTATTACATAGGACTGAAACGTAACTAGCAAAATGTGAGTGTTGTACAGGTACACCTCTGCCTAACCCTTTGGTGTCTGAGTCAAATGATGAGATGTACCTGCGAGCAAAACAAAATTTAAAAATGGTTGTATGTATAAAACTATTGATGATATTTAAATTGTAAACACACAAATTATTAAAATCGTGGTTAGTATTTATCATTTCGACTAAAAATCTTTTAATGTTTCACTTCCATTCATGACATTTATGTATGTAATAGACATTTTTGATATTTGACATTGGCTTTAATTAATAATTTATAACATTATTCTAGTTATTTAAATGACATTTGTTTATTATGATTATATTCTCTCATAAAGTAGGTAATTAAGTGGCATGTATTTTTGTTTTTTTTTGTTCTTTTGTATTTTTTAAGTTATAAATCTGTTTTCAATATTCGACACAATGTAAACATTGTTATGGATTTAAATAAATAAATAATAGAAATAAGATTTTTGACGCCTTTTCAAAGCAATTCCGTAAGGGAAAAGAGTCGGCAAAAAAGTTTATCTCGCATATTTTACAATAAAGAAGAATCATCTACTGTATATTCCATCTAGGTAATTTGTATATCTTGCCCAGTAAACACTTGTGAAGCAATTATACCGTGGCAGGCAATATTGTAACTAAACAAACACTTAGTACCACTCCGGTACCGCTTACACCAGCCCTAATGACAGCGGTACTTTGCGCTGTTATCGAAATTCATTGGCTTTACCCCGTTTATATTTGCCTTGTTTGTTTGTCTGACCAACAATCGGAATTGTATGTGTTGGTTTTTAAATTAATGTTTGTATCATTTTGCTTGTTTTTCTGGACCACTTTCAGGCGATAAGTTTAACATATGAAATGATAAATATGTGTTTAGGTTGTTTGTTGTCCTTTGTTTAAAATATCAATATAGACTCGCTATTTGGACGTAGATTGATCGGGTTTAAAGCTGTGTTAGACACGACGTACATTTTTCAACAGTGGTAGATAACTTCAGGTATCTTCAATTATTCATGTTTTTTTTACAACCCAATGACGGGATACCTACCTCGACAGACCCTGGTGAAACTGATTGTCAGAGCAGCAACTAGATCCACTTTAGTTAAACTGGTTGTCAGATTTTTAGGGTTCTGAATACTTGTAATGATGTCAAAGACCTTCTTCGCCGCGATCAACGTCTTAATGTGCTTAATGTGACACGAAGTAGTTTTGATATACATAAATGAATGATCACGCTCCGTGGACCGACCTTGCAAAGCTTAGTTTTTTATCTGATTTTTAGAGTCCGATTTATTTCTATGAAAATTGTGTTTTTAATTATAAGGATAAAAAATATTTATTATTATTATTAATTCATTCAACTTTTGACATTACTTTATAATGAATTTAAAAGACATTGATTTGTATTTATGGCATTGAATTATTTGTTTATTTGAATTTATGACATAGGCATGATTTAGAATTTTGTATTTATGACATTTTGTAACGCATTATTTAAATAGACAGGAGAATTTATGACATTGTATAAGGTTTACGTTGTAACTTTTTGACATTGTATTATTATTGTATTAAAATCACATTATTAAATTATGTAATTTTTGCATGCCTAACTTGGTGCAACACAGTTGACTTCACATTCAATTGACATCTGGAAATGTATGACTATGTACAGTGTTGAGCAATAAACATTTGAATTTGAATTTGAATTTAATCAACCGTGTAGCTGTTATTTTAGCCAGAAGCCCCTAATTAAAAGAAAAATACATGAAGGGCCTACATGAACTAACTTTTGGTTGTCACGTAATAAATGATTCTACTACTACTATTTCAAATACTACTACCTACTCTAGTATTGTATGTAACATAGAGACACGCAGCGCAGTAGTTCAGTATCAAATTACGTATTTTGTATATTTCAAAATCAATGCATTTCAGTAAGGTAGTTAGGTTCGGTAGTTAGGTTCGCTATAGGATAGGTAAGGTAAGTTAGGTTAGGTTATATGTATGTATATATGATGTCATTCTAACTCAGTTTGCCAGGAAAACTAGTAATACAATAAAAGTTAGTTACCTGGTGTATATGTAGGTATTATATTTCTCATATGACTAGTGACTAGTTATTTTATAGGAATATATTTCTTTAAACACACATTTAAATTTCAGCAAACATGGGTCATGGGAAATTAATTTTTAAAATGTTATCCAAAACAGAATATAATACTTTTTTACCGTACACCGTACAAACTTACAAATCATAACTTCACAGAATTCATAACATAATGTTTTCAGAATTTCATAACGTTTAACAACATAAAATATTCAGCCGATGCCTGAAAGCCGGTTTAATGTCTCTTTAAAGCGGGCTATCGAAATACTTGTTCTTAAGGAAATACTTCGTTGGAGCTTAACAAAATAATGTTATCCATACATATAATAAGCAAAAAATACGTAGATAGCATATTCACTCTTATTTTTCCTCACTCAGTACCACAACCGTTGCTTATTCATAGTATATTGAATTACACCGGCGCGACGCCGACGAGTGATTGATTGCTAACATCCACACATCCACAGATCCACACATCCCTCGGTACTATCCATAATATCCAACACAAGAAACACTCGTGTGTACCCCGGCTCTGCTCGTATAGCTCATGAATACTCAGAACAAAGTGCCATTCCCGATACATCTGGATTTGTCCAACAAAACGTCACGCCAGCTTCGTGTCATTTTAAATATGTACGCGTAGTGATGCGAAACCACTGAATATACGCCGAAAACTATCCAGCTTAAGTTAATCGGATATTCGTACTATGTGTCGTTTGGTATTCAGGTTTATTGGATAAAAAGCGCGAACAATTCGCTGTGATCGTATTAGAGGGTGGATTTGTTGTGTTTCGTTTACCAGGAATTGAATGGATTGGAATAAAATCTGTCAGTTGTAAACCATATCTGATTGATTATTTAGTAATAGTAAATAAAATAATACACCCGTAAACCGGAATGTGTAAGAATCTTTAAAAAAAACGCGAACGCATATCTCTGGCGTATGCATGCGTTCAGTTATTATATTCATAACAAGTGCCGACAGATTCCTCGCCTTGAGAGTCGGATAGTCATTACTCACGAGCGAAGCACGTCACTACGAAACACGCATTATAACAGCTACTAGGTATCTGTTTGAGTAGAAAAACCTTCACGAGTGATATTGATGAATAATTCATGTCTCGTCGGCGTCAACAATAAGGAAGCAGTAAGTGTTTACCGTTTGTGAATAGCTGAATATTTGATAGGTGGATATTCACCAAACAGCGAGTATCCGACTAGTAATTTCGTCCGCCCGATTTATGAGTTTGCCTTGCTAATGACGGCACTATTTCGGCTGTCGGAAGTTTACTACCATAAATAGGTTCAGGGACCAAAAAGCCAGGACTCCATTACGTAAATAGTACTGAGCGGTTATTGGCTGAGTGTAAGCACACAATTTATACGAGCTCAGCGAAAGAAAATTGTGTTTGAAAAATAAATATTTTTAAGCGGTCTTTTCATTACGGTTAAAATATGATGTTGAATATTTTCCCTAAACAGGTTCCATTCCGTTCTGGCTCAGTTTTATTATACGGATTCGCGTGAATCTTTTTAGCTAAATATTTTTGAAAGGACTTTAATGAGATTGCTGTCACAACTCACAAGCCGGAGCTTTGCGTCTAATGGTCTGCGTATACAACGTTTAGTGATAAATTATTGAGTACTTTAATGGATCGCTGTGCCTTGCGATGGTAATGCTTGCTTATCATCATTTTTATAACCTGAAACATATCCATAGCTTGTCATTGACTTTTCACAACTAGGCGTATGCCGATTGCTACCTTCGTGTGCCTTTTTTTTAGGGGTTTAAAATCCTCATGGATGTCCCCCGCCCCGGGGAGGGCGGAGGGTTCTGTCAGACTCTTACTGACTAAAAACCACCCTGTCTTCCTTCTCACACCTGCGCCGGGTGACCTTCGTATGCCTGTCTTAGCTTTGTTATGGTTATTGGACACATAATTACATTTAGGTGCTTCGATCATCTTTAGTTTTTAAGCATTCACGGAATAAATGCGAAATTAGGGTCTAACATCTAAATATAAGTGTTTAATTAGAACAGGTGAGCCAACAGCTATAGCAGATGGTTAAGAGTTAAATAAGCAACACAAACCTAATTACAGATTCTCACCTGTAGAAATAGAATAAGTTACTGAAATCGTAGGATCACTAACGAGATATTTTTTGGCTTATTTAGTTAAGGGAAATTTAGTTTTGCATAACTAAGCTTTATTATATTTATTACCAACGAGTTATTTTTTACTCATCAACAGATTTTTTAATGCATTTCAATGTTCAAATAATTACGTACAACTAAATATAATAATAAATAATAATTTGGCAGGTGAGACGCGAGCATCAATCACCACACGTGTTCTAGGTAGATTGGCGATTTCTAATTCTTTTATGAACAGACGCCAGCACATCAACCTACCCCAACGTGTCCAATTTCTTTGATAAGATATCAACTTTATTCTAAACACAACAAGGTTCATGTTCAATTGGGAAATTTTAACAGTTTGGGGTAGTTTGATGTGCTGGCGTCTGTACATGGAGTAGTGTGAGATTCACCAATGTCAGTTACGTCTAAGAAAAACGCAAACGCTTCAAATATATTTTAAATAATACTTTCACCTGCTGAACTCCCTCAATCCCCATTGATAAGCCGATTTTTTTTCTAAATCTAAGCCGGAATAGTTTTAGTGATCCTATTTAGAACTGTAAAGATGTTAGAGGATATAAAAGATAGGGGTTTCTGTGTTTCCGTGAGGGTTCGTAAATAGTGAAGCGTGCCGGTGCATTACTGCGGAATTGTGGACGTTTAGCTAAATAGGCGGTGGGCGAGGGGTTAGCGAGGAGCACGGTTTATACTCTCTGTTTTTATTATAGTCTGCTATCTGGAATTATTTTGCAAGAATTATTGTTTGGCTGGCATCACTGACGTCAGGTATCAGTCTGCAAAGCTAGCTCAAATGTTTACAGCAAGCTTTCTTTTTTATTTTCTTTACCTATGTTTATGTTGCAAGTTTTATGCTTTTTCTTAGAGAAGATTGCTGAATAACAAATAAAAAACTTTCATCTGTATATTGGTTTTTGCTTTTCACGTGTTAGTTTGGTATGTTTAGTCACAATAGAACAACACCTAAACCAATAACTCTTGAGTATACGGAATAGTTAAATAGAAAGTATAGACAAAAATACAACACTGACATACAAAATGAGCCAAACAACAGTCAAACAAACGGCATGATGAAGAGCACACCCGTCCCCAAGCCCCTGAGCCAATATTTCAGCTCACATATAAAAAATACAATATTAAAACCATAAATCAAGCCCTCCACAAATCTACGCTAGCATAATTCCCTATAACAAGAACCCCGAGGGTTCCGCAGTAAATATTGAAACAGTACCAACGTTCAACAACAAAAAAGTAATAATCTTTTCAAATATTTCAAAAGTAAATTACATATCAAATAAAACTCGAGTTGTGAGCACGTGACGGGCGAGGGGCGGCACGCACGGCTACAGGTAGAAAGGGATCTTTGATAACGCATTACTGACTCGCATGTTCCCGTCGATGATCTCATAGGTATATTTTTTTGTATTCGAGCTTAAATGCTGGCTTTCGATCCTGTTGCCACTCCCTTATTCATACAAAAGTCTAATAATACTGACTAAATACTTTTTGATTACATAAACCCTCGTCACACGAGATTTTCAATCGCAGTTAAAACAATGTACAAATCATTATCCCAGACTGTTACTGTCCCAGAGCGGGGCAAAGGCCTGGTCTCATAAAAAACCTAAATAATACAATTTATTCTGCTTGATCGTGGGTGCTAAGCCGTAAAGCCAGTGTATTTCAAACAGATTTGAGTTGCGCCTGATTTGTGTGCTACGTGAGCGTCTACGACCGGTCTACGCCGCTACGCTACGCTACGAGCTACGGGCTACGAATAATACGCTCCGGGTGATATACCGACTTGTTATGAAAGGCTTCTGCGATGAGCTTAATTAATGCTAAGTAATTCTAAGATGAATTTATATTGGCTGGCTGTTAGAATGTTATAATTATGCAGACTGAAACTTGCAATAAAACTATGTAAATGGGAGAAATCAACCAAGTTTATCTTCCGCGCTTTTTCATATTCTAGACTTTTAAGTTATGTTTTGATGGTAACAACAGCTGTAAAAGTTCCTCTTCTGCATGTACAATATCAGAGTTAGCTCGCTCCAACAATCGCTAAGCACAAAGCACACGGTAACTCGTAAATCGGCGAGTGTTTGCATTAACAATATCTAAGTGAATGTTAACAGCTAACTCCGTGCGGCGCTGTATTGATATTACTTGTTGAACATACGCGGGAACTTGGAGCGAGTCTGGGTAACTGTTATTACATGGCGTTTGTTTTCCTTGAATTAAATAGTCATTTTAGGGTTGCGTATCGAAATGACAGAAACCAGCAGGCCTAGCCATATTACAAATTCTATTTCTATTATCGTTATCGATAAGGCGACAATAGAATTGGCATATATGGTATCAGCTGTGTGCCAACTGTCAAGTGTTAACGAGTAGAATTTGT